>JAJLRJ010000001.1:22666640-23161694 GCA_024195265.1 Dendrophyllia cribrosa | reverse complement strand
CATAACGTAACTCGGAAATGGCCTATAAACTTAATGTAAGATTGGATGCGTTTTGTTGTTGAAAATGAAACCAAGGGAATTTAATCCCTGTCGCAACGTCATGCTACGTCATGCACGAGCGCGCGCGCTAAAGAAGAAAACTAAATACATAAAGGGATGGTAGCCGTTGCGTTAACTTTGCTTAGGACGTAACTCGCTTGGATGGTCGGTGACCCCTACTTCTTTGGATAGATAATTTTCTTTACTTAATCTCGACTGAGTGTGAAAAAATGAACAAAAAATCAATGTAGGAAGTTTAAAATTTTCGTCCCACGCGACATCGTATCCCACCAACTTGCGGCTGTCAGGGCTTGTAAATGCTGTTGTTTAAAGATTAGGTTTACTTAAAAGGACGTTACAAGTTGATATAATTTGCTTAATAGACCCAGTAATATAAAATTCGGCATAGAAAGTTGTATTCAATATTTTTAGACTAACAGACTTTGGGGCCATATCGAGTAAGGAAGACCGATTTTTTAAAATTGGTGACCCCCCAATTTCTTTGCATTCAATTCTGACAAGAGTAACTCATTATCTAGCTTCATCAAAAGTTTTACAAGAAAATCAATATCAGAAGATTTTGGTTCAAACGTCCTTAACCTGTTTATTACAACTGTATTCAAATTAAGAGATTTGAAGCTGTTGTTTTGTGCTCCTAACCATAATTATTCTTTGTTTACTTTTGCCACTCCCTGACCTACACCTAATTGCAATAACGTTGTCATAGAAAATGAAAAAAGCCAAATAGGAATTAATAAGCTTAATCATCATAGCGACACGCGGCACGATTAAGCGTGCAGCGGCTATTGTTAATTTTTAATTAAGCGTGCAGCGGCCATTGTTATTTAAAATTTAGCTAGGTAAAAGTTGAAATCATATGGTAACCGTCCATGTTGGAAATATGTTGCTACCCGGTTGATGTCATTCTCTGAGAATAACTGTTACAGGTGCACAGTTGCACTACGATAAAAGAAAAAGTGCAAAAACCTGTTCTTAAATATAGTTCTTGTGCATGCTTTGAGAATTATTAAAATCCGACGAGAATGTACTATGTATGTCTAATTAATTCCTATTGGCCTTTTTTAATTTTTTGTTTTTACATTTCTCATTTTTCTATGGCAACGTTATTGCAATTAGGTATATCTGCATTGAGGTTTTTTAAAAAATATATATATACTAAGTTGTTTCTTTTGATAGCTTGTGCTAGCTTACTGAGAAACAAAATAACCCTTGTGAACCATTTTTGTCCTGTTGTTGGGCCACTTTACTACAATCCAAACTCTTTTACCACCTTGTCGTATAATAATAATAATAATAATAATAATAATTTAATTCTTATATTGCGCGCTTTCCATGAAATGATCAAGCGCGCATTACATGATTTCTATCTATAATAATTAAATACAGAATATCTCAATAATAATTATTAAAAATATACTATGGTAAAATTGAATATACAGATAAAAATTGATAAAAATTAATAAAAAGCTTCCTTAAAGAGGTGCGTTTTCAGGTGGCACTTAAAAATCCCTAGATCTGTAATAGAACGAATCTCACGCGGTAATAGTGCCGGAGCTGCGACCTGGAATGACCTGTCTCCTAATGTAACCCTACTTCTGTAAGTTGGCATTGCAAGCAACAAACCATCCGAGGAGGTTCTGTTTGACAATCATTTTTCAACGCTTCTGTTTGACAATCATTTTTCCTCAATAGGAGTTTGTGTTCCTGAATTTAAACAACATATCCCCAGAAGACATGGAGAGAAATGTTACCGAAGTTCTTCATAAGGAAAGGAAAGCCTTTGAAAAAATTGTATAAGTACATGACCACGAAGGAAAAAGGCTCACTACCAACTAGCAATAATGTTAAACAACACCGGTAGTGACACAAAGTTAGGAGGTGTCGTTGTAACGATCGCTTTTGAGAGTGTGTTTTTGATTTTAATTGTACAATTTTAATATTTGTTATTAAAAAAACCTTATTCATGGCAAAAATTGTGTATTTTGTTTGCAAAACAGAGAGACATAATTTTAACTCGTGAAGAAAGAAGGAATATGTACATTTCATTCAGTCCATGGCATTAACCTGTAAGCGATGACGTGATATAAAAGTTTTTGCTAAATATAATAAATATAAACTTGCTTGATAAAAGAAAGCGATGTTAAAGTTCTTGTAAATTCCCTTGTTCTGTGGCGAGTATTTGGATTACATCTGAGAAACATGGGAATAAATTTGGAGGATAAGGTCACGTGAATTTTCTTTTCCCATTGGTCATCTTGGGTAATAGACAAATTCGGCTAACGCATTGTTGTACCCAGTTCAAACCTTTTGGGATTAGAACTCTTTGTTCGTCATATTTCCATATCAATGAAGCGTCGACATGGAAATTATATGGAAATATTGTGAACAAAGAATCTTATTCCCACAAGGTTTGAATAGGGTACAACAATGTGTTAGCCGAATTTGTCTATACATGAGACCGGTCTGAAGTGTGAAGCAATAACACGTGCCTTGATCAGGTAATACGTTTACCATGGCGTTCTCGTCCATTTTCTACAGTGGACCTAGAATTGCCACATCAAAAACAAATCCCTCGCATAAAAAAAGGCAGTCGAGGACTGCTGTAAAAAGAAAATTGATAATCAATATAAATAATTAGTATTCCTGTGTTACTAAATCGCATGCAACCTGTGAAAATCTATCTCGGAATCTATCTGCGAAATTCTAAACCAAATATTTGAAACTGGCATTTTTCCTGACGATTGGAAAAAGGCTAAAGTATTTCCTATCTATAAGTCGGACAAAAGAAATTTGCCCGAGAATTATAGACCTATTTCTATTCTTCCTGCAATTTCTAAAGTTGCAGAGAGATTAATTCACACACAACTCACAACTTTTTTAAAGCAATATAAACTTTTAACAGACTCTCAATCTGGCTTCCGCTCTGCGTATTCAACATGCACAGCTTTACTTTTCGCTACAGATGTTTGGCTAAAAAATATGGACAATGGCTCTTTAAATGGAAATGTATTTGTTGACTTAAAAAAAAGCCTTTGATACCGTAGACCACGATATTTTATTGCGAAAATTAAGTTGTTAAGGGTGGAGTTTTGCGTTTATTTACATCATACCTAAATAACAGCAGCCAGAAGACTTATGTGAACGGCGTTTTATCTAACGAAGAACAAGTTACCTGTGGTATACCCCAAGGGTCAATACTAGGTCCCTTGTTGTTCATAATCTATATTAATGATTTTCCAAGATGTTTGAATCACTCGATACCTGGGATGTTTGCTGATGATACATATATAACAGCGGCAAGCAGAGACATCCAGGATGTCGAGGAAATTTTAAATGAAGACTTAGCTGCTGTAAATAACTGGTTGAGAACAAATAAACTAAGCTGTAATTTAAAAAAAAAAACAGTTACATGACAATAGGATCCAGACAAAACCCAGCAGAAGCAAATAGTATGGATTTACTCATGAACAACGAAGCAATAGAGCAAAAAGAATGCACTAAACTTCTAGGAGTGTACATTGATGAATCCATGCATTGGGATCATCATATCAAACATATAACTTCAAAAGCATCTAATGGCTTGCGTATGTTATATAAAACAAGAAACTTGACTAATGATATAGTCATTTTAAAATCTGTCTATAACTCACTGATACAGCCGCACTTTGACTACTGCGGTATTGTCTGGGGAAATTGTTCTAAAACACGCACAGATCGATTGCAAAAACTTCAGAACAGAGCAGCTCGAATAATAACTAGAGCAGATTACTCGGTCAGGTCTCATGACCTCCTTGAGGAACTAAACTGGTCAAATCTAAATGAAAGACAACAATTACAATTGCAGATTATGATGTTCAAAGTCTTTCATAAGATAGCACCAGACTATTTACAAAATTTATTTAAACTGACCTCAGAGGTACATAACTACAATCTTAGAAGCAGCAAATTTGACCTGGAACTACCTAAGCCTAGAACTAATTCATGAAACGATCTTTCTCCTATCGCGGTGCCATTGCCTGGAATGAGCTTCCCAATCAAATACGAGAACTCAGTAGTCTAACCGCTTTCAAAAGAGCTCTCGAACAAAAATAGAACTGGTTCTATAACATCTATGATTGTAGTTAAATTTTTATGTGTTTATAGAGGATATTATGATGTAAGTTAGTGTTTTATTTTATTATTAATCTTATTAGTATTATTTACACTAAATTAGTGTAACAGTTTTGCCACTATACATATATTTATATATTTTTGTTATTATTTAGATTAGATTATATTTAAGTGCACGGCATGTCTGAAAAACAGTTTTACTGAGCCGTTTTACCGTGTTCAAATAAAGTTAATTGAATTGATTGAATTGTAAAATGGGTTATTCCAGAAAAAATCCCCCCCCCCCTCCCCCGACGGATGCAAGATTTTTTTACCCCTCCCCCACCCGGATTTCCCGGCCAGCTAGACCCACCCTCGCATCTTGATTTTTAATCCAGAGACCCCCTCCTGCTCCCTTTTGTAGGCCATAAATTAACAGGTAATAAAAACAATACAAATATTAAATCGCATCCAGGAGATCCGGGATGTTTTTAAAATTTTTAAATCTTTGGTGATAATTGCTATAAATTGGTCAAACACTTTTTTAAATAAACGTTGCGTGATGCATTCACTAAAACCTCTCCGTGATTTCAAGACCAAATCAAAATGAGATGTTTCAATAAAGCTGGTTCCTTAAAAAAAATTCTTTGATCTTGCCATCTCTATAATAAGATTTTTTTCCAGGCTTCACGGCTTCTTCAAAGTGTTGTCGCAAATACACAATTTTGTTTTATGCTAATTTCATGTGAAATGTAATTTGTTAGCAAGCTGTTTTTATGGCAACTGAATCCAAAATATCTTTTCTATAACAGTTCGTAACTTTTGAATGAAACTTATATTTCCTTGAATGAAAATGTCTTTCCTTTGATAAAAAGAGAAAAACACTTATCAAAATTCAGTGATTTTCTGCTTCTGGAAGTCTTGGCGATTTATCTATCCTATTAAATTACGGCGCGGAACGCTAGCGTCTGCGAAAATTTAATAAACATCACAAAATAATTTAATTCAGCAACCTATTTTTATAATGTTTTCTAAAATTTCCGATTTTTTCTGTGTATGGAGAATGCCATTCTTATCCGGAAAGATGATTCGCATAATGCTTTCGCTAATCAAAAGAATAGTCGCCCAACAGGCGCATGTGACTACTGCTATTTTATAAAGATGTATAAGGTGAAAAATGCGAAATGTAGAATTGTCCTAAAAACGCGGTTCTGTGGATAAGAATCAAAGCAAATGTGTAAAATAATGATGAATCTTGGTGATTAACCTCCGAAGTCAACCTCCAAATTAACCTCCTAGTGATTAACCTCCTAGTCAAAAATACTCTTTGTTGAGCTACATACTTCTTCTTTCCAGTTTTCTTTTCTTTTCTTTTTTTTTTTTTTTTAAATAATACATTTTATATTTCATGCTGTCCCCATAATTCATATGATGTACCCTATATTGTCAGGAAGCCTAGAGTTCATAAGCCCCCGGCTTCTATATAGGCTTCCTTGTCAATACCACCTTCAACATTTTGTAGTTTATCGTCTTCAAGTTACAGTCAACTCTCCGCTAACGGACACTCTTGTAAGCGAACAGCTCTACTTACGGACGCGTTTTCAAATCCCCGTTTTACCTTCCAGTCAAACTCTGTATTTACTCATTCCCGTAAGCGGACACTCTCGTAAGCCGACGCGGACACTTTTGAAAATGAAAATTGGATTTTTCTTTTGTTTAAGCTCTCTCGTAAGCGGACACCCCATGTATAATAATTGACTCTTGGCAATGAAATTTGTCTTTAATTTGCAATAAATAAACAAAAATATGACCTTTGACAGAGAAACAGAACAGTGGGGATCGCTTTTGTCAAATCTCCATTTGTCGGCGGGAAAGCAAGCTGTCCGTTCGTTTGACATTAACAAGAGTTTGATGTAACACTTGTAGTGTCACGTTGTGGCCACGTTCGTCATGGTCTACTTTCCTTCTTGTTTCTGTTTTCAATCACTGACTATACCGAACACTGTATCTCTGATAATCAAACTTGGACATGAGCCACGGTAAATGTTTGAACATCACCATTAAAAAAAAGTATTTACAAGGAATTTCCAGGCCGTACCAGCTCCTCTGTTGACACCTTTACCCATTAATGATGGCTTTTCTTTTGTTTGTTCCGCGCTTTTTAAAGGGTTAAAACCCTTTAAAACCCTTTAACGCTTCTTTTTTTTTAGATGTTTTTATGCTGACATATTATGACATTATTTTTATAACACTGAAACAGTAGAGAGACTAATATTTATATATCGTTTTTGAGACGATGTCAAGACCTTTCTATAAATATCAATTTTGAGATTGACAGGCGACCCCCTAGGGGGCTGTGACGTCAAATACGCTAATTATTCTAGTCATAAAATGAAGAAAAATGTGATGTTTTGCTGGCCTGTAGCCTCGGTTTCCAGGCTGGGAGCCATTCTTAACCTGCAAAAGAAACTAAAGGATATGTCACATTTTTTACTCTAATTTGGTCGCTTTCCGGTACATTCAGGGCACAACTAAACTCAAGAAAATTTAACACAGTTAAAACAGCATATTTCAACTAGTAGCTTCTAAGAAATGACCATATGCTAACAGATGGATAGAGTTTATGTCACGTCGATTTCACGTCGCTTTCCCTTCTAACAATGAGCATGCCAATTCATCGATCGCCGGCGAACGATAAATCAAGGAAAAAGACTAAAAGGGTTAAAAACGTGGTGACAAATACAGCCATCCTCAAAGGAATGTGACCAAGTATCTCATCTAATCCAGTAACTGTGTTAGCGTTTTCCTTGGCTGTGGTTTCAAGACGGCAATCTTCTAACTTAGGCCTTACTACAGCAACCGCATAACTCCGCATAACTCTCCCATAAGCGGACATCCACCCTATTTTTCTTTGTTGTCCGCTTATGGAAATAAATCTCGTAAGCGGACAGCATTACTAACGGGCACTTTTTACAATTCCCGAGGGGGTCCGCTTACGAGAGAGTTAACTGTATTATAAATTTCTAGTGTATTGTATTATTATTACTATATATTTTTTTATGTGGTTAATGGCAAAATAAATGAATGAATGAATGACAGAGGCTCAATTATCCTCCGAAGAGTCAAGATTTAAGTCAGTTTTCCTCATACGAGGCTTTTATGTAAATACCGACCTAAAAGCTGAAAAATACTCAGGCAACCTTTCATCTGAGGCGAAACAAAATATGAAAGCTGTGAGTAGCCAACTAGACATAGTTTAGTAAAAATTCAATTTTGGCTAGTAGATTTTGGCTTTCACTAGCCATTTTGGTTAGTGAAAATGGTAATGAACCGGACGGAAACGAAACTGGAAATTATTTCCGATTAATCGCAAAGGCAAACTTTAAACGGACATCATATTATTTAACGCCATAAAGCAATAATTTGAAATAATTAAAAAGCGATTACTTTTTTTGTTTGGAGGACGATTTTCCTTTTCTGTTACGAAAGCGACGAAGGAAAGAATGAAACTGCATTGCGCTATAATTTGTTATGCGTAAAATCATGCGGAGCTTCAAGGGATCAGGTTTTATTTAGCATAAACAAAGAGGTCAAAGAGGTCACGTACACGTTTTTCCCAAAAGAAAGTATCTTTCTTGATCAAGAGTTTGAATGATTTTGAAATTGATTTGTTTTCTATATTTACAAATTCAAAATAAGTTGAAACGGATCAAATTAGGTCTAAGTTTTTATATTTTAAAGATAACTTCAAAGAGATCGAATTTCGTTTGTCATCGGGAACTATCGGAAAATCATTGTTGATACGAAGTGTTCGCGAGAGACCGCAAGATGGATGTGATTGGCTCCGAAGTATACAGCTATTTCAATTAACGTTGTCGGATAAAAAAAGGCGAAAAGCCAAGACCGTAAGGTAGTATGGGATTCTTTGCAACTACCCATACTACCTTGCGGTCTTGGCTTTGAGCTTTCATCCGACAACGTTAATTGAAATAGCTGTATTCTATTGTTACTTGCAATCGGAAAACTCAGACGATGACAATAGTGACTGCTGCGCAACCGCAGTAGTCACAAAAAGCAGTTGTAAATGCATTCTCGTACCCAGAGCTCCACGGGTTTTTTTAATTGCGTCTCGTGTAGCTCTGGTAACGGACAAAATTTGAATTTTTTGATTGGCCGTTTTAAAATGAATGCGCAACAAGGTAAAAAAATTACCCTTCTACGCATAACGTTTTACTTCCGGTTAAATATGACGACTACATCAACAAAACCAACGTTTCAATTTTAACGCAACCAACGACCAATGTCATCCAGTTTTGTTTGGTTTAGCAGGTAGTAGTAGAGAGCGTTGGTGATCCGGGACCACCTAAAAATTTTCCGGGACCACACCACGCCACCCACCTGCCCCCTCAGCCTCCTTCGTCGGCTTTCGGGGGTAGGTGGGTGGCGTGGCGTGGTCCCGGAAAATTTTTAGGTGGTCCCGGATGCACCAACGCTCTCTACTACACACTGGTGAATGCTGGTCCGGCACGAGACCACCACCCAACCCCAACACACATGGCAATGGCACAGAGGTCCGGTACGAGACCACCAATTGAAGAAAGATAAAACCCCTGTATATAACATGGCGGCTCAACGTCTTGACTTCAACCCAAGGAACCACGATTACTTTGGCAATTCGTTGCATGGTTATAAGATGAATGTCCCTGGTGATTATCCCATCAAGGACCTCAATTCATTCTTCATAACTAATCGGGCGGCTTTTCTCCAGAAAATTGCACGCGAAGTCACAGAGCTTGGCGGGGTGAAGGTCACTTTGTCATTCGATGTTCACTTTTTAATGGAAGGCGATGATAGACGACGAGAAATTAATCACTTCTTTTGGAACGTCAATCCACTGATTGTTACAAATCTCTATCAGCTTCGAGAGGAGGGCATCCTGGAAGGCATTGTGAATGGCTTTGAGGAAGAGATTGCCAGATGGCAGCAGTTGGGTTCTGGTTGGGTGATTGAGAAAATCAAAACTGTTTACCTTGAGTTCGGGATGTACCAACCTCTACGAGGCGGTACATTTATCCCAACACCATCAAAACTCAGGTCAAAGCAGGCCATCATCAATGTAAAGAACAGAGACAATCGTTGTCTCCGATGGGCACTGCGATCGGCATTGTTCCCCGCCGAGGCGCATTCAGACCGGCCAGGCAGTTATCCCACTGATGATGGCCTAGACTTCACTGGAATCGATTTTCCAACACCATTGAGCCAGATATCCAAGGTTGAGCGCCAAAACAACCTTCCAATCAACATTTATGGATTGCAGAACAATAAGGTGGTTGTTATAAGAGTCAGTGAGTTAGAGAACCCCAATCTGCGAAGGATTAATCTGATGATGCTCACAGACACACACACCTCACATTATTGTTACATCAAGAGCATGAGCAGGCTTCTACACAGCGAGTTCAACGTTGGGCGCCGCATGCATCACTGTGACAGGTGTCTCCAAGCGTTTTCTTCAGAACGGGTTCTCACCGATCATCTCTTCTATTGCAGAGGAGTCAAAGGCAGGCCGACACGAGCTGAAATGCCAAAAGAAGGCGAAAACTTCCTCCACTTCGAGAACTTCCAGAACCAGATGAAGAAGCCTTGGGTCATATATGCTGACTTCGAAAGCATTGTCGAAAAAGTCCACGGTTGCATACCAGATCCCCAACAGAGCAGCACCACTGCAACATCCGTACATAAACCCTGCGGGTTCGGCATGTTAGCTGTTCGCTCTGATGGAGAGACAAAGGGACCTTATCTATACAGAGGAGAGGACGCTGTGCCAGTCTTTCTTGACAGCCTTCAACAGCTGGAAGGAGTGATCAGAGACGAGCTGCAACACAAGGTACCACTCTCCATGTCAAGAGCAGACTGGGCAGAATTCAACCGTGCAACAGATTGCCACATCTGTGACAAGTCTCTCACCAAGAAGAACCACAGGGATGTCATTGCGGCCTGTGACCCAAACACCGGAGAATACGCGGGCCTTGTTCATCGACACACCAACAAATGTTATCAAAAGACATTCAAAACTTACATCCAGGACGATGATGGCAAATTGGAAGAGTTCCCATTTGTTGGACCAAGAAACAAAAGGCAGGCCCACCCAGACAATTTATTCGAGCAGGTCGACTGTCTTTTATGCGGGGAGTCTCTAATCCAAGACTCTGTTCAAGACGCAGTCAAAGATCATTGCCACATCACAGGTAAATATCCGGGTGCGGCTCACAGTGCTTGCAACATCAACTATTTCCGAACCAGACCGAAAACGGAAATAATCCCGGTAAGTAGTTGATAATAGACACATCTGGGCCACTTTCAATTAACCCCAAATTTTCACACAAATAATCAAAACCCCATTTCTCCTTAATTTTAACGAATTGGAAAGTTGTTAGAACTGAACAGAAAAGATAAAGTTGTGTTGAATTACACTTAAGTTAGAATTGGTTGGAATTGCTGATTTTTAGCGAATGATTGAGGAAAGAAAAATATGCTAAATTGTGTGAAAATTTGGGGTTAATTGAAAGTGGCCCAGATGTGTCTATTATCAACTACTTACGCTAAAATTTAGCACAAAGAATTTGTTTAATTTCCCAAATTCCAAGGTCAAATCTCTGGGGAATCCCTCTTCATGAGCAGAAATTATTCCAGTCTCCAATGCCCCAAAGCCAGCGTGTTAATTCCATTTTCCTGAATCACAACTTTGTCATCATTGGCAGATAACGCAATCTTGCTCATGTTTTCCGTGAACAAATGGTGGTCCCTGCTGCGAAATACACTTTGTTTTCTGATTTGCGTTTGTTTTGTCTTCAAACATTTTACGAAGTTTGCATGTCTCAAACTCTTTTTGATCATGCATTTTTTCACTCCTTTTGCTTTTTGTTTTCCAATGGTTTCTGCGTTCTCCTCAATCAAGAAAGAATATAGTTTCGGTTTCAAGGCGACAAATTCTTTCAGCATTGCGCCCCCGCATTCATCTTTCATCAGCCCAATCTTTTTTTTGTTTTCTTTCACAATTGGCATTCCATTCAACACAGCTGGGTGATCTTTGGGAAAGTCATTTGTGTCAAACCACTCTGGCACATCTTTTGCAATATCCGCAAAGAAATCTTCTGTTTCAATCTCCAGCACCAAAGAATCTGTGTCAGTATACAAGACAGAACATTTTTCCCACTTTTTCTTCACATACCCATAATGGAAGCGGAACATCAAAGTTTTAGACAGATCCAAGATTGACATCCCAGCGAAGATGGGTTTATTCATGATCACTCGCGTTTTCCGCATCTTGATCGCAATTAAAAATTCATCGAAAATTTTCAAGTCTGCGAAGTTGGGCTTGTTAATCAGTTTTTCTGCCCTTTCAACATCTTTTACCAGTTCAATAGAAACTCGTTTTCTCAAGTTTTCCATGGTTTTCCCAAATACAGAGTTGTTCATCAGCTTAAAGAAATCTTTTTCAAATGCATTTTGCCCTTTGGCTCTCAGGGTTGTGTTTTTATCAATGTAACATTTCATGAAAGGTCTTTCTTTGAATTTAATGCCTCTTTTCACTTTTTTCAATTTCATTCCCAGGGAAAGATAAAGTTTTAAATTTTCTCCATGCAAAACCATGTTTTCTTTATCCCTCAGATTTTGTGTTAACTTAGACACTTTTCCCAACATCAAAATTTCTGGAGCCAGGGGAAAATCATTCTGGTCGTCATGCAGTTCTTTGGGATAAATGAGATCAACTTCAAGAATGCAACCAATTCCTTCTTTATTTACAAAGTTTTCCCAGTTTTGCAATTCATCTTCTTCCATCCATTGGAATTCTCCAACTGGAAGAGGCTGCGACATTGCCCACCCATAAAGGTTGTTTGCATCCAAATAAACCAGAAAACTGGAAGTTTGATCAGGGTTGAAATCTTTCAAATATTTATTGTTTGCTTTCGCAAATCGCTTGAATACATTTGCGTTTCCCCCTCTGATTCCTTTTTCAATCATCAACAACATATCCACATCTCCCAGAAGTTCCAATTCCACTTCCGTCATTTTCAACATTGCATCCCACGCCATTCCGGGGGCTGTGAAGAAGTGAGCTGGATCCAATCCATAGTTTTCTTCACAAAGTTTTCTGAAACTTTCTATGACATCAGCAAGCAGCAACACATCAGTTTTCAAATAAAGATCGTGGAATTCTCCCATGTTTTTCATCTCAAATTCTTCCCAGACTTTCTGGGCGTGTTGAAAATCTGCATCTTTCACTTTCTCCTGATTTAATCGGGAGAAAAAAGCGGTTTTCTTTGGCAATTTTTTCTCAAACTTATCAAATCCATCCATGAATTCATAGGGATAAACTCCTTTTCGGCATACCAACTCGCTGCGTTCTCCAAAAAATCTGGTGGTTTCTTTCAGTTCTTCTTTAGGAAGATTCTTCACCAGCGATGCCAATCCCGACAGCGTGAATTTAAAGGAATCCAGAAATCGAATTTCATGTTTTACAACGATTTCTGTCCATTCTCCTCTCACCCATTTCCATTCTTTTTTCAACTCAAACATCAGGGAGAAAGAAATATATTTCTCTTCGTTGTTGGGGATGCATGCCACGCTCAGCACTTCATCCACTGTTCCCAAACTCCGCACAAAAAGATGTGCGTCATAATTTTGGAGATTGTGGAAAAACACAGGGGTGAATTTTGGCCGCTGAAACTTTCTGTTGCAAGATTTGTGCGCTGCCCCCCTGAATTTTCCCGTGAAATGGCAGTGATCTCTGACTTTAAACAGTTCATCTTCTCCGAATTCTCCTCGGCACAACCAACACATTGTGGCTTCTCGAAATGATTTCCATTCTTGGTTGGTCAGGGGAAACATTTTCTTTTTCTTCAAACTCAGTTGAGCTTGTTTTACATGGAAAATCAATTCTCGAATGAAATCTTTGGGAAGTTCTTCATTTTCATCTTTTGCTCTTTTCAACACGGGTTCCATTTGCAAAAATGGGGAAACAAGATGAAACGCAAATCCACAGGGAATATGCTCGTGAGTTTTCTGAGTATTTTTTCCCAAATCACCACTTGTGGGTTTCAGAATGGATTCAAAATCTGCATAACCTACAACTGGCACATGCAACATTTTTTGATAGTTTTGGAAAGAACATGTGCCTCCTGGAACTTCAATCTTTGTCGCCTCAAATTCTCCGCAAATAACTTTATGTTTCTTCAAACTTTCCACGCTGGGAAATGAATTGAGGCATCTTTTACAGAAAAATCTTTCATGCCCATTGCGTGAAACTTGAGAGGCTGCAAGATGAGAGAAATTCTTTACCAAACAAAAGTGAGTTTTGAATTCATTTTTTAGCAGAATCAAATCCACATGATGTTCTTTTTCTTCCTCGGATATCCGCAGGGGAAAAACAGATCCATTCCAGCCAAAAACATTTACTGAAATTTCAGCATTTCTTTTCTCAAAATGTTTGATTGCTGTTATTTCCATGGGGAAAACCAAACCATCCCAATTAAATTCTTCTGCTTGTTGTCGCAAAGCTGGTGTGATTCTTTCTGGATGGGACGCAACCATATTACATGCTCTGGCAATGCACCATTTGAAGCACATCTCATCTTCATTTTTCATGTTGATCACAGCTTTCTTATTCCCCAAGTCTGGAGGCAAAGCAATCCAAGAAGATCCTCGCAGTGGCTTCCAGCGCACAAAATGAATTTCTAAACGAATTACTTTTTCAAACACCCAATTACTTCCCCTGCGATTGAAGTTTTCCATGTTTTCAATCATTTCTCTTTCCATATCATCAACAATCTCAACGTTGTTCCCCAAATTCTTTTTCTGCTGGGAATGGAAAAATGGTGCATCAATTATTTCCTCGCCAGAAGCCCAACTGGTTTGAGACATCTCAACAACCAAAATGCATTTCACTTTTGTTTGTGGATTTGCTTGCAACAGCTTGATAATTTGCCATCTTGCTTTCCGGAGAAAATCTTGTGGAGTTGGGGAATCATCTCCTTGAATGACAAATTGTTTCGCGAATCCTCTCAGAGCTGATTTTCCTTCTTCTACAACCAACCTTTGTTTCCACAATTCTTTGGTTTGTTTTTTTAATCTTTCGACTGCAGGATTCAATCTTCTCCTAATTTCCACATCATCTAAATTTTCCAACCAATTCAACCAATCTGAAATATTTTCTGTTTTTTTTTTTTATTACTTTGGGGATGGTTTTTATAGGTCTTCTTTTCACAATCACTTTTCTTTTTTCCGGAATCAAAATAGGCACCCGTATTTTTTTATTTTTCCAATTCAGGGGGTTTTTTTGCGTTGTTTTTCCACCTCCAGTCCATAGATTTTCAACTAAAAACTCCACCAATTCATCTTTCTTCAGTCGAGACCATCCCCGCAATCCGGATGATCGCGCAAATGATTTCCATGCAGTCAACGTTGACATTTTAAATGGGGGGAAAAGATTTTTCCTCTATTTAAAATGAAGTTTTCAATCCAAGAGGAAGGAAAAGACAAGCAAATCTTTTTCACATTCAAAGAAGCTCAGGAACAAACTGGTCTTCCCTCAAAAACGATTGTGAGAGTTCTCAAATCAAACAACACAAAGTATTTCAGAAGAGCGGATAAAAAAACTTTTTGGATTCAGGCGGAAGAAGAGTCGCCATTTATCCAGATCGATGGAGAAGATTTTTTCTGCGCAGAAGAAATTCAGGAACGATTTGGCTTATCCCGCACAGTTTTTTTCAATCAACTCAGCAAGAAAAAAACTCATTTTCTGGATTCAACTGAAAAATCTCATGAAGTCACTTGGAAATCTCCCAAACTGGAAGAATTTCTCGATTTGATGAAACAGAAAGCTATGGTTGGAAAAGTTCTTCAGGGTTGCTCAAAAAAAGGAGTCTCCAAATTGGTTTCAACTGGGTTGTTTAAAATGGGCAGCTGTGTTGCAGATTATCAAGCCACGTTTTGATTTTTTATCCAATGGATAAAAAATGAACAAAGAAAAACTCAATAAAACCAGGTTGACTGAGGAAGAAATCGCATGGATGAAAGGAGCTGAAATGGAAACAAATTTTCAGAAAGCTGTAGACATGGCCACTGGTTTTCTTCCAGTAAAAACTGAAAAAGATAGGCAGTTTATGGAGAAATGGATTTGGAAATAAAATGATTTTTTTATCTCCACCAAGAAAATGAATCCTGAAAAAGTCTCTGTTTCCAAGATCATTCTTGAAGAACCTCAAAAACGAACCTCTGGAAAGATCTCATATTGTCTGCTCCCCTGTTCTCTCGATGGCAAAAAACTTCAACTGAAACTCAAAACAAAGTTTAAAATCTTTGCTCATGAAGGAGATTCTTTTTCACTGGGGATCAATCTCCCTGAAGAAAATATCTCCTTTTTCCGCGATCTGGAAGCTCATCTTCGCTCAGCTGCAATGAAAAAACAACCAGAAGTGAAAAAACTTTCTCCATCTTTTGCTAAGTTTCACGCGGAAGATTTTTCTCTCTTGAAAACGGATAAATCTGAGCAGGAAAAGATCTTCGCCAAGATTTATTCTTCCAAAATCCCCAAAACAGATTTCTCCTGTCGTTTTTGGGAGCTGGCAAATGGGAAGACGAAGAAAAAACCTATCTGGAAACAAAAAGAACTCATTGGCATGCCACTTTTTGGGCAAGTTGTCTTTTCTGTCAAACATCTTTTCTGCGGAAATGTAAAATCTATCACAGCGATTGTTGATGAAGTTCTTGTGGAGGAGATGGTACAAAATGCCTCAGCTTTTGATGATTATGAAGATCAAAATGAGGATGATGAGGATGAAAAATGAAAATCAAGTTGTTCTGCTGAAAATCTGCTGAAAATCTGGAGAGAAAAACAAAGTTGTTCTGCTAAAAATTTTAGCAGAACATCAAAAATGTTTCTGCTAAAATTTTAGCAGAATGTTTATTTATTTCGCAAGGAAGTTCCTTCAGGGTAAAGAAATAAAAATAAAAAAAATTTTCAAAAAAAAATATATATATATATCTCCAGAGAAAAAAAATGAAATAAAATTAAGTTGTTCTGCTAAATTTTCAACAGAAAACAGATTTAGTTTACAATTTAGTTGACATTTCCAGATTTCTGGAAACAAAATCGTTTCCAGAAAACAGATTTAGTTTACAATTTAGTTGACATTTCCAGATTTCTGGAAACAAAATCGCCAGAAAACAGATTTAGTTTACAATTTAGTTTACATTTCCAGATTTCTGGAAACAAAATCGTTTCCAGAAAAACAGATTTAGTTTACAAAAAAAAATTTTAGCAGAAAAAACAAATGTTTCTGCTAAAATCTGGAGCAGAAAATCAAAATCAAGTTGTTCTGTTAAAAATTTTAGCAGAATTTCAATTATGTTTCTGCTAAAATTTTAGCAGAATGTTTATTTATTTCATGAGGAAGTTCCTTTAAGGTAACAAAATAAAAATAAAAAAAATTTTTCAAAATTAAAAAAAAAAAAATATCTCCGGAGAAAAAAAAAATGAAATCAAAAATCAAGATGTTCTGCTAAATTTTCAACAGAAAATAATGTTTCTGCTAAAAATTTTAGCAGAAATCTTTTCAGAAATCTCCTCCAGAAAAAAAAATCTGGAGCAGAAATCTTCTCCAGAAATCTCCTCAGAAATCTCCTCAGAAATCTCCTCAGAAATCTCCTCAGAAATCTCCTCAGAAATCTCCTCAGAAATCTCCTCAGAAATCTCCTCAGAAATCTTCTCAGAAATCTCCTCAGAAATCTCCTCCAAAATCTTCTCCAGAAAACTTTGAGAACATTCTTGTGGTTTTTTTTCATTTTTTTGACAACTAAGAAAATGTGGGTTTTAATCGACGCGTTGACAAAACAACGTCTCAGTCCAAGATTTGCTTCGCAGGCGGCTCTTGCAAGATTTATGAAGATCGCTCCAAGGGCTCTCAACAAAGCAATAAATGAAGGGAGGAATGTTTTCACTTTCCAAGATAAAAAAGTTCTGGTCGCAAATCAAAATGAAGATCGATTTTCTGTTCATAATTCTCTTGCTGAACCACCCCTGAAAACTTTTGAAACAATGGCTGAGATGGCTCAGTGGATTGGCGTGACTCGCCAAGCAATCTATGCCGCGTTCAATCGTTATGTTAAAAAACGTTTTGTTAAGAAAGACGGGAAGAAATTATTCTTGTCCAGAACCTTTGATAAAGGACAGTTGACAGAACCATGGACAGAAGATGAAGCGCCAACTCCAAAGAAGATTCAATCCATCCCCATCCGCATTTCATCATCTTCAACAACAACTATTTTCCCCAGTGTTTCAGCAGCTACAAAGGAACTAGGAATTGACTCAGGAACTATCCGTAATGCGTTGAAAAGCGGGAGAAACACTTTCACCAGAAGAAGCGACGGAGAAAAATTCAAAGTGGAAAAACTTGAGGAGCCAAAGTTGGCATCTCTTCCTCCCAAACCTGCTCTCCAACCACTTGATGAAAATTTTGTTTTTTCTGATTCTATTTGGGATCAAGTAAAAGAAAACTTCAAGGGATTCACTTCAGCTGAGGATTTTGAAGAAGCACCAGCATAAAAAAATGATCAAAACGTGATCTGTAATATGCGTTCAGGTGTGTGGTTTCGCGCGAAAGATTATTGTGATGTTCAAAAATGGTTTAAGAAGTATGGTTATGAATCTTATCCTGATTTGGAAGAGTATAAGGAGAATCTCTCAAGAGGACAGTGGACTTTTTATCCGCAAAAATCATCCACTTCAGCGCTTGAATTGTGGACACGAACTCTTTTCATCAAGAAGTGAGTTTTTCCTGGAAACTAAAAATCATTTCCAGAAAAATAAATTTAGTTTACAAAATTTATTTTTTGACAACTTTTTTAACAACAGAAATTCATTTTCAGGCTTGCCAAGCTGTTATGAAAACGCTCGACCGACGTTTGAATATTTTTCAAAAAGTTTGGTTGCTTTGACGCCCCAATCTCAGTTATATCCAGAAGCTTCCATGCGAACATAGCTACTGGTTTAGGGCTTTCTGAACCCTCTGAAAACAATTTTTGCATATGGATATAACGCAAAAACTCCTCGTCTTCGTCCTGTTTTCTAAACGACATTCTTACAGCGCCATAACAACACCATAGATCCTTCTCAGCAATGGAAGACATAATTCTCTCAAAGAATTGTTTCGATTTGAGTGAGCCGACATCGATG
Organism: Dendrophyllia cribrosa; assembly: GCA_024195265.1. NCBI lineage: Eukaryota > Metazoa > Cnidaria > Anthozoa > Scleractinia > Dendrophylliidae > Dendrophyllia > Dendrophyllia cribrosa. The sequence continues at coordinate 23,143,312 of JAJLRJ010000001.1, read as the reverse complement.
ATTGAGCTTTGGTTTCTTGTTATCGCCCGTTTGCTAAATAAATAACAAACTCCCCACGCAAGTGTTGTGTTACACTTAGTTTTATATGCTTCTCCTCCGTTGAGAGAATGATTGTGAGCTAAACTTGAACCAATCTGGTTTAAAGAACACATTCTAAAATAGCCGTCAACAAACAAGCCTTTGTTTACCATGTCACCGCTCAAAGCAAGACCTGTTTGTATCTGATCGCTATAATAACTAGGAATTCTGTTCATAGCTATTTTTCGCTTGAACGGGCATTTAAACTCTAACAATCTTAAGGTGTTATCTTTGTCTAGAAAATAGCCGTCTGGGCTACAAGTGACCTTTCGATAAAGCGGATGCTCTCTTGCTAGATTAAGAGAAATGCTGTGACCAAAAACGGAAACAGAATGTTTTTGCTCAAAATACTTGCGAATAAGCGGTTCGAACAGATTGCCCCAGGTACAAGCCGCATTGTTGAGCATATCTGTTGGCTGTATTTTCTTCATGAGCAAGCTGTGCCGTGATTCAAACGGCGACGATCCTGTCAAGGCAGAAATCTCTGATGCACCGATGGAGTTTTGTCTGGCTCTCACCCAGTCGGCGCTCTTTTGTTTCAGACCAGTGTTTCTCGATTTGAGAAAGTTCATGAACGCTTGTGTTGTCGTCATCATTGATATGTAAAGGGTAAAGGTTTTTTCAATTGGTAATAACCACACAACTCTGTTTGAAAAGCTGCGAGTGATGTCTTGCCTTCGATGAAATCAGAAACAAAGCTCGAATCTCGGATCCTGGGTAAGGGGTCGAGAGCCTCCAGGCTTTTGTTTTTAAAGGGTTCTTGTTCTTGCTCGTCAAGCCATGCATTCAGCTCATGCCAGCTGACATATGACTCGGCAAAAACATCTCGAACAGCTCTTGGGGGTGCCGCCAAATCCGCCTCGTGTCTAAGAAGAGCTCGAGGATTTCTTTTCAAAGACGGGCAACCATTTTTTCTGTGTCTGTAAGCTGTTGATACAGCAACTTCCCGATTGCAACCAGGGCAAATCACTTTCGGTCGTTTTTCTGTTTGAAGCATCTTGGAAGAATATTTTTGATGCCCCACGAGTGATTGGCTTTGTGTGAAGTTTAAACCACAATATCTGCAAGGATTATATTCGGATGTTCCTTTGTTTTTCGCAAAGACATCATCGCCTTCTTTCAAAGTGATTCCTCTCATGTACAAGAACTCAACAGCAGTCATAGCTCTGTTCGCCATCGCGATATACCAAGGGTAGGGATTTCTCCAATTGGTGGTCTCGTACCGGGCCTCTGTGCCATTGCCATGCGGGTTGGGGTTGGGTGGTGGTCTCGTGCCGGACCAGCATTCACCAGTGTGTAGTAGAGAGCGTTGGTGCATCCGGGACCACCTAAAAATTTTCCGGGACCACGCCACGCCACCCACCTGCCCCCGAAAGCCGACGAAGGAGGCTGAGGGGGCAGGTGGGTGGCGTGGCGTGGTCCCGGAAAATTTTTAGGTGGTCCCGGATCACCAACGCTCTCTACTACTCAGGTAAAGATACGGCTGCTAAATTTCAAAGTATAACGGGATCTGATTGTCGCTAAATATGAACGAGTCGTTTCCGAAAATAATCAGTATGTGTCTTGGAAGACGAAACTATAAGCGGCCACGAATATTAAAGACGTATGTTGCTTGTTACAGGGACGCGTAAAGAGAGGTAGAAATCCTGAAGAAAGCCCAAGGGCGAAAAGAAATATTATTACCACTAGGTGACCCAGTTTTCTGGAGACCATACCGATACTTTTCAATCGACTTTTAAGCGGTCTTTTTCAAGTCAGAACAACGTGAAATTTTCACTATCAACTGGTTTTGAATTGAAGTTTGGCTAAATATATATTCTGTAAAATCGATATTACCATGACCACGATAAACAAGAAACTTCGAAATCAGTTAAAGTAAAATTTTATGCGTTTAAGACTTCGCATTGAAAATCTCACATAGAAATCTTAAAATATGGTATATGGCATGTATATTTTGCAAGAATAAAAAAATTCTGTATGTTTGACTTAAAATAAATCGCAAAAACATTTCAAACCTTACTATTTGTATACTGGTACTAAATTGATCGAGAGATTGACACTAGTTTTGTTAAATTACTTCACGATAGTGTCAAAAAGTAGTTGCAAGGAGTTAGAATTATAAAAAGAAAAAGTATATATAAAAATATAAATGACCCATCAGTTACAAATTGAACATTTTTGCCCCACTCATTGGAGATGAAAAAAGAAATTCTCTCACTGTTTACGCTAAAACAATAAGGATTAATCTAGCAGTGGACGGGTTCTTTCTGAACCGGTGGAAAATAAACTTTTCGCTGACGCGCGCGTCGTCTCGTCTCGCGGCTTCACTGCTTGCTCACCTACAAGAGAGCCTGCTTGCAGGCTACTGTATGAGTTTCTAGTACTTCTCGTGACAGGTACATGACTTTATTAATTTGCCTATGAGTGCAATATATGGCGCCTTTCTACGAACTGTTAGTTGTTCTTTGTTTATATCCAAGTATTGGCAAATATGCTTCAACATATTAACACTGAACTGACTTAGCGTGTTCGCATAATACATGGCGCACAGGTCAAAATTGTCGTAGGTGACGGGATGCTGGAGCTGAACCTCTCGAAGAACTTGTGCTCGAGTGTCCCAGTATTGCTGTTGCTCAACAGCAGCGTCATGATCTCCACTCTCATCTTCTGTATGTTGATGGCGTAGTTTGCCTGCTTGCCGGGAGAAGTAGGACTGTGCGACGTTGTAGGATCGCCACACTCTCATCGTTGTGCCAGTATACTGCAGGTTGTTAATCAAGCTGATGCCATCCAATTTGATGGGGCTGTCCTTGATCCCTAATAAGTCAACTATAGTCACCCTTATTCCAGATATACCACCAGCTGATAGCATCGCAGTTTCAAGGTCCTGTGAAGTTTGGATATCGTATCCCTCATTAATGAACCTGCGAACATGAGCTTTGATGGTGGCTGCTTTGCGGTCACACGAGCCCTTCCCACCTTGAGGGTCACTAAAGTCCACTCTGGAAACAGAAATTCCAGTGACATCTCCCATGGAGCGGCATGCTGCTAGCATAGTGGAATTATGGTAACATCCCGCGTTATCCTGTCTAAAAAATGCTGTAGTGCCGATTTCAGGATTCTCCTTTTTCAGTGTGCGCAATATGCGTTCCACAGTACTGTGCGCACAAAATAAAATTTTGAAAGGGAATAGACCAGTAATTTTATTTTTTATCCCGTGAAACATTTCTTAAAGTAAAACAAAACATAGATATCTATTTTTCCTAACCACCATTTATAATGATTTCCTTTAAAAATCGTTTTAACAATATTGATTTTTTTCAATTTTCCATTGGTACCGATATTATTATTATTTATTGGTATCATCTGGAAAGGAGGGGTTTGTTATTGTTTAGAAAGACAATTACAGGTCTCTTCCTCAGTACCTCATCCAGTTCAGTAGCTTCCGGCTTGATTATGGAGACAGCTGCCTCTGCTGCTGGAGAATCTTTAACATCATGGGTCTCATCGAGTCTTTTTCGACATTGTGGACACATGACTAAAAAAAATTGTTTCAATTGATTTTTTCTACTAATCCAAGCAAACCGGATAGCCTGAGAAGACAGCTGACGTGGGGAACGGGAGAGGAACCAGTAGTGGTGACGCGAAAAAGTCGGCTGTTTTCTCGGGGGAGGGGTGGGGGTACTCAACAAAGTTTTATACGGGGAGGCTCCACCCTGAGGTCCAACCTCTTGCCCTTTAAAAACATCTAGGATGGGACCCACACAAGATACCTATAACACCAGGAATTATTAACATTATCTTTCAATCAGTAAAATAAAATTACGCTGTACTTATTCGTGTTAGGTGAAATTCTAATGTAACTCGAATCGAATTTAATTTATCTGCACGCGCCAGCAGAAGTCTTGCCTCCGAACTCAATGTAGCATCTGAAACGCCGTATGTTTTGAGGTGGCCTTTGATGTCCTTACAGCATTTGGCAATTCTAACACAAATCGCTACCTGGGCTTTCTGAACTTCCATCGCAATCACCGCCAACATATTTCGAGTATCCACATGAGGCCATTGTGGGGCGTCAAACGGGCGCACCACACAAAACGGTTGATAAAAACTCCCTCAAGTAATCCACGTAAGGAGGTTTTTTGTTATTGTTTTTTGTTTGTTTTGTTTCTGTTTTTTAGTTTAATTGCTCCTACAAAAACGACAAGCACAGTATTATAAACATAACAAGCTCCAACACGTGTTTGTTTCGATACTGAAGGAAACTGATATATTGGGGGACTTCTGGCACCTGTCAATAACCTTGATCATATATCTGAACTACCCTAACTTCAATTCAAAAACAAGTAAAAAATACTCGAATAAGGAAGTCAAAAGGTTTTCAAAAGAAACGAACTTTATCTTGGTTTCTGATTACCTATTATAAAAATCAATTATAAAAGCATCTATGGACGATGTTCATTTCGGGGTTTCCCGTAACATTTTCCCAGTGCAATGGCGGCACGTGGAAATGTAAAACGTTCATACTTTGGTTACAAAAACTTGATTCAGTTTCTTCTGAAAGTCCTTCCCTAGAATCGATTCTGCTGTATGAAGCTATATGGACCCATAAACTTAAAACCTTTTTAGGTGAGTATCGTCGGACTAACACTATTTAATTAATTGACATATTTCACTTAAATTCGATAACAATCAACCTCAGGAAACGGACATATTTCTCGCCGGATCTTGATTATAATTTTTCCCACTTCGTAGACCTTTTAACATTAATTTAATACTTGAATAAGGGCAAGTCAAAAGGTTTTCAAAAGAAACGAACTTTATCCTGGTTTCTAATTATTTATTATAAAAATCAATTATAATAGCATCTATGGACGATGTTCATTTCGGGGTTTCCCGTGGCATTTTACCAGCGCAATGGCGGCACGTGGAAATGTAAAACGCGTTCATAACAGTCAACCTCAGCAAACGGACATATTTCTTGCCGGATTTTGATTATAATTTTTCCCACTTCGTAGACTTTTTAAACATTAATTTAATACTTTAATACAGTTCTCATCCATAGACATTTTGGATCGATATCGTTACAAAAAGTTTGAAAATAACGACACGTTCGCCCTCTCTTGTAATTCTCGGTCTGGTCACGCTAGGGTCAGAGGTCATGTTTTCAGAAGTAGATCCGTATTTACTCCGCAACCTCAGCGCTCGTGATTTCATTTACCCAAAAATTTTATTTCGCTAATTTGAAGAAAAAAAGAATGCTCTTTCAGACTAAATAAGCTTTGTTGGTGAAAGCCATGTACCAGACCGACTTTTAAGCACTTAAAAATGTGCTAAATTTTAACCTTTTGTTTAGCGGTGTCGAGTCCACAACTTCAATAATTTCGTGGAATATTTCTTGTCGACCAAATCGCAATCTAATTAGCTCTAATTATACAGGAAAGAAAGTACAAATACGAGGTGCAATTATATTTTAGTCAAAAGCGATATTTTTAAATATGCGAGCCATTGAATATACCTCTATTTTCGCTCGATTTTGGGCCATTTAAGGCGTCGGGAAGTAAAAAAATTGTTAAAAAAATATAGTTTGATAGATCGGACTTAAACCAGTAATTTTGAAACTAGTGACCATAGGGCTTCATTCTGGCTGAGTTTGAGGAGAGGTCATTTTTTGACTATTTCCACGTCTAGTTGAGAATTACGCGGAGCTGCTCTTAAAAGTCGATTGAAAAATGTAGGCATGGTCTCCAGAAAACTGTATCGAAACACCTTAAATAACAATAATACAACAACGCCATCAGCAATCTTGTAAGCAAGTTATATTTCCTTTATTAGGTAGTACTCTTTGCTACAACTTGAAATACAAATCATTATCTAGGGAAACGAAGGTCACTTGAAGCCCAATTAAAATAACATGAAACGAATGCAAAACAAAAATTCCTCGATATTTCTTACCACTGTTCGATGAAATAAGCCTAGTCAATGACCACAGCGTGTCCATCAACAAACTTAGCTGTCCCATCAACTGATTTGGTCGGATGGCGTTCAGTGGCGAAACGATAAATACACAGCTCCCAAACGAAAGAAATCGGTTGACTTATCGAGGCTTTTCTAAAACCAGCAGGCAAACCACAAAGACAATCTCTCTTTCAAATAACAGCAGCACGCAAAACTTTTCTTCTTTCTTTTTCAGCGCGATGTTTTCCTGTAATTGTTATAAAGTCTTGTACAGTCCTTTCGAACGCCATTCCACACACACGACAGCTCAGCCAAACGAAACGAGGGCTCTAGGGACGAGAATGCACAGACGAAAGGTTTTTTTATTTCCGGTTTCTGGTATTGAGCAAGCGCAATAGTCATGCGCAAACGGATATCGTGGATTTTACGACATCCGGAAGGCTTTGGTCCCAGAGCCTTCGTTTTTTCCGCTGACCAAACGAAACGAGGGCTCTGGAGTCGAGAATGTTCTGAATGGTCTGAAAGGTACAGAAATGAAATGCTGGCGGCGTTTAAATCATGTCACATGAGTTCGGACAGCTCATGGTCTGCAAACAAACACTTCGATTCACAGCTCGTCTTTTCACTAAAACCTTTTTCTAAACCACAAAAACACCTAAAATAATCCTTGAAAACAATACTATGGCCACATTTGGTGAAAGCTGTGCTTGGTAAAACAGTGAAAAGAACAAGAAAGCATCGTTTACCTTCCCACGTGGCGTACTTACAAACAGAACTGACAACCGAAGCTATCCGAACTGTCTCATCGTACAGCAATCAGGTGAACTCGGCACAACTTTGCGCTTCGGAAAGTCGGACTAACTTACTTACTTACACAGGTGATGATATAGAGGCTACCAGAAACCAAGTTACTGGTAACCGCAATAATCACTCACATCAAATGCAAATCCCTCACATCAAATACAAATCCCTCCAATCAAATACAAATTATTCACATCAAAAGAAAATCTCTCACATCACAAACAAATCACTCTCATCAAATGTGGTCAGCGGTTAAGCAAAGAAACTATCCCCAGTTACACTCGGCCTTTCCCTTGATCGCCATTTGGTCTGAACGGTCGTGAACTGTGTATGTGTTCACGTTCATCACTTAAGTTTACGGAATGTGCTGCAGCAAATGCGGCAGTAGCGTGGCAAACTGCAATTTTTGCACCGACTGTGGAAAAAGGTAAGCGAAATGTGATAGATTATGGATGATCGATAAGTCCAGGATGGGTAATATGGGTAAGACGTGCACGTATCGAATAACGATATAACGCTATGTAGTTTTAATATAAATTCTTATAGTTATAGTTGTTGAATTATGGTCAAACTAGCGTTGCCGAATGGAGGAATAGAAAAAATTTAAAAATCTGACATGTTCCAACTCATTTACTCCCTTCTAGATATCTTCCATATGATAAACTATAAAAATATTGAATTCTATCAAGTATTCTTGGTTGCAAGAAGTGAGAAGTAGTTGTTTTATTCGTTGGAAACTAGTGCTTACCTTTGAGTAAACAGCTGTCTCTGAGCTTTTTGCAAGATGAGCAATGCGATTTGGTCTCGGTCCTTCTTCACCCTCGGGCGCTGACTTAAAGTCAAATTCCCGGAAGCGGGGGTAGTAATAGAGGTCAAATGTTTATTTTGGAGGACGCTTCAAAATTATTAATTCACCATCATAGATCAGATCGTAGGTTTTGTCATTCGTCACTCACCGGCATTGCGTAATAGCTTTATTGGTCTCACTGCGTGCTCAGCATGTGATTTATAGTTACTAGATACATGTAGTGCGCTTAGTAGGCGTATTGTACATAATTTTCTACTTGATTTTCTGTTCAAACGTGTTCCTTGGCTAGTTCGTACAATTTTCTTTTAAATATGTCTCAACGTGAACGTCGCACGATCCCCAGGATCGATTATGCTGCGTTAGAAGTGGGATGTTCTCCGATCGCTTTTAATCCCTCCACCTTGGAGAATCCTCGTCAGTCTGATGTTCCAAATTCACCATCAACGATTGTGACGATTCCCATGTCACAGATGGTATCAAACCAACCTGTCCTTACGGAAGTCGAGTCGCTACGTGCTGCTTTAGCGGCTGCCAAGGCTGAAAACGAGCAACTGGTTCGGAATTTCGAGTTACAGACCCTCCAGCACAAGTTATCTTCTTTGCAGCAACAGAACGCTCTGAGATAGAAGTACTTGATTCAAATAATTCTAAAGAGTCATTCAAGTTATTTATGAAAAAGGTTTTTTGAAATGTACAACAAATCATTTCCGTTAAAAACAAGAAATGCAAAGGAAAGAAGATTTAGAGCAAATCCTTGGATAACTAAAGCGATTTCAAAGTCATCTGCACATAAGTATAAACTTTATAGAAAGAACCTTAGTGATGAAAATGAGAGAAAGTATAAAACCTATTGTAATAAACTCAATCACATTATACGGATTGCAAAAAAAAACTATTACAATAGAAAATTCTCTGATTCAAAGAATAATATAAAAGAAACGTGGCAAACTTTAAAGAAGGTCTTAAAAAGATCAAAATTCAAATCTGAGTTACCAAGCAGTTTTTCACACAATAATGAAGATATAATTAACCCACTTGACGTTGCTAATCATTTTAATGAGTATTTTATAAATGTGGGACCAGAGCTTGTTTTAAAAACATTTTGACAGTTCAGCTAATAACATGAGACACTTGAAAAGTAATTCCATGAAGTCTATGTTTCTAAGTGATATCACAATGAATGAGGTTGCACATAAAATTTTCAAATTGAACCCTAAAAATTGTTTTGGTGTTGATGGAATAAGTCCAAAAGTATTGCTGGTTTGCACGTGACGTCACGGCGGCCATGTTGGTGGTCAAGAACAAAACCGTTTCTCTCCGCTGGGAACTTAAACTCTATTTTCATGCAAATTCTGCCAAAAAAAATTGTATTGTATTGACCACCAACATAGCCGCCTTGTCACGTGGTTGCAAACCAAGAATTGCGATCTGTGGGAGAGTATATCAGTGAGCCTCTAGCTCATATATTTAACGTAAGTTTTAGCACTGGAAAGTTTCCATATTTTCGTCGGTTTTTAAAACAGACGACAATAAGACATTTTCAAATTACAGACCAATATCAGTTTTAACGTGTTTTCCAAGATCTTAGAAAAGCTTATGTATAAAAGTTTGATTGATTACGTAAAAAAGAACAACATTATGTACAATTATCAGTATGGGTTTAGGAGCCAACATTCAACATCCCTTGCAATCATAAATCTTACAGAGCGAATTAGAAGGGCAATTGAACAAGATGAATTCACTATTGGGATGTTTTTAGACTTGTCTAGAGCATTTGACACCGTAAATCATAGCATATTACTGCAGAAATTTAATTTTTATGGCGTAAGGGGTTTGTGCAATGACTGATTTCGAAATTACTTCACTGATAGACAACAAATAGTTAAATACAAATCAACTTTTTCAGGAAAAAGAAATATAACATGAGGCGTTCCTTAAAGTGCACGTAACCCCAAAATTGTTTTTTCGCTTAATCAACTCTATGTACGTTGAAAAGTTGAATAGTTAAATATTTCTTGTTGTTAACGCTACGTTAGTGAATTATAGAGGTTTAAATTTACAAAATGTTAATACGGATGACGTCAAACCAAGACTCGTTTATTGTACAACTACTTGTTTCCATCTCCAAGTAATATTTTTTTTTACAAATCAATTGACTATTAACAGTTTTTATTTAGTATTTCTTAAATTTATTATCCTTCAGCTGTGAACTGCGTATTGTAATTGTAGTAGATATAATGCCGGTAAAGTCTTGATTTGACGTCATCTAATTAGCATTTTGTAAATTCAAATCTCTATAACTCACTAACGCGACGTTAAAAACACGAAATATTTCACTATTCGACTTTTCAACGTACATTGAGTTTATTAAAAGAAAAAAAAATGGGGGTTAGGTGCACTTTAAGGATCAATATTAGGACCCTTGCTTTTCCTCTTTTATATTAATGATATTTACTCAAAAGTTCGAATCTATTGTCATTTATCCCAGGCAAAATAATAGATAAACTTGAAATTCTCGTAAATAAGGAAATGAGAAATGTTCAAATGTGGCTTGAACACAATCAGCTGACATTGAACATAAAGAAAACAAATTATATTGTATTCAAATCACATAAAAAAACGGTACAGAAAAGAGTTAAAAATTATATTGAACGGAAACCAAATAAACAACGTTCCAAGCACGAAATTTCTAGGTGTAATAATTGATGAACATTTAACATGGAAATATCATATTAATAACGTAACAAGCAAAATTGCAAAACCGGTAGAAATTACTTGTGAAGTTCGTTTTTTGATTAATCAGACTATATTGATGAACCTGTATATATCCTCATCTTACTTACGGCAAATATTGTATCGGCAAATAACTACAAAATACTATTAGACAAATTACTAAAAATTAAAAAAAAATTGAAAATACTCGATATTCATGAAATCAACAACATGCAAACAATTCTTTTTATGTTTGACTGTATGAGGAATAAGTTACCCGGAAATTTTAGCGAATTCCATGTTATGAATAGTGAATTGCATGGATATAAAACACGACAAAGAAATAATATACATAAGAAGCCATTTAGAACAAATTATGGTTCTTTTTCAATTCAATGTAAGGATGCAAATCTCTGGAATTCGATCCCTGAGAATTTAAAACAGATCAGATCACCGTACAGTACAAAGAAAAAAACTATATCTGCTAGAAATCAATGAGTAATCAACTTATCCTAGCCTTTCTGATATATAATTAAAGTTTGCTTGTAATGCGTATTGCCATTTCGAGAGAATGCCTTTCTACATTGTTTGATCGGTCCTTGCAGTGGTCTGTGGCTTATCACTGTTTGTATTTGATCCAATGTGACGCAATACATTGTTCACGGTATCTGCAATTTAGTTGATTATGTAATAAGGTAGCTTGATACTATGAATAAAATGATTGATTGATTGAAGTAATGCGAGTTATTTTACATGGCACAAAACAAGTGAGTAGTACATAGGGAGGGTCTCAAATATCGTTTTTTCTAAGCCCGAAATTACACCCCCCGGAAGCTTATTTGAACAATTGCCAAACCGTAGTTCACCCCTTTGGAGGCTTCCTACAGCAATTTGAAGCACTCCCTCCAACTACTACAGGGCTCCTGGTTTCAATCGACCGTCCTCACTTCGGTGAGGCAAAAGTCCTAGCCATGGCTAGGCAGAAACAGCCACGAGCACCCCCCGACAAGGGTTTTGTCCCTTTTTGTGACGTGTCACGCAATTGACAGTCACGCACAATGTCGCGTCACGTGTCACGCCGCGTCACGCAATAAAGCGAGAAACGAGAGTTTAGTCTTTCAAATCTAACTTGGATTGTGCGGCTAAAGAACTTATCTTTTTTTGCAACTTAGAACGCTCTTCGGCGCGTATTTCCTTCCTTATCTTTTCAAGATATGGCGATCTATTTTGTCTGCCTGTTTTGTTTTCACCAGAGCGAATCAAGGCTTTGAGTTCATGGTATTTCTCTACCTCGCGAAGTATGATTGAAAATTCTGAATCACTGATATGATTGTCTGCGAGAGCCTTAGATACCAACTCGTTGACAGAGTTTCGTTTAGCAAGAGCGAGGGTACAGATCATTTCATGTTTCGTGATCTTTCTTTTGAGCCGTTTACTGAATGCAGTATGGCCAGCGGATGAAAATCCTGAAATAGCAGCGATGCTAGCCAGTGGAGGGCTGGCAATTATTCCAAAAGCAGTCAAGGCTGTGGCCACGGTTGTAGATGATAAGCCCGGATGATAAGCCCTGGTGGAAACTGCAAAAAATCTCCGAACTGGTCTCTAGGAGCTGTTTGCAGGTCTCAAATACCGTTTTTTCTAAGCCCGAAATTACACCCGCCGGAAGCTTATTTGAACAATTGCCGAACCGTAGTTTGGAGGCTTCCTAGAGCAATTTGAAGCACTCCCTCCAACTACTACGGGGCTCTTAGTTTCAATCGACCGAAATCGGTGTCAACCGTCCGAAAGCGGTTTCAACCAGCCGAAACCACTCTCTAGCAGCCGAAAGCAGCCAACCGCCCAAAACCGGTTGAAGACCGAAAAACATTAATCCCAACCCAAGGGGGTATCCCTAATTTAAGCAATAATTACACCCTCCGGAAGCTTCCTTGAACAATTGGTATGGGGTGACTCCCAATTGCAGAAAACTATACCCTTTGTATATAAACCGGTGACTTGGTTACCAGTTTTTGAAATACCCTATATATATGGCGAGATCCATGAGCAACGATCGCGGTGTTTTTGCAAACTCAAACATCAGTCAGCGCAAGCTGATCGCTTGGCTTGATAACCAAGAACAAAAACCCTTTTTGAGGGTTCCACCCAGAAACGAAAACGTAGAGGCCTTTGATCCTTTACATAGGTGGCGTAGGGGTGGTGACGTCCAGATCCCTGATCGAATCGTTGAAATCTATGATGTTGGTGGTGAACGGGGTGAACAAGGCAGAGCGGGGAGAAGAATAAGAACAATAAAATGGCGTTTTCAAAGAGGGCTTACAAAACCTCTTGTTCCCCAAATGCTGCACAACATTAAACATTCTGTTCGCACAAGACATAAAGTTAACTTTATCTCTGCCTACAATCAACGAAATATCGAAAACAACGAGTATGTAGTTTATTATACAAACAACAACAGCCCTTGGTTTTCTAGATTATCGCAAACGAAACTTTGGTTGCAAGAACAAGAAGAGCGCCGTCTTTAAAATGGAAAAATAGACAGACCTAATACGAAATGGGTTTTCGAAAGCGCTGTTTTTGTTGAAATCAAAGTGATTTTAGATCGACAACCTTTATAGCGGAGCACTCGCCGGGCCGAAGGCCCGGCTGCGCAGCCCCATACTCATAGAACATAGCCCGTCATTTTTCATGGTCATGGTTAGCGGAATGTTTCGCGGGCGCGCGTGTGCCCTCCGCCCTCCGTCGCGCAGGTAGCTCCGTCGCGCAGGACTAGCTCGCGGGGGCGTATGACGTCGCAAAACACCGCGTACGACGTCATGTTGAAACCAAAGCGAGGCTTTTTTTTCGCGCGGTTACACGGCCGAATGTCACGTCAGCTGGGAAAACACTTCGATGTTTTGCTGTGTTTACTGAGCGGAGAAAACGGTTTAAATTAAAGTCGTTATTTTCCTGCATTTTTTCGTGGTTTGCTACTCAAGACAGGGATGCTAATTAAGGGATACTCAGAAGCCGCTTTAGTGGAAAAAGAAGAGCTTTCAGGGAGAAAATCTTGCTTCGAGGAACTATATACATTTTTAGCAATGCGAAGGATGGGTTCGTTTTACGGATTTCAGCACCAAAGCGGAGATTTAAAGAATTTCCAAGCACAGTAGTCGCGGAGGGACTTAAAGGTAAAACAAATTACATTTTTCGATGGGAATTTATCTTGATATCAATCTGTGATTGACTTTTTGTTAATGTGTTCTCGTTAGTTTTGGAGAATTGTTTTTAAACGTGTAGCTTAAATTCAGTTGTATTAATTTCTTGAATTTCATCGAAGACACGGCTCGACCTCGATGCGCGTTTTGCGTTTTGCTTTTCAACATAAACTAATGGAGATTTGAATAAAATTTTTCGAAAGAAGATTGTGTTGTCCATTTTTATGTGTTTGTTCATTCATTACATAGGTTGAAAAGCGATTTTATGTAAACAAAACAAGACTTGAATTTTATTATAGTTCTAACTTCACTCGCGTGGCCGTATGCAAATATGTTTGTGTATTTTTGGCAATTTTGATTTCCAAATCAGTTTCTCAGGCATTTTTTGACAAGCAACAACTGTATTTTTTAACAGTAGTCGTAATAGTTATTCTAGACGGAGAAAAAGTTGTTTTTGTGAACTTCTAAATGTACTGTGCAGACGGTCGGGTAATACTGTTTTTGAGAATTGCTAAAATTGAAAAATAGCCCGGTCGTCAATATTAATCTTAATTCTTGTGCTTCCGACCTTTCACCTATTAGTTAAGTTTCATCTTAGTTAAGCTTGTTCAGAGGGTCTTCAGAGGGCGCCGCTGTTAGGCTAAGCCTAACTATATATATTACAAATAGGGCTTGGCCGGTTGCCTGACTGGCTTCGCGATAAAAGAGAAGTCATCTCTCTTGACACTTTCAATGACGATTGTTGCGTGTTTCGATGTTTGGCTGTTCATCGAGGAGCTCGTACAGACCGGAATACTCGAGGAGCCAGAGAACTAGCGCGAAGCTTCTTTGCTGCTTATCCGAGAGCTCGTGTTAATGGCAATGTTATCACTTTACGACAGTTTCATTTGTTTGAAAAACACTTTAAACAAGGAATTGCCGCTTATACTGTTACAGACAACGGCGATTTTGTTTTGAGTTACACACCTTCACGCTATGACAAGGTTGGTCACCCCACGATGACTGTTGGCATCCACGACTCTTATGCCTTTTTGATCACCGACATAAACAAATTCACAAACAACTACACTTGTGGTGAATGTTTGGCTAGGTTCACACAGGCTGATAACTTAGCGCGCCACGCCAAGACGTGCACTCGCGGACGAACCAATATTGCCTGCCCTGGAGAACAGATCTTTGCCCCTGAGTCTGCCTTTGAAAAAGCGTTTTATCCAGACGCGCGTTTTGGTATCAAAGCGACTTGCTGGCTAGAGTATGAGGCACAGCAGCGTGGCATTCACATCCATCATCACAGATGCGGCCACGGAGGTGAGCGGACCCGTGCAGGCCGCAAAGTTGATGGCTATCACCCAGAAAGCAACACCGTGTTTCAGTACCATGGTTGCTACTGGCACGGTTGTCGCGAGTGCTTTCCAACGCCCGAACAAAGAAACGAAGTGATCTGGACTGACCGCAAGGGCAACACAATAACAAGAGAGCAAGCCTTCGAAAGACCTGCGCGAGCCAGGCACCATATTACGATGGTTGGCTACAACTTGGTTGAAAGGTGGGAACACGAAAAACCACGTCCCTGGTGGTATGATCGAATCCCACCTAAAAGAAACGAAACTTATCCACACGCTATCGTTTACGACTTCGAAGCTTATCAAGACAAGACCAAGGCAAGTCAACCGACACGTGATCTCTCTTATGAAAGCGAACATGTGCCCGTTTCGGTCTCCATTGCTGACACGTTGGATCCCGAGCCTGAGTACATTTGCTCTAAAGATCCCGAAGAGCTTATCCGACTGTTTTATCTATCTCTGGAGCGTCGCAGCGAAGCGATCCGAGAAGATATAGCTCGAAAATACATTCCACCAGATCTCGAGGGGCTTCCCAAAGACCAACAAAAGCTTATCAATCAATGGTGTGAACCGGTTCCAGTGATCGGCTTCAACTCAGGCAGATACGATCTGCATCTTATCAGAAAGTACTTTGTTTCTCATCTCGGACAAGAAAACGGAGTCTTTGCCGGTGAGAAACAGGGACAAATCGTGTTCATCAACACGCCCCGTTTCAAGTTTCTGGACGTCATAAACTATTTGTCCCCAGGCATTAACTACGACAAATGGGTCAAGACGTATGGCGCGAAACAGACCAAGTCCTGGCTTCCATATGAATGGTTTGACAGTGCTGACAAACTTGACTACAAAGGCCTTTCGCCGTATTGGTGTTGGTATTCACAGCTACGAAACAGCTTTGTTTTAACACCAGCGGAGTACAAAGAATGCGTGCGTGTTTTCCAAGAGCGTGGAATGGTAACCTTTGGTGATTGGTTGGAATACTACAACAACCTTGACGTTACCCCATTCCTTGAAGCTCTCGAGAGAATGAAAGCGTTTTACACCAAGCTCGGTATTGACCTTTTCAAAGACGCGGTCTCATTGCCTGGTGTTTCGATGCAGTACATTCTGCGAGGCACTTTGAGAGGCCGTGACCCCCCACAACTATACGCTCCAAGTGCCGAAGCCTATGCAATGCTGAAAGAGGCTGTGGTTGGGGGCCCCAGCTTGGTGTTCACACGTAAACACATAACCGGCGAAACTCGCATTCGTTCCCACAAATACGACTTAGCGCGCATCGTGAAGCGTATTCTAGGGTTTGATGGGAATTCCCTTTACCCGAGCACTATGTTGCAAGACATGGCCTGTGGTAAAGAGACAGTCGTGCACTACGAAGACCCAGCGCAAGCGGCGATAGATCTGATCCCCCGGCTGCGGTCTAAAAGGTGGTTTGGCTTTGCTGAAGCTGACATCGAAGTCCCCCGGGATTTGTGGGAAACATTCGAAGAGTTTCCACCCCTCTTCGTAAACCGCAGCGTTGGTTTAGAGGGTGTTCCACAACACATGAAAGATTACCTTGCTCAAAGTAACAGAACCCACTTTCCAGACCAAAAGAAGCTGCTAGGCGTGCTCCAAGCAAAAAAGATGCTGCTGTACGCGCCTACTTTGGAATGATATTTCGATCACGGGCTCATGATCACAGCCGTTTACCGACCAATCGACTACATACCTCAAAAAATCTTTGACTGGTTCGTGCGCGAAGTAGCCAACAAGCGAAGGCAAGGCGATGCTGAAGCAGCAAAAGCTTTGCTCGCTGAAGTGTACAAGCTTTTGGGCAACAGCGCTTACGGTAAGTTTATCGAAGCAGTTGAGCGTCAGACAAGAGTGATGTACACTAAAGACAAAGACATGCGCTCGGTGTGGTTTGAAGATCTCGAAGAGATCGGTGACATGTACAAGATCGAATGCCGTAAAAACAAGGTCACGATAAACCGACCCTTCCAGGTTGGCATCGTCGTGTATCAGCTTGCCAAGTTGCGTATGTTGCAGTTTTACTATGACTTCTTGGACTACTATCTCGACAGACGAGACTTCGAGCTTATCCAGATGGACACGGACAGTATGTACTTTGCCCTTTCGTGCGAAACTCTGGAAGAAGCAGTACGGCCAGACCGTTTGGAGCAGTTTGAAAGGGAGAAAAAGAACTGGCTGTCTTGGGACAAGCGGAGCAGCAGAGAGCCCGGCTTGTTCAAACTGGGGTCTGAAGGCACAAGAGCCATTGCGTTGTGCAGCAAGTGCTACTTCGTAGAAGACGAGCACAGTGGCAAGGCCAAAATGTCTTCCAAGGGCATGTCAAAAGCTCAGAA
Source organism: Dendrophyllia cribrosa (assembly GCA_024195265.1). Taxonomy (NCBI): domain Eukaryota; kingdom Metazoa; phylum Cnidaria; class Anthozoa; order Scleractinia; family Dendrophylliidae; genus Dendrophyllia; species Dendrophyllia cribrosa. The sequence goes on along the minus strand of JAJLRJ010000001.1, from coordinate 23,126,073 downwards.
CGAGTTTCTATGGCAAAGATACGAGAGGGCTCTGGACGGGTATAAGGACATGGCCACAAACAGAGGTTTCAGGATGCACAAAGGCGCTATGTACACGTACGAGCAGAGAAAGCTGAGCCTTAGCGCTTACTATGACAAGCGCTGGGTGTTGCCAGACGGCATTCACACAGAGCCTATAGAGTTCCATCTCAACGAAGAGCATTAACTGGTGGCAACTGAGTGTCTGGCGGCACAACCATCAGCTCCTCTCGAACGAAGCCCCGCTTGGGTCCATCGTAAATATAGTACACGACCGGCTCGTTTGGTTTGGTAACAACCCTTTCAATGTTGTAGACCTTTAAAGACCAGATTGGATCGGTCGCCCGCCTACCACCACCCTCCAGCTCGCCAGGATGATACAAATATCTCACACTAACCCGGGGAGGGAGCTTTTTTTCGTTGACTCCCACTGGTGTCGAATAGGGGGTAGAGGGTTTGGATGAAACGGCTTTCTCTTTGATTGCTTGCGCAGGTTTCTTGCCAGTCAATCTGGTTACTTCATTGTTTAAAGCTGATACAACGTCGGGCAGCCTTTTAACCCATTCATTCGATCTCTGGCCGGAGGGAAAGCGCATTTCAACCGCATACTGGTGTCCAAAAAGGCGTTCAGCCAGGGTTCGGTTGAATCTTTCAACTATCGCTTGGTCTCTGTGGATATCAACGCGCCCACGACGAATAGCTGTTTTGTTATCTCCCATAACATTAGTCACAGCAGCCATAAATTCACGCCCAGGGTCGACCTGTAATAGTTGTGGCCATTTCAAAGGCCCGCGTCTGTAAATCCTCTGGAATGCCTTCGCAACTTCATCAGAATCTTTCGAGGTCAAGGGCTCTGCTGCTTTGTAACGGCTAGCCACATCGACAACCGTCAAAGCGTATTTGTAAATCTTTCTCCCACGAGGAAGTTTGTGGTGGGGCAAAAAAAGGAGATTCTCTTGATGCACCGCATTGGGCGAAAAGACATCAAACTTCGGCCGAGGGATGTAGCGTGGTGCTGGGATGTAAATCTGCCAAAGGGCTTGTTTGACGAGCCACTTTTTCGCTACCTCATCAGAGACGCGAGAAGCAGCAGCTAGCTTTTTCACAGCGGCAATGCCTCTCCAATAGCTTTTGGAGCTATAGTAGATCTTTGAGAGTTTAGCATCCATTGTGTAAATATATATATATATAGGGCACATTGTATACATAATTGTATATATATATATATATATATATATATAAATTCTTGAACTTGATTTGAATGTATTTCAGAGAGCGCTCAACTCTTAGAGGAGCATTGACAATTATATTAAACTGGTTTAAGACTTCAGAGGTAGTTCATCGTTTTATTACTACAGCTCTGTTTCGTATGGCCAATATATATATTGTTTTATGTTTTGTGTTTTACATCGAGGTTGGAAGGATTTTCTGGTCCTCAAGGTATTTCTTCAGTGCGATGCTCCCAGCCATGACAGCTGTGAACTTTACGTAGTTCATCACATTCGAGCTGGGGTCAGATGTGAATGGCTCTTTGACGACTTTTTTAGCGACCCATCCAATACCGGCGACAAGGCCAGTGATTGTTGCGGCATCGAGAACGGATTTCACGAGCTTGTTGTCAGACATGGTGTGTATATATAAGATTTTAAATTTCGATTAATTCCTCATCGTCTGTGTTTTTGTTGATTGGTTGTGTTGCTAATTGCCAAACTGTTTTTAAAGCGGTTATATTGAAATTGAAAAGAAGAAAAACACCTCCGATTGCAGCCCCGTTTACGAAACGTTGGGTGAGGTTTGCCATTGTATATATAGGATTTTTTATTCCATCTCACGAATTCCGGATTTTCTTTTTGGCGCTGTCGGTCTGACTGGAGGAGTAGTTTGGTCATCCTCTGCTGCTGCTGCTGCTGCTGGAGGGGTTGGGGCTTTGTTGCGCCCAAGAGTCTTCATAATGGCTTCACGTTGGTAATATACACCCAAAGCGGAGATAATCAAACCGCCAACCCCCAGAATAAAGTAGCCTGAGTTGTTGCTGCTTGATGAGTCATTTGTCGAGTTTGGGGATGGGTTTGAAGTAGGGTTTGGAGTGGGGTCATTTGCCGTTTTGGAAGCTTGTTTTTTGCTTCGCGAGCCATACGGTTGCGCTCTGCCAGAAGCAACAGGGCCAGGGTTTTTTTTGGAACAGTTTTTGGAACATCAGAGGTAACGTGCGTGTTGGTTGTTGTTTCTTCAGGTATCGTCTCCAGTCGTGGCGTATCCATATATAGAATGTTTTTTAAACATTTACCTATTTGGTTCCCACCTGGTTCCTACCTGGTTCCTACCTGGTTCTTGTCAGATTATTTGTCAACTTCATCAAATCCCTCTAGTGGGTAGCCTTTACTGTCTCTGCTTGGGTGTGTGGGAGGCAAGAGCTCCTCAATTTATCGACGTTGTCAATCGAAACAATCTTGCCAATGCCTTTGCTGACAAGCATTAGAATGCTATCAATCAGGAATTGGGTAGTTCTGTTACCGACATAGGCTTCATACCTTTTGTAGTATTTTACAACCGCCTTGTCTGTGAGGCGATCTACCTCTAGTGGGTAGCCTTTACTGTCTCTGCTTGGGTGTGTGGGAGGCAAGAGCTCCTCACACACAGCGTTTTCGGGCTCCTTTTTGAGGTCGATGTGTTTTGTAGTGATCAGAGCAGCATTGGCCAACGCAAACAATCGTCCGCATCGCCGTGCAAGGCTTCTAGTAAGGGATGACAATTCATGATTAATCATGTAGTCATTTTTGAATTCTTTCTGCAATTTATCGACGTTGTTAATCGAAACAATCTTGCCAATGCCTTTGCTGACAAGCATTAGAATGCTATCAATCAGGAATTGGGTAGTTCTGTTACCGACATAGGCTTCATACCTTTTGTAGTATTTTACAACCGCCTTGTCTGTGAGGCGTTTCACTCCCCAGCCCCGTGTGTGAGATCGACGCCAATAGCTTCTTTTGATTTGCCAGTCGAGACAAGAATTGCCAGACTCTCGCGTTGAGCTGGAATGTCATCACCACCTGCCAAGACTTACAGGAATCGCCGATGGCACGGAGCTATCAGGTGCTGCCTCTAGCATCTGCATGACTTCGTTTATTGCGCCATTGTGTATATATAGTCTTTTTAATTTTCAATTATTCTCTTGATGTCAGGCAAAAGCCTTTCAACCTCCTGTAAAAGCGAGGCCATGGTGTCTGGCATCTCAGTGAGTTTCAAAGGGTAGCGGTTAAGAAGCATGAGACGCAGATCATCCTCACCAGCTGCTTTGATAATTTTGAATTGCATTGCTTCTGTTTTGGCCTGTAATTTGATCAAAATCTGGTAAAAAGCTGTTAGCTTGTGGAGACTGGTTGGGGCATTCATAACTCGGAGTATATGTATTTTTGATATCTTCACTTCGATCCCATATAGATATCGCAGAGAGAAAACAAGGTGGGAAACCTTGCGCTCCTTAACCCGTGCAATAAGCTCTTTGTACTCTTCGTGTGTAAGCTCGCTGGCATAGTCTTCGAAGATGGCCTTCGTTGTTTTGCTTGATGGAGTGTAAAAAAGCACGATCGCTGCCACGTTTTCCCTAAAGGGTTTTGCAATGCTGGTTATCTGTTGAGTCAACACCCACATGCTTATGCCACTGTGGCGCGCGCTGAAGCCGAGATTAACCAGCTGGCTCGTGCGGCCTTTCACGTCTTTAGAAGCGGCGCAGTCATCGAGAATGATGAGTGTGTTCGTCCCATGATAATGGAAACTTGCTAGTTTTAGCCACAATTCAATCTCATGCTGCTGGTAGTCTATCACAAAAATGCGTGGCTCTTTATCCACGAAACCATCGTAGGTCCTTTTGTGGACAAAGGTTGGGCATAAGAGCACGATATAGTCAAACTTGCCCCTGAAGGGGGCCCGGAGCTGATTCAGAAGATACTGCGTTTTGCCAGAGTTAGTCGGCCCAATAATTAGGGCATTGAAGGGCAGCTTTAGTGGGTCCATTCAATGTTTTCTTACACTTTATACAATGTTTTTTTTAATACTGAACCGCCTGCAGCTGCCTGTCCATGATGTTCATCTGTGAGTCACTGATGGTGTAGATATGGTAGTGCGCGTTTCCCGAGTTACTTGTGGCTGACACCCTGGGAGTAAATCGCTCAACTGCTAGAAGCATAGTTGCGCGATATATTCAACATGGGCGTATTCGTGAGCGGCCTAGAGGAGGAGCAAACAACGTGCGCGTTGACGAGGAGATGCGCGACTGCGTGAGAGAGATAATAAATGAAAATTGTCTGCTCACTCTCGAGCAAATCAATAGACAGCTCCGAGCACGTCTCCCTGGCAAACCTGAGGTCCACGATCGGGCGGTGGCGAGGATGCTGGACGGGATGTTGTACCGAGTGAAGCTTGTCAGACCACTCCCCACCGAACGAAACAGACCAGGCGTACTGCAGAAACGGGTAGATTACGCTACCTGGTTTATGGCGCATGGCATAGTAAACCATTGCATTTTTATAGACGAATGTGGGTATAACATATGGACGGCACGAAATCACGGGAGAGCGAGGCTGGGAGAATGAGCTCACAGGCAAGTGTGCGGGCAGCGTGATCGAAATCTTACCGGCACAATGGCGATTTCACCAATAAATGGGCTCATCTTTCACTCAGCAGTTGTAGGAGGGATGAACGCTGAACGATTTCAAGATTTTCTGACGCAAACGCGGCTCAACCTGAACCCCTACGAGAACGTCGTCTTCATATACGACGGAGCACCAGCACACCGCAACGCCGCGAACCCAGGACCAAACATTGAACTCAAAATGTTGCCACCGTACAGCCCATTCCTAAACATTGTCGAACAGGCAATAAGCTGTTTGAAGGCAGCTCTGAAGGCTGACATTTCAAGGCCTCAAATACAGGAGTAAATGAACAACAGGGTTCGGGCAAGAGATCTGAGGATGGCGCTAGGAAATTATCGCACACAATTGCTACTGGAAGCGCTTCAGCGCAATATCGCCACAGTCGCCCAGCCTAAATGTGCTCAGTGGTATAGGTTGATGCAGACGTATTTACCACGCTGCCTCAACGGCGAAGCAATTGAAGGATAACCTCCTGTCAAGAATTCGTACAACGAAACTATGTGAGAATTCCGATGAAAAAGCTTTTTTGTGATTGAAAATAGATTTTTGGCAATTGAATGTCATGAACGTGCAAATGTTTGTACGGACGCGGTAACGTTTGTAAGGAGCACTCAAATGATTGTCTATAAATGCTATTGTTTGCACTAGTTGTAATAAAATTGTTAATGAATATCACATCCACGTTATTGATTGACCAATCGTGCAATTGATTTCGCGTTGATGTTATTGAAATGCATCAACGCGCAAATGAAAATCTATTTCACATTCGTAAATGTCTTTTCGCGCTTATGATTGTCCGAAAAATGCAATTGATTGCACTTGATTATGTAAAAATCGTTAATGAATGTTGTTTTAGTTCAAATGACTGAACATTCACTTGAATGAACGTATATTGGCGCATATGTTCATAAGTTTGGCTAAAATGATTGTATATTTTGCGGTAATGAATGGCAAAAGGTGTACTTGTAATAAAAATAGTCAACCTGGAATGAGTTCTGCAAATCTCTTCACGGGTTAATCTATAGCACGTGTCATTCAGCGAAGATATTGTTTCTCTTTTGTAATCGTCGGCCTAGAAAGGCCTTAAAAAGACTGTCTTCTTATTTCTAACGATGCTAAATGTCTTACCATTATGCAAATTCGTCACTTCTGACTAACAACAGTAACTAATCTCGTAATCATAGTACTTGGGCTCCTTGGTTAGCGGTAGGTCACCGGGAGGATTTTACCGCAGAAACCGTATGATTCTGGTTTCTTCTGCTGACTCTGGGTACGAGATAGCAAACAATAAATCCCCCAAATCATATTTTCCATTAACCCAGAGTTCCCCAGGAGTCCAACCACTGACCATCGAACCTAAGGACTCTGGGAACGAGATTGAGTAGGAACAGAACCTCAAGGAAAAATCTCATGACGCATGGTAACTGAGTAGTTTATTACCAGATGGCCAAGCTGGTTTGTCAAGTGACTCCAATGCATTGTTTATAGGCGAGCAGGAATGGTGGTGGTGGTGTAGTGGTGAGAGCACTCGCCTCCCACCCATGTGGCCTGAGTTCGATTCCCGGCCCCGCGTCATATGTGAGTTAGCCTGCGTAGTAAGCGTTCCCGTACGAACGAATTTTTCCGCATTCTGGCCGCGCGAAAATTGGGGCGAGAGCAAAAAATCGGAGGACGGGGGTGGGAGTGGGAAGATGAGGGAACGCTTGCAGGCAAACCCCACGATTTTGAAGAACCCGTTGGCCCAACAACGGAGCGTCTGATTGGAGCGGCGTGGTAGCCTTGATTGACATTGAATTGGCGTTGAATTCCGGCAAGCTCCAAGTGGCGTGTCGTTTGTGGGAAGATCTATTTGCATTTGTCTGATTTGTGGACCGATTCGAGTTTTATTTTGGTCACAGCAAAATATAAGATGAAATGAAGCTGAATGATTAGTGCTCGTACCATAGAAAAGTCAGAAAATAGCGAGGAAAGCGAAGATCGATTTTGAACTAGAAATAAATAAATATAACCGTAAACAAAACACAGCAGTACAGTCGCGTTGAGCTGAGTAGCTGTTGTGTTATATTTTATTAGCGGGAATTATTTCACCTGCTCTGTTAACCGGTGGTGGATTCAATAAGTCAAAGCAAGCAAATATACGGATATGTCTCCTAATTTAAGTCGGCATTGTTTTGAAATGGCGAGAAGGTTTATTGATTCCATGAATCTTTTCAACCGTTTACGAAGCGTTTCATTTTTTAAAGGAAGTAAAATTCTACATCCGGTAATCTGTAATTGGCTAATTTGTCGACAAGCTGTCAATCGGCGAATGAAATCAACCGTGACAAATCGGTGGGCGTTTTTCAAAATCGTGGGGTTTGCAGGCAAGCGTTCCCTCATCTCCCCACTCCCACCCCGTCCTCCGATTTTTTGCTTCCGCCCCAATTTTCGCGCGGCCAGAATGCGGAAAAATTCGTTCGTACGGGAACGCTTGCTACGCAGGCTATATGTGGGTTGAGTTTGTTGTTGGTTCTCTCCTTGTTCCGAGAGGTTTTTCTCCGGGTACTCCGGTTTTCCCCCTTTCCTCAAAAACCAACACTTCCAAATTCCAATTAGATCTGGAAAGTGTCCCCAATTAGTACCGCGTGCTTAATACATTTGACACTTAAATAAAGTGATTTTTTTTAATTATTTATAAGAAAACACAACGTCGTGCTATGCCAGAGAGAAAAGAAAAATCGTTCTGCGTTACTTCAGGGCAAATTATGTTGCACCTTACACGTAAAAACTTAAACGTCGAGGGTATGAAATGGTGTGACAATAATCTCGGTGGCGCTGTTTCTGAGGTGAGTAAAACAATGTAATGTTCAGTAAGACTTGAAGGCCCTGAAAGTGGTTCCGAAAGAACAAAGTTTTTAGGTCCGGTTCATACCTACTTTTAAATATAAAATTGAGGAAATCCGTTCTTAGCTATTCTTCACACTAACTAAAAGTTACCCCGAATATAACTTTAGTCTGTTATGAGAGATGTGTCACTCTTGGCCTCTTAGTTCATTTGCAAAGAACTTATCAGGATCACAGCCGTGATGATACCAATTGCGAAGAAGTCGTCTTTGCTCCCTAAAAAATAAATCGGCTCGGTCAAAGTTGCTGTTGTTTTCAGTAGAAACCTTAATTTAATGATATGTAAAATGCCGTGATATTGTTTGTTAATAAATATTTATTTTAAGAGACGATTTTAACGTGATAATAAGTGTAACAAGTTGTGCGACTTGTTTTACATACCACGTGATTATAGCGGAGCTCTGCCCGCGCGGAGCCCCATACTCATAGAACAAAACCTATGCCCGTCATTTCTCATGGTCATGGCTAGCGGAATGTTTCGCGGGCGCGTGCGTGTGCCCGTGTCACAACATCTGGGATCTTAGCAATTTTGAAAGCAAACCGAGGCGTACCGAGGCTTTGTTTTTCGCGCGGCCACACAGCCGTGAGCTCGGTAAACACTTTAGTTGGATTGTTGTGTTTAGCGGAGAATTAAAGTCGTTATTTCCCTGCAGTTTTTCGCGGTTTGCTACTCAAGACAGGGATACTCAGAAGTCGCTTTAGTGGAAAAAAGAAGAGCTTTCAGGGATAAAATCTTGCTTCGAGAAACTTCATACGTTTTTACCAATGCAGGGGAGATGTTTGTTTTACGGATTAGCGGAGATTTAAAGAATTTTCATGGATTTCCAAGGTAAAAAAATTACATTTTTCGATGGGAATTTATGTTGATATCAATCTCTGATTTACCTTTTCTTTGTGCTCTCGTTAGTTTGGATAATTTTTTATAAAACGTGCTTAAATTCAGTTGTATTGTTTTCTTGAATTTCATCGAAGACAGCGTTATAATAGGTACGCGTTTTGCCTTCAAACATAAACTTATTGAGATTTGAATAACATTTTTCGAAAGAAGATTGTGTTGTGCAATTTCATGTGTTTGTTCATTCATTACATAGGTTGAAGACGATTTTATGTAAACAAAACAAGACTTCGATTTCATAGTAACTGTTCTAACTTCACTCGCGTCGCCTTATGCAAATCTGTTTGTGTATTTTTTGCAATTTTGATTTCCAAATCAGTTTCTCGGGCAATTTTTGATTCGTAACAGGTGTATTTTATTCGGAAATTAGTCATACTAGTTATTCTAGACCCAGAAAAAGTTGTTTTTGTGAACTTTTGTACGGTCTAAATGTACTGTGCAGACGGTCGCGTAATTCTGTTTTTGAGAATTGCTAAAATTGAAAAATAGCCCGGTCGTCAATCTTAATTCTTGTGCTTCCACCTTTCACCTTAGTTAAGCTTATCATCGGCTTTGTGTTTAAAGAGCGACGCTGTTAGGCTCGGCCTATCTATATCTATATATATATATACACCTTATTCCAAAATGGCGGCCATTTTATTATTCTTTTATATCCATGTAAATTAGCCCTCTTGGCCTCGTCAGCATGTGCAAAATACAAAAGAATTTTCAAGTGAAAATGAGGCCATGAGGGCTAATTAACATGCATATAAAAGAATAATAAATTGGCCGCCATTTTGGAATAAGGTGTATAGATATAATCCAAGAAGGAAAATCACTCAACTTTGATGACCATAAGTTTAATACAAACTTGTTTCGTAGGTGTTGCCACCCACTCCTCAGTTAAACTTACAATTTTGTAAGTTTAACTGAGGAGTGGGTGGCAACACCTACGAAACAAGTTTGTATTAAACTTATGGTCATCAAAGTTGAGTGATTTTCCTTCTTGGATTATTCTGCTCCTACACTGTAGAGCACTTTATTGGATTCGCCGGTGAATCTTCAACTTGGATATATATATATACAAATGTATATATATATATATATATATTACTAGTTGTACCAATAGCCAATGAGATTGTTCCACGCTTGACGGTCTACGCGTGCTAGAAAACATCTGATACTCGAAGTCAAAAAACTCGTACGAGAATCCTCAGTTGTATGGCTTGTTGAATCACAAGAACTACCCAAAGACTACGTCTTACAATAAGTACGTAAAAATTATAGATAATCAAAGGAAACAACTCGTGACTACGAAAGGCTCTAATGTTTGATTAAGGTCTGAGGGAATAACTTAGAAATTTGTTTTGTGTATAGAAAAAATATTATGTAAAGGAATATTAAAGGATTTTACGTTACCCGTGTGCAAGTTAGATATATTTTAGCGAATATTTAACAGTTATTCATCGAGGACGAGCCGAATATGAGCTGAAATATATAACCAACGAGGCGCCGCGCCGAGTTGGTTATATATTTCAGCTCATATTCGGCGAGGCCGAGATGAATAACTGTTTTAGTAAATTTTCAAACACTCAAATAACCGGAAATTGGAAAAAAAATATTTCCGCTCCAAAAAATACATGACTGTCACGTCAGTGAACAAGTGTCACATGACCGCTTCACAAATCGAAAGCGAGTAAATGCTATAAGCAGGCGGCGAGATCGAGAAGAATGTTTCTTTCAAAAGCAGTTTCCTTCAAAATAAGATCGAGAAGAATGTCAAAGTTTCCTTCAAAAATAAGTCTTAATCGGACTGGCAGAAATGGTTATGGATTTGAACATAACAATTGTAGAAATTATACTGCGGACGAGGAAAGATTTGCCCGCCACGTGCACGTGCCACGTTCACGTGCCACGTGCACGTGCCATTTTTTTTCCACGACGAGGAAAACAATTTTTTTTCGCGTAATTCGTCATCATTTTTCCACATTTGGGCAAATTAACCAATAACGACTCAGATCGGTAGCGGTGGGACCAATCAGAAATCTAGAAAATCATTATCGAGAGGTAAAAATTTACTAATTACATTTAGTAACTTGAGTCTCCGATGGGACAAGAGTCTCACCTTGTTGGAGCCATTATTGTTGTTAAAAATGGAACGCTCAAATAAGACCATTATAGGTGGTTTTCATGTTACGTCATCGCCGCCATGCTGGTGGACATAAACAATAGTTCTCTCATTAGCTCCTTTTGTTCGTCCACCAGCATTTGTTCGTTTCACTATTGTTAACTATGTCTCTAGAGATTGGTTGCAAACCACCTATTGGGTGTGTCTTGGTGTTGCGGAAGCCATTGTTGGTTAGCTTTTGTGTGTGTGTGTGTGTGTTGTGGTGTGGGTATGGTCTTTTGAATCTTTTATTTTACGTTATTTGGTGATCACACCATACGCAACACCAAGAAACTACCCCAATATTGCAAATCAAGGTTTGTGGCACTTTTGCTTAAAAATTTGCTTTATGTTTGTATACAATTTGCAAATAAAGGGGAGCTATGGCCCTTAGCGGGGTCACCTCGGTAAATAACTTTAATGACATAAATCGCCACAGGTTTTCTTCAAAGTGGAATGTTCTGAGTCGCAATTTTAGAAACAAAGCAACATAAGAGTTTCGATAAAGGTTGCCAACTTCGTCAAATTTCCGTTTATAAAGAAGCGAAACTTCATTTAAAAACAACATTTACCGTGTTGTCTTGAAAATGCATTTGAAGTCCGCAGATCGATTTTAATTTTTGAGAGCTTGTCACTTGAAATTCGAAGAACTTCAAATGCGAAAGATAAGTACATCGCTTTCACAATGTCCAGTTCGAAAAAAGAGAAGAAAAGAAAGGAAAGAGAGGGACACCACCAGGATGCGTACTCGGGAGCGCTGGTTCAGCAGAATAGCGCTACCTGTTCAAAAGCAAATTGTGTGGTTAAATTTTGATATTTAACCCGTGTCTATGTTAAAAATCCGCAGATCGGTTTTTAAAATTTTCTTGAGCTTGTGCCCTGAAAATGAAAGGATTTCAATTGCAAAACATCGGTACATCGCTTTATGAAGACGCAAGTTGTTTCAGGTTTAGTAAATGCCAAGGTGCAAACAAACTTGCGTTGAACGGTTGTTTTTTTCTGTGAAATGCTGTTACTTAAGGTGATTCCTTCGAAAGAGAAGTTATAATGAAAATTTTCTAAAACTTTGCACAGTTATTTATTACATCTGGTACATCAAAAATACAATAAAAAGGGGGTCACCATGCCCGTTTTCACGTTATAGCGTTGTAGTATATATTAGTACTAACTAATTTTCTAGCTTGTGACGGCAATATTGAAAATCATAACCTTGAGCGAGAGGCAGCCATTATTTCCAGTTAGTTATTATTAGCAATGAAATATTATTATTATTATTATTATTATTATTATTATTATAACGGCAGAGCAATGTCATCGTGAAAAGCCTCAAGTTGGCTCAAGTAGTTTTTTTTTGGGTCACACTTCCCTTTTTGAATGTGCTTATACATAATCTTAATTTAGCTCAATGAATCTGAATTTGATACCAAATGTTTGGTTTGGATGAAAGTTTTGGACGATGCTCTTTTTATGCTAATCAGCGTTTCCATAGCAACGGTAAACAAACATGAAGAACCCAGTTTAAGGTAATTCCTTAATATTGCATTGCGCATCACGTTCTGCGCATAATTTCTTGCGTCATCAGCGCGCGCACGAGCGCGCGCACAGTCCGAACCAGTAAGGTTTCCTTTGAGGATAAGTTGACCAAATTAATAAGAGATTGTTTTCTCCTAAACGAGCACGGTGACCCCTATTTTTTACTGATGTCATTTACTCGTAATTGGACTATAAATAACATATTTTAAGCAGAAAAAAAGTTCAGTGGTAGAACTTGTATTAATTCTGTGTAAATCGCGTGAAAACCTGTATTTGGAGCCAACGAGGAGTATGTGCTGATGACGAAGCGGTCCGATTTCCTTGCAAAATTTGCAAGACCGGTCAATTTGAAATGACTTTCCTGAAAGAATGTTGGAAAATCAAATTAACAGTGTTAAAATTTCAATAATAATCATAGTTTTCTGCAGGCAATAAGGATCCATTTCTCGATCTTCGAGTTTCGAACATTTCTCGCGCAATTATAAAAAGTCGCTATAAATAACGGGAGTACAGTGTAAAAACAAGCACGATGACACCCTCTTTTTATTGCATTTTTCGAATGCCCTAAGCATGGTTATCAATCGTACCAAGTTTGAAAAAACGTTAAGTATAAGATCCTTTTCAAGGGAATTACCTTAAGAACCAGAGCATTCATTGACGTTAACCGACTGACCTTTTTAAGGCTCCTTTCCTCGTCAGTTCTGCTTTGCAAGGTCTCCAACTCTTCTGTCATGAAATGCACCCTGTCCTTACATTTCTGAATTGCCTTTTTCTGTTCTTCTTGTCTTTTTAGTACATCTACAGCAGTTTTGTACAAGGTCATGAGGCAATCCATGTCTTTCCCCTTTTTTGTAGAATTGGAGTCAAACCTTGCTCGATATGAGTCCCTAATCACGTTTTTAACAGCCACTCCTATAAGCATAACATAATTATGGTTATTTGGGTGTCACATTTCGTCATAAAATAGAAATAATAACGTGATGGCAGAATGCACATGGAACACATCTTGGAGGTTGATGTTTTTTTTTTCGGTCAAGAAGGGTTTCAGGTAATATTCTAGATACTATGGATTTTTTTGGATGCTAACAATTTTTCGGTTGTTTTCATTTTCGACTGAGAAAAATACTTTCTGATCGAATTTCTTTTTTTTATGTCAGTTGAAAAAGAGCAAGAGTACAATCGGGTCAGTTTTAGAGCCGGTGTGAAACTGCAACGGTGTATAAGTAATAACAGTCATGAAGTGGGGAATGTGGCGCAAAAGTAGCGCTCTTTATGTTTATCTGATTATAGTCTTGCCCTTCCTTAACTAACGTAAAAACAAAATTCGAAACAAAATGATATTGCCCGCGTCCGTCGCGTCTCTTCCTTTCAGAGTACCATTATTTTTTTTTGCCGGCATTGAAACCGTAATTTGGAATAGAATATGGCGAAATATTCTACAGACTATCATTGTATGATCTGGGTGTAGTTTAGTCTTTAACGTGGATACCGCCCCATAATATTTTTAAACTCTTCTTCGATTAGAGTAAATAAAGTACTCAGACCGGGCAATCTGCTGTCTCGACGGCAGCGTTTTAACTCAGATTGCAAAATAAACGACACACGCTAGCCTACAGCATGAATCTCTCTTTGTGGCTAATTTGCCCTTTACCCTCTTATTGCATTTGCATGCAGATTAAGGACTAAGCTTATCTGGTTTTAGTTTAAAGGTAAAATACCAGCTGGGATAGACGAGCTTGATTTTCGTGACTGGATTATTTGGTCCTGGTTCAGGCGTTTTTCGGTCTTTGTCCCCATCTTCGATGATTTCAATCTTCCACTAAACTAATGTTGCAGGAATAAAATGAAGTAACCGTTATATCTCACTTGTTGCATAATGACCAGTAACCAGTGTGGTAACAACTGAGCCTTTGGCAGGAATGGGGCAAGAGACATCGTAGTACCGGGTTACGGACCATGCGCAGTATCAATGAACTGGCTGTTTAGGGGTAATTACTGGCGACCGTTAAAGTACTGTACAACGAAGACCAGGTAACAAGGACAATTTTGATTTTCTATGTCAAATTGTAACGATGCAAGTAACAAACTTTGTCAAGTTCGAATAAAGTGCCAAAACAGGTGAAACGTCAAAACAACCGTAGCCAGTAGTCTCGCCTTAAAGTGCATATGAAGTAAAAAAAATATTTCCATGTTTTGATAGTGCTTTACTTTCTTTATCTAAATTTGTGGGTTTCATCGAAAAGATCCTTCCCATTGTGAAATTATTCCGCTTGAAAGTTTTGCATTTTCCGCCAGAAAGTGTCTCTATCGAGCGCGCGGCCAAAGCTATTGTATTACAAGGCTGTGACGTAGAAAATACTTCAACTCACGAGTATCATGGCGGCATTCTTTTGAAGAAACGAATCTCAAGTATTTTCTACGTCATCAACACAATGGATTTCGAAACCTCGTTCCCAGTCTCCGGGACACTGATTTCTGCAAATTGTGCTACTTTGGACGGCAAAAAAGAGGCCTTAAATTTTTCTCTGACAAATTTCTTTTTTATCATTTCGAAATAAAGGCATAATAGCCTCCAAAAAAAGACAAAATAAAAAATTACTTCATATGCACTTTAAAGCTGAACAACAGACCACTCAATATAATCTCGTACCCAGATCTCCCACGGTCAGGCGGAACGGAGATCTGGCCCCAGTTGTTCATAAGTTGGATAGCGCAGGTATTAGCAAAACCAGTTGTGTTATCCACTGGATAGTGATTTATCCGATGGATAGCACTATCCACCTTTTGAACAACCGGGGCCTGGTAAAGTACGATTTCAGTCCCGTTATCTGGGACTTCCCATCGTCCTTTGTACACCGTGTTGTATGGCCGCCAGCTCGAGATTGTGTTTTCATTTATGGTAAAGTTTTCGGCCGTTTTCGTTAAATTATGGATTTCAATGGTGCTCTTCAGAAGGTTCTTACGTCCGGGGGACAAGAAAACGTGAAACTTTAACCAAAACAGAAGTGGCACCACAGGAGATTGCTGTTAACGAGCGGGATTGTTATATTGTCTGAATTGTTCTCCCATTGAACTGGATATGGTATTTAAATCGCTTTTAATATTTATCAACTGCTGCCTTTACTTTTGACCATCTGGGTGCTGAAAATTGTATTAAGAATATCCATTCAAATTGTGGTGTCTCCTCTCAATGCGCTTGTCTGCGTTTCAATTTGCCTGTTCGGCATACCATGCGATTCATCCACTAAGTCATAGCTAGTGGTCACTGGTAACTTGCAAGGCAATTACAAAATAATGCAAGCATTCACAGTAAAGCCTATACATGTATGAGCAACATATGAGCTTCTGCTTTCTAGTTTAAGTAGCATTCGATTGACCTTCACTGATCACACCTGGAAAGATGTTTATAGTAGAGCGGTCTTGTCCCCTCAGCTACTGCCTTTATGACACCTTAATAAATTTCATCGATAATGTTCCCACATAACAATTTTGTCCACATATAAACTTTTAAAACCACATAATACACAAGTCTAAGTTTGACTTCAGGAGGAAAAAAAAGGTCAGTATCTTGCAATGGCACAAATTGAGCTGTTTAAAATATTGTGAGCATTGTAATTCTCTATGTATGTGCTAGAAGGATTATACACTAAAATTAAAATGTTCACAAGTGGCAAAAACCTCTAAAACAATTTTGATGTTTCATTCAATTCTGATGGCCTTTCACCAAAAAAAAAGTAAAAGGGAGGTGTTAAGGACTTTAAGGGTCATTAAAAAAGAGAAACATTCTCCACTATTCTTTTTCAGTTGCATTTCCATGTTTTCAAATCTAAAAAAATAATCCAGAGCTCTTAGGGTGATCCGGGTAATACACAAGATTTTGAGGTGACCAGTAATTATTTAGGGTCATTGTGGTAGCATTATGGGTACAGTATATATTCACACCCCTGCTTTTACTGCATGTCCATAAATACACTGAATACAGGGTTACCATCCAACAGGAGAGGAAAATAATCCAATCATTCATTATAATTTCTGAGAAAATTAAAGCAGGAAAAACAACCTTTAATGATAGAATCTCTCTATATATTTTATTAATTCTAAAAGAAATGTCACTGTTAATTTCTTGAAGATAAAAAATGAATTTGGATTGAAATTTTCATTTTCCATTTAAAGGGCTTGCTGCAGAAGGGGCATAGATTGTGGTTTTGGCATATATTACCCATTTGTGTAAGTGCTAACAGATTTTTGTGCTAAATGTTGATTCATTTTTATTTTATTGCTTGAAGACTATATGTCTCAGCATAATAGCCACAGCAAATGGCCAGTACAAAAAAAATCTTAGGAAATTAAAACTTTGTACCCTCAGCTCATGCCAAAAATGAAGAAGTTTGGAGCCCCTCTTCCCATATTTTGGCAAAAAAACATATACAGGGAGAGGGGAGGGGGGGGGGGGGGGGGGGGCTTACTCCCATATAAAATTGACTGGGATGATCATCGTAAATGTTGAAAGTAACCCTTAAACGGTACCAGAAACCTGTTTAATAGCTGTGGCTCGCATTATTTTTTTACTCTAAGAGATGCTATTTTTTTCTGAAAAGTTGACTCTGTCAGCCTATTTTTCTGGCTTCATATCCTGAAAGATATCAATAACTCTGAGCAGTAGTCATTTTCATTTCAAATACCCTTGGGATACCAACCACAAATTTTAATTCCCTAACGGTATGATGATCACCCCCATCACATTTATATGGGAGTCCCCTCTCCTCCCCTGGGTGATATATGCCACTTTCACAGTAAGCCCTTCAATTACTACTGACTAAAAACTTTCCTTTAGAAGTATTCCATCACTATGACCTTTTCATGACCACAAAACAAGATTACCAAACTGTGCCTGAATAACATGAGCTTAATGCTGAAACACGGTCTGAAAGTCCTTGAAACTGCTCCTTTTAAAACAACATTGCAGTGTTTTAAAGTCATTTTCAAAAACTGTGTCAATCTTAGCTAGGGGGAAGCCAATTCCCTGACCTTGGGAAAAAATGGTTGCCTCTGGCTTTCCCCAATAAATCTTTTTTTTTCTGAAAGGGCCCTTTTAACCTCCATTATAAAAAGAAGACTGCAACATTATAGAATGTCACTGTCAGAGGTACAATTATTAAAAAAATAATTTTCAATATTAAATATTTGGACCCATTTCAAGTCATAAACTTTATTAAGACTAAAGAAGCCACACTCTTTCTTTCCTGCAAATGCAGGGACTTTACATACATACGTGCATCAAAACATAACAGACCATAGTGATCAGTATCAAATTTCTCCTCAAAACATTGCATGATATGATCAAGCAGACAGCTGGTCATGAGTAATAAGGAATCAATCAACGATGAAAAATCTTGACATTTCAGAAACCAGTCTGCACTGCTACTATGAAAAATCTACATGTAGAGACCAGTAAGGAGAAATTGCATGTTGACCCTGGGGCTTACTGGTTATTTAAGGCGGGTCCAATTACTATATGGCCACCTTGTTAGCAGTTATTGCAGCTTCATATATGCTTTCTCCTCCCCCGGTACCCACCCTATTAAAAAGAGCTCAGTTATTTGAGATGCCCTTAAATCCAGCCATCTAATTATCAACATTACAGTAGCCAAATTGCTTCATTCTAGTGGTCAGAATAACAGCATTTCAGTGTGCCTACAAATTGAATATATTTATTGTTTAGGGGGCACAACGTCAGGGAAGAATACAGCAAACTAGGAACTCTTTCCTCGAAATTCCACAGAAGTATTAAAGATTGTTAATATGACAGTAATAGTAACAAAGGAATACCAAACAACTATCATAAAGGTTTGAATATGAAAGATTCCAAACAAGTTATTGCAAATCCTGACAAGACTGGGCTAACTTTGTTAATGAAGTACTGGCACTCATATCTTAACAAGTAAATATTGACCATTTGGAAGATATCCTTTCGCCCATAACAGACGAACTTCTCACCACCAATGTTAAAATGCCTGTCACCATTATTTACTCGTTTAATAGAACTGTGTGGCGTTGGATTTACCTTTTTAGATCGAAAGCTTGGAGTGCATGAGTTCTATCCTTTTGGAGCTCCCCAAATTAAATCCCGCAAAACAGACCGTTCACTCAATTCCATTCCTCACAGACAGACAAAACGAGAAGAAAGAAGAACTTACAGGCCGGGGTAATTTCAATTCCAGGCCTAGTTCTTTTTTTCCCTAAGTTGTGTTTCTAATGAGTGCCTTCTGTCTATTTCAAAAGTCGATAAAATGCTTCGATATTTTTGTTTACACGCATTAGCTTGTCGTAACTTCAGTCTACACTGATACAACTTCGGACGTTCGCCAGTTTCTTTCATGGAAATTCGGTATCTTTTAGATAATCCTCTTTAGCTGGATTGAAGTAAATACAAAATTATCTCAGTATTGTTTCCACAGAAGCGGCATCTAGTTGTTGAAACGTTGCAAGATAATTTCTTGGAGTGTCCATGTGTAGTGCGAAAAACCGCATCACAAATCCATCACAAGAAGAGTGAAGGAAAGAGCCAATCACAGAGCATATTTTAAAAATGGAGCATTCGTTTTCAGTTAACCAATAAAAAATGACGTTATATCGAAGTTTACCAGATCTCACATTTCAGTACAGTACAAGCACGAGTGAGATCTGGGTACGAGATTACACTCAATATACCCCAAAGCACCGACTCCAGTGAACAGTCCTTTTTCGTGTTTGAAAGAAGACAATTAAATTTAATATTGTCTCTCTACTCCCGAGCTAGAAAGAACAGCGCTGGCACTTGCGTCACGAGGTCACTGGACGGATTTAGAAGACAATCTTGGGAAATAAGCGACTGATCACGGGAGACGGTTACAATCCAGTCCATTAAAAACACTATTTATCCCGAATTTGAATTTACGCCGTTGTATGTTAGAGTGCAAAATATTAAAATTCATAAGAGATGACAAATACCGTCGAGCACTCCTACCACTTTAAAAGTTGTTATTAAGAAAATAAATGCTAAAAATAACCTTACTGGTTGAATGATGAAACGATTAATCAAGATTATTCAACTCCTACAAGCTGGAGAAAGAGATAACTTCGTTACAGGACTAACGGCTTTCCGATCCTCAAATCTAACTGAGAACAATTAACATAACTGAAATATACATACTATAGCGTAAAAGCCATTTTCAACAACGCAGAAACTCTGATTACCTCAAAACTCAATCAAAAAAGGTAGACTTGCAATAAACGGAACGTATTTTCGGAGCAGGAATGATGAGAGCGCTTGCCTCCATCCTCCCAATGTGTCCCGGGTTCGAATCCCGGACTCGGCGTTATATGTGGCTTGAATTTGTTGTTGGTCCTTACTCCCAGAGCTTTTTTGCTCCGGGTCCTTTTTAACTTGTGAATACGCGAAGCGTTGAACGAGTTACAGTAGACGGGGACAAATATGCAAATTTTCACTCGTTAAGTCAGGCCTTCCGTCACTCGGCTGTAAACTTTTCAGTGCATAAGGTTTTGAATAAAATTTTCAAGATTCAGGGAAACTCTATAGCACGGTAATGTTTTTAAATGTGTGAAAAAAAAAATAAACCGTATGAACTGAGAGTTTCAATGTGAAAGTGAGTACTGGCGTTGGAACTGGAGCAAGTTATTGGTAATAAGATAAATAAGATACAAAATGAAATTATATGGGCTATAACCTCACGAGAAATGAAAGTGCATCACGGTAGACAGCAAACTTTCGTTGAGGCAAATTATTCGACCCCCAAGTCAAAATTTTCCTTCCCTGTTGAGATGAAATATCGGTTCTGAGTAAACTTGTTTTGCGAACAGAAGTTTCGTGAAAGGAAATATGTATAAAAGATTTGCTTTTTCTTTTCAAGTTAATTATCTTGAAAGAAAGCGACTTTCATATATAAATCCCCTGTCTTCCTCGCTGGAAATCAACTCGAACTCCGGAAGTTTAGACTACGTTGACACTAGAGGAGATTTTTCCGAATTCATAAATGTTTCCGGATTTATTAATTAAATTTAGGGTATTCGGATTCGCAGGCGTTTATACTAAAGGGTATTCGGATTCCCAACTGTTCCCAACACATCGATAAATCCGAGAACATTCATGCGGGAACAACTGTTTACACTTCAAAACATTGCGGATTTACAGTAATCGGATACAAAGTATTCACTTTAGATTTCGGATTCAAAATCTCCGGACACGCGACCAAACCGGGACATTTTTATTTCGGATTCACCCATCTGCGTGTAAACGGCAAAACAAATCCGGTACCAAAATGTTCCGGATTCGTTGCGAATCCGGAAAAATCTCCTCTAGTGTAAACGTAGTCTTACTCGAACTCTGATCTGATATATCTTTTCACGTGCAATCATCGCAGGCGTGGATACCCCGGATAATTAAAAAATAGGTAGTCAACGACTACATGTGTCTACTGGTGGTGAACTTGGAATGTTCAGGAATTGAAAATTAAGCCCAGAATAAAGGGTGGTGAAGAGGGTGTAGCGATCGTTTTTTCCTAATTTCACTGTTTTCGGTGTTCTGAAAATGCATTTCACGAGTCATGTTTTTGAAACTCGTGATGTTGCCTCGGATGTTTGTATATGATCTAGGCAATGCTTCGAAGTTGTTAGACTGCTACGAACCCAGATGATCAGAAATGATTAGCAATAAGTAAGAATTATGCGTGTTTTTGTTTTTATGGAGCGGCTGTGGGGGTATAGATGGCCAGAAATGCATAAAAATAAGTTAATAAGTGAGAAGATGTGCTTTTTTTTAGGGGAGTCTGGTGGTATGCCTCTCCATCGAAAATTTTGAAATTTCAGTCTCACAAGATCAGAAAGGGACATTCCTGTTATGTGTTGTGAAATTATAAAATTAATGTACTAGGTAGGTAGAACGTGTCGTGTTTCACAACATTCTTTTGGAAACTTTCCGGTCAAAAGATCTTTAAAACATTCCTTGAAAGACGTGCCTGGTTCTTGTTCAGTGCAAAATAATGCAAAATCATTGTTTAAAAAAACAAATCCAGCACAAGCGAAGCCGCACAGGTTGAAGTTGACTTATAAAGCACATGCGAACCAAAGGACGCAACGTATCTTCAACGTTTCAGTCGATAGTAAGTCCTAAACTGACGAAGAATCACATAGACTGCCGATGACTGACCGACCAGGATCGATTGCGACGACGACATCGCCGAGATCTCTCCGGAGATTCGAACACTGTTCGAACACTGTCCGAAAAACTCTCCTAATATTCCATTGTTGACGTAAAATTCCATTGTCACGTATATTCCATTGTTACATTACGGACTTACACAGCTTCTGGGATAGTGTCTACAGTTTCTACGCAACCAGTAGACACAAAAACTATTGCTAACGCTCGCCAGCATTAGGCCATTTGCACGATCACGTCATATGACTACAACTACCAGAATCCTTCAGTTTTTTGTTTTGTGGTGCAAATTAGGGCTATTGTTATTTAAACCGCACCGGCCTATTATTATATTCAAGATCGAACTACTATTCATTTATGATGTCAAGCATACGTCATGAAATAATTGTTCCTGAATTTCGCAAGGCGCCTGCTTATCTGATTCATAATTGACATTCGTGACGAAGCCCTTACGTCACTAATTCGACAATTTACGCTTAATCACATGATCTTCTTCGTGAAGTGCGTTCCTTCAGAGACCTTCCGAGCAATTAAGCGAAGTATGTATAAAGTGGAATCAGGTTTTTAATACTGCTAAGTGTTTCCCGGTCTGGAGAGGAGAGGTGTTTAGCGACGGGCATGTACATGTAAGATTCCTCTCCACATGCAACGTGACGTCATCACGGGTGTCAATTCCCTGGATGATAAAATCACAATCGACTGCGCATGCGTCCGATGTTACATCTCACAGATTTTGATTTTTTTCGCTAATGTAAAGAATAGACTGCTGCCTCGCTAACGCTCGCCAACAATTAAAAACATGTAACGTGACACAAATCTGCATCGAGAACTGGGCGACGTAATGTTTTAAAACAAGGCATGACGATTCACCGGACAAAGAACCTGAAGAAGACGAAATATTAACGGCTCTTAGCATGTCACAGGATCTGGCTGATCAATTGCAACAAATATTAAAGAAGCTGGAAAAACTCGACACGATAGAATCGTCTTTAAAGAAAAATGAATCTAAGCTTGAAAACCTAGAAAGAGTGAAGAACTTTATTACATTCGCAATTGGAGACCGCTAACTCTCTTAAACTGTGACTATAAGATAGCTGCAAAGGCAATTGCAAAGCGTTTAAATACCTGCTTACCAAAATTGATAAATGACGATCAGACTGGCGCTTTATAGGGAAAAATATACGACTAATTGACTCTGTAATTAATTATGCCGCAAAAAAAAAAGACATACCAGGCCTACTGCTTTGTAGAAGTAAGGAGAAAATTCCACAATTAGAGAGCTTTATATCTTACTTGAAATACTATGAGAAGGAAATCAAACCTCTCTCTATTAACTAGATCTATCAGTTTTCCCTATCAGGACAATCAGTCACCATAACTTGAAGGGAATCAGCAGAGACCCTTTAGAAGCTACGAATTATGGCCAGAATTAGATGTCTTTCTATAAGGTTTTTTTTGGGGTTCTTGTTCAGATGCAACGATGTATGTTAGTCACTGCTTTATTTACATTAGGTCTTTAAATCAGGTTTTCCTCTAGAAGTTTTGGCTAGGAACAATCTGAGGTATTATAATAAAAACATAACAGTTGAACTGAAAGCACTGTCAGATTTTTCAAAATGGTGGGAACGAAATCTGTTTTTGTAAATTTATTATTGCTTTCACCCCCTTGATTATTTGTTGTTGTTTTACAAGATTTTACAGGCTTATTATTTAATTATTTATACTTCACAACAACACAAACCCGCACAACCACATACAGTACAATAATAATGCCTTTGCGTATTCAAGTTCAATAACATAACATGCTAAAACTCAAGAGGACTATAAAACGCAACTATCGATCGTTGTGATTACCAACTTCGGAATTATTATTTCCTGAGATTATTATTCCCAACGTAACTCCTGATGATTATTAGCCATTATTTAGTCAAAATGTACGATTTTCAACAGCCATAGCTATCACAAGGCCTTAGAGAAGGCCTTTCAAGTTACAGGCATAAAGTTCAACACGACTAAAGGATGATAATTCTACGGCCGACAGATGGTCTTCAGCTCTCAGTTCGCTCTCCACGTGTTTGTTTATCTTTGACGCACTGAAAGGCCTTGAAGACACGACTCTTTCCAAAACCCAGTAGACAGTACAACTAGCACGTCCTTTTTACGCTTGAATTCCACAACATCTTGCTCCTATTTGTGCTTCGAGTCCAAATCCAACGCTTTAAACTCCTGTAGAACCTGCAGAAGGTTTCCGTCAACTGAGCCATTTTTTTCTAGTTATTTATTACATAACTAGTTCTCTTAGCCAATAGAAATACGCGGTCGCTGAGAGCCGCGAGTAACGTAAAAGGCAGTGACCTCCCGGCAGGCTTTTCTCCCCTTGTTTCCTCCAACGTCGCCCCATGCCACACTCCTCTCGCGGTTTCGAAGGAAACGCCTGGCCTCGCAGGCTAGCACCGTCTCAAACTCACTTCTTCCTTTTCCTTACTCGACGCAACGTTCTTATGCCCATATTAGGACATCATGAAAGTTACATAACAGAGTGTACAACGTGATTGAATGTTATATGACTCATGTTACACGTGAGTTGATATGATCTAGTATTCTTAACTGTTTTATACTCATCAATGACAATTCTTTAACTGCTCTGCAAAACAACAAAAAGCTTAGACCACGCGCTTATTTGTAAAGTAAATACGCTTACTTGTAAACTGCACAGCTGAGAGGAATGGTCGTCGTTGTGCGATGCATTTTGCGATAGTAAACGATCTTTGTCGCGTAGTTTTGACCGGTACAAGATTACACAATGCCTTTTTGTGTTTATATTATATCGCGTTTCACCGCTGCTTATCAAAGGTCACAACATGTCATCCAATCGTCTCATTTCACACAATGCACATTTATGTCACGCAAAGAAATGTTTCTGTAATTTGGAAGATCTATGGTAACCGCTGAAATATAAATGATTCTCTGTTGAAATGCTAGGTTCAGTTATTTTCTTAGGCCGTGAATTAGTGTCTTTATTAAGTCTGCGGTTTGCATGACTTAAGAGATAGTGTTTCTTTGATCATGGATAAACATCCAAGTCTTTTTGAGAATCTTTCTCTTCATACTGAATTTGCCCGTTACTCTCTTATTGCACTTGCACCCCGCGGGACTTGCACTTACCTCATCTGATTTTAGTTTGAAAGAAAAATAGCAGCTGGGCTAGACGAGCTTGATTTTCGTGACCGGATTAACATCCAAGTCCTTTTGAGAATGTAATGCTCTCTGTTGAAATATTGAATAGTTTCTTCCAATATAGTTTATTCTGTGTTAATTAGTTGTGTCTCAGAGCTAGGAACTTCCGTTATTGCATCAGGCATGAGTTATTCGAATCTCCAGCATGTTTTAAAATAGATGTTGTTTTGTTATGTGTCTGATCAGTCTTATCTGTCAGTTTTTTGGGGGCGTGTGGAGGGCGAAAGAGCCAGAGAATGGTCCCTTCCCTCGCGTGCCTCGCGCTCCGCGCTCCTTACTCGCGCTTCGTGACTCCAGGTCCAACATCCACTAAGTATAAAAAGAGCGTTGCGTTTTCACGAGTTGGCTCATGGGAGCCTTTGATTTTAGTCCAATTTTCCCTCCTCCTCATAAAACCAACATTTCTAAATTCCAATTCGACCAGAAATTCGGCGAGGGCCACAGGTTTGTCAGTCGTATAACTGTTAAGTGTCACCCTCGTTACACGGAGTTGACTTATTAATTGATTGATTTTACTTGTGAACTAAAAGAAGGATTCTCAAAAGTGATTGTTCTTGATATTGTTTTCCTGAACTACCGTTATTCGTTTAACTTCATTTTCGATTACTTTCAAATTAGTCTCAGCGACGTTAACCGAAATATCTATTTGAGTCTTTTGAAATTTGACGGGGATCCTTCAGTTTTTAACGTTTGAAAATTAATTCTCGTTTAGTGGGCCCCCCAAAAGCCTACAACAGAAACAGAATTTCAAGTAAGAACTGTCGTCATTCTCAGTAACAAGTCGATTGGCACCACTTTGGCAGCGTTTCTCGGCAATACTATTTATTCTACACAGTCCCATTTTATAGTCGTGCATCTCAACTAGAAATAACTGCTACTACGGTCGGTAGTCGATTGGTAAGCATCTCAGAAAAATACTACCACGGTCAGGCCATAGTACAGGCCAAAGTATAGCACAAAAAGAGTAATTACTTCAAAGATATACTTCAATGAAGAACTGAGCGAAGGAAGAGAGTGAGCTAATGGGGCTCTAATAATAGCGAATAGCAGACGATAAAGCGACACTATAGTACAACGCAAAAATTCTGATTAGTTCAAAACTCAACTGATAAATCAGTCCAGAAATCAGGGGAGCTTCAGTTTTATATATCGAGTTCAAAATCTTACGTACTTAGTGGTTTCAGATCGCTTTGTTTTGTTTTCTAACGAATTTTCAAAGAATCGTTTTTCATTTCCGTTGTTTTTCTTGACGGCAGTGCAAAATGAAACCGTTCCTTTCAGAGCTGGCGAATTGGTGAAAAATACGTAGCGTACACTATATACACAAATACATTCCCTTTAGATGTTCTTTTCTACTGTGGTCATCACAGGAGACATTGCTTACCTTAGTGTCTCTTGCTTTCCAAACCAAACCATGTTCCATGTTCGTACTGGCATTAGTTTTGCCTTTTGACTTATTTCCAAGCCATCCATTTTTCTCTCGCCACATTTCAACTAGAACATCTTTTTCGGACTTTTCTTGCTGTCCCTTGTGACCAGACAAAATGTTTCGTGGAGGTCGCTTTGTTCCCGGGCTATCCTTTCTTGAGTGAAGGTTTCCCTTTACAAATGGCTGGCTTTTTAGTATGTTTGATTTTGCCTTGCATTTTGTGTTAGTGATTATCTGTTTGTTTATCCAGGACAATGCCTCACCTGAAGTCCCGTATTGAGGCTGGGTAGGGCTTTCAACTGCAGTCCCGTTTATAAACACATCTCTGCTTTCTATATCACGGATGTGTTTTAGTAGGTCACCAATCCATCGTTTGGTGAAAACTTCTGCATGCTTTGCAATTTCACTAACGTTGCGCCCGTTTCCTCTTATGAATGATTTATTGGCCAAGTTTTGATCAAGTCCATCTGAGTGGTCTCGTGGTGTTCTTTTGGATAGTGGAGTCTCTATTAATGGTACAGAGATACACTGATTTTCCGTTGTAATTCCTTTCAGGAAAAGGTGTGCGTTGCCAAAA
Organism: Dendrophyllia cribrosa; assembly: GCA_024195265.1. NCBI lineage: Eukaryota > Metazoa > Cnidaria > Anthozoa > Scleractinia > Dendrophylliidae > Dendrophyllia > Dendrophyllia cribrosa. The sequence continues at coordinate 23,099,489 of JAJLRJ010000001.1, read as the reverse complement.
GAAGGCTCTTCCTTTCTCTCTGCTGCTGTTTTCTTTGATGTCTCTAGAAAAATGGCGGGCATATCAGCGCGAACTTTCTGTTCTCCGGGAACTGTTTCAAGGTTCCTCTTGTTGTCTGTATGCTCCTCCTTGTTGAGATATAGCTCAGTTGTTACAGCCGTTGGGTCTGAACCTCGCATCAGTTGCTTGATCGTGGAGTTTTCAGAGCAAAACCAAGGAAAAAACATGTCACCAAATGGCTCTAGAGAAACTAGATTGTCGACGGATGAAAAGTCCATGTACTCAAACATTGTGAGAAAAACGTCGGGATAAGGTGCCGAGCTGTTAAATGTGACCGATGGATAATCTGTAGACAGTTTTCGTTGTCTGTTACCTTTTTCATCCGAGCTGGATAAAGCAACAGGTCTTTTATCAAAGCCTGATAGATAACCTTCCGAACGTTTTGTTTTAACATTTTTTGAAATTCTCTCCTTAAAGGAGGATATGATATCCCTGAGTGGATACTTAAAAGTTTCGTTGTCACATATTTTCTTTACTGAATGTTCTGGCAACTTTTGATATGTACTGGACTTTTTGCTGGAATTGTGCAAGGACTCCTCCCTTGCCAATTCTGCCTTTGCAGACCTAATGACCTCACTGACCCAGTCGCTGATACCTATTTTCTTGTTTATCGTTTTATCATCGAGAATATGATTTCTTGCTCTCAAGGGGATGTTCTTTAATGGAGTTGATCCAGTTGATCTACCAAGCTCAGATGATTGTAGTGGCTCTCCTTTAAGGCTTTCATCGATCGGGTGAGAACCAATCTTGGCCGCAACATCGCTTCTAAATTTTGAACTTTCTCTGCTGTCCTTGGACGGAAGAAGTGAATCCATGAGACTAGATTGAAATTCCGAATTATTAGCGACACAGAACAAGATTTTACCATCACTACAGGAAGCTATGGCTTTTTTTGTGTTGTCTTTTTTCCTTTTATGAGGTGTATGGAATTTACCGTTTACGTTTGCCATACATTTCTTGCTTTCCGATGAATTTTCATTGTCCTTACATTTCTTGCTTTCCAAAGGATCTCCGTCAAATTTAGTAAACATCGAAGACGTTTCTTCGAACGTTTCATCGGGCTTCACAGATAGCTGTTTATAGCGTAACCCATCCTCCTTCAGAGATTGGCTTGCTATCATTTTAAGACGTTCTACTTCTTTATTAGCTTTGAAAAGTTTCATGTTGACTTCTTGAAGTAGTGCCTTCGTTTCGTTTTTGCTCTTCGTGATTCTTTGTATCTCGGTGTCTTTTTCTTTTATAATTGTAGACTTGTTAACAATCTGTTGGCGTAATTCAATGTTGAAAGAGTTTACGTTTTGTTCCCTCATTAGCAGTTCTTTGATTTGTTCTCCTTTCTTCACGCACTGATTGAACCAATAATCAGATTTGTTCTCAGTTCTGCTCAACCTGTTTTTAAGGGACTCGAATCTTTGCTTCAAAAAATCTTCGGACTCTGATTTGTCTTGTAATGCTCGTTGAAGTTGTTGAATGTGAATCTGTTTGTCATTTTCACAAGTTCCATGATAAACAGTTCTCTTCGTGAATTCCCCAGGGCTGGGTTTGGAATGTAGAGGGGTTTCTTCAGTCGGCTTGGAATACTTTGAGGGGTTCACTAAATCAGTACTCTTGACACGAGAGTCGTTCTGCAGTGTTACTAGGGTGCTAGCACATGCTTTGTCTAATTTCTCCGAAACACCAAACGTTCCATTGGAAGAGGTAAAGCTTATTCCTGTCAGTGACGATTCTGATGACAGCAGTTCAGTGCTTGTTCCGCTTGAGAAGCTCTTCGTACTATCACTCGCTGACAGAATGCTGACTTCATTAGTTAGGTTAAGTCTATAATCCACCTGAAAAAAATCAACGACAATTACGCTTTGCGATAATTGAAAAACAAATGGATTAGTGGTGAGTTCGCTCGCTTCGCACTAATGTGGACCAAGTTCGATTCCCGGACTCGGTGGAATTTCGTTTGTTGTTGGTTGTCGTACTTGCTCCAATGTTTTTTCTAACGGTGTTCAGGTTTTACCTCCTTCTTCTAAATTTCAATAAGATCTGGAATCAAAGAACTACGGGTTTTTCAGTCACATCACTGTCAAAGTTGATTTTTTTTAAATTCAGATGCCCAGTTAGCGCATTTGACTTACTTATCCTTGGATTCCACACACCACGCGCACACTTAACATCAGGATTATTGTATTAGAGCGGTTTTCATTTGGGTATGGAAAGTAATTTGGTGATTGCTTTGGTTTTACATTGCTAAAAAAATCTAGCGCCACAGTGACATTCTTAACCAATCAGATGCGCTTTCCCGCGACTGGCGCCGGCTTTATGTATTTCCCTCAAATTTTGATTTGTTCATTGGATTGTCTAAGTCTGTTGTGATTCGCCAGAGTGATTACTTTGGTTTTGGTTTAACGACACTCATTTGAAAACCGCTCTATCTGCTTGCAGTTTACCCTTTTGCTATCACGTGCGCTGTTTTCGAGAATTAGTTGTAGAATCTTTGACAAAGAGAAAATATATATAGTGCAAAACAATGTACAATAATCATGCTAAAACTTCAAAGTGGAACTATCGGGTAGGCCTGCAGTTTGGTTTGTTGACAGCGGGAACATTTCGTTGATATAAAAAAGTGCAACATTAACCTTAGCTTCGTGTTCTTTGCTTCCTCTTTCTACAATATGAGAATCAGCTTCTTTTATATCATCATTCAACGTCTCTGTAACCTTCTTCGATCCTTAGGATTGGAAGAGAATAAAACATAAAAGAAAATTGTCTAAAATTATTGGTTTAAGTAAAATAATTGATTTGAACAAGATTTGAATTGCTCTCACACAAAAACTGTCCCATATTGAACAGAAATGCTTAAATGACCTGATGAAAACAGGAGGAGTTTGTTAGAATTATATAAAGTTTACATAAGTACTTTTGAATTGTCCAAAACTTCCTGAGCTCTTTCTTTAGAACTTCCCAATTATTCATATCTGTATTAACTCTAGCTGATCTAAAATGGCTTCACAACCAAACAGAAGGCGCGATATGTGTTATGTAAGGGATAATGCCCGAGCTCCGAGGCTTTGTTTCTTCTTAAAAATAATGACCGAGCTCTACCATAACTTAACCAGATAGTGCATTTATTTCTCTCTTGTTTACTAATTGATTCCCTTTTAGTGAAAACTATTCTGAGCTTTAATGCAACCAAAATTCTATGTGGGAAACATGTAAAATTAGAAGCCTTTCTTGGCCATTGTTTTGGAGTTTTACGATTGGATGAAATCTTGTAGCACAAAAGAAACATCACTTTAAAATATAGTTCCAGTACATTTTATTTAAAAAACATTTTGTCCATAGGTTGATGCATTCTCAGTAAAAAAACGTAAACGATCTTACGTCAGGAAAGCGAAATGCCGCGGAACAATAGAGCATTGCCTACTTCTTACACGCATTGTTACTTAATGCACCTTTTTATTGTTTTAAAACAAGCAAACCAACGAGTTGCTGTGAAATTTTGCTCATTAGGCCCGGTTCAAACGCCGAACTTTTCATAAGCCGAACTCAGTAATTTGACCCAAATTAACAATAGTACGCCTGTTGATTTAGACGCCGAACTTAATTCAGTTTGAAAAGAAACAAATCGAAAGTTCAGCGGTTTTCAGGCAAAGTGTAAACATGGCGGACGATGTCAGAACATGCGCCAGTCGTCCAATATCGGGGATTTTTCTCGAACACTGATGAAGAAAGCGAGAATTAGGAGGAAAAAGATGCAGACCCTATTGCATTTCATGGTGACAAACAGACAACAGCTGGTAAATTTCTGTTTAGTCCCCGTCTGCTCTTGTTAACCAACAGTATCTTCGTTGTTTTCGAGAATAGATAGCCTGCGTAGCTGGCGGGATTATTATACCGGGGTACTGTTTTGGCGGCGAAGCCGCCACGCGCGCCGCGCGAGCGGCGAAGCCGCGAGGGATTTTCTCGAGCGGCGAAGCCCCCATTCTTCTCGCGGCTCCGCCGCCAAATTCTTCTCGATCGCGGGTCTGCCAAAAAAAAAACGGCCAAAACAGTACCCCGGTATAATAATCCCGCCAGCTACGCAGGCTAGAGAATAGAACACTTGTTACAGATCGGCATACGACATCCAATACAAAGATACTTCGTGTTAGCGAAGCAAGGAGCTACACATGTCTTCGGTGACTCTTCGGTGTTATCTCCAAGCTGCCATGATGGTAAACACGCTCTACGACGCATGCTGTCTACGAGAAACTGCATGTAAAATAAGTTATAATAATTTATGCATTAGGTTCGGCTCATGAAAAGTTCGGCGTCTGAATCAAAGCCGTTCCAAAGCCGAAATTCCCGGCTGAGCCAGGCGGAAAGAACGGCTGTGCCGTTCCAAATTTAAATAGCCGTTCTTAACTGATTCAGACGCCGAACTTTTCATGTACTTTATAATTCAAGGTATTAGGTTCGGATCAAGAAAAGTTCGGCGTCTTGAACACCGCGCCTTAGTGACAGTGGTGATTGTCTAAATCTCGTAAGGATTGTGCAAGCATTGTAATCATTGTAATGGGAAATGTAAACTAAATTTTAATTTTGACGACGGCTTTAATGAATCCCTTGGGCGAATTTTTCTTACCGGTACGATCAGTTTAGTGTTTGTTAGAATACTATGGCCTCGATGAAACGCTGCGAAGCGCTGTTTGTGATATTCTGTATTGGCCAAGTAGGATACTTTTTACAACAAGATGCGGATAAAGCTCTCAAGTTACCGCAGAATAGGAAAAAGGAAGCAGGAGGATATAAATCTTGGGAAAAAATGTGAGCAAGCGAAGTGAGATTTAGTACACTTTTGAAACGTTTCAATTCTTACATGGGTTAAACGTTCCTTGACAGTCAGTAGCAGTAATAATCAGGAATTTGAGGATATGGGCTTTGGATAAAAATAGGAAATTTACTTTCGATAATTTATCATTCCACGTTCAAAGTGGCCTGAGAAAACAGACGTCGTTTCGCGGCGCCACCACTGGGGCCCCTCGAAACGGACGTCTGAGAAATGAGCGCCAGAATCTCGTACTTGTCACGCAACCGCTACTCAAATTACCGAGCGGGGTCGTAGCTGTCCAAACGATGTCTGTGATTGGCGAACAATACAATTGATATATCATTTGAATAATGCCCCTATCCCTAATCCCAATCCCAGCGGGACAAATCTATTGTTTTCTTAGCGAATCACAGACATCGTTTGGACAAACACAGCATATGATGCCCGATTTAGGGTGTTAGCTCTATTGTACATTGTACACATTCATTGTATTAGGTAAAATTATGTATTCTAATATATTCTATGGTATTGTATTCTATTGTATTGTCGTTCTTTTGTGCTCTAATATTCTACTGTTTTAACAAAAGAATAAGTGTTACCCCTAAATCGCGCATGGTATAAAACACAGACTTGAAAATACAACACTCCTCTGTCTAGAATAATTAGTGTGAATGATTTTCGAACAAAAAACATCTGTGGTGTATGAAAAAAACCCTGAAAAGCTAACTTGAAAGTCAAAATATAAAAAATCATGCAGACATTTTGAATTTTGCGATGCAAGAGAAATTTGAACTGCGAAATAAAAATCTGGTTTTGAGTTTTGAGTTACAAAAGATCGCGAACCGGACAAAGTCTAGAATGACAAACACAGGAAAAAGGACAACAAAATCTCTCAGTCCAAAGTTTTAGTCAAATAACTATTTCTAGGTTACTCTCAAAAGCAAAACGTGTTAAATAATCGCATATGTTGTGGTTCAAATTTTGTTTTGGTTTAAAAATTTTCAAACCAGTTTAATTTTTGTTTTCCTTTGTCTCAAATTTATTATCATATTCTGAGACAAAGAAAAACAAAAATCAAACTAGTTTAAAAAATTTTAAACCAAAGAAAAATTTGAACCACAACACATATAGGAAACTGTATGTCCACGCAAGCGAATTTCTTGAATTGCACAATCGCTCGACCGAATGTGGCCGAGTTTTCCAAATATTTCACAAAATCTATTGATAACACACTGATAACATAAAGAAACAGTCTACATTTACATCTATATTTATACTTGGGTTGCCCATCGCGCCAAGGTAAATAAATAATCATCAAATAAATAGAATCGCATAGTTAAAAAGATAAAATATGTTCCCGAACAGTACGTTTAAAAATGTCCAAAGTCTCAGTGAAATGTTTGTTACAAAGTCAATTTACATTTCCTTTACCGTACCGTACCGTACCATTTACTTAATTTCCTTTACCGTAGTTTTCTAAGAATGCATGGAAATTCTTTGTAAAGTCTGCCGCTTCGAGTGTGATGCGAACGGAAAGCCAAGAAGATTCGACGAGCTGTGTTCCTGTTTTGAGATAGGTGATACTTTTTTCGGAAATGAAGGCACAGCCAAACTAGTTTTAGATGGCGTACTTACGGTGCAGCGGGTAAGATCAAAATATTGCCTAGAAGTCCCATCCTCTTTTTGAGTAAGCTAAGACACGTCTCACATGCACAGATACCTGACTTCGGGTCCGCCTGACAAATTCACTTCAAACGGCAATTCATTAATTAAATGAAGACACTCTTCTCCGCCCTTTGATCTCCATGTAGTATGTATCGTGACGAAGTGTCTTTGATGAGATTTACACATAGCACACAACAGAAATCTGTGATGGATATATTATTCGTCGTTTTCCCGTCCTGTCTTGAAAACAACATACGCGCGTGATCCATGCGTGCCGCGAGGGAAATTTGTTTCAACCAATCAGAAGCACTACCCAGATCTGGAAAGCGGTTATACATACATACATATTTATTGTAACTCCCTAAAAGGGTTTTTCAGTTACAAAGTGGATAAAATAAAATACAAAGAATAACAATTAATTAATAAATATAAGTTATGTATATTCCTAATTAAATTAAATTAAATTAAAAGTAATTGTTTAGTTAATTTCGATTTAAATGCTTTAAATTCTGTAACTGCTACGCCAACAACATATGAATGTCCTGAAATATTTCAATTTCATGCTGTGCTGGATAAAGATGTTGAATCTGTTATCAAGGGCTTCGCCTCTAACAAAGCGCCTGGCTATGACAAGCTATCTGTTCGAGTACTCAAGGATAGTCTACCAGCAATTCTCCCGGCGATTACAAGCATTATGAACAATTCCTTTCTCACTAAAACTTTTGCAAGATCATGGAAAATTGCTGAGGTAACTCCAGTCCTAAAGTCAGGTGATTCTGAAGAACCATGTAATAACAGACTTATCTCTCTCTTGCCTGTGTTATCAAAGGTGTCTGAGCGCCTGGCTCATAGACAGTTTGTTGATTTTTTATCTGCAAACAAGAAATTAGCTAAAACTCAGAGTGGTAACCGTAAGCTACACTCAACGGAAACAGCTCTTCTCTGTGTTATGTGACAAGTCCGGGATTTTGGCGCTGATTTCTCAGACGTCCGTTTCGCAGGAGCCCCAATGGTGGCGCCGAGAAACGACGTCTGTTTTCTCGGACTACGTTCAAAGTAATGGAAAATATTGAGTATTTGCCTTATAGTGTCTATAGTGAAGGTTTTTTTAAAACTATTAACCAAGGTAGTTTAAAACCTAAAAAAAAAATAAGTCCTCGGAGACACAGGGCGTATGTTGTTCGTCCAGAGAGATGTTGTTCATTATGTTGACACGTACATGAAATAGTGTTTGTCAGGGGTGTCGTGGGTACTATCCATGTTGGAATTTTTAATAAATTATGCTGATTTTTTAAAATGAGATTCTGGAAAATCACTGAGGTGTAACGGTAGGTCATTATTGTGGTCAGTGAGGTGGAACAGGAGGTTATTATTGGAAATAACAACCTCCTGTTCCACCTCACTGACCACAATAGTGACCCGTTGCTCCATTTCAGTGAGCATTTATGTGGATTATATATATTACAAATAATAGCCTGTTCAAAACAATGAAAAGGTGCATTAATGGTCATTAATAATATATATTAAAATTTTGACGATGTTTAAAAATAAAGATGAAAAAGGATGCTTTACACGTAAGTCGCAAGCAAAAGCACAAGAAACCAGCGGGTGAGACCCAGGCATAAGCGGAAGGAAAAACGGATGCACAAGAAAAGGTTATTTTTCCTTTTCATCTTCTACTTGCGTTTATGTTTGCGGCGTTGCGTCGCTGCCCGTGTAAGGTAAAAAAACGCAAGTGAAGCACAAGTACCCTGCAACGAGCACACATTACATAGAAAAGTGATTGCTTGTATATGTCACCTTGTGCTTATGCTTATCGTACACTAAAGATCTGTAACGGTGGGTAAAAAACCTATTATACCCTGTCTCTCAACCAACCAGCATTCACTACTTATTTGCCCTCTCGTTAAAGGAATTAAAACTCTAAGGTGTAACCTTCAACTTGAGTAGCTGGTTGGGCAGAACCAATGAATCGATTCATTGTTCCTGTAAAAATATCTTCCATGATTTTCATCATTGATCGAAGAATTCTATTGGCATCGTCTTTATCAATCAGCAGCTGAGAATAACAAACAAGGTCAGTGTTACCGAAGATGTGTCAATCTAACAACCAACAACAATATCAAACGTGAATATAGCAGGAAGCGGAAAATAATTATTAGCTATTAATTATACTGCTTTTACACTCCTTCTTGGAACTGGTTAAAACTGAACTGCGAGCCGCTTTCATATATACTCATAGGGAAAACAAAACGACGACTTCATGACAGAAAAACCGAACATTTCAAGGCCCTCACTAAAAGTGACCATACATCAGCCATTGCTGATCATATCAAAATCACTGGTCACAACATTAATTGGGATCATTTTGATATTTTAAAAAGGAGACTTTGTTGATTCAAGAACTACAGCCTTCCTTAAATGTCAGCGTCAGCAGTGAGAAGTTAATGCTTTATTAGCTGTAGCTTCTTAGGACTGACGGTCCGTACTAATAAATTACTGTTAAGATTGTTTTTCTTAATCTTGGTTCCAGACCCCTAATTTTGAACTATATAAACAGTTTTCAAACTCTGTAACGGTTACTTTTGAAAATATATGTCGCTTAGCATACGAAACGTCAAGTTTAAATATAAAAGCGTTGGTTTACCATGTTTATCACCGCTGTTTGTGTTTTATTTCAATGAACCATGTTCTAGAAACTTCAATTAAAGCTATGTTTAGTACATTAAATCATTATTCACTATTGATTTTAAAAATTACACGAATTTACTTAATAACAATGACTCGTCATTCTAAAATGTTCTAGAAAGTTCTTACTAAAAAAATTCTTGTCACAAGTATATAAATATATTTTTTCAGCTTCTCCGAACGAATGATAAGTGTAACCACAGGTAGCCCAAGCTAAAGTGATGTTTACACGTTGTAATTTGAACGTCGTAGTAAGTGTTGCATAATAGCGAAAATATAAGGATTTGTATGGGGAAAATTCACTCCGAATTTGAACGTAAAATTAGGAACGATATTTGAATAAAACTGGCTCACCAGAACTTCTTTGTGTGTTTACTTGTGTTTCTGTGTCGATTCGAAGCGATTCCAGCGAGTTTTAGTTCCACTGTTTCTTTCTTCCTAAAAGGGAGACAAGGTAGGGTACTAGTGACGCGAAGCCCAGGCGATCAACCGAAGGAAAACAGCCATAAATTCGCCCCAATACCTCCGATCGCCTCGCCGATCGCAAGTTCCATACATTATTTAAACAATGCTTTCCTTCATCGGGCACTAACATCCGCTAAGCAAGAATTTCAGCTCCTAAAACTCAAACACTTTGAACCGCAAGGCCGGGTCGCTAAGCCAGTTTCAAACGTTCGGGACACGGAACATACGAACGCCGCATCTTTGTACGGGTCGCAACGGAAAAGTGTTTGAGTTTTAGGAGCTGAAATTCCTGCTTAGCGGATGTTAGTGCCCGATGAAAGAAAGCATTGTTTAAACAATGCACGGAACTTGCCCCATGTGGAATCTCGAGGCGATCGGAGGTATTGGGGCGAATTTATGGCTGTTTTCCTTCGGTTGATCGCCTGGGCTCCGCGTCACTAGTACCCTACCTTTTCTCTCTTTTAGGGAGGAAGAAACAGTGGAACAAAAACTCGCTGAAATCGCTTCGAATCGACCCAAAAACCACTCAAGACACAAGTAAACACACAAAGAAGATCTGGTGAGCCAGTTTTATTCAAATATCGTTCCTAATTTTACGCTCAAATTCGGGGTGAATTTTCTCCATACAAATCCTTATAATTTCGCTATTGCGCAACAGTTACCACGACGTTCAAATTACAACGTGTAAACATCGCTTGAGCTTGGACTACCTGTGGTGTAACGGGATAATGACGTGGTAACGATGAAACGTTTTTATTATAATGAGAAATGACGCAAAAATATAGAAGTAGAAGGGAGTGATTACATATAGTGTGTAGCCAATAAGAGGGTCGGATTTTGGCATTCAATGTTGATGACGTCACGCAAACGGAGTGGTGGTTTGGGACCAAGTCTTAAATTAGGGTTATGGTTTTGAATGAAAGAAAAGAAAAGAAAACAGCTGTCCATGGCTGTGTGTAGGCGTTAGGTACTGGCCATACCGCGGGGATGGTGGTGTGTGTGCCTCTTTAGCTCTTTTAGTAGTGAACTGTTTTGTATAAAGTAACGGTTAGCGTTCGAATAAAGCGGCAGCAGATTAGATAGCCTAGATCGACTAGAAGTAGCAGTAAATTATCCGATAGAGAGTATGAACGGCAACGTTCGCTCTCATTTGCCCCCGGCTTTAGAATCCAGATAATTATTATGGGGCATGGCGATTTAATCTCTCTTACCACATAATTTCTTATAAAAGACTGCAAATTAAAAATAGATAGTAATTTTTTTGACCAAGCTGCTCTGGTTGAATATAGCAACGTTAGTTTATTTAAACAATATGAATTGATTAGAAATAAAGTTTTAGATTGCACACCTGTTGTTCTCCCGCCTGTTCAGCTTGTGGTAACCTCTCTAACTCAGCTTTCAAACGTTTCCTCTCAGCTTCATGCCAACTCAAAAGGTCACGAATACTTTCGAAATCCAAGGTTTTAGCGCCTATCCCACGTGGTATGTAAACCACGTTTTGGGGTTTGACCTGAAGAGAAGTCGTTGATAAGTCCGGCACAAGAGACGAGGGTTTGTAGCAGTGTAAGGCTTCTTCGTCCTCTGGGATACAAGAAACACGGCGGTTTAACTCCTTTATCATTTGAGTTCTCAAATCTGCTGGATTCTGATCAGTCGATGCTCTCCTTGGGAACTTGATGCGTGGAATAGGGGGAGGGGAAGGGCATGAAAAGCTGTCGCTTGGTAAGACAACGCTGTCAGCGTTTCCAATCGATTTTCTTTTTAATTCAAGAAGCAGGTTATTCTTCAGCTGTCCCATTTCTTTATCGCTCAAGTTCATGGGAACTTTTAAAACTTTTGGCTTTTTCTTGCGATTAATTTCTTCTTCCTGTTTAGCAGCCATTTCCTGGAATCTCTCACCTAGTACGTTGTCCAGTTTCAAGGCAAAATTATCCTTCCATTTTTTTATCTTTCGAAATGCTTGTTGCTCTATTTCTGATGCGTACTTAGAACACTCTGACAGAGGCGAAACTGTAGCGAGTGTAGTTCTCCGCTCAGACTGTTTATTTTTCCATAACCTGACGGTAGCCTCAACTGTGGGAGACTGGTATTCATCGTCACTGTCTTTCAAAACGTCCTGAAACGGAATGGACCATTTTACAGTTGTGTGCTTAGTACCTTGGGATCAATTAATAAAACTTTTACAAGTGTAGCCATTGTTTCAGAGGTTAAAAACAATAGCTACACTGAATTGAGTTGACCCCTGGTTTAAGTGAAAGTAAAGCTTCAGTTGACTTTGTTTTGATACAAATCTATCTGCTTTTGATATTTAAACAAGAAGCTGTACACAGCTTGAACTCATGGCGCCTTTAACTCATAGCAGCATTGATTCCTGAGTGATTTAAGTGCTTTTATGGAGAAACTTAAGCTTAAAATTATGTCTAATCAAAGTGTCCTAAGAGCCAACCCGTGAAGAAGAAATGCTAACGCGTAACGCAATATTGCGGTAAGCTTATGTTTTCACAGACACGGTTCTATATATTTTTTTTAATTTAACGTTAGGATTTTTGACGAACACAAAGAAAAAAAACAGTACATCACTTTCATAATGTCCAGTCCGAAAAAAAAAAGACCCGAGCATGACTTCAACTCAGGCTTTGTGAGCGCTAAGCCACAACCTCAATACACTACACTATCGAGGAACTCAACTCAATCGCGACTAAATTTTATTATTTCAAGGCAGACACGCATCAAAACGCGTGTTTCGGTTGAAAAATCCTTATAGATCGATTTTCAATGTTGCACTAAAGACTCCAAATGCGAAACATCTTTAAGCTTATTGTTGTTTATATTCGTTTACATCAAATTAATTATTGTTATCGCTGGATTCACGTTGGTCTTGTTACGAAACGCATTCGTAACAAAGCATTACTCACTAAGTTTACAGCTGATGGAAGGAGCGAGTGAGTGAGTGAGTGAGTGAGTAAGTGAGCGAATTTAAATTAGCCACCGTAACCGATAACCCGTTCATTACGCTTTCGCGTATTCACGGGTTCAAAAGTAAGACTACACTACATTCACTACATTCAGTAGCCGACGCCGATTTCCCTTTCGTAAACAAGCCATGCCATTTTTAATATTCATTAGTAACCAAGCCTTTTGTAATGGTCGATACCATTTCTCTGTAGAGTGTGTGCGCTCACGTGACCCTTGAATTACAGTCCGCCATGTTGGAGGACCACTTTGATGGGTTTTCCCTGTGTTTACCTTCTAGAGAGCAGGCAGTGCGAGCGCTTTTGAAATCATAACTCGCGTTACCTTAACGTTGTGAATTAAAATCGGAAAGGTAGCTAATGTACAGTGCTTTTTTGTCATTTGTGCTAATTTAAATCCCAAAACCCCTTTTCTTTCGATACTAGGTCCGAATTTGTTTCGATCAATTCGATTTGCCGATTTTCCGGCCCAATTTTTTTAAAACATTGAAAACATTATAGTCCAGTCAATCTATGGATTTTTAGTGGCCAAGTTCAAACAAATTGCAAAAGAATTTTTCTCACCGGCATACAACCAAGTATGGTCGACTTACTAACATACTAAAAGTCCCCCAAAATCCGTTCGGTGGAACATGGTGAAATTCGGCTTCGAAGTTTCACCCAAATACCACAGGGTACCCACGTTATCTAAAATTAAAAAAAATTGCTAAATTGAATAGAAATATATTTTTAGGTCAAATATTGCTTATGATATGATAATTTACTCAAAGAAACATATTACATGACAAAAAAAATCTGAAAAGATTGTATATTTTCATTTTACGTTGCGCACTAACCACAGGAAGCCCAATTCGGGTAAAATATGAAAATCAACTATTTTATGTTAGCTCTGGCGTTTTTATTGACATAATGGCCCGAAGTCTTACCACGTTTACAAGTTTCACAATATTTTCAGCGAATACACTGTTTAATTCACTTCATTTACTACTCAACTACTTGATATTTGGGCCGCGTTACGCGAAAAGGGCCCGGACGACATATTTTCTCGATTTTGAGTTTTCAGCTTTTTTGCCCACTTCAATCCCTAAATAATATGATGAAAGCGAAGAAAGTCCGGAAATAAAAATTAAAACCGTAAAAATCGCGCCTTGAATACACATACCGCAAGGCTTCCGCCATTTTGAGCAACTGATTTAAATGCAAATTACTCGAAATCACGTGCCATGTCATCCGGATCCTTTTCGCGTGCTCATTTTAATATCCGCCTTTTCATACATGTATATCCATCGGGAAAAATCTCCCTTCTGAATGTACTACACTCGGAAATCTTCATTCATAAATAGAAAATGATTAAACTCAACACACTTATCAGTCACGCCAAAATGATCAACTATCTACATTATCATCATCAAGTTCCAGTGCAGGGGAATTTTTACCGACTCTCCTTTGCAAACGCCACAGGCAGGCGAGCAGTCTAGGCCATGCTTCCTACATGTACACCTCAGTGTGTTACATTCTGATTTGCAATTACAGCGGATAACGTCTAACTTGTTCGGGCTGTAGGAACGGAGACCCTGTAGCGACTTTCTTGCAGAAGCTGGTATAACGCAGTACATCAAGGCTTCCATCTGATCCACCGTACAGACATAGCAGAGCCTTCTCTCCCACCTGGATGATCTCTTGTTTGGTAGCGTAAAGACGATGCCATTTGCGCGAAGACTAAGGATGAACAGCAGAACCTACGGAGAACGCCCGCTTTGTCATTGATGTGGGATCATTGATGTGGCATTTAAGAAGATATCAAATGACGCAAAGTTTCGTGATCAAGGTAAGATTTTCGATCGTCTTGACGCTACGAAACAAGAGATCATCCAGGCGGGAGAAAAGGCTCTGCTATGTCTGTACGGTGGATCAGATGGAAGCCTTGATGTACTGCGTTATACCAGCTTCTGCAAAAAAGTCGCTACAGGGTCTTCGTTCCTACATCCCGAACAACTACCACCTACATCCGCAGCGGCAACTTTTCACAGCTTTCGAGTGTTTTTTTCAAGTGCATCAGTGGAAAGGAGATAAACAGCTGAGGTCAGAGAATTGGGGATGGTCAATTACAGATGGCAAACTTCTTCCCGTTCGCACCAGCCCTGTAATTGCAAATCAGAATGTAACACACTGAGGTGTACATGTAGGAAGCATGGCCTAGACTGCTCGCCTGCCTGTGGCGTTTGCAAAGGAGAGTCGTGTGAAAATTCCTCTGCACTGGAACTTGATGGTGATAATGTAGATAGTTAATCATTTTAGCGTGACTGATAAGTGTGTTGAGTTTAATCATTTTCTATTTTTGAATGAAGATTTCCGATTGTGGTACATTCAGAAGGGAGATTTTTCCCGATGGATATACATGTATGAAAAGTCGGATATTAAATATCAAGTAGTTGAGTAGTAAATGAAGTGAATTAAACAGTGTATTCGCTTAAAATATTGTGAAACTTGTGCAAGTGATGAGACTTCGGACCATTATGTCCGAAAAAACGCCAGAGCTAACACAAAATAGTTGATTTTCATATTTTACACGAATTGGGCTTCCTGTGGTAGTGCGCAACGTAAAATGAAAATATACCTTCTCAGATTTTTTTTGTCATGAAATATGTTTGTTTAAGTAAATTATCATATCATAAGCAATATTTCACCTAAAAAATATATTTATATTCAATTTAGTAATTTGTTTTAAATTTTAGATAACGTGGGTACCCTGTGTTATTTGGGTGAAACCGAACGGATTTTGGGGGACTTTTAGTATGTTAGTAAGCTGACCATACTTGGTTGTGTGGCGGTGAGAAAAATTCTTTTGCAATTTGTTTGAACCCAAACCATAGATTGACTGGACTATTATCACAGAGTAGAAAATCAGCCACACTTATAAAATCGGTTTTACGTCAACAATATTATTTTCTTATAAAATGGAATCATTTTCATGCTCGCGACAAATCGTACAAAATATCAGTCTTGTAGCGTCTCTTTAGCTGCAGTTTGTCGGTTCCTTGATTGCACGCTGCAATTTGTCTGCACGAAATTTTGTTTCGAAGTGGTTTCTGTGGGGAACTTGTTCCCCGGGTGCTTACTATTTAGCCAAGAAAACCGGTATTTTCGGTTGGAAAGCAAAATGTTCGGTTGATTTTCAGGGAATTTGGGTTGAACTAGTGGAAAAGCTTCAGCGATTAGTAGCGTGAGCCCGGCAGCCGGACACGGTCTTCAAAGGAGTCTTCAAAAATGCCTCAGAAATTCTCACAACGAATTTTCACGAAAAGCTTCATTTAAACCTCCTAAGAGTATTCTATCTTTGTTTAGAAATGCCAAGCGCTTCGAAAAATTATTTTGGTTTTGTAGTTGACGAATTCTTCGAGCTTGTGCATACTATAAAATCGCTGTGTTCTCGACACTTAGAAAATCTGAGTGTCGAGAACATAGCGATTTTATAGTATGCACAAGCTCGGAGAATTCGTCAACTACAAAACTAAAATAATTTTTCGAAGCGCTTGGCATTTCCAAACAAAGATAGAATACTCACAGGATGTTTCTGAATGAGGCCTTCGAGATTTTAGCATATTTGACAGCATCGGAGGCTCAAGTTATGTTGTTTCAGTCACCATTTTGATTACGTCAGTCCTCCAACATGGCCGCCGGTAAGTTTGTGACGTCATCCGCACACACACTATAGTTTATGCCTGGATTGGGATGAAAGTAGACTATCATTATCAGATAAAACTGGGTTTAGGTAAAGCGATTATTAGATCTACGCTAGATTCGCGATTAGGTTAGATTTAGTGATAGGGTTAGGGTTATAGATGTATCATTAATAAGATAATTAAAATAATTCGAAGTGTCGCTAAAATGGCATTGCTTGTTTACGAAAGAGAAATTGCCTAGCCGACACTTCAAAGCTCAATCGCTTAGCAAATTGCAAGTTGTATAAAACACAAAACTTGCCGGGACAAATTTCCCACAGGAATAAGCGGCGAACACAATATCAAACGGTCCTATCCATCCATGAACGCCTTGCATTGTCTTGTAAACTTGCAATTGTACGCTGTAGTTTTACTTCTCCAGTCAACACACGGAGAGATTTTGCGGTATGTATTTTATGTCGTCGACATAAACTAAAATATGAGTGCATAAATTTGCAGCGCTAATGTAACACGAAAAAAAAAAAATTAAAACTCAGAGCCGGATTTACAACTCGCGTGCTGCGCCACGAGTAATAATGCTGAACATAACTAGTTAGCATAAGAACAACATAATTTTATATTTGAAAAGCGGGAAGGTTTGTATCAAAGCATGGTCAACTGCAGCCTCGTTCTCACTCAAAGGCCAGGTTACTAAGCAGACAACTGTGAATGGAGCTATTGTTTGTTTGTATGTTACGTAGCTCATGCTTGTGCATACAGTCCAACCTCACCTTACGGACACCTGTCTTGGTCCCGAAGACACCAAGTTCATACAATCCCTACGTCTATACATAATGCGGACACCTCTATAATGCGGACACCTCTACAATGCGGACACCTCTACAATGCGGACACCTCTATAATGCGGACACCTTTACAATGCGGACACCTCTATAATGCGGACACCTCTACCACGCGAACACCTCTAAAATGTGGACACCTCTAAAATGCGAACACCTCTATAAAGTGGACACTTCTATAATGCGGACACTTCTATAATGCGGACACTTGGTTTTGTCCCTTTGGTGTCCGTATAAAAGTGGTTCGACTGTATTATGAGGCACGAGTATTGTAAGTCCCTTTTTACATCTTAAAGATGAATTACAGTCCGAACTGCGCAGTCTCGGGGTTTGTTTTCATTTTTGTTTTGAATTTGTAGATATGTTACAATTCGGTAATAGCATACATGGAGTAAATGGGAGTAAATCGAGTCCGCCATTACGACCGTTGTGTTTACGAATGCTCGATGAGCTGAAACGTCGGTTTGGGAAAACGCTAGGGTTCTTCTACTTGTTATTGTGTTTGGCAAGGATATCTGACGTTAATAATGAAGAAAAAGGTAAGTTTGTCCCGTAATTTGTATTTTGGTTATTAAACATTCCTTCGTGCGAGACTCACAAACATTGCAGGGCTGAGATTGCGCAGTACGGACTGTAATTCATCTTTAAGAATAAAGATATACAGGCATCTGGAGCCATAAACTCCACGAATTCCAATATTAATCCACAGTCCTGGTCGCGTGCGGACGCCTTCATTCAGCCAACGTTTTATGTGTAAATAATACCTGGGAATAACAGCAAGCAATCGGAAATAAGCTATATAACTGTTACGTTCATACTACCTCGTGAGAACTCAGAACTTGCTCAGTGACTTGGTTTACTAGTGAAACAGCAGAAGGAGTCTGGTTAAGATCTCCTGCCTGTGGAGAGGGACATAATTTAAGTTTGCCATTTTTATAAACCTGTGCTCATTAATTTTCAGCTACAATTAAAACAAATTATTATGCTAATTTAGCGGACCCTGCTAGTTTTTCTCGCAGAATATTTACAAATTGAAGTTATTTTGACACTGAATAGCTTTATGTTGACTCCGAAACGTCGGTTTTTGTCATTTGTTTTTTCTTGTCTTTGCATTACCAAACCGTTTTTGAAACTGAATGAAACAACTAAGGTTTCAAATTTTCGGATGACCTGAAGTTCCCCTATTTTTGGAAATAACAATACACAGAAAACAACACATTTACCTCGAATTCTTTAATTTTTTCTTCATCGACTTCCTTTGCCGAAAAAGACGATAATGGACAAGTGATCGACTGTCTTCGCTGACGGTTTATCCAATGACCAGTCACCTCTTCACCACTAGGAACCTCTTGAAAGGAACATAAATTAGTACAAGAATTTTCTTCCCAACCATCCGCCACTGACGTCACCGAGGAGGAACGAATTTCAATTGGCTGCGTACTCTTTTCTTGACAGGATAACTCGGTCTCTTCTTTCAGTTTCTCCAAACGCTGCTCAGGAAATTGAAGCCGCGATGGAGAAGCCGTAACTTTTTTTATTGTCTCGTGAACTCGCGAACTTTTCTCTTCTATATCAGGAAGGCTCCAGGTTCGGGCACGGGTCGCTGCTTCTACTACTAAAACAGGTTCCGAGAGGGACCTGGGTCTACCTGATGGTCTGCGCCACGAATGAAGTACGCTTTCTTCCACATTACCCTGTTCTTTATCTGAATCCTCAGATTCGCTGCTTACTTCAGAAGCTACATTGAAAGTGTAATTGTCGACTTGCGAAGAACGTGACATTACGGAGATTGTAGGATAATCAAGATCAAGAAGGGAATCTTCTGATAAATGAGGCATTAGTCTGAAGCAAAATGTTCTATGAATAGAAGGCGAAGTGTGCTGAGATTGGGTGTCGATATGAGGGAATGTTGTGTAGCTCTTGGTCTTTCTCAGCTGTTCAGCAGTGAAGATGCTCGGAGATTTTAAAGAGGTGGAGTCACTGAGGGAACGTTTTCTGTGTTCTTGAGGCATTCCACTAAAAAAGAGAAGGTGGCGGACATAAATTTGACAATGGAATGAAGCACTTACGCATATCTAATGACATATAAATGAAACCTGGGGTTAATTTAATAAAACTTTTACAAGTGTAATTTACAAGCGTAGCGATTGTTTCAGAGATTGAAAACAATAGCTACACTTGTAAATTACCAGTGCAAAGGTTTTATTAATTTGACCCCTGTATTCCTTTTTTAACTATTATCATCCGATATCCAATTACACCTAGTTACTTTTTATGTGACTAATATTAAAACAAATTGAATAGATAAATATGGCGCTAAAATTTGTTTCCGTTGAAAAATAGTACACAACAAAAATGGGTTACCCTCGGGACTCTGCCAAATTGGCCGCTTAATACAGGCTTATATAGGTAAGTCGCTTAATACAGCTTAATACAGTCGCTTAGCACAGATTCATTAAAAAGTGCACATGAAGTGAAATTTCACTACAATGTTTTTCGATAATGTGAAAATAGCTGTTTCAAGAATTATTTTCATGGGAAAATAGGCAACTTGAACTGGCGGGAACATATTTTAAGAAGTGACGCAAATTGGGCATATTAGACAAGGACCTGGTACTAGTGATGTCATTAGTGTGTTTATAACTGAGCGCGTCACTCGTTTTACAGTGGAGTTTTGGCAACTTTTGGAAGGATTATTTTAATTGAATATGGCTGAAAGCGGCGAGTATTATAGCCCCGGGTTCGTCCCCTTCTCCGCCATGTTTTGTTGTGTGATCTTCTGATCGAACACACACAAAATGTCACAAAATGACGGTCACAAAATGACCCTGCTCAAAATGTCGCAAATTTCAGGCCCCGGCGGGATTTTTCAAACCGCTAAAAATAATGGATCCTCTTCGCGCAAGAGAGGAAAACGACCGAAAATGAAATAAAGGTGATATAAACAACATAAAACCGTTAAACAAAACGGTAGTAAAAATTTCACCTCATGTGCACTTTTTATTAACGTACAGTATTACTGTATACGCTAGCACCTCATTCAAGCTAACAATGACATATGCTGCGTTCACACCAGGGCGAAACATGTTTAGTCTGATCACGAATAAAACATGTTTCACTAGGAAATTTGTTCACATCAGGCGGCACATTGCGCGAATCATGATCGAAACATGTTTATTCCGAGCATGATTGAAACTACATCTCGAGGTAGTTTCAATCTTAAGCCTGCCGCACACTTGAGGAAAGTGCTGAGCAAAATTCCTCGCGAGGCAGTTAGCTCAGCTGTTTCCGCAAGCGTGCGCTGGATTTTTGGTGAGTTTTTCGCCTCGCGAGGTCGTGAGGCAAATATCTGACGTGTTTGATATTTTTTGCCTCATGAGACAAATTCCTCATCGTGTGCGGGCGCCGCGAGAATCTGGCTGAGCCAAATTAATCGATTAGCCAATAAAATTGCATGGCGAGCTCACGTGATTTCAAGCTCGACATTCAAGATGGCGGACAGGAGTGTGGTTAACGAAGTTATCCTAGAAAATAAACTTGTCGAGTTCTATGCAGCCTTGTATGTTGCATGTTTACTGTATTAAAATGTAATAAAATGCTAAATTTAAATTACACCTAATTACAATAACGTTGTCATAGAAAAATGGAAAAACAGAAAATGGAAAAAAGGCCAATAGGAATTAATTAGACACAAATAACAATAGCCGCTGCACGCTTAATTTAAATTAACAATAGCCGCTGCACGCTTAATCGTGCCGCGTGTCGCTGTGAATGATGATTAAGCTAATTAATTCCTATTTGGCTTTTTTCATTTTTCATTTTCCTATGACAACATTACTGCAATTTGGTGTATATCTTAAGAATATTCTAAAAAAGATTCTCGCGGTGCCTGCACACGATGAGGAATTTGTCTCGTGAGGCAAAAAATATCAAACACGTCAGATATTTGCCTCACGACCTCGCGAAACGAAAAACTCACCAAAAATCCAGCGCACACTTGCGGAAACAGCTGAGCTAACTGCCTCGCGAGGAATTCTGCTCAGCACTTTCCTCAAGTGTGCGGCAGGGTTTAGTCAGAGGAAACACGTTAGCGCAAATGTCGTCTCCTTGTCAACGCTGCAATACCCTTCGTTTCCGAAGGGCTTGAGAAGTGAAATTAAACGACAATTCAAACAATATCGAGTTTAAGCTCTATTTTAGTTCGGTTCATGTTTTATTATAATGTTTTTGTGCGAGCTTTATTATAATATGCTTGTTTTGTAAAACAGCATAAATTATAAGGCAGGCGTGAAACGTGTTTTGAAATTAACAACTAATGTGAACAATGAAATTGCAAACATTTTACGGGATACGTATTTCGTTGAAACATGTTAACTCTAAACATGTTTCGGTGCTGATAAGAACACAGCAACAATCAAGCGATCTTTGTTTGTCTTTAATAAACGGAGATCGTACTTTGTAACTGCGGTAGCAATTGTTCACCACAAGCCTAAGTTAGAGAACTACAGTTTCAAGTCTTTCAAGTGTTGGATGTTGCAAAACTGCTTCTAAACCATAGTCCCAATCTTATGAAATGACGAACAGCCTTTACACGTTTCAATTTTATCTGGGTGAATTCAAAATAACAATAGCCGCGCACGATTAAGCGTGCAGCGGCTATTGTTAATTTAAATTAAGTGTGCAGCGGCTATTGTTATTTGAAATTTACCAAGGTAAATGTTGAACTGATCATATGGTAACCGCGTCCATGTTGGAAATATGTTGCTGCCCGGTTGATGTCATTCTCTGAGAATAACCGTTACATGTGCACAGTTGCACTACGAAAAAGAAAAAGTGCAAAAACCTGTTCTTAAACATAGTTCTTGTGCATGCTTTGAGAATTATTAAAATCCGGCGAGAATGTACTTTGTATGTCTAATTAATTCCTATTGGCCTTTTTCATTTTTTTATGACAATGTTATTGCAATAGCCCAATTTCGATATATTAAAATTCAACTTGAAACAAAAGACATCACTACGAGGCTTAGGGGAATAAACCACATAAATATGCCATTTGCACGATGGCGTCATTTGACTACAACTACCAGAATTCATTTCGTTTTTCCTTTCTTATTCAAATCTTGTAATCCCAGTGCGGTTTAAATAACAATAGCCCTAATTTGCACTACAAAACAAAAAACTGAAGGACTCTGGTAGTTGTAGTCATATGACGTCATCGTGCAAATGGCCTATTCCTACTATCATTCCCCTAAGCCTCATAGTGATGTCTTTTGTTTTAAGTTGAATTTTAATATATCGAAATTGGGCTATTAGAACCCCACTTTCCTCTGGGACTGAAATCAAATATCTCTCCGGGCTTTTCAGAATGACGTCCCGTTCGCGCCTTTTCCCTTTGGTCCATCTTATTTTGTTGTAGTAAGTGAGTGTCCAATCAGTTAAAAAAAAAAACTGTGTTGGTGCGTCGGTGGGGAAGTGAATTGGTGGATAGAGATTCAAAAGCTGACGTTTGGAGCTAACGCTAATGCTCATAACGTCCAATTAACTTTACCAACCGCACACTCAGCTGATAAAACCCATCTTTTTTTCTATATTACGGACTCTCTGTATTACGGAAACCGAATTGTGGTTCCGAAGATGTCTGTAATAGTTGGAGCTGAATGTAGCAGGTGCCGACTGTCTCAGAGCCTGGTCTACAGTTAAAACATGAGATTTGCACTTGCACAAAACGGAGCGGTTAATTTTACCTCGTGACGTGACTACTGTTGCATTGATTTTCTTGTCCATCGGTGTCTTCCTCCGCCGTTTTCTTGTCTTCTTATGAAAAGAAAAGAGAGAGAGAGAGAGAGAGAGAGAGAGAGAGAGAGTAACGTACATAATTTAGAATCAAACCTGGAGCTTCACTTGAGCCCCACGTATTTCAACTCAAACTAATACCGCTGTATTTTTATTAAAAACGTACTATTTTACCATGAAAGTTATTTTTAAAATGCCAATACTCTACTGATGACTTCATATGATGATATTGGCAGGATTTCATTGATGCGTTTGTGCAGACAGTAATTACACCTACAATTTCTCAGAAACACTTTGCCGCTCAGAACTCTGGGTTATTGTTCGAAACCTATAGGTTATAAGTGATAGCACTGAATGACAGCAAGCAATCATCATTATTCAGCTATGGCTACCTTGGTTCACTTCCGGTCTTGTTTCGCCGATTGACGTCAAAATGGGAATTTTGTTGGCTTTTTCAACCTGTTTTGAATCAATTGCACCAAAAAAATGAGAGGCCATGATAAAACCATGCAAAAACATGGATGTTTTATTCGATGGATCGCACTTTACGACACTATTTCATACATAAAAGCCATTTCTGACAACTAAAAAACAATATTTTTTGCCAATTGTCCTTTGAATAATTATAAGTTTAAGCCGTACCGCTTGCATCGCCTCGTTTTTGTCCCACACGAGAGCCTGATGACCAGTTAAGCTTTTCATTAATGGCTCGGGGGCTACACTTTGCAAGACATCATACGAGATAACAAACTCAGATTCGGAGATATTCCCTTCGCTTTTGCTAACTTTTGGGCTGGAGTTCCTTTGTTCTGTAAACTTTCGAAGATCAGTGAGAGAAGATACTCGACGTACAGGAAATGTTGTCGGCCATTTCGACACACAACATCCACTGCAAATGAAGTAGAGCAAAATTGTGTAATTAAATAAGCTATTTTGTTAATTCTTTTTTGTAATAAAATTTTCACTATTGAAAAATGTATAGGCACACCTTATCTTTACATCATGCTCTGTTTGAAGAGGTTTTGCAGTTTGAGCTTTACAGTCTTTATCTGCTGCAAAATAGAAATAGATAGTTCGTTTATTATAACTCCTCATTTACATTTAGAAACTGAATTACAGAGGCTTACATTATAATAACAATAATAAAAAACTAAGAAATATATACTACTAATTAGCCATATGAATTAACTATTGACTATCTAAACATGCATATTGAAAATGGATTTAGGTGTATTTACATCAAATCATGATCGATTGTAGTAGTTTTTATATGCATTTGCACCCGATATTACAAAGGTGTTTATGTATCTGTCAGTTTTATAATTTTAGTGTACAAAAAGGTGGATATAAATATCGCCTATTTTCGCTTTTAAATTTCCCGCGCGCCGCCATTTTGAATATTCATGACGTGTTACGGTTGTCCAATTGTTGCATACAAAAGAACGTCGACTCCGCCCCGAGGTTCAAACCCTTACCCTTTCATATACCGTTTTTGACAGAAAAGGTACTCCTTTCATATACCTTTCATTGAAAATGGTACCCCTTTCATATACCTTTCGTCGAAAATGGTATCCCTTTCATATAGCCTTTGCGTGCGTCTGTTTGATATATTTTGAAAGGCCCTTTTTATAATACTTAAATTGCAGTTTTCCCTACCTTTTTTATGCGTCAACTCGCGTTTTCGCTACCATTTCCTATTCTTCGTGAAATCCCTACCCTTTCACATACTTCAACTCGTGAAATCCCTACCCTTTCATATACCTCCAGCCTCAAAAAGGTACCCCTTTCGGGCGGAGCATCCCCGTATAGCCCATTATAGGGAGTACCCCCCCCCGGGTGCTTAGATACTTCTAGACATTGGATATGCCATTACGGACTATATTTGGCATAGAAATAAGTGTATCTAAACTAGTGTATCCAAAAGATAGTAATTGCTGCGGTAAATTTGTTGTAACAATGCTGTTTTATTGTCTCACTGGTATTACAGAATTTTCTCGTTTTTTGAGGGGAAGCAAAGCAAATGTAACCGGGATGAATTGACGAAAACTCCAGCTGATAAGACTAATTTTGTTTTGTAATTCACGCATCAAGTTCTTCCAATGTCTGTAGAATATTGTTGAGCAAAGGACGCGTTCACCACGAGGAAGGTGTGAAAATTTAGTTTAACTTAATTATTGATAATGAGTATGTTGCGTTACTAGTTAGCCGTATCGTGTTCGCGTCTCCACGCGCTCAGCTCAGGTTTCGCGTCCCCACGCGCTCAGCTCAGTCTCATCGACCGCTGTCGGAGTGATTTCAAAATAAATTTGTCTTTTATTCCGTACAATCTTCGAAAATCTTTGCTATCCAACGGTCCTATCACCATGCCTCACAGTCCTCGCTCAACTCGCGGTAGTCTTCGACACTTCAGTTCCGATTTCGACTGGGACATGTTGGACCAAAATATTACAAATCTCGCAGCCAACAGCTTGAAGCAGCAAGAGAGGCTATTGTTCGTGGCGCAGTGCATTCTGGCCCAAAATGTGTTCGTGGCGCAGTGAATTCTGGTAAAAAGCGATCAATTCGAGATTTTTCCTAGCTTATATTTTTTTCTCATATATTTCTCTTAAATCCTGATTATGTTGCTGCTCACTCGCTGCGCTCGTTCCGCAGCAATAAGCTGGAATGGTTGCTATTGCAATTAGTGGTGGGTGTATCGGCTTATTAACCGGACTACCAGTGGATCTATTCTTCAAGTGAAAATAAACACGTCCTTGCGTTTATATATCACACATATCATATCGTGGACTACTGACCCTGGATCCTGGATAAATCAAGCTTTGTTATAAAACCTTACGTCGTTTGACATGGTTCAAGGTACAAAGTACTTGCATGCTCGCTCTTGGTTACATACATACATACATACATACATACATACATACAGCTATTTCAATTTAGGTTGTCGGATGAGAGCTTCAAGCGTACGCAACGAGACCGCAAGTAACTATGGGTAGTTGTAAATTGGTCTTAGCTTAGTTCGCAGTTTTTGCGTTTGTTGGTGCGATGAGTGAGGTACATGTTAGCACCATAAATGTTTGCCTTCGCTGTATGGTCAATTTATCGTATACCCCTAATTGTAGTAACGTGGTCATAGAAAAATGAAAAATGAAAAAAGCCAAATAGGAATTAATTAGCTTAATCATCATTCACAGCGACACGCAGCACGATAAAGCGTGCAGCGGCCATTGTTAATTTAAATTAAGCGTGCAGCGGCTATTGTTATTTGTATGTCTAACTAATTCCTATTGGCCTTTTTTCATTTTTCGTTTTTACATTTTTCATTTCTCTATGACAACGTTATTGCAACAGACCAATTCCGATATATTAAAATTCATACTTGGCTCCGAGGCTTAGGGGAATAAAACAAAAGAAATAAATTATTCATACCTGAACCTCGATGTGATTTCTTTTGTTTTATTCCCCTAAGCCTCGGAGCCAAGTATGAATTTTAATATATCGGAATTGGTCTATTAGGTGTACATAAAAATCCCAAAGTACCTTGCGGTCTCGTTGCGTACGCTTGAAGCTCTCGTCCGACAACCTAAATTGAAATAGCTGTACATACATACATACATACATACATAGTTTATTTAATAAAGCAGGTTGAAAAGATACAATTGGTAAGACATAAGTCCCGATGTGGACCTGTGCTAATTACAAATAAAGAAATAAACTACAAAATTAAGATATAATGAAATAATTAAAAATGGTGAAAATTTTCGGGCAGGCGCACAAAGCAAAATTTTTTCGCGTGTAACTCTGGCCCAATTCACGAGATCTCTCTTATTTGGGCACTCTTTGAAAGATTTCTTCCTTCTGCATGAGTTAGTTACGAAAAACATCTTTTATCATAAAATGCGAAGACGTCACAAATGGTAGAAAGAGCGTGGTTCCGTCACGGGCGGTTTCGGACGTTTGAGGTGTCAATGGGTTAACAAACTCTCCAGTTGCGGTATTAACCCGCATATTCTGAACTGGATTTGTGACTATCTGTCAGATAGGCACAATCTTGTCAAACTTGCAAGAGATTACTTCTCAGAGTGGAAGTCTGTACTAGCAGGGATACCACAGGGTACCAAACTAGGCCCCTGGCTATCCATTATTATGATAAATGATCTCAATGTTCCCTCCGCGGATGGCATTTTTATCTCGTTAATGCGCATGCGCAACACGAGATATAGGTACATGTACATAAAAAGGGACAAAAGTTGTTAACAAAAGTTTCTTTGTTTAACTTTGTTAACTTTCGTCCGGGGGGGTAGTTCTTTATACAAGCTATATTATGGCATTGAGGATATAGTTGGTTAAACCGGTTAGGATTTCAAGAAGGGCGTCACATACGGCCACTAAAATTTTTGGGGAGCTCCCCCGGACCTATTGTTTATTTCCCTAGGGTATTGGGATGTCATGTCATGTCATGTTTTTAAGTGGATGTGTCCGAGACGGCTTAATTGATCTTCAAAGGTTTAAGAAATTTGTGTTTTTCTTGTCAATCATTTTTCGTAAAGCCATTAGACCTCGTTTAGAAGGGTAAAAAAGGTCAAATGTATGTTCTTGGGAAACGCAGTTTTAGAAATTCACGGTGTATTTTTATAATGAATGGAGACGTTTTGAGGAAGTTAAATGGCACGGGAAAGTTTGTGTTTTCATATGAGCGATAATATAATAAATTGAGGAATAATCAATTAAGGAAAATAACGAAATATAATATCCAATTTATTCAACACGTTTGAGAGATTTGACAGATTGTAAAGTATAAATAGGTGATGTCATGTTTAATTCTCGCGGAGATTGCAGAGTGAATTTTTGTGTTTAGTTAAATATACGTATTGGATTTCTTTAGCAGTAAAATTTTGTTCCTAAAGATTGTTTTTTTTGTGTGTTGATAGTTTGTCGAGATTTTTGAGGAAAACAGTAATTAGTCATTTCAATTTTGAATGGGTATTAAATGTCGAGGTGTCATGATTATGCAATAGTATGCAAGAGAGGTGAGATTTTGCCGACTAAGCTAATGAAGTATCAATCTTTCGGTTTGATTATGCAAGAGTATGGATTTGGCTTTTGTTCTATTTTGGAATACTGAATCATTGCCATTACGGTTTGATTATTCAATAGTATGCAAAAGACGTAATAATTTTGCTGATTTATTCAACAAAAGTTTATCAGGCAAGCATTCTAAGAAGCATTTAATAAGCGATTTCAGCGTTTTGATTTTTTCAAAAGAGATATTGGCACTATTTGGGAGCTAATTAAAAACATAAGCTTACCGCAATATTGCGTTACGTGTTAGCATTTCTTATTCACGGGTTGGCTGTGGCGTAATACAATCAAGTTGAAGTTTCCCCTCAGTCAAATAAAGACTATTTTGAACAAATACGCTACACTAACATGAAAATTATTTATAGTCACACTCGAGACTCTTGTTACTAACGATTTTTATTGATTTGCTGGCTCCTAAAAGGGCTCTTGCCCTTACGCCGGCTATAATAAACACAAGCAACAAGTCGCATTACTTCCAGCTAAAAACTAATACTACACTACATTCACCTACATGTATTCATAGAAATATACATATATTTGCCTCAATCAAACAGTGGGCTGGCATAAACGAAGCAGTCGCTAGACTGTCAAAAATGCCAAAGAAGGTTTTAGCGAGCTCCACGCAGCTATAAAGCGTAGCGAATACAAGCTAAAATTACAGCCTTTACTGAGACAAACTTACGATACGACCAAAAACAGATCGCTGGATTCACCCCTCTCATAAAATAGAAGTCTGTATACGGGTGAACATTTCAAGTTCGTTTACCAACAGGTTGCAACTGAACTGACTGAAAATTCTAAAAATTGACAGGAATCTTCTGCGACACCTCCTTTCAACAACCTTGACGGGCTCTTTTTAATTTCGTTCCTATTACAAAGTTATCGTCTCTTTCGTAGAAAAATACGTAAACATTGGGAACATCAAACTTTAAGAGGGTATAAAGGAAAAGTAACACACATCTGAACAGCGCCACCATTTTGGACGGCAATCTATCCGTTCCGATGTTAATCGCGTAACTCTTTCCGGTCCTAGATATCTGTTCGTGCAATGACGAGATCAAAACTCCCCCCCCCCCCCCCCCCCCCCCCGAAAATAACCTTCAGGCTGATTAGGGTATTACATTTCACAATTCCAAACCTGAAAAACTTAGAAATTACAAAAAAAAAACTAAACTTATGCCCCATTCACACCAACGGTTAAACATGTTTAAATGTTGTTTAGTTTAACTCGGTTTTTAGCCTCTATCTTGAACATTTTTAAATGTATATGACTCAAACTACCTGGAATGGTAATAAAGTCAATAAAGTTTCTTTTAGTAAAGATTTCATTCCAAATATTACGGGAGGTTAGGAGATATTTTTCTAAACCTGTTTTAAACTAAACAACATTTAAACATGTTTAAGCGTTAGTGTGAATGGGGTATTAGTTTGCATAAATATACAGCGTTTTCCGATTTAGCGGAAATAACGCGAAAACGGGAAGATTTTTTCCGGATATATAATCGATACTATCCATTAGATTATTACAATGGAATTCAATTCATTCTATTGGTGTCAGAACATTCACTGAAGCGTGATGCTTGAAGTTGTTTCTCGCGGTGAATTTGCCTGTAAAGAGCTATAAACCCGGCGCAGCTTTTTCTCGACAGCCACAGTGAGCTTACTTTACCATTTTGTAAACAAGGCCAAACACACGACAAATTAATCTAGCACTGCTAAATGAGGGTGCTTATGGGGGTACCCAATTGTCAGTTAACAAGAGGCTACACTGGTAGCCTATACTCATGCGCTTGTATAAGAAAGTTTTACGTTTTTTTAACTGGGTCACGCTGTCGGAAATCGGTTCATTTCAATATTTTCATTCATTGATCTTATCAAGTGATTTAGTTTGACAAGTAGGAAATTACGTATATCAGTAAGGCTTTTAAATTTGCAAAGTTAAGATAAGGTTACTTTACAGGCCATGTGAATGACCAGAGGGACTTTGTGATTAAATCATTCTTACTTGAGAATTGTCATGGACTTCTTGTGCCAAACAGAGGCGTTCGCGACAACGCACCCCTTCCCTCTCAACGAATTTTGCGTGACCCAAGTCTTGTTTTGTTTACATAATACCAGATATCATTTATTACGACTTAATTTACGACTGAATTTGAACACGTTTTATAAGCATTTCTCCAAAGCTAGTGAGAACACAAAGAAAAAGTCAATCACAGAATTGATATCAACATAAATTCCCATCGAAAAATGAAATTTCTTTACCGGTAAAGTCCAAATGCCAGTGGGGTTGACTCGGCTATTTAAAAGCAGAAAAAACCTCCACCAATAGTGAATAGTGTGAGTTATAAGGAAACTACAGCAATGCTATTGATTCAATTAAACGAGCCAATGAGAAAACGGAACATTCGATCCTTCCCAAGAGTACGAGAGCGGCAAACATTTCATGGACAACGGAATTATTTCATATTATCCCGCGAGACATTTACTTATGGGAGCAACTGATGAGGTTCACCTAAAATCCGAAACTCGAGTCTTGCTTAAGAAAAACGTAAGAATTCACTAGCATCCGTGAGGTTTTGAAAACAGATCACCATATGTACAAGCCATGTCGGGATGCAATAACGCCATGATGAAACAACGGAGGTTCTTCAGGTTCTTCAAGCTCCAGGAAACACTACTAAAAAACAGCATAAAACAAGGAGCTAAACCATAACTGCAAGAGGTCATGATTCCAATAGAGACGCGGCAGCTTCAGACTTTGATCTTAGACGATCACATCCGTGATAAAGATCCACTTTCTCGCAAGTCTTGCACACCGCAGACTTAGACACTAAATCACGGGCTGAGAGATTGATTGATCCTAGCATATTCATAAGAAAAGCTGCGGCCGATCACTACTTATCTTGCAAAAAAAGTTAGCCAAAGAGGCTCTAACATAATATGCCAAGAGAACTAGCATAACGAAGGCATAGAGAAACAATAATTCTATAAATGGCTACACAGCATAAAAACTATCGTCGTTTAAGAGTTTTATGTCCCAAAGATCATCAAAGGGTCATACAATACATATCGAGCATGCTAAACTGAGACAAAAACCGTACCATAATTTCTCACCTGTCAAAATAGCTTCCAAAACCGTAATAAGGATCGTTAAGATGTCTGCTTGATACAGGATCGTACACAGGGAGTATGGGAAGGAAAAAATCGAAACTCACCGATGCTTGTGTCCAATAAAATATGGTGTGTCCACTTACTTTGGAGTCTGCTTAATACAGGTTTTACTGTAATCAGAAATCTTACTCATTTAATCTAACACTGAAAAGGGTTCGTGTGGTCAACCCCGGGGTCAACCCGCGTTCGCGTGCTGGACAAAATTCTAAACAAAAAGACGAAACAAAATACACAGCATGTATCTCACTTGTCGCATTTCCCATTAGAAAAGGTAGCTCCATTTACAACTGAGCCTTTGTAACAGCTTTCCCGTCGATCTTCTCTAGTCGGAACAACTTTAAATCAAACGCACCGAGTCCAAACTTTCCGCTTATTGTTCGATCAAACTGATGTTTACAAGCTATGTCCATTGAATTGTGCTTTGTCATGTCAAACGGTATGCGACCTATGTGTCTTTCGAATGCCGATCCTTTGTCATCATCATCGCTCGACAAAAACTCGGAATAACTTTGACCACGCCACTCGACGCCATCACGGAGATCAAGGTCAACGCTCTACGACCCTGGTACCTTGGCTTTCGCATATAATATCGGGTGTGTCACCTGGTCACGCAGCGAGACAGGTAAATGTCACAAAATAGCTTTGCTGTTAGGAAAAAACTATGTTGCTTTTATTAACAACAACAATTGTTAATTTAGTATAATTAATAGAATGTCACTTAACTGTTAACTTTTCATTTATCAGTTAACTACTATATATTTTTGGGCAATTGTCAGTTAACTGTTAACCCCATTAGCACCCTCCTAAATGCACTGGTATTCTGAATTTCACTTTTGCCGGAACGCAATTGGCATTAAAAAACAAAACGAAAAAAACTCACGAGATAATAATGCCTTTTGTCACAACATTTCACCCACGACTGAAAAACCTAAAACAAATACTGATGAAAAATGGAGTTTCGTTCAAAACCAACCATTCCTGAAAACTATTTACAAAACGTCGCCTATCATATCATACAAGACGTAAATCACTTAACGACATACTCATAACAGCCAAACTTTGAAAGCGGTGTAGGCCTGTCATGAACCCCATTTCGATCTAAGGG
Source organism: Dendrophyllia cribrosa (assembly GCA_024195265.1). Taxonomy (NCBI): domain Eukaryota; kingdom Metazoa; phylum Cnidaria; class Anthozoa; order Scleractinia; family Dendrophylliidae; genus Dendrophyllia; species Dendrophyllia cribrosa. The sequence goes on along the minus strand of JAJLRJ010000001.1, from coordinate 23,067,168 downwards.
AAACTAAAAAAGTGACCGCCAGGAGTGGTGTCCTGTTTACCCGCTCCAGACCCAATATTTTCTATATAAGTGCGCCCATAGCAGACGTGACCGAAAAATGACCACGTGATCACCATTTTCCCGCCATTTTTCACGTCAAAATATATAAAACAGCAGACTTGATACTTTAGCTAACTACAAAACTTTCCGTTTCATTATGCAAGAGTAGGAACAGCAAAATACCATAAATTTTTACTTTTGTTCTATTTTCGAATACTGCTGGAGAGTTGAAAAAGAAATGGCTGATGGCGCGATGTCTGCTAAACATAGCCCAAATTGTCCTGGCATGGAGACAGGCAGCTCTAGAGAAAAGACATGTTGTTACGGTCTCCTTCCATTAGATTCGGTACATGTGAAGTTCAAGGTTTGAACCGGGCCTTACTTGAAAGAATATTAAAGATTCAGTCACCATTTGTTGTGTCAATTGATATTTTGATAATTAATATTAATACGTCACCTGCAGTAACTTTATATCTAATAAAACACCACATACTAATTTATAGTACTGTTTTTATCAGATATAAAGTCACTGCACGTGACGTATTATCGATCACTTGATAGGTTTGTGGGCTTTTAATTGTTTTGAAATTGCGGCAACCTATTGTATTTGATTTAGAATTTTTTTTCTATTGTCAAATATCCCAACAGAAAATAGACAATGAATAACTGAAAATGCATTGTGCAAATTGACCCAACAACACATTTTCATCGTCAATTAGTTAGCAAGGCGGAAAAAGTCTTTCACTTTCACTTCATTAACATCAGAATTATTTACATGCACACTCGTGATTCTTTGTTACTCATAACTTTTATTGACTTGCACCAACACGAATTTTCAAACTTTCTCTCAATCTTCTCTATCCTGCCAAGAACCATATCCAGTTGACTACTGCGCCTCGCATTTTCTACGTAATGTCGGATTCTACAACGCCATCTTTACAATATTCACTATCAAGATTCTTCTTTTTTAACCTCACGTTCTAACGCATTAACGAGATGGCTTTAAGAGCCCTTTGATTAAATACGTGGACGATACCACCATTCATAAGGTAGTCGAAAAGAACGCAGCCACGCACAAGAGATATTTAATCAAGTAGAGCAGTGGTCTAAAGAGAACAGATTTTAATTATATCCAAAGAAATGTAAAGAACTTAGAATCTCTTTCTCTCAAGCACCAAGAATTTTTGACACCCCCAAGGCCCGAGAAACAGTCCTTGCTAAAGAAGACAAAATTAAAATCCTGGGTGTTAACCTTACGCGACCGTCTGCACAGTACATTTAGACCGTACAAAAGTTCACAAAAACAATTTTTTCTCCGTCTAGAATAACTAGTACGACTACTTTTCGCATAAAATACACCTGTTGCGTATCAAAAATTGCCTGAGAAACTGATTTGGAAATCAAAATTGCAAAAAATACACAAACGTATTTGCATAAGGCAACGCGAGTGAAGATAGAACTATAAAATTCAAGTCTTGTTTTGTTGACATAAAATCGCTTTTCAATCTACTTAATGAATGAACAAACACATAAAAATGGACAACACAATCTTCTTTCGAAAAATTTCATTCAAATCTCCCTAAGTTTCTGTTCAAAAGCAAAACGCATACCATTTATAGCGCATCGAGGCCGAGCTGTCTTCGATGAAATTCAAGAAATCAATAGAACTGAATTTGAACACGTTTTATAAACAATTCTCAAAAACTAACGAGAACACAAAGAAAAAGTCAATCACAAATTGATGTCGACATAAATTCTCGGCGAAAAATGTAATCTGTTTTACCTTTAAGTCACTCGGCTGCTTGGAAATTCTTTAAATGTTTCTGAAATCCGTAATAAAAACAAATATCTTCCCGCATTGCTCCCGCATGAACGTATGAATTTCCTCGAAGCAAGATTTTATTCCAGAAAGCTCTTCTTTTTTCACTAAAGCGACTTCTGAATATCCCTTAATTAGTATCCCTGTCTTGAGTAGCAAACCGCGAAAAATGCAAGGAAATAACGACTTTACTTCTCCGCTAAACACAGCGAAAGATCCAACTATAAAAGTGTTTATCGAGCTGACGGCTGTGTAGCCGCGAGAAAAACAAAGCCTCGCTTTGCGTTCAAAATTGCTAAGATCCCGGATGTTGTGTGGCGTCATACGCGCATGTTTTGCGACGTCATACGCGCCCGCGAGTTGGCCTTGCGCGACGCTCCGACGTGCACCGACACACATGTCACGGACGCGCGTCCGCGCAACATTCCGCTAGCTAAGACCATGAAAAATGACGGGCATAGGTTCTATGAATATGGGGCTCCGCAGCGGGCCTTCGGCCCGCGAGAGCTCCGCTACAAATAGGTGAGTGGAATACCAATCATGAAAGTAAATTTTGTTATTTATACAATTAGCAATAATACAGCGGATTATTAAAGTTAAGGTTCACATACCATCTTGTATATCACTAGTAGAAGTTCCTAATACGTCTTTCTGATGAATCAAACATGGAAAAATAAAATATAAATACCACTTACTAGATGAAATTAATCCACTTCTGTAGGAAAACTATGGCTACATTTTTAGCAGACTACGAAGTCGATTTTGTTCAGATGTCAATTTGTTTCTATTGGGAGGGTAGACTTGAAAACGACAACAAAATGGTCCTTCTTCCAGCGAAGTGCAACACTGTTACGTTTTATGTACACGGATACACCTAATTGCAGAAACAAGGAATCAGAAAATTAACTCTGTGTGTAAGTTTCCATAAATTTCCCTGTCCTGAGCGTTAGCCCTAGTAAGGAAATGAGGGACCACACGAGGGAAAGAAAAAAATCTTTGACCTCAGTGGGATTCGAACCCACGACCTCCGGATCAGATCTTCCGTCGCTCTACCGCTTGAGCCACGAGGCCGTACGGGAGCAGATCGTGGGTAATAAGGTGGTAGTTCGTGGCAATGAGAATGTGAAGGGTACAAATAAATGTTGAGCCACGTAGCATTGGTGATACAAACAAGGAATCAGAGAATTAACTCTGTGTGTAAGTTATAGTGCTAAGCTAACGCTCAGTACAGGGAAATTTATGGGTTTACCTTAGCACTATAACTTACACACAGAGTTAATTCTCTGATTCCTTGTTTGTATCACCAGTGCTACGTGGCTCAACATTTAATTGCAGAAACGTTGTCTTAGAAAATGCAAAATACCAAATCAGAATTAATTACCTTAATGATAACGCCAAAGGTAACTTACACTACAGGGGATCTGGTCTGTGGAACAAGATCCCCTTAGAGATCAGACAGCGGCCCAACTTGAACGATTTTAAAACCTCTTCGTATGGGAAAGATTATAAAGAAACAATGATCATTTAAGTTTTTATAGCATTTTATTCTTACACGCAATTTAGTAGTCCTACAGTTAAAACTTTTAGTTTAATGTAGTTAATGTTAATCACGACTCTTAGGAAGACCATAACTTTATGATAGGATATTCGTGAATAAATAAAGATTGATGATGATGATGATGATGATATTCGCAGAGGATAGAAGAGAAACTGTTAAGAAGCAAAAAAAATATTTATTCCTGAAATAAAAATTGGTTCATTTGTTTGATAGAAAGTTGTTTGGAAGAAATATCGGTTGAAATAACATGCATGTTAACATGTGAATTTTACTGAGGTAATTAATTTATATTTGGTATTTTCTATGGCAGCGTTTCTGCAATTAGGTGTAACTAAAAGTAGTATATAGTTACAAGGAGTCCTCCGTGCAGCTGACCAGTGGACCGGAGGGAGAAGGTGGGCGCTGTACGGGTACCGGTACGGATACGGGTGGATTTCGGGAGCAAGGGAAGAAGCAGATATGTAAGGTTTATTTTGCTCGCCTTATCTAATTTAGTTTTTCCTTTTTTCCCAACCTCATATGAACAGTTTAAAAGGCGCGGTTTCACTTGTATTGTATTTTTGTGTGTAGCTATGCACCTTTGCACTGTATTGTATCTCTTTTCTATATCTTCTTTTGTTTTGTAACAAAAAAACAACAACAGCAAACAAACAAGCAAGCAAGCAAACTTCAAAACGATTAATAGTTTTCTACCTTGGGTACATTGTCCTCGGTCTGGCTTACCTGTGCCGCAGACACACCAGCTGTTGATTCCACTGACATCGTCAAAAACACAAAATCATCATCAGAGCCATACAGCGACACTTCTTAAATACACATTAAAAACTTCGGTAAGTCGCTTGCCATCTTGAAACAATACGAGGCATTGCTGCATTTCTTTGCCTTCCCTGCAAAACAGTAACGTCAAACGATCAATTAACAGGATTTTGTGGAGAACGTGAACACACGACGGTCAATTTTCCTTTTTCTTTTTGAAAATAAATTTTAAAATTAAATTTAAACAGGATCTTCGTTCACATCTTTTGCTGTCGACTAAAATTCTTGTTACATATACTAACGTTATAGGAAAAACAAAAGTGTTTCTTTGTTATAAATCACCCTGCGTCTTTGGCAAAGGTTTTGAATTTCAGTATAAATCCGAAAAGTCAGAACAATATTACGACAATGCTACATTTTTCCCGTGAAAAATTTATGAATCATTTTTTGTGGGGTTACGAAAAACAAATCATAAATGTGGAACAACGTGGTGTTACTCCCAATTGTTTTTTGTAACATTGTACGCTTGTGAGTTTCGCTTCCTGTAAATTACTAGTCCCCAAATGTGGAATGTTAAATTATCATTATACGCATTACGAGCCGAGATATACTGTGCTAATATTATTACCTACTATTTTTAACTATGCCTTATAATAACTTCCAGCTTCCGCGTAATGTAACGCGAACCGATAACGATAAGCATATAGTGACAGGCACCTTAACCTTATTACAGGAAATTTTCGCGACATTAAATTTTCGCGTTTTTCGTGAATTCTTAAGAACCGCGAAAATTTGATTTTGCGGTTCTTAAGGATGTCGCTTATTTATTGGACGTGGTTAGAAGAAATGCCGGATGTGGCTTTTTTATTAGACGTGATTAGGAGAAATGTGGTGTCCTGAAATATCGCCCTTCCCATTTTCTGTAATAAGGTGGTACTACAGGGATTAAAGGGTAGCTTTAGGCCACAGGGTAGCCATTGAGGCTGGAGACTGTCGTTCGCTTATCGATTCGACAAAACAAAATTATAACATAAAGGCGTTGAACCTCGTTCACGCTAATTGTTTATGCGCATCCTTAGTACGCACGCAATTCGTGTCGTAATTCCATGCTACGTCATGTACGAGAGCGCGCGCTTAAGCCTGGTTTCCATATGATCGCTACGATCGCTGCGATCGCTACGATCGCCGAAAAACGAGACCGGCGATCGTAGCGATCATATGGAAAAACCACTCTGTTCGGCGATCGCAGCGAGCTAGAAACAATTCTATCTCAGCGATCGTACTGATCTGTGTCCTGCGATCGTAGCGATCGTAACGATCATATGGAAATCACTTTCATCGATGGTGGCGATCGTAGCGATCGAAACTATCCCACAAAATATTGCAGTATCGCCTTATCTATTTCAGACTCCTTCTGTGTCTTTCCGCGGTCAATCCTGCAAGCGATCGTAAAGATCATATGGAAACCAACACGATCGTTTCGATCGTTACATCGCTACGATCGCCGGTCTCGTTTTTCGGCGATCGTAGCGATCATATGGAAACCAGGCTTAAGGAAGGGCTGGTAGCCGTTGCGTTGACTTTGCTAAGATTTAACTCGCTTGGATTGTCGGTGACCCCTACGTTTTGTATGACAGATCGGCTTCTATGCCAATTTTCTACATTTTCTGTAAAAATGAGACCGCTGGCATTAACACTTTGCTTGAAACTATGACAGTTGCTTAGGGGCCGATCAGAGGGGGCCGATTACATGGCGTATTTCAGCCCGGTAGGCGGGCTGGAATTTTGTTGCGATTACATGACGAATTTCAGCCCAGGCTGACAACCGTAGCCGCCATCTTGTTTTATTGAAAACAAATCATTGCGCATGCCCAAGTGCACTTTTCTACCCAGGTAACATTGCTTTTCAGCCGGGCTGAAATTTTATTCTGATTACATGAGGTTTCTCAGCCCGTTTTCCCGGGCTGAAATTTCCAGCCCAGTTTGACAAACCGGGCTGGAAATTTCAGCCCGGGCTGAAACATTCTTCATGAAATCACAGACGCCGTTCTTTGAAGATTTGAGAAAGAAACCGGGCTGAAATTTGCCGGCGAATTTCAGCCTGGTCAACCGGGCTGAAATTTCGTTGTGACTATATGACAAATTTCAGCCCGGGCGCCAAGTTTGAAATTGCGCGGGAAGTTTGAAAACGAGAATCAAAATGGCGTCGAAGATTCGACTGCACATGCCCAAATTCACTTTTCAGCCCGGGCTGAAATTCTGATGAGATTACATGGCGAATTTCAGCCGTTTTGGCTGGGCTGAAAATTCCAGGCCGGTTTCTGAAACCGGGCTGGAATTTTCAGCTCGGGCTGAAACTTTGTTCATGTTATCGCTAACTTCATTTTAAGAGGATTTATTTCGGAAGCCGAGCTGAAATCTCAGCCCGGGCTGAAATTCGCCATGTATATCGGCCCCTAACTCTCCTTAATAAATGACATAATTCATTTAAATCCGCTTAATGACTGTAGTTGTTTACTGTGAATCCGCAGCAGTCGACGCGAAAACTAAACAATCAATGACAGCAATTTGAGTCAATTCAGATGGACGAGCCAAGATGTCACTCATTGATAGTTCCTAGCTAAATATTTAACTCTAGATATTGATTTTCTTGCAAAAGAACTGTATTTGAGACGAATATAAGCTGATTTCCTATGGTTTTTTTAACTTTGAATGTAGTGGTTCATTAGCAATTCTTTTGTAACACCGACCGAGAAAGCGTGTAACAAAAATACTAAATATACGTATAATAAATGGTCTACACGCAGATAGCGTGCGTGTTTAAAAACATCCCACGTTAAATCTCTACTGTAGTTCACAACAATGCGTCAGTTGATACTTTCCTACCTTAAACGGATCACGTCAATTCACTTTATCAAATAACATGTCTGGTCTGCCTTGCTCTGTTTACTTCCCTAATAAAAGTTGTTGACGTAACAATTAGAAATTAATAAAAAATTAACTAATAAAAAATCCACTGACCAGTGCTTAGCTAAGGAATTGGCTTTCAGAGTGAAGGAAAGAGAATGAATGAAAAACATCGTAATAACTTATTTATTTTACGATGAATGTGTTTTGCTTCCTGCTTGTGAAAAACAGTTTGATAGTTCAATGTAATAACCCCGCGAATAATCGACCACAATCAGTCATACTAAACTCGTTGACGCGCCTGCGCGATTTCTCTGTGTTTTTTTTTTAAACTGGTTCAAGGTGTGTTCCTTTTATTTCGTATTCGTATTTATATATTCTAGGTCACGCACATTCAATTTAAGTATTTGTTACTATTTTGCCAATGAACTTTCTTCTTTCTTCCTGGTTACCAGGATGGCCGGCCTCTTCATATGGAAAATTTTGCAGCTCAAGACATCAATAACTGGGCTAGTTCGCCTGTTTTAAGGAGGAGTTGGGTGAGATCTGCCTGTGCGCTACTTGAGTGGTATGATGCATCACGGCCCTTTGCTTCAAATACTCATTTATGCTTATATGGCCCGGAGAGTCAGTGGCCCGGAGAGCCAGTGGCCTGGAGAGCCAGTGGCCTGGAGAACCACGAAAATAGTTTTAATAATTTTAAAAGAAGGTAATATATAATAATTTTTATAATAATGCGTTGATGAGAGAAATGATCAACGTGAACTGAGAGGCATTGATGTGGGTTACTGAAAACTGTTGGATTAATATCTTAGCAGGCTGCGTAAAAAAGCGATGAAGGTTTTTTTGGTCCAAATTTAACGAAATAAGATTTGTATATTAAGTGTTGATGACGCAGTGGTTTGAAGTTAGTTTAGAAATGCAATGCTGTGCGGAAAGTCACTGGTTTGAGACTCGCGTATTTGGATTTTCCCCCTTTTTTCGTTTTTGTTTGTTTGCTGTATTTTTTTCTCCTCTTTCTTTTCTTTGGATACTGATTAACGCGGACAAAAACAGAGCTTTAATTTTCCAAATGATTAGCCCAAATCTATTTTCATGAGTTTGCCGCCATCTTGGAGAAACCAGCCATTCCCGAGTAAATTCTGTAAAAAAAAATAATTCAGTTCTGAAGAACTTTGGTCCACTTATTTTACGTGTGTCTGAACTCTTTGAAGAACAATAAACACTTAATGACTGGTCCCGAGGGTAACAGTGAATTTTGTTTTCCGAGAATCTTGAGATTCGAGGAAAACAAAATTCACTGTTCCCAGAGGGATCAGTATGGAGGGGCATTCTGGACAAAAATGCAATTAGATCGTAGCCTTCATTCCATAAGATCGTACCTCTATGCAATAGGCCATTTCCGAGTTTCCTTTAGCCTCTCTATCAAGATGAGGCTAGGTGCGAAACCTTTCATATGAAAATGAGTTTTCATTCACATGAAAATAAAACTTATTTGCATGTGAATGAAAACTTATTTTCATATGAAAGGTTTCGCACCTAGCCTCGCTTTGATAGAGAGGCTAAAGGCAACTCGGAAATGGCCTATTAGATCGTAATCTTCATAAGCCAATTCGAATAATACCATAATAATCTTTTATGTGCAGGCTCAGCCTCACCGGAGTGTAATTATTCAAGTCTCCTTTGTTAGAATGGCACAATGGAATTCAGTGTACATGTAGGAACGCTAGGACGTAGCATTGTGGCTGCGGTCACATCTACGACGTAACTAAAGTTTAACTTAAGTTAGTTCGTGAAAAATGTTAAGTTTAACGCCGTAAAAAGTGTTAAAAATGAAACTAGACGTTTCGGCAATGCTGCCTTCATCAGTAGTAAAAATTTGTTCGTTGCTAACGTGTGCGAAAATTAAAAAAATTCAAATTCACGCGCGCCGAAGAAAAGCGCGCGCAAGGCTAGCATACGAGTTAATTATGAAAAGCCAAAGTCTTGGTTCAAACCACTCGGCGCCAAAGTCTTGTAATTAAAAATGAACCGCATTTCTTCGCGTCTTCTCCTGATCTGGTCACCTAGATTCGCTTTAATCGCCGCTACCATCATGTCGCTGAGGTTGTGGTTTGGTCTCGTAAAATGTTCAGGCACTGGCAGCGCAACTTTCTTTTTGATCACAACCAACCGGTGTTCACGGAAGCGGTCTCCAAGATGACGGCCCGTCTCTCCAATGTAGACAATTGCAGGGCATTTACAGCATGAAATGCAGTAGACCAATTGGCTTGTGATGCACGTATAATGTCCCGAGATCTTGATGTGTCCATCAGTGAAACCAGAACTGTTCAAGCGGTTCATGGATGATGTGGCAGGCGCAACATCGTGCAGTGAACAGGAATTACAGCAGTTTCTCAAGTTTGCCTCTAACTACCATCCTAAGATTGACTACACATGGTCTATCTCAGCTGATAAACTCCTGTTCCTGGACATCTATATGATTCCCCGCGACAACCGCATATCAACATCTGTTTACTACAAAGACACTGATAGTCATTCTTATCTTGACTTCAGCTCGTCGCATCCATCAAAGTGTAAATCATCCATTCCATATAGTCAGTTTCTACGGCTGCGAAAGATCTGCAGTGAGGACAATGATTTTCACAATAAAGCAACAACTATGGAGACATATTTTGCGGCACGTGGCTATCCTCATGACCTCATAACAAGAGCACGCGTCCAAGCGGGAGCAAAACGAAGAGACAATCTACTTGACATCACTTCCGGAAATGACACTGCCGTCGACCGCCCACCTCTGGTCATCACATACCACCCCAAAAACGTCGACGTTTGTAAAATCCTTCTGCAAAACAATCCCATCTTACGCGATGACAACACCACGAGTGCTATTTTCAACAAGCCGCCGCTAAAAGCTTTCCGACGCGCTAAGAATCTAAAAGATTTGCTAGTCCATAGCAGTTTGCCGTCAGATCTCCAACGTCAGGCGGGTACGTTTCCATGCAACCGACGTGACTGCCGTACCTGTCCTTTCATCAATTCCAGTGACAGTATTAGAACTACAAATGGACACATCAAGATCTCGGGACATTATACGTGCATCACAAGCCAATTGGTCTACTGCATTTCATGCCGTAAATGCCCTGAAATTGTCTACATTGGAGAGACGGGCCGTCGTCTTGGAGACCGCTTCCGTGAACACCGATTGGATGTGATCAAAAAGAAAGTTGCGCTGCCAGTGCCTGAACATTTTACGAGACCAAACCACAACCTCAGCGACATGATGGTAGCGGTGATTAAAGCGAATCTAGGTGACCAGATCAGGAGAAGACGCGAAGAAATGCGGTTCATTTTCAATTACAAGACTTTGGCGCCGAGTGGTTTGAACCAAGACTTTGGCTTTTCATAATTAACTCGTATGCTAGCCTTGCGCGCGCTTTTCTTCGGCGCGCGTGAATTTGAATTTTTTTAATTTTCGCACACGTTAGCAACGAACACATTTTTACTACTGATGAAGGCAGCATTGCCGAAACGTCTAGTTTCATTTTTAACACTTTTTACAGCGTTAAACTTAACATTTTTTCACGTAACTACAATTAACGCTGCGCAGGATACATATTTATTTAACTTAAGTTAGTCTCAAGTTACGAGACGTCATACCTAACTGTAGTTAGTGCTTTCGGTCGACTTTGCGGTCACACCACGCAGTTAACTACAGTTAGTTCTAATTAGCTTTAAAAACTTTAAATGGCCCAAAGATAAAGTTAAAGCTTTAGGAGTTTGGTTTTCAATTGACCCAGAAGTAACAGCATCTCTAAACTATAGCGAAAAACTAGATAAGGTTCGAAATGTTTTAAGTTGCTGGAAATATCGCAGACTTACCTTAATTGGGAAAATAACAGTTCTAAAGAATTTAGTTGCTTCACAACTCGTCTATGTACTCTCTCCTTTACATTCAAATGCAAAAGTTATCAAGGAAGTAAACAAATTATTTTATGAATTTCTCTGGAATGGAAAAGGAGATAAAATCAAACGCCATATAATTGTTAATGATTATTCCAATGGGGGACTTAAAATGATAGATATACAATCCTTTAACAAATCTCTAAAAGCTACATGGATCAAAAAATACCTGGACAAAGAAAACCAGGGAAAATGGAAATATTTCTTTGATCTTGAGCTTGAAAGACACGGAGGAACCATAGTTTTTGAAGGCAACTTAAACAGGAATGACACTGTCGAGAATCTCAAGCTAAAGAGTCCTTTCATAAACGAGATACTGTCAATCTGGTCGGAAGTTAATTTCGAGGAACATATAACGTCCGAGAAACAATTTCTTGAACAATCTCTATGGTACAACTCACTTGTAAGAATTGGTAGCCGTCCTATCTTCTATCGAGAATGGTTTGAAAGTGGTATTACGAAAGTGAAACATTTGAAAGACGGCTCCAATAACTTTTTATCATTAGCTCAATTACAGTACAAATACAACCTTAACGTCTGCCCATTGAAATACAACGGACTTTTGTCAGCTCTGAAATCCCTTTGGAACACGGGTAAAAACAACTGTGTTAATATAGACAATAGTAACTATGAAAACTTCGCGGCAAAATTAGCTAAATGCCATCGTGCAAGTAAACTCGTTTATACTAAGCTACTCTCCACAAAGATTATGTCTCCAATCCGTAACCATGAGAAATGGCTCGGGGATTGCAACTTGAATTCTATGGACTTAATTAACTGGCCAGAAGCTTACCAACTTGCCGCTAAATACACTAAAAGTGCCAGAATCCTTGAATTTCAATACAAACTGTTACATAGACGAATAGCAACCAATGACTTTCTTGCAAAAATTGGAATTGAAGAAAACCCAAATTGCTCTTTTTGTACTGAGGAGCCTGAGAAATTACTTCATCTCTTTTGGTCTTGTCCCAATGTGGCCTCCTTCTGGCATAATTTAACTGCAATTCTGACTTTACATAATATTACTCCAGAACATCATACAATAGATATGCTTGTCGCGCTTGGTTTAAAGCCAGACTCGTCCAAAAATCATCCACAGATCAATTTTTGCTGCCTTTTAGCAAGAAATTATATATGGATTAGCAAAAGAAAAAGAATTGTGCCTAATGTAAAAGGTTTTCAGCATTATCTTAAATCGATTTATGACATTGAGATTAACTCAGGAAGCACGTGCGCTCTACCATCAAAGTGGAAATTTTTGAGTACAGTATTAAAGTAAATTATTCTCTTCTACTATATACATGTTTATACCTCAATTCTCTGTACATATCCCCCTGCCTGACCGATGTACAACTGCTCCACATTTTTATTGTAAGTAAGTAATGTAGATGTATTGTAAGTAAGTTATATAGATGTATTATAAGTACGTAACGTACATGTATCGTAAGTTTAGCACTTGATGTAGATGTATTGTAAGAAAAAAAAAAAATAGTTCTAATTAGCCTATGGATGACGTCAGAATTAAAAGAGGTTCGTGACGGCCCCTATTGTTGATCCGTGAAATGTCAACATGGTTGACCGACGTAAAGTGTGTCTAGTTTTTCTTCTTATTTATTTTTTTCGTACGGCAAACCGTCGGAGAAAAATGAGAAATAAGCTGAGAATTTTAACGGATGCTCGACGCCGGGTACATGTGTTGCTACCTTGTTGTATGTAAATTTTTTGTTTGTTGTTTTTGGTTTCCCCCTCGCTTCACGCTTGGTTTTTATTTTGCATATTTATATATGCTCATCTCGCACGTGCGAAAAGAATTGTTACATTCTGATTGGTTGTTTGTTAATTTGTAAACTTAAGACTAACCCACGAACCCTGCTTGGGTATAACTATAGTTAGTCTGTATTGTTTTTGGTCACCGAGGCGTAAATTTTCTAACTATTGCTGGTTTGCACGTGACGTCACGGCGGCCATGTTGGTGGTCAAGAACAAAAGCGTTTCTCTCCGCTGGGAACTAAACTCTATTTTCATGCAAATTCTGCGACAAAAATTGTATTGTATTGACCACCAACATGGCCGCCTTGTCACGTGGTTGCAAACCAAGAATAGTTAGTAGCCCAGAGGTGACCGCAGCCTGTGTGTTCGTATGCAAATGTGCACCGTATGCAAATTGACAAGAAGTTGAAGCATAGCACGTGCAGTTCGTGCTGAAAACAAAAGAAATTGGAAAAATTAGGCTTACATCAAGCACCACCCAAACCTGCACTGTAAAGAGTATTATGGTATTTTTCGAAGTGGCCTATTCCATTAGATCGTACCAAGTGTAATTTGTTCGAACCCTCGTGCCATTAGATCCTACCTTTATGTCATTGGATCATTCGATTCCTCTTTGCCATTAGATCGTACCTCTATGCAATTGGATCGTACCTTCGTGTCATTAGATCGTACCTTGCATTTGACCGTACCTCCGAGGGAACAACATTCCATTGGATCGTGATAAAATTGGGTCAGTGGTTAAGCGTAGAAATTAAGCCTCGAATTCGTGATCATATGTGACACATAACATCGGGCTACATGAAGGAGACTCCAGTGATTTGGCATCATCTTCCTGTTAAAAAGCAATGTCTTTTCGACAAGGAGAAGGACAACATTAATCCCCACTTGAGCTGATTTCCCAAAATTTTGAGCAGCATTTTAAGTGGTGTTCTTAACAAGCTTGAGAGTGGTGATATTGATCACAACATTGACTTTGCTAGGTACAGAGTAGAATGGTTTATTCCGTGCTGTTGAGGCTTGAAGGGAACTTGGAAGAAAGTCTGCCATATCTGCAAGAGGCCCAGCAATTGCAATTCTAACTGTGTAAGTTATTCACCTCCAGTTATAAAAACAGGCATAAGAAGACGCCAAAAATTTTTCATTCCAAAAGAACAACTTGTATAATTAATTGAACATGGTTTCAAGGCAACTGACATTTCCAAGATGTTATATGTGAGCGATAAAACTGTTTATAGAAGACTAGAAGAGCATGGGATTTCAATGCGAATGAATTACTCTCAGATAACAGAGCTGCTGCACGACATCTTATAAATAAATATATAAATAAATAAATAAATAAATGAATATAAATATATTTTTCGCTCGAATTCGCGCGGCTTAGTTCCCGAGGCACGACAACACCTCGTAAAAGCGATGTACCGTAAAATTTTAGCAACGTGGAAGAGACAGATTAAATTTCTGGTTTAACTGGAGAGATTAGGTTGCATGGCCACAATGTTCCCAAATAGAAACTTAATTTAAAGGATCATGATGACACACAAGTACTATTACTTCCCGGGAGGAAGGCGAGGCAAAATTGGGGTTTCAAAAATGTCATGCCCTCTCCGGTGAAGTTGTATTTTGACCCTCGTGCCCAGTGCCGGACGAGGTCAAATTGAATATGTTTGTCGCCTCAGGTACAAATGCCGCCGAAACGGTCGGTCAATTTCGGAAATGTAAACGCGAGATCCTTGCGGAACAAGACAGAAGTTTTCATTGGTCACGTTATTGAGAGTAAACTGGATATTTGTGTCATCACGGAAACTTGGCTGAGAGAGAACGATAGTGTCACATTGGCTGCCCTTGCACCTCAAGGTTTCATGTTTAAGAACATTAACAGACATTCGGAAAAATCTGGTGGAGGAACTGGCATTTTTTTTCGTGAAAATTTTAAAGTGCGTTGTGTTGATGGAACTCAAAGGAAATCGTTTGAGACCTCGGAATGGAACGTTACTGCTCAGGGAATGACGACGAAGTTCATAATTGTCTACCGTCCTCCGTACTCTGAGACTCACCCCGTTCCACCAAGTGTGTTTTTTCAAGAGTTTTCTCATTATCTCGCGAGTGTCGTATTATGTTCTGAGGTTCTAGTTATCTCTGGTGACTTTAACTTTCATATGGACGATCCATTTGATAGTAATGCCAAGAAGTTCGGTGATCTTCTCGAAACCTTCGGTCTTGTTCAGCATGCGTCATTTCCTACTTATATTTCTGGACACTGGTTAGACCTCATCATCACTCGCTCTTCTAACGACATCATGGTTCGCTCACCCCATCCATCACTCTTCTTGTCGGATCACTGTTTTGCGGAGTGCACTCTCTCCATCCCGTCGCCATCGGTTACGGTTAAAGAAGTGGTTTATCGGAGATGGAAGCAGATCGATTTAGCGGCTTTTAAGAGCGATATCATGGCCTCGGATCTATACAGTCTTTCTAGTGATGAACTTGTTGCTAGCTATGATTATATTCTTCAAAGCATCCTCGACAAGCATGCTCCCCTGCAAGGTTCTAGTTGTTCGTCCTAAAGTCCCCTGGTTTAATAATGAGCTGAAGCAGCTTAAGGCGAAGCGGCGCAGGCTCGAGAAGAAGATGGGGAAAAGCAATCTGCCCAGTGATATCTCTGAGTATAAGAGGGTGTGTAATGAGTACTGTGCTATGCTCAAACGCGCAAAGCGGGATCACTATTCTGATCTCATACAAGAGTGTATGGGCGATTCTAAGAAGCTTTTTTAGATTGTGAACTCTCTTTGCAAAGGGCGCTCCGACAATTCACTTCCACCTCATGTCTGTGCTGAGCAGCTTGCAAATGATTTTGGAGAGTTTTTCTGCCGCAAGATCGAACTTATAAAAGAGGATATCGGACAGTGTTATATTGAACCACCAACTTATTCAATACCCACCCCTGTTGCAAGGCTAGAGCGTTTCGTTCCTGTTTCTGACGAAGAAATGCGTGATATTATTATGTCTGCATCACGAGCTAGTTGTCAACTGGATCCAATCCCCACCTGGTTAGTGAAAAACTGCGTCCAGAAGCTGGCGCCTGTCATCGCTAAGATGGTTAACTCTTCCTTGGACAGTGGTATTGTCCCTAACGACTGGAAGCTGGCTCTTGTCATTCCCCTCCTCAAGAAGATAGGCCTTGAACTTGTGTTTAATAGCTTCCGCCCGGTGAACAACCTTTCGTTTGTTTCAAAAATAGTCGAGAGATCAGTGATTCTCCAGCTGCTCGAACATTGTAATGTTTTTTTTTTAACATTGTAATGTTAATGCTCCTCTTCCTAGCCATCAATCTTCATATCGTCAACATCATTCTACGGAGACTGCGCTACTTAGGGTACATAATGACATTCTTCTGAATATGGACAAACAAGACGTTACTTTGTTGATCTTACTAGACCTTAGCTCCGCTTTTGACACCATTGATCATGGCATGATGGCTCAGATATTGGAAGACGACTTTGGTGTAACCGACCGCGCTCTCTGTTGGGTTGAGTCCTTTCTTGCTGCTAGGAGGCAGCGTGTAATGGTCGACGGACGAAAGTCTCGGGACTTTGATGTCATGAGTGGAGTTCCTTAGGGTAGCTGCCTGGGACCGATACTTTTCTTATTGTATGCTTCTCGGCTATTTCATGTGGTGAAGAAGCACCTTCCACAGGTTCAGGGATATGCAGATGACACGCAATTGTATCTTTCCTTTCGGCCGGGATCTTCTATGTCACAGGATGATGCAGTCAGCCATGGAGGCTTGTATTTCAGATCTCAGGGGTTGGATGGCTAATCATCAGTTGAAAATCAACGACGAAAAGACTGAGTTCCTGATAATTGGGTCAAGACAACAGCTGTCTAAAGTGAACATTGGCGCCATTCAAGTGGGCAATTCGGAAATTAAGCCCGTTGGCTCAGTACGTAACCTAGGGACCTGGTTTGATAGTTCTATGACTATGAGTACGCATGTTGGCAAAGTGTGTAGCAAGGCTTTTCGTGGCTTATATAGCATTCGTAAAATCAGGAAATACCTATCCGATCAATCCACCAAGACCCTGATTCACGCTTTCGTCACGTCTCACTTAGATTATTGCAACTCTCTCTTGTATGGAATCCCACAGTATCAGATGGATCGGCTACAGAGAGTGCTTAACGCTGCTGCTCGAGTCATTTGTCGGGTGCCTCGGTTTGATCGCATCACGCCCACACTGATAAAGTTACACTGGCTGCCCATCAAGTTTCGCATACAATTCAAGGTTGCTCTTGTTGTCCACAAGGTTCTTAATGGTATAGCCCCCTCCTACTTAACTGAGCTTCTCCAAGTCAAGACTACAGGTCGTTATGCGGTACGGACTAATAACCAGCTAGTTCTGCAAGTCCCAAGAACCAAGTGTATGACTTTTGGTGACAGATCCTTCTCGGTTGCAGGGTGAATGGAATTCTCTCGTTCTCTTCCTTCTGCGACGTTTGTAGTGCTGATTGTCTGTCGATTAGTTATGCACGTTGTTGGCCCGTATTAACAACAGAGTCAGGGTACTCACGTTTTTTGAAAAACTGGCACATTTCTTCTGATTTGTTGGAAAAATCGGAGTCATCACTACAAAGACGTCGAAGTCTGAGAAATTGAGAATATGGCATGGCGTTTTTAACGTGTGATGGATGTGAGGATGAATGTAACAGATAACTGTGGGAATCTGTAGGTTTGTAGTGCACACTTGTGGATAAACTGTTGCCGTTGATTGAAATATTGATGTCAAGAAAAGCGACAGAGGTTTCCGAAATCTCCCAGGTATATTTTAGAGCCGGATGAAAAGTATTGACGGACCTTATGAATTGATTAAGTTCCTCTTTTCCTCTTTATTGGCGCTACCTCTTCCATCCATGACTCCGATTTTTCCAACAAATCAGAAGAAATGTGCCAGTTTTTCAAAAAACGTGGGTACCCTGACTCTGCTGTTAATACGGGCCAACAACATGCACAACTAATCGACAGACAATCAGCACTACAAACGTCGCAGAAGGAAGAGAACGAGAGAATTCCATTCACTCTCACTTTCCATCCACACAATCACACAGTCAAAAGCATCATTTTAAAAAAAATTCAAATTATTCCAAAACGACCCCGAAACTTCAGAATTTTTTCACAACCCCCCACTAACTTCATTCAAACGTGACAAAAACATAGGCAACTTTCTAGTTACGAGCGCACTGAAATCTGACGATGAACCGTGAACTTTTAAATGCGCACGCACACGATGCAACACTTGTCCCGGCCTTTCATTCATAACGCGGACAAAATAACGGGACCCAAACGATCTATTAAAATCACTGATCGTTTCACATGCACCTCCGTAAATGTTATCTACTGCATAACATGTACTTTTTGCAAAAAGATATAAATTGGCGAAACAGGGAGGAGACTGGGCGACCGTTTTCGCGAACATCTCCGAGACGTTGAAAAAAATGACAAAGACGCATCCAAACCAGTCGCGCGTCATTTCAATCTTACTAACCATTCTAAACAACACATGACAATCTGCGGCCTTTCCCTACACCAGGGTAACACATAAAGTCGTAAAAACTTAGAACAAAAAATCATCTTTCAAATCGGCACTCTCAAACCCCACGGAATCAACGAACGCTTTTCATTCAACTAATTTACATTTGTTTTTCACGTCACCAAATTTCCACCAATAGCGTAGCTTCACCTACTATATTAAACCACACACTACCCACAATCCCTTGATTCGCTCCGACGAAGGGCTAGCGCTCGAAACGTCAGCTTTCTCGAATCTTTTTACGGTGGCTAATTTTAATACCTTATCGACTCAGTCAATAAAACCAAATTCTTGTGCTTCACTCCCACCGATGCAGCACCACAGTTTCTCTAGAAACTAACCCCATTCACCTATCCTAAAAATCTTTCCAAAACGTCAATCTGCTCTTCTTTTCTATAGCGAATAATATGCTCAACAAATTTATCATGCGAACGATGCAATTATTTTGGCCGTGAAAATATTGGAAACATAAATGTGCATTGCCTGAAACGAGAAATTACGTAATACCTGGGAAGTTTATAAGTTTACGACTGAGGGACATGAAGTGACAAATTTGTAAATCTGTACCCGTATACTAGATCTCGTTAAACGCTTCGCGTATTCATGAGATAAAAACCACTAAAAATCACCCTTTAGATGTAGCCAAGAAAAATGTGGAAACGTGTTTCTCCTTTAAGTGCAGTGGCACTGGACCTCGGGGAAAAGGTACAAAATCTGATATCATTACTTGATACTTTGCATAACATTTCATTTCCCAGCGAATTTAAAATAAAAACTAAAACGAAAAAAATCAACGTTCGAGAAGACTGACCGACGTAGAATGATAAATATCTTTCGCCAAACCTTTAAAAAGTCCTAAGATGTCCCATGACGACATGCAAGTCTCTATATCGTGCCGTCATAATAATGATTTCTGACTGCGTCACTCAGATGTCAAAAATTACATTTGCCAGGCATCATCCATCACAATCAAAAGGGCTAAATTTCAATATTAAACCCGTGTTTATGTTCTTTATAGTTTTTTTGGCACGCGAGTAATGGGCACGAAAATGGCGCGAGCGCGTTTGTTTATTTTGATGACGTCAAGAAAATAAAGAGGTTTATAAACTGCAAGGCCGATCTGACGACGTAAAAAAATTAACTTTGCGAGACATTAATACGACAGAAACCGATAAAGTAGGGTAGCAACCGCGGACAGCCGTTTCGCTCTTATCGGAGCTCGTCAGCGCGGTGTAGCGATCTAAAGACGACTGCAAGAAAGCAGTCGAAAATAGATTACACAATGACCCGTTCACTATATCAACTTCCGTACCTTGGAACCTACTTGTCACCCGATACACGAGTGCCACATCACGTGATCCGGGGAACAAGAAGTCTCATAATGGTGTCTCGCAAAGAGGAATGTACATACACCTTATTCATAAATGGCGGCGGATTTATTATTCTTTTGTATTTATTTTAATTAGCCTCACAAGCCTCGTTAGCATGTGTAAAATTCAAAAGAATTTACACGCTAAAATGAGGCTAGTGAGGCAAATTAACATAGATATAAAAGAATCATGAATCGGTCGCCATTTATGAATAAGGTGTATGGACAAGCCAATGTTAACATTCAAACGCATGGACAAAGCCATGCTTTAAGAAAACACAGCATATAGGTTTTTACGGCAGCTAAAACGTTCGAGCGTTCCACATGGTAAAGTTTTACAAAAATTGGCAAATTGGTAGGATTTTCTTGGTTCGTGGTCACAAAGAAAAGACAACAATTTTTGTACAAACACAAACCCAATAAACGTAAAAACGAAAAGTGAGTAAATTGCCGAAAATTATGTACCGATTGTTATGGCTTTGTCATATAAGATTTACTAAATGTTCATTCTGTTTCACCAAAAATCGTGAATATTTACCGTGTAAAATCCGAGAAAAGCCGTCGAGTGGTTTGCTGGCCTTGAACAACAAGCCCAACAACTCAGTGATTGTCATAGTAACGAGACAAGACTGCCAAATTAGACTTCTCCGTAAAGGAGAAAGCCTAAGCTATCTGTATGTGTATATTATGCCTAGTATCGCGAAACAAAACTCTCGTAAAAACAGCAATAAGATCATGTATATATTTTTTGGAAGACTGGCCAATGGCTATATGGAGCCACCTTAAGAGGCCAGTTTTGTTACTATACTGTAAATAAAACGATGAAAACATCTTAGCGTGACATAAATATGCATTCTCTGAAACGAGACTCGTGAATGACGTGATACACTGGGGAATTGCAAAAATAAAAGGTTCACAGCCAATGAAAGGAAGGAGTGACTAATTTGCATATCTGGCCCGTATACTATATCTCGTTCAACGATAAAAAGTAGCAATCGGTGGGTACCAGAGGTTCTCTTGTGGCACGCTTTCGTGAGAAGTCGGGACCGGCTGAACTCAGGGCAACGAGCGGTGAAGCTGGGAGAGAAAATGTAAGACACGAGAGAAATATAAGAAAGACGAGTCTGCGAGAAAAGTTTCTGGCACCCAGGGTATAGGTTGGCTAAATTCTTCGTGGATTTTGCTGGGAGTCTTTCTTTGTTCTTTTTTAACAGATAGTTTCTGAATTCAGATTTCTGATTGCAGATTTAGGCATGTATGCTAAGAACATTTCTTGCTGCATCAGATGGTTGCCAAAGAGATGACATGTTGAGAACATCACACGTTATACAAAGTATATACCCCTGGATTGCGCCTAAATGAATATCACACGCGATACAAAGTGTATACCCCTGGATTGCGACTTAATGCGTGTTTAGGAATGAGTCAAAGGGTTAACGATCACGTAAAGGTTATTATTTATATATGGGGTAAAACTAACGGAACTTTAAGGTCGACTCAGCTGTAGAGTCTCTTTTATAAAATCTGGCCAATCCCCGTCTTAAAACTCCAACTAAAATAAAGCAAACACATCTTTCTATTTTTTCTACTAAATGTCATTTATTCAAAAGACAATGATAATACAAATTCTATTGAAAATCGTCTGACCGTTTACAACACTCCACAAACTATGAGCGAAACGAGATTAATTTCGTAACCTCATTCTATGTATTTCCACTGCAAAAAGTTTGGACATACTAAAGCTAATAAATCAATGCGTCTGGTTTCTGAATGATGTCCTTTTCCAAAATGTGTTCTTCAGAGTATTTCAGTTGTTATATAACCGTTATTTTAACATTTATTCATGTTTCCGTCTCACGTGCTGAACTTTAGTTTGGAAAGCAAGAGTCTTTGCCAAAGTTAACAACATGGAAGATGGTCATTGTTCGCTCGTTCTCACTCCCCCCTCAAGCGACCTTAGACTGTCTGAGAATCAAAACTGACCCAGTTGTTTGAAAACTGATAAGGATTAACTGTAGGGGATTAACTGTAAGTTAATTTCGTTTTAAAGGAATTTTTACTGCTAACTTAAAGAAAAACAGTGCTTGTTTAGGCAAATTAAAAATAACAAGACATCTGTTTCTTTAGTCTAACAGACCATAACAGATGCAGTAAACACCCACGTATAACGTATAAGAGCCTACAGAGGGGGAGAAGGAAAGTTCTGCCTTTCAATCCAGACAATTATTTTCTATGGGAAATTACCTATCTCAAGGTCTAACATAGGAACAAGGTGTATTCGAATTAACTTGTTGGGCTGATCTTACAAATCTAGTAAGAACCTATTTCAAATGTCAGGCTGATTGGATTCTTTTATAACGGGGGTCTACTTTCCAAATTTCATCCTGTTGGTTCTTAACCCCCTAGGTTCTTATACGTGGGTGTTTACTGTTCTTATACGTGGGTGTTTACTGTATTTAACTTCAGTAATCAGACAGTCAAAAAAAAAAACAGGCCAGGGTGGAAGACGGAAAGGCTAGTTTTGGGATGCGGACCAGAAACGGATGCAGCAGTCATGTCCAACGCTGGCCAATGTGTTATTATCCAGCCACGTGACACGAGATATGACGCCTTGGGGATGTGCCCCTAAAATGACAAGAATAACAGTTCCTTATTACCATCTCTTATTAAGGTCGCGGGGGATACCTGGTCATGAATAAATTCATAAGGCAAAATTTTAGCAGGGGTGTCACTTTGAAAAACGTTATATCGTGAACGTTTGAAAGCCGATTTCGCTAAAATTTAACAGAGATATTGGCGAATAATGGAAGTGCATAAGGATTGTTTTTTTATTGAAGGCATCGCGCTTTGCGGCAATGCTGTAAGCCACTAAAGTTATTTTCTTTTAAAACGTGGTTTTGTGTCTAAGTTTGCTCCTTGAGAAGAACACAAAGCAAGTTGATTTCACCACTCACTGATCCGTCAAAACGTCTATTGAGTCATATCTGACTCCGATGTTTTGATTTCAACTTTAATTAAAAATTATTAGCTTTTAAAGGAGTAAAATTGTCCATGTTAGAATTAAGCCTCATATAGAGCGTTTTCACTTGACGTCATAGCCGCCATATTGGTGTTCCCGTACAAAAAAATTTTAATTAACTTCTTTTGTTAGGAACACCAACATGGCTGCCATGGCCTTTGTCATTTGAGTCCCACGGGACGGAAGGTCACGTGAGTGAAAACGCTCTATCTTCCCTTTGAAAGCCTAATTAAAAATTTTGGGTCAGATATGACAATCTACAATACACCTAGTTTACCTCCCTGTAGTGTCAACTCATGAAATTCTCTATCCGCGCTGAATTCTTGGACACAAAATTGCTTGTTTTTACGCTTCCGAAGGCTTCCCGAGCAAACACGAATGCAAAAATATATATTTATGGTAATTTTGCTAATTTTAATCCACGGGCTATTGTTAACACTTCATGCAGAAAGAACAATGCGTTGAAAAATAGTGTATTTTATCAGACAGCGCTTTGCACGTGCAATTATTGATGCAGAAACATTACAGAGCCTGTTCGTGAATATTTCGCGCATTTTCGGTATCATCCGTCGCACTTCGTGCATACTCTTTCCATAAATGCATACTGATGAGCGGAACCTGTCCCCCTCGACCTTAAATGTTTGCAGGCTCCTGTGAGCCAACTCATATCACTGGCTAATATTTGAGTGATCCTCTCTTTTTTCGATTTAGATATTGACTTGGTTGAGGAGACACTCGAGTATAGTTCGATAAGATTGCCAACTTCATCTATACAACGCGCAACGAAATGTTATGGTATGTTTAAATTATAAACTCGGCTCGAAAATGTACACGTAGAAGTTCAGTAGAAAAAGGCAAGGATATATTTTCACTTGAGGAACAGATTCACTGATATATACCCGCATATAGAGGCGTCACCGCGATAAACAACTTTAATGACAAATGTCGCCACAGTTTTTAACTTAGAGTTGAATGTTTTGGGTGGCAATTTCAGAATAAAGTACTTAAATTAAGACTTTCGATAAAGGTTGCCAACTTCATCAAATTTCTGTTTAAAAAAAGAAAAAAAGGGGAAAAAAAGGGAAGAAGAAAGTTTTTTCGATTCTCCACGAGGATACGAACTCGGGAGCCGGAAAAGTTGGTTATGCCGCACCAGTCGATTGCACCACAAGGTGACAGACAATCCGTCTCTTATTTCAAACAATGCGTATTTGTGTCACGCAAAGAAAATTTGTTTTATTTGAACTTTTACAAATGGCAGCGAAACTTCACACATTTAAAAACAATATTTACCGTGCTGTAGCGTTTTTTTAAGCCCTGAAAAATTCATTTGACGTACGCAGATCGGTGGTTTTAAGCCTTATGTACTGGTCAGCGGAATTACCAAGAAACGTTTGCAGTCGATACATGGAAGGAAGGAAGGAAGGACTGAAAATTTGCATATGTCCCCGTTCATTGCGCTTTGCGTATTCACGAGTTAAAAATGGATCAAATAGACACTTTCCACTCTAACAAACTACTACCCACCACCTTCAGAGTAACGACGTGATGCTAACCTAGAAAACAATCTAACTCACCCTTTATTAACCTAGAAAACAGTCTAACTCACCCTTTATTAACCTAGAAAACAGTCTAACTCACCCTTTATTAACCTAGAAAACAGTCTAACTCACCCTTTATTAACCTAGAAAACAGTCTAACTCACTCTTTATTAACCTAGAAAACAGTCTAACTCACCCTTTATTAACCTAGAAAACAGTCTAACTCACTCTTTATTAACCTAGAAAACAGTCAAACTCACCCTTTATTAACCTAGAAAACAGTCTACCTCACCCTTTATTAACCTAGAAAACAGTCTAACTCACTCTTTATTAACCTAGAAAACAGTCTAACTTACCCTTTATTAACCTAGAAAACAGTCTAACTCACTCTTTATTAACCTAGAAAACAGTCTAACTCACCCTTTATTTGGATCTTTGCATTTGGATTTTCTGTGTTAAAAATGAACAAGTTTGTGTCCAATCCACCACTAGCAATACGTCGTGAGTCCGGTGACCAAGCCAAACAAGTTACACGAGCCAAATGTCCTCCAAACTCAATAGTGCGCTACACGAAAACAAGAATTCAGCCGTCAGTCTGGCTAAATCATAGACCTTTTTCACAATGGCGGCCGATTTGTTTCTTCTTTTATAAATTTGTATGTTAATAAGCCTTACGGCCCCATTTTAGAGTAAAAATTCCATTGAATTTTGCACACGCTAACGAAGACGCTAAGGCTGATTAACATACATGATAAAGAATAAATGAAAGCAGTCGCCGTTATGAAAAAGGTCTATGGAATATATAACCATGCTTCGGGTTTCAGAACTGAAGAAGCGGAGATTTAAAAAAAACTGCAAGCAGTCGAGGGACTTAAAGGTAAAACAAAATACATTTTTCGATGGGAATTTATGCTGATATCAATCTGTGATTGACTTTTTCTTTGTGTTTTCGCTAGTTTTGGAGAATTGTTTATAAAACGTGCTCAAATTCAGTCGTTTTGATTTCTTTCATCGAAGACAGCTCGGCCTCGATGCGCTATAAATGGTTCGCGTTTTGCTTTTAAACATAAACTTATGGAGATTTGAATAAAATTTTTCGAAAGAAGATTGTGTTGTCCATTTTTATGTGTTGTTCATTCATTACATAGGTTGAAAAGCGATTTTGTGTAAACAAAACAAGACTTGGATTTTATAGTTCTGACTTCACTCGCGTGGCGTTATGCAAATATGTTTGTGTATTTTTTGCAATTTTTATTTCCAAATCAGTTTCTCGGACAATTTTTGATAAGCAACAGGTGTATTTTTTTGGAAATTAGTCGTACTAGTTATTCTAGACGGAGAAAAAGTTGTTTTTGGGAACTTTTGTACGGTCTAAATGTACTGTGCAGATGGTCGCGTAATTCTGTTTTTGAGAATTGCTAAAATTGAAAAATAGCCCGGTCGTCAATTTTATTCTTGTGCTTCCGACCTTTCACCTCAGTTAAGTTTATCATCGGCTTTCTGTTCAGAGAGCTACGATGTTAGGCTCAGTCTATCTATATATATTTTAATTTTATAATGTATACTTTCTTTAATTAATAAGGTTTATACCAGCCATCACTTTGAAAAAGAGGCAAAAGGCAACTAAAAAACTCTATAATGCATGGAAGTACTCGTAACTACAAATGGCTTTACATCACTCAGAATACATAATGTCATACCTTATAATCGGTTGAGCTGAACACAGTCACTCTTCGGTTGTCATCAGCGGAAGCCAAATAAGCGCCATCGG
Organism: Dendrophyllia cribrosa; assembly: GCA_024195265.1. Taxonomy (NCBI): domain Eukaryota; kingdom Metazoa; phylum Cnidaria; class Anthozoa; order Scleractinia; family Dendrophylliidae; genus Dendrophyllia; species Dendrophyllia cribrosa. Next base: position 23,041,074 of record JAJLRJ010000001.1, on the reverse strand, counting down.
AAGAGTAAGCCAAATCACAAACAGCATTCACGTGTGACAGTGAGATACTTGTCTTCTGAACCAGCGTATTATCTTCCAGCGTGTAAACGAATATTTCGTTCTGCCACAAAAAAAGCATGAAAATGAAAATACAAAATGAAAATGTGGTCACGGACAAGGACTATCTAACAGTTTTCTACCAGGCCTGGGTTGAGACGCCGAACTCTGTCCTCATCGGTCGTTTTATGCCATTTTTGTGTACATTTTTGCATATGTATATCAAGTATCACACCATCTAGCTAACGTGTTTGGGGCTGCGACCTTCGGTTTGTGGACATCACATGACCAACATTCCGCTATTACCAGCGAGTTCAAGTACCATAAGGCCACTTCGAAAAATATCATTGCGTTCGTCTGCAAACGCGATCCTAATTTCGTGTTGAATGTCCTGTATCATGTGTTGGGTGTCCTGTGCAATTTCCTAGCGGAAAAAATCGAGATTTTTTCTCATGCTTGGACATCCGATTAGTCCCCCCCGAAGATTCTTTTGTGTTTTTCAGGGGCAAATTCACGGGCGGGAACTGGTATCTACTTTGGCCTAGCTGTCATAGAGCTTGCTGCCGATCGGAGAAGGACGCTTTGTTGCTCATACACATGCAAAATGACAAGTTCGAAATGTTTTTCTGATTTACTCAAAATTGGCTTGACAAAAGTTTCTAATTTTTAGATATTTTGTTTGCCATATGTCATAGTTTATCGTAATAGTTTTGAATTTTCTAGATGCCATCACAATCGATCGGAATTTAGACTCAAGTGATTTCAATGTTTCTTGTTTATCTCCGCAATTTTAAATGCGATTTACAAAATTGTTACACTCTTATAAACTTCAAACTAAATACAATATTTCGTGTAAGTTTCATACTAATTCAATAAAGAAAAGTTATTTAAACGGCCGCTCAAAAATGGTCGGTGCGGCTGCATGGAAACTGGGGGGAAACACCTAGCGAGGTGGTTTAGTGTAGGTTAACTTTCCCGATCTGTCAATCATCTTCGCTTACGCGGTAAGTTTTGGCTTCCTGTTGAATTCGTAGACTTTCGTAGAGACGACTTTCAATTTCAAATAGAGAAAGGAAAACCGTCGCGTGTTTATGTTCTCCACAAACCTATAATTTGATCATTTGACGATGTTGTTTTGCAGGGAATAACAATATGTAAAATGCACGTGCAGAGGCATTGTTTTCGCTCATCAATCGTATTGTTTTGTGCAGCTCTCGCTAGCAAATGATAACATGATCTCTCACGTTCAAAGTTCAACCTTCTGAAGTGCGGCCACTCAGAAAAATAAACTCGGTTATTTCATTAGAAACACCTTTTCACCGAGTTATTTTAACCGGGTTACTAAAAAAATAACCCAGTTAACTCACCAAGTGCAGCCGCAGCCATTCTTCTGTGTTCGGTCAAGTTGTTACAATTTCAGGGTTATGTACCAGTCAATTCCAAGACCGCCCATACCCCCCCCCCCCCCCGGGCATACCCCGGGCATTTGACGAGAGGTTAGCCCCGCATAGTGGGGCATTTGACGTGAAACGAGGCCCGACGGGGCGGGCATTTGACTTCAACAAAAACGTTGGTCAGCGGTCGCAAGGTAAACGATTTCGTAATCCATTCTTTCCGGTTCCACGTGTCTGTTGACTCGGTTGACCTTTGTCGTATTAAAAATATAAATATTCATTTATATTTATATTCTGGAGTGAACTAAATCTAGTTAAGAGATATATAAACAACAGACAACAGCACAAGCAAAGATTGCAAGATATTTAAAGTGAACATGAAAGAAAATATATGATTTATATGTTGGTCGAATTCAAAACCACAACTGAAATAGCGGCATGCATCTTACAGCGTACGTGATCTCACCTCGAAAACAATCCGAACAGCACTAGTTTATAGATTTGTCTTGGCAAGTCTACAAAATAATGTTAAAGAAAACCATCCAGATCGGCTAAAAATTGTTTTGACTTCTCAAATAGCGTTTAAGAACAACTTCAGACTTTACATACAGGCTTCGTTGGCACCGAAGTTGCCAACTTCGTTTCAAAGTTCGCAATTTGGTTGGCAAACTGACAAATGTAATTGACAACTTCGCAACGTAGTATCAAATTTCCCAACGAACTTGGCAACTGGCGCGGCAAAAGTAAGCTGAAATCCACTGTAACTAGTTACTTTAATCCCTCCTTGCCCGGACGGTGGGGCATTTGACGCTCTGTGAAGCCCTGCCCGGTGGGGCATTTGACCGTATAAACTGCCCACATAGTGGGGCATTTGACAATTTTTTTTTAAAAAAGTCAAATGCCCGGGGGTTTGCCCGGGGGGGGATGGGCGGTTTTGGAATTGACTGGTACATTACGTTATGTGCGTCGTGCGTGGTGTGACTCTTGTTTATGAATTTTACTTGAGCTCGTTCTAGGATACTTAAAACGATTCAAGTTGTTTAGTCGCAAAGCTCTTTGCTTCGCTTTTTTTTTACATTTGTGAAAGTAGATAAAAAGGCTAATTAGGCCCCGTCCACACGTATCCGTTTTCGTTTGAAAACGCAAAAGTTTCTTTCCGTTTTTCAAAATCTCTTCGTCCACACGTAGCGTTTTCGAATCGTTTTTGCCTGTCCACACGTATACGCAAAAACGACTGAAAACGCTTCAAATGCCTCTAAAGAGCATGCGCACCACTGAGTTTAGCCGAGCCTGCGAGTTGTTTGTGGCTTTTCATCACTTTTTATCGCTTTCCTTTAGTCTTTCGAAAAAAAGCATTCAAGTATTCGTTACCCTTGTCAAGCGGTGGAGCGGCTGACTGAGGCAAACGCATGCGCAGTGGACTGTATTCGACCTCTTGACGTCATCGTTTTCGAAAAGTTCCGTTTTCAGGTGTCCACACGAGAACGCGAAAACACCGTTTTCAAAAGTTTCCACTTTGGAAAGCGTTTTCAAAAGTTTCCGTTTTCGGTGACCGTTTTCATCGGATTCGTGTGGACGGGAAGCGAAAACGGAAAAAAACTTTTGCGTTTTCAAACGAAAACGGATACGTGTGGACGGGGTCTTAGGAAAACGGAAACTCGCAATTGAATGCAAACAATGCGAAAATACAGCCTCGAGAAGCCGTCTTATGCCAGAAATCGATTACATGTAAATTTTCTTTGTAGCTGGCTATTCGTTTTACGACTGAAGACATACACTTAAGTTAAAGATGAAAAAGAAAATGGAATACCGTCTTTCCTCCTACTGCAACCTCTGTTTGACCGGGGTGGACAGCTGCACACTGAGGCTCAAACTCCACAGGCAGAGAAAACACTGGATTGCCTTCACGTAACACAGCAATCTGTGGACAGGGTAAAGTAAGTAAGCCGCCTGGTGGTACTAACGTACACTGTGTATGCCCTCGCCACGCCATGCTGTATGTCATGCTTAAACGACATCTACAGCCTCGGGCTAATTGTGGGATTGAATGCAAGCAATTTTCTGGGATTTGACAAATGTGAAAAAAGCAAGCAGTAGTCTTGGTCCTACCAAAAGATAACTGCAACTGTTTACCTAGCCTTACGTATGGGTTTGTAATTATAATTTGGTATTTCATCTCTGATCCGGGTTAAATCTCTCTGCTGTCATATTTTGGTTTCATAGCATATCAGGACTTCAGCATTACACCTTTTGCCATACATTACCGGAAAATATACAATCATTTTAGCCAAACATATGAACATATGCGCAAATATACGTTCATTCAAGTGAATGTTCAGTCATTTGAACTAAAATAACATTCATTAACGATTTTTACATAATCAAGTGCATTCAATTGCATTTTTCGGACAATCATTAGCGCGATTAGACATTCACGGATGAGAAATAGACTTTCATTTGTGCGTTGATGCATTTCAATAACATCAACGCAAAATCAATTGCACGATTAGTCAATCAATAACGTGGATGTGATATTCATTAACATTTTTATTACAACTAGTGCGAACAATAGCATTTATAGACAATCATTTGAGTGCTTCTTACAAACGTTACCGCGTCCGTACAAACAATTGCACGTTCATGACATTCAATTGCCAAAAATCTATTTTCAATCACAAAAAAGCTTTTTCATCGGAATTTTCACATAGTTTTTTTTGTACGAATTCTTGACAGGACAATTGCTGAGTGAAAGATGAGCCCATTTATGGGCGAAATCGTCATTGTGACGGTAAGATTTCGACCACGCTGCCCGCACACTTGCCTGTAAACCCTTTCTCCCAGCCTCGCTCTCCCGTGATTTCGTGCCGTCCATATGTTATACCCACATTCGTCTATAAAAATGCAATGGTTTACACTACGCCATGCGCCATAAACCAGGTAGCGTAATCTGCCCGTTTCTGCAGTGCGTCTGGTCTGTTTCGTTCGGCGGGGAGTGGTCTGACAAGCTTCACTCGGTACAATATCCCGTCCAGCATCCTCGCCACCGTCCGATCGTGGACCTCAGGTTTGCCAGGGAGACGTGCTTGGAGCTGTCTATTGATTTGCTCGAGAGTAAATTTAAGGCGAGAAAATGGTTGGATAACCTCCTGTCAAGAATTCGTACAACGAAACTATGTGAAAATTCCGATGAAAAAGCTTTTTTGTGATTGAAAATAGATTTTTGGCAATTGAATGTTACGAACGTGCAAATGTTTGTACGGACGCGGTATCGTTTGTAAGGAGCACTCAAATGATTGTCTATAAATGCTATTGTTTGCACTAGTTGTAATAAAAATGTTAATGAATATTACATCCACGTTATTGATTGACCAATCGTGCAATTGATTCTGCGTTGATGTTATTGAAATGCATCAACGCGCAAATGAAAATCTATTTCTCATCCGTGAATGTCTAATCGCGCTGATTGTCCGAAAAATGCAATTGAATGCACTTGATTATGTAAAAATCGTTAATGAATGTTGTTTTAGTTCAAATGACTGAACATTCACTTGAATGAACGTATATTGGCGCATATGTTCATAAGTTTGGCTAAGATGATTGTATATTTTGCGGTAATGAATGGCTAAAGGTGTATTACGTATTTACGCATTTTGACTTCTGCGAATGCTCCAGAAAGGATTCTAAGATATTCGTATCCAGCGTGAAAGAAAACTTAGCATTGAACGGCAGGCGCTCCAAAACTTTAGTGTGGCTTTTTGATGAAAATTTGCACCAAATGGAATAAGTAAAATTTCTGACATTCTCACATTACTGGCAGCACTCTATTATACTCTTAAACATTTCACACTCACTTCTTTTAAACAAGCAACAATTATAAGGCCATCTTTGCCACAAGCAATACCCGTTGGTTCACTTCCCATCCCTACAGAGTGAGAACTGAATACAGAGAACAATTAGATAGGCTTGACAATACCCATGCCAAGGTTACACAACAGCTGGTAACTGGTTTACTGTTATATCATAGTATTGAAGTATGACTCTTTAAACAAAAAAAGGTACACATTTTGTAGTTTGCTAGCAAACTTAGTCCATCACAAACAATGACTGGTTTATCTAGTGGTTTATTTTGGTGCTTTGTGTTACCTTCACAAATCCAAGTCAGAGAAAACTGACAAAAGGAAGACAACATTAACAATACATTCTTCTGTTACAATTTACATTTCCTGCCATTTTCTGGCTTTCCGTTGCTTAATACTGGCACACTTAGTTTTCTTTTGCTGCTTTTCTTTCTTTCTTTTTTGTGTGTGTTTTGTGTAGCTGTGTGTCGCGTGTGTACCGGACCCTTAATAAAATCATCTACTAACAACCGGTAATAACCTAACTAAGGCTTAGCCCTCAATGGTTATTATGGACAGCCTGTACTCTCTCTATATTTAACAGTAGTTTTTATGTAATGTAAATCATTGTGGAGTACAAATAAAGTTGTTGTTGTTGTTGTTAAGTTTGCTTATAGATAGAAGTAACTGGCTTTTGCATTAAAAGGTTTTTGACAGTGCATTGTGTCTATCGCCGTTAAATTATCAACAAAGTAAACTTCGTATTATCTTGTGTCATAATTTAACGTTTGTTTACAGCAGAAATAACTGGCTTTTCATTAAAAATTTATTGACTGTACATTGTGTTCATCACCGCTAAATTGTCAATGAAGTAAGTTAATGTCCTGGTGTCCTGTCAACCTTTCTTTGTACTGTAGTTTTAATACAATTTAAAGGGGCTGTGTCACCATTTTTTTGTGTTACTTTAAAAAGCCCAAAAGGCATATTTATATCCTTGGAAATACAAAAAAATGGTCCAGTTTTGTTTAAAATTATTCTACTAGTACTCTAAGAGTAAGGTGTGTTGGGCTGCAGATGGACAGGATGGAAATGGAAGTTATCTTGTGTCTTGGAAAACTCGCTAAAATCCTGATTGTGGTCTATTTTCACTTCAAAAATTCCTCTTACTGTTTTGTAAGCATTTCGTATTTGACAAGGGTACCAAGTTTTAATTTGGGCAGTGGCAAAACAAAGGCGCATGTTTTGCTGTTGTACTTACCCATATTCTAATGTCTTCACTGGTGTCAGTCGCACAGTGTCGTCCATACTACAAGTTACCAAATTATCACCACAAAGAACCATGTCAGTAATCTGGTTTTTATGACCTTGACCTTTAAATAGCTTAGCATCTCCAGAGGCCACATTCCACTGACCTTAATCATGTTAAGCCTTAACATTATAATAATTATTATAAAATTCATTAATAATTCATTAATAATTCATAACAGTATGGGCGTTTACAAGGGCTCTCCTTCGGCTCGCCATTGTAAACGCCCATACAGATCTGCTTATATTTTATCTACTACTAATGATTCTACTTGTATACAGACAGGAAGTAGGCGCAAAACCTAGAGTTTCATAGAATAGATTTCAAGGATACAAATACGCGAATCAAAGCTTCCAGTGTATAGGGTAGAACCATCTTCGGAGGAGGCAAGGGACAATATATTTTTGTTATGGCCCTGAAGTAAAACAGAAAGCATAATTTGGTTAAAACCCAGACCCAAGACAGATTGACTGCACACAACATTTTTTATTTTTTCGTTAATTTTTTCAATAAAGAAATAGTGCGTAGCACACAACATAATAAGTACACTGTGCAAATGTACAAAAAGAATACTAGTATCAATTTTAAAAACAAGAAGTACTGATGTTGTCAGGCAATAACACCATGTTAATGTGAGTTGCCTTGTGCTATTATTTCTCTCACATCTAAAAAAAACACAAACAACTTGAGCAAATAATTTCAGACTTTGCAAAATTTATAGCTCAATTTATCGCTCAAGTCAAACACAGACACGCATTGCATGTACATGTATGAGCTACCTTTTTTATAATAGGTTATCCCCTGAAAGAATTATAAGTTATCGAAACTTGACTGATTTGTGTGAAGCGTCTTTATTCCCTGAGAGCTACATGCACTGTTGTCCTCTGGGGAGAAATAATATCCTATTGGTCTGAAAATGGTTATAAAATTTGACAATAATGATCTGAAAATAGATATGTTTAGCTTTAAGTACGGGTTTCAAGAAGAAGGCCGCATAATCCGACCAAAAATTTACTGTGTAGGTTTTTTGTTCTTCAGGAAGACAGTGTCCATTGAACCAGAGGGTTGAACTTCAAATTTTTTACCAATTTGTTTTTCATTGTACATACATGTACAGCAAGTGCATATGAATACACTTACCTTAATAATCCTCTTAGGGCAAGAAGGATTGTTGATATCTAAAAAGTTGATGTGTCCTGAAAGAGAGACAGTGAGAAGATGATCTCCCTGCCAAAGACATCCAAGCTGTTGATCCTCTAGTTCACCTCCAAATGTAAACTCACTGAAAATAAAGTGATCCAATAGGTGACTTTGGAGCAGTGAGCAGAGGACTTATAATATTTTTTATTTTTCACATGGCTCGGTTTTCTTTGTTTTATTCAGGTGAATAAATTTAATATCCCCTAACAATTATCAACTGTCTGAAAAGCAGGTGGCGGCTTTGATTGTAACAGGGGAGTGCGGGGCTGAGTTATTCCCCTGTAGTTATTCCCCTGCAGTTATTCCCCTGTAGTTATTCCCCTCCAGTTATTCCCCTCCAGTTATTCCCCTCGAAACATCAAATACACTACAATATTATTGCACCAAATAACACTAACATTTTATTGAATTCCTTTCCTCAACCTCTCCCTGTGTCACTATTTCAATACCACGTCGCGATACTTCAACCTTCTTGCTAGTCTCACCCACTTCATTAGTGTACTCACTCCGCTTTAGTTCTTCGAATAATTCTGTCACTGTTTCCTCGACATCTAAACCATCCAAATTATCCGCTGGCAAATCCAACAAACTTTCATCTTTGCAAGACGACTGAATAGAACCAGAAAAACTGCTTTGGGTGATGAAAATATCATCATCGGAGTCCGATTCGCTCATACTTCGACATCAGCTCAACTAGATCAAGCGTAATCCACAATGCAAATTACAACACGAGGCAAACTACTTACATATTGAACTCAGACCTGACAATGTTGTTTTCACAATTTTTCACGCACATGTATGTAATGTAAGACCCTAGAGACTACATATATTTGTTTCTTTACAAAACTCCATCAAGCTGTTTTGCCGACATCTTAAACAAAAGTGCATTATCTACAAAAACCTCACCAATGTGAAAAATAATGCAAATTACAACACGAGGCAAACTACACTTTAAATACCTATTCAACTCATACCATGACAATGTTGTTTTCGCAATTTTTTACGCACATGTATGCAAGTCCCTAGAGACTACCATGATATCTTTGTTTCTTTACAAAACTTCATCAAGCTCTTTTGCCGACATCTTAAACAAAAGTGCGTTTTTTAGAAAACCTCACCAGTGTGAAAAATAAGCATTTTATCGGCCTTTCACTCGGGGATATCAGATTTATTCACCTCTGGTTCCGCCCTCGGGCTACGCCCTCGGGCGGAACCAGAGGTGAATAAATCTGATATCCCCTCGTTTCAGGCCGATAACCCTTACTTATTGAGTTATCAGCCTGCACTCAGTATGCCCTCTTATTCATGTTATCATCATTCAACAATGCCGTTTTTCTGGTCAGATAGATAATTTTAGAAACATGAGTGGAAATTCACACATGCAGCTTAAAAGAAATTACAAACATGCTTTTTACAGGTATATATTAATGTGAACTGCATTTAAAAACTTTTAACTTTTAAAAAGAGAGTTTGTTCAAGTTCGCCATTTTAAGATTGATTTTTTTTTTGTTATTTGTACATTTTATTGAACAAAAGAACCAAGTTACAAATATATATATATATATATATAAAATTACAAAGTGACAATAAAACAAAAGAAAGAAAAAAAAAAGTAAAGAGAAATCATTACATAATGTGCACAGAGAAAGGGTATTGCTAACAGCAGGTAATTATCTTGAAATATACATACATAATCAGGACATATTTCAGATATTGTTTGGACTACAAAGTATATTAAACTAGGATGAAGGGAGCATAACCACGTCAAGCTAAAAGTCTATTTTAAGCTGAATAATGAGCTTGGATATAAATTCAGATGTAACCACTTTCCTTTGCATGGTTTTGCATGCATAGTGGTACTGTTTTGCATAAAACAGTAGAAGACGCAAGTCCTTCATCTGATTACTGGATAGATTGTTAGTTAATGTTGGTAGGTTGAGAAAAAACTGTAGCGGGGTGAGACTGACGTTAGTTTTGTGTACGTTATTAAACCACTGAAGGGATTCGTCGCATAGTTTCATAAAAGACTGACATTCGAAGAATGCATGTTCAATAGAGTCGTTCTCACCGCACATTGAACATTAATTTTTACACAATCAGTTATCCCACAGCGTTTGAGTTCTTTATTGGTGACTACTATTCTGTGAAGTAGTTTGAAATAAAATTGCCTTAACTTATTATCCCGAGTGATTTAATAGTTGTTTTGCATGTGGTACATCCACTTATCAGCAACTGCTGGACAATGTTTCCGCCATGATTTAATGGCAGTAGGTTCAATGTCGATTTTCTCTGCAAACAGTTTATAAAACTGCTTGCAGGAGGTTTTCTTTAAATTTAGAGTGATATCTTCAGCTAAATGGAAATCAAGATTTTCACCAATTGAGTTGAGATGCCCAAGGTCTCTATGAACTGATGCACTGCTTTTGAGATGTGCGGGAATGGCTGAGATGATCTGGTAGTATTGCAAAAAGTTAGCTTTGATGTTGTATTTGTCATTGAGTTCTTGTGGTGAAAGGTAATTGCCTTGATCATTCAGCAAATCTTGTATAAAAATAATATTCTTGTCTCGCCAGGCCTTCCAATAAACAGATTTGTTTTCAATATTTATGTCTCTGTTATTCCACAAAATAAATTCGCGTTTCAATGGATCTTCGTAGTTCCTATGCAGTTGTTGAAAGTAATCAAGGAGTTCTCGGTAAAATAGAGGGATTTTCCTGTCTAGTTTCTCGACACTGTAATTACAGTTAAGTAGAAACAAGAGCCCGCCACATTTTTCAAAGTGGTAATTAGGGATTGCCGTCCAATGATCTTTAGTGTTGCTTAAAAGTCTGCTTATCCAACTAAGACGTAGCGCTTTAACGGTAATCCTGAAGCAAGGGAAACTTAAACCACCCTTGGATAACGGACGGAACAAAACCTGTCTTTTGATCTTATCTGTTTTATTTTTCCAAAGAAAAGCAAATAGTTTCTTTTGCGTCTGTTGAATTACTGCTTCTGGAACGGAAAGCATGGAAGCAGTGTAGATTAACTGAGACAAACCTAGAGATTTTGCGAGCAAGGTTCTTCCAAAGAGTGTTAGGTCCCGCGACAGCCATATATTAAGCTTCGTTTCCATTTTCCTTATTTTGATATAAAAAATATTTTTGTCGTTACCAACTTCATCATGTGAGAGATAGGTTCCAAGAAATTTGATGGGATCTTTTGGACACTTAAATTCTAAAGGTTCTGTCTTGTTTTTTCTCAAAGTACCAATCCACAGCGCCTTTGTTTTCTTTTTGTTTAGCTGCAAGCCGGACAGTACTCCAAATGAGTTCACTATGTTCATCGCATTTCTCAGTGACTTAGTATCTTGAGAAATAAGAGTGGTGTCATCCGCGAACTGTGAGATCTTTGCGTTTTGTCCATTCGGGAGTTCAATTCCCCGGCAAGATTGATCTTGGCATATTTTGAGGGCTAACATTTCAACCGCTAAGACAAATAAAAGAGGACTCAAAGGGCACCCTTGTCGTACACCTCGGGAGACTTTAAAGTAATTAGTCATAAAACCTACATTCATCACGCCGCTTTCGACGTTGTTATAGAGAATGGATATCCATTTCCTAATGTTTGGACCGAAGTTGTAAAGTTCGATACACTTGTGAATAAAATTCCACTCAATAGTGTCAAAGGCCTTGCGAAAATCAATAAAGAGTAGAATGCCTGGGAGGTTTTTAGCTTCTGTATATTCCATAATATCAGTTAAAAGCCGAACGTTTTGTCCAATAAATCTTCCTTTAATGAAGCCCGTTTGATCAGAGTGAATGAGCGAAGAGAGTATTGTCTCAATTCTTTGGCCAATAGCTTTTGCCAAAATTTTATAATCAACGTTTAAGAGGGTTAATGGTCGCCAGTTAGACAACTCAATAAGGCAAGAATCGTCTTTTGGTATCAAACAAATAACTCCACGCCTCTGAGATATTGATAATTGTCCGTTGTTGAAAGCTTCATTATATGAATTGAGGAGGTGTATACCAATCAGATCAAAAAATGTTTCGTAAAATTCTTTAGAAAAGCCATCCTCACCAGGGGATTTGTTGTTTTGAAACGATTTCAAAACATTTTTTAACTCATCAAGTGTCAGATTGGATTCAAGGGCCATTGATTCCTCAGGCGATAATTGGGGAGTGTCTATGTCCTCGACAAAAGCGTTGAAGTCCTCATTGAAGTCAGCGGGATTTGATAAATTTGTTTCAAGTAAATCGCTATAAAATGATTCTATCTCCTTATTAATTTGTTTCATGTCTGAAATAATCATGCCATTTTCAAGTTTCAACTGTGCAATGACCTTTTTCTCGTAGTTTCGCTTTTCTAAATTGAAAAAAATAATTTGTAGGTTTCTCGCCTTTTTCAATCCATCGGGTTTTTGAGCGGAACATGGCTTCTTGGCCTCTCTTTTCGTATATTTCCTTAAGTTCTATCTTGATGGATTCATATTCATCTAACAGAGTTTGGTTGAAATGTTCATTTTCGTGACATATTTTATTGTCAAGGGCGTCAAGTTTAGCCTGAAGAGCAGTTTCCCTGTTTTTCAATTCCTTGCATTTTAAGATTGATGTTCTAAGTCTCATAAGCCTGTGCTAACTTGTGTGGATTTGAGCAGTGGTGGCTGAATGTCAATTGAGGTTTGGTTTGGTGTGAATAGATGAGTTTTGGTTGGATTTATTGTTTATTTTCATGCCCTCCCACCCCTTTGTATCCTTCAGAGTATTTCTTCCCTTTTCCACTTCAGATCTGGTATTAAAACAAGGCCTGGTAATTTGCCAGCCCAGTTTTATAAATGAGTTTGCTACATACATGGGCGAGATTTCGAAAATAAACATAGTGGGTTATTCACAACAGACAGTGAGTGCACTCTTATGTTTCTAAAAAGTTGTGACTTTGAAGTGTTTTCAAGATATTTGATGATAAGCATAGTGAGTTGACACTATACAGTAAGTCTGCTCTTATATATGTTTCTAGAAAGTTCTCACTTTAAAGTGCTTTCAAGATAAAGAGTAGATAAAGTGATCACTTCTTAAGCATATGACTTCTGAACTAGTTTCTTCAGGACTCCCGAGTCTCTTATAACATGACCCCCCAAAGAATGAGAATCAGAGAAGACAAGGAACGTCGCGCGACCTGAACAACTATGAAATGGCGTTTTTGTTTAAGATAACATCTATGTCATGGCACATGAAATGGTCAATTTAAGTGACTTTTAGAAGAGAAATTCACCAATAATCAGTTTTTATCGACACAAGCTGGAAAACTCCACTTTTTGACAAATGAACTAAACACAGTGTGACCTTTGGGGAATCACTCTCATGATAACATCTATCACTAACAACATTTGAATTATTCCAAAAACAGCATTCAAGGCAGCTCATTTTCTTATCTTAGTTAGCTACAAGCAATTGCAAAAAGAGTTGAGACATTGTGTACTGTAGTGCATATTTCGAGGATAACATGGTTTTCAATAAGTCCACACCCTTTCCCCCCTTATCAATGTTGTACCAGATCAAAAATGCCATTCAAACTAACAGTCATCAACATTGGAAGGGGGAGGGGGGTCAGCAGCACACTGCATTGATTTGATTTGTGTTACGCGGTCGCTTTTATACGGAATGAACACTAGTTTTGGAAAGTGTCTCAACCTTTTTGCAACTGCTTGTAGCTGTATGAGGCTTGTTAGATATTTTGACAGTAAACCGCATGAAAATGCAGACCCTTAAAGCCCGGTTTCACTACTCATAGAGTTGTTATTTGTTTATTGTTTCAAATTATTGGTCAGGAACAACAAACTTATATATTTCCCATTGTTAACCATTGATCCAAAGTTTACTGTTGTACATCTCAAGTCTCCCAAAACAGAATTAAGCTGGGAGTGGCCAAATGGGAAGTGGGATGATCGAAATGGCGTCAGGTTGTGAAGCGCACAACGCTACTTGTATTTGAGTAATGTTACAAAATGTACAATACCAGAAACAAACACTGCCAAGTCACCTGGTCACCAGGTAGATAACTTACGTGGCGACAGTATTTTTCTCAATGTCCCAGATTTTTGCAGTCTTGTCAGCTGAAGCGCTAAGAAGGAATTTGCTGTCTGCACTCCATGATAACTGAAACAATAAATACACTAATTAATATCTCACCATAGCATATAAAAGTTTTTGAAAATCTGACTGATTCCTAGATCACTACCTTATTTAAAGAATGGTTAATTTGCAAGCCTGCAAGCTGGAGCCTCTAACTTGTTATAAGCCACAAACAAATATTTGCTGACAAAAAGTTCCAAATTAAAATGGACGTAAATTGTCCTTTACTGATTAGGGTGCATGCAGGAATGGCTCCAGAGGGCAGGCTGGAGCCTGGATCCTAGTTAGGGCCTAAATTAAGCCAAGTTTAGGGCTGGATTAACTAGTTTGCATTATGACACCATAACCACCAAGACCTCTGGTAGTTGTAGTGGAACCATGGAGACTGGGCCAAGTAAGTAGAAAAATCACAGGACACCACTTTCAATTGACAAAATAATGAATGGGATAAACAAAAACACAGCTCACGGAAGATATTCCTGATACTTTGTTTAAAGAACAAAATCATTACAAACAGGTGATTAATCAATGGATCAATTTGCCTAGAGATATTGTGAATTACATTGTATATGCATCACTCGTGAAACCCTTACTACACATGGTCATATGTTTCCCTAAAGACACCTTGGGAAACTCTCTACAAATACATGTACTCACACCATAAATGCCACCCTTGTGAGCTTTTCCACCTCCTAAAGGGTGGGTTTCCACTCCTGTTTTCCCATCATACATGAAAATCTAAAAAAATGCAACAGTGTAGTTATCATTAATGTTGTGTTCAGAGAACTATTTAATACTTGTATGACCATGCAAATTGTTTTATGCTCTGCTTACATCTCCACAGCAATTGATTGGTGCATTGTCAATGCTGCATTTGCCAATCCAAATTGTTTCAAACACGTTTTATTTTGGCACAGAGGCCCTCCCCTCTCAAATGCATTTGGCTTCACTGTCCCCCTACCCTTGTGTTCGGCTTGTCTGACTCTCCACCCTCCCCTCCCTTGAACACCATCACCATGTGTAAGGCAGGTGACCATTACACATTGTGAGTAGAATGTTAACAGCTGATCAACTGGCTGATCAAGTTAAATTTTGTTCCACAACTATAATAATCAAAGGCTCCTATAAGAGCCTGCAACTCGTGAATTATATGGAGTGCCCTTTTTAACTTGTGAATATCCAAAGTGTACAATAAAGGGGTTATGGTGGCAAATTTTCACTCCTGCAATCACTGGGTTGTAAACTTTTTTG
The DNA here is from genome assembly GCA_024195265.1 of Dendrophyllia cribrosa. Lineage (NCBI taxonomy): Eukaryota > Metazoa > Cnidaria > Anthozoa > Scleractinia > Dendrophylliidae > Dendrophyllia > Dendrophyllia cribrosa. Next base: position 23,025,938 of record JAJLRJ010000001.1, on the reverse strand, counting down.
TAAATCCAGTGTATGCTGTCATCCAGTTGTATGGTTTTACACAATGCATTATTTATGTCACGCTAAAATGTTTTTATCATTTTATTTACAGTATTTATGCTGCGTTTTTCTGCATACGTTATTTCTCGAAAACGAAGCGAAAACCAGCGGGAAAAAATATAGGGCTGTGGTTTTCTATTAAATTGGAGACCACATGCAAAAATTCAGTTCATTTGGACGAAAAAAAAAAAAACGGACCAAAAAGTCATATAGGCTGGTTATGCTCTCGGCCCTTCAATTGTGACAATAAATTTGGGACTTTTGATAACTGGCCACTTAAAAGAGGGTGGCTGCTTAAAAGGGGGTTTGTCTGTACGCTTATTTTCACATAAACACAGTTTAAATATTTAAATTTAACTATTCAAATCACTTGTGTATTTGCTGGTCCAGTCACAGGGAAACTGGGGGCATTAAATACTTGAAAACTGATGGAGACTTTAACTGGCTAGACTCACTCGTGAAATGATCATGCAAATCCCTTCGAAAACAACTAAAACCACTAATAAAAGAAAGACACAGACACACAATCAGGTAAATCGTTTTGTTTTTTTATTACATTATAATACATTTAGTATTTTATAGCTAGAAAGTGCTCGGGTTCGCTGTAGTGTTACCGGGAATGCTGGTCTTTTTTTTAAACAGAAATTCAATGAAAATGGTGACCTTTATAGAAAATCTTGATAATAATAAAAATAATTATTACTTTTATTAACTATTTCAAAAATTTTGCCCCAAAACATTCAACTTAAAAATCTGTGGCAATTTTTGTCATTAAGTTATTACAACTGCAGTGACCCTGCTAAAAGTCAAGTTAAATATGGATTTGTTCCTCAAGTTTGTACCTCTATATACCATGAATTTTTGGGTAAAGAATCTTTTATTTAGAGGATTTTGTGCACAAGTTGGCTCATAGGAGTCTTTGATTATACTTGGTGGATGTCCAACCAAGAGTCACGAAGCACAAGCAATGAGCGGGGAGCACTAGGCATGCAAGGAGAGGGAAGGGAAAAAATAAGCACCTTAGTTTGTTTTTTACCAAAGCATCTCGGCGGTCCGGAATCCTGCATCCTTGAATATGACTGGCTTACTACGCGCGCTCCAGCAGTCCGGATTTTCCCATCCGGACTCTGCGTATGGACCGCTCCTAATTTTACAGAAAGATTTTGTTGTTTAAAGCTTAAATATCATTGAATTTTCTCGTAAATTATGGACTCAGACGAAAGTTTTCAAAGTGAAAGTGAATTTTCATTGGCCAGATAAAATATCTAATGACACAAACAAAGAAAACAATGAAGAAAACCAACAAAGTTTCACCATGGTTGACATCGGCTCACAAACAAAGATCCAAAAACACGCTAAAGATCTTAACACTTGAACAAGGTATCAAAAAGACTCAATGAAGAATTTAGAGAGCCGGATAAACTAAGTGGAAGGAAAAATCAGCTGTAAAATTAAAGACCAATGTTATTCCTCGAGAAGGCAAGTACAAGCTTGGATTTTTTGATTAGTTTATTAATTTTATAGTTTGTTGGGCGTTTGTTGTTGTGGCTTAAAAATTACTTTAATTAGACAGTCTAGCGCTGTTTTACAAAGGTTTTGACTCCATTATTTTGATTTAAGTGTTCTTATTTTTCCGAAAAAAATTAAATTTAAAGTTATTATTTAGCTTTCCACTGCTTCGCTGTACGCAAGAACATTTCTCTATCCTCACTGGAGGCAAATACAGGAGCCGTTCACTTTGCAATTTAAGTTTTTTGTTTATGAATGGAAAGTTGTGAAGTTTACCAGTTAATTTAGATTTTGCGCGCATTGTGTCAGTTTAGCTTTATGCAGTGTGTAAGAAACATTTCTTGCAAAGCTGTACATGAATGATTTTCTTGGCGAATCGCAGAATTAAAGTAGGAAAAATATAAATAAGTCATTTCCCGGCCTAGGTCAGTCCGTATGGGAAAAAACTGTGCCCTCGGTCTTGAGTACGGCCGAGGCCATACTCAAGACCTTGAGCACAGTTTTTTTTATACGGACCTCCCGGCCAGTAAATAACATATATGTAGACACACTATTGTTCTGGCTCTTTTGCCCTCCACATGCCCCCAAAACTGACAGATAACTATCAGACACATAACAAAACATGCTGGAGATTCAAATAACTCATACTGGATGCAATAATGGAGGTTTCTAACTCATAGACACAACTAATAAACACAATAAACTCTAAGGAACTAAAAATAATTGGAAAAACTACTATTCCGACAGAGAGATTACATTGTCAAAAAGACCTGGATCTTTATCCATGACTGAAGATACAAGTCATGCGAACCACAGACCTAAATAAATAGAGATATAAATTCACTGCCCTAGAAAATAACTGTTTCTAGCATTTCAACAGCGAATTATTTGCATTTCAGCAGTTACATGTACCATAGATCTTACCAATTACAAATCAATGGCTCCTGTGAGCCAACTGGTACATTGCTGGCTCATAATTTTTATTCAAGCGACCTTTCCATATAAAAAGGTGTCAAAATGTAGTCAATTGGTGAAGCTTAGTGCATGGTCCTCAGTCAATTTGGTTGAGGAGAGAGACACTCGAGTCGGCGGAAGCTTTATTGTATCAATTAACACTTTTGATAAGATTTATCTATACAATTAAGCGTAATTATTTAATGTATTGTTTGTTAAAATCATAAACATGGCTTAATATCCTTTAAAATACCGTAATCCGCCAAGTGATATGAGTGATATTTAAGGTCTACATACGCTGTTTAGTTGAAAAATGCAAGAATATATTTTTACTTGAGGAACAGATCACTGACGACATATGAAAGTTGACCTTTAGTGCATATAGCAACCTCACAGCAATAAATAACTTTTTATTAATGACAAAAATTACCACAGGTTTTATTCAGCATTCAATGTTTTGGGTGGCAATTTTGGAATAAAGGTTGTCAACTTCATCAAATTTCCATTAAAAAAGAGAAAAATGTTATTTGACATCTCCACCAGGAATTGAACATAATTATAGGGTCACAAGCAATCTGTTGGGTTAAATTTTAATATTTTAACCATGCCCAGTTCTCTTCTATTTCAAACAATGCGTATTTGTGTCACGCTAAGACATGAAAGACATTAAATTTAGTTTATTTGAACTTTTACAAATGGCAGCATAACTTCACACATTTCAAAACAACATCTACCACGCTGTAGCATTTTCTCAAGTCTTGAAAAATCCATTTCAAATCTGCAGATCAGTTAGAAGCCTTATGCACTGGTCAGTGGCATTACCAAGTAAAGTTTACAGCCCAGTGATTGCAGGTCTGGAGTGAAAATTTGCATATTTGCAAATGTCTGCTATAACCCGTTCATTATTTGTTTACCTCATTGTTTTTATCTCCTGAGAATAATTTATTGTTACTGCATTCTTTGTCGATCCATGGTCGCATTTTTGTTAGACACTAATCAGCTTTATTGGACATGAGCAGCCTACATTTATTATTACTTTATTGTTAATTCTAATCCTTGATGGACAATTGAAGGGCCGAGAGCATGTCCAGCCTATATGACTTTTTAGGTCTTTTTTTTTATTTTTTCTCGCTCAGAATAGCCTCATTTTATCGTACAACGAATAATATCACAAGCCCTTGTCGAATTTGCACTAACCCTAAGGAATTTGACCAATTTCACCTGAAAAAAGCAGAGTTCTGGCCCTCCAGTGCTTTGACGGTACATTCAGAGCGCAATTTCGAAGCCATTTGAAAGCAGTTTGGCCGTGAGTATACGCGACTGCAATACTTCTGACCAGTGCCAACAACTAAACGAAAATACCGTTATTTACGCACGCCTGGCTCGCTTATCTATCGTGAGCTCACTACGGCAACACATCGCCTCTGTAGCGTGTGTGTAAGCCAACGTGTATGAGGCCCGTCCGGTGATTGAAAGACATCATTAAGTCCGGAAATCCTTAAGTCTCTAGCACTTCTCAAAGAAACGAGTCGTGTTTCTTGTCCTTCCTTGTGTCTGAAGCGCCATTTAGCGCTCGAGGTGAAAAACGGACCTTGGTCGGGAAGACGAGCCGGCGGGAAAGTCTGGAATCACTTTGGATCAGAAAGGGGCAGCGTTGAGAGTTGGGGGCCATTTCCCATCCCGTGCCGTGGTCGAAATGCCCGATATCCGAAGTGCTTTGAGACTTCTAGTATTTTGCAATAACTTTCGGGCGGGAACTCCATTTCGGTTTTGTTGTAGGATTTCCCGACATGCTTTGCGACAGTGGTAGATGGGTCTGCTGTGCGTGGTCGGGCACTTGAAATACAGCTTTGGGCAGCTCGAAGTGAGTTGTTGCTGGCCGGCAGGAAGACGTTTCGCATTTGGAGTCTTTAATGCAACATTAAATTCGATCTAAAAGGATTTTGAAATCGAGATACGCGTTTTGATGCGTATCAACCCTTAAATAATAAAACTTAGCCTGAACTGAGCATGTGTTCCTCGGTGGTCTAGTGGTTTGGTCCAGGATTTACGCTCGGACGGCTCCGGGTTCGAATCACGCTCAGCATCCTTTTTTTTTTTTTTTTTTTTCGAACTGGACATTATGAAAGTGATTTACTTTTTTTTGCATTCGTCAAAATTCCTTACGTTTAATTTTAAAAAAATATCGAACCGTGTCAGTGTGAAAACAGAAGCTAATACCGCAATATTGCGTTACAATAGGAGCCTTTGATTGATTGATTTATTTATTTTTTTGCATACGGTATTTCTCGAAAACGATGGAAAAAACAACAGAAAAGAATTCGGAACAATGTTTTGCAACTAATTTCTAGTTCACATGCCAAAATTGGACAAATCTGAGAAAGAAAAAATAAAAAAAGGCCTAAAAAGTCATATAGGCTGGACATGCTCTCGGCCCTTCAATTGGTGTAGTGTGCGATTTCTCAGTCAAAAGGTCTGAGTAAGATAATTTCATCTGAACAGTGTTTTCTTATTTTCTTTTCCTTTCTCTTTTTTTCTGTAAATTATTTCTACATTATTAATTTTTTAATGTGGGCATCATCTGTGAAAGGCCAAGAGGTCACTTTAAGTCGCAATAATTTGTTTCTTCATTTAAAATTTTGTATAGTGGGCATTGCTAGGTAACTATATTAAATGCAGACTACATGTACAATCTGTCATATACATGTATTGTTAGAGTTTTACTATTAAACATGTATGGGGTATCTCTCACTTGCCAAGACAACAGAGAATTAAAGAAATTTTTATTATCAGAGAAAATGCAAAAAGTGAAAAAAGACAAAAAAGAAATTGTCTGGGTTATCAATAAACCCATTGACACCTCAAATGCCCGAAACTGCCCGTGACAAGGATGTGGTCCTTCTACCATTTATGATGACATTCTGCCTAACGACAAAAGATGTCTTTTGTAACTTACTCGTGTAAAAGGAAGAAATATTTTAAAAAGTGCTCAAATGAGAGAGATCTCTGGTAGGTCTTCCTACCACTTGCCACTTAATTCTTGGTAAAAAATTTCACCTTCTTCAGTGTTTTCTGGGAAACGTTTACTAAATAAATAAAGTCTAGATGTGAAAAACCAACAATGAGGGAATTTTTTTTTATATATATTCAGGGCTGTAATTATAGGCCATCACCCATAGCATCTGTTATGGGTGAGTGCACTTGATGGGACCTTGATGTTACGGGTGAATCTTACCCGTTATAGGTTAAATTTACTGACAAAGCAACAAGCTTGTTACGGGTGTTAAGATCAGCTGCCTGTCTCAAATCTTAATGACAGCCCTGATATTTAAGTACCATTTTTATTTATTAATTTTAATCTCTTTTTTATCTTAAGTTTTTAAAGCGCATTTGATCATGTTTATGAAATTTGCACTATATAAATTTTAATTATTATTATTATTATTATTATTATTATTAATTATTATTATAATCTAACAGATCTTTGGGTTGAAAGTCTGAAACATTATTAAACCACTCAACCACTGTGCCTCTGCATCGAACACGAGTGCAACATGTTTATGCATTGTACAATGTATATTACCTGATTATCATTCTATTATCCTTTTGGAATACATGTAACTGACATCTCATAATGCACAACTTCCATTATATTTCTTCCACTTGAACATCAAGTTTGTGGGCAACTTGTTGGTAGACTGTCCATCACCTGCCTGATAACTGTTGGCCAACAGTCCGTGGAGAGGAGCTGTTCTTTCCGAGTACCACCCGCCATTACACTTGTGTCTTCAGAACCACTGAAGACGTCAAACCAGTGTCCTTGTAAGTATTTTGTCGGTGCACAAAATGGACCCATGTGCGATCAAAATATGATATTTGCAGCTTCAAAAACACTCGATGAAATAGCTTCTGGTCAACTAAACCAATATTTTTGGGTTCATAGGGTCATATTAGACAAAATCATTTATATTTTTTTATTTCATAATTACGCACTTTAAATCGCATCATATCCATGACCTTTACAATACAGACTCTAATACAGACATGGCTCTGTCTATTTAGTTTCCATATTAGAGAGGTTCAACTGCATACATTACCTGGCCATCTGCACCTCCAGAAACAAAGTGCTCACCATCTGGAGAGTACTTCACACAGTTAACAAAGTTGGTATGACTCTGTTTAAAACAAAACACAACCTAAATACATGTATATCAAATATGGTGCTTGCCATAACTAATAATATTTGTAATAATTATATTGAATACAATCATGGTAATTAAAGGAAACAATGCAATAAACAGAAACTAAAAACATTACATATCAAACATGTTTAAGTTGAAACTTTTGAATGAAACTCATATTTAATTTTTTTTTAATGATAAAAAAAATTGATGTCTCCCCCTTAAAACCTGAATGGGTGAATCATATTCTGGTCACACACTAATAATGTATTTTTTCCTTTATGAAGTCGTAGGACTTTTGAAGTTTGGTTTTTCAACTTTGGTAAAGAATTTCAACATGCATTCCAGTTTGGTTTGATGTTCAGCTGATAAAGCCAGATGACTGCTTAAATGCTTCAAAAAGTTCCCAGAACTGACAACTCATTTAGGAGATTACATTGTATGACATGTTTGTTAATTAAATTTTGCTTGTCAGATTAAACACAAAACTTTATTTCCGATGAAGAAAAATTTTTTCAGGGAATTTTTGTCACTCAAAAGCTGGGAGTACCCTTATTATAGTGTTGTAAAGTTTGAACATTTCAAGGTCTTCTGGATGACATAGACCAATTGAGCAAGCAGGGCCGGGGAAAAATGCATGATATGAAGAATATTACAAAAGCATCAGGGGAATTTTGAATTTTACCCATCAAGTTTTGAGGCCGCACCCTCATTTTGCACTAATATTTTTGGGAAAACTATGTGCGGCATATACACAAGACAGTGAAAGCAGAAAAATCTATGTTACCATTAAGCTCCTCCCATAGGTTACAGATTCTTTAAAATACGGCATATTTATTTAAAGTAAAAGGCTGTGGTGCCTGTCTGATGTAGGTTTAATTTCAGTTCCATGCATTTGCAAAACCGGTGCCAAATATAGACATTTGAAGAGTGTACTTAGAACCATGAAGTGTGCAAATGGATGATCCCTGCACAAGAATTAACTTTTTTTTCAATCCTGAGACATCTACGAGTAGATAATGTTTAGGCAGCTAACCTTGTTTAAATGATGAAACTTGAAGGGTGGTCCCTCAAAAAATCCAACATCAGAGTCCTCACTAGCTGTGCAGATACGGAATGGCCGAGTGGGTTTGTAATCTACTGCATTGATAGCTTTAGAATGGCCAGTCACATTACCTACTGAAGAACCAGTATCCCATAAAAACACATTGCCATACCTACAACAGGAAAAGAAAATCCATTGTCCTTTAAATCAAGTACAGCTCATCCATGTCTACTTACAAGTACTATACATAGGACTATGGAGATCTCAGTCATGATCATCTACTGGTCTGGTCTGGTATACAAAATGTACATACATGTATGTACATATCAATAATTATTGTCGGATCAATGTCAGTGAAATTTTCACTACTAACTGGTTTTAGATTGTAGTTTTACAAGGTGTATTTTCGATAAAAATCTATTTTACCACGATGATAAACAAGAATTTTTAATATTACTAAAAGTGAAAGTTTGCAAGATCAAGCATTGAAAATCTGACATCAACATTGAAAATCCGACATCAACATATTAAAATATGGTACATGGCAGATAAAACTTAACACTGGTCTTGTGAAATTACATGCACTTTAAGTTAAGTGTCAAAATGTTGCTTGATGTTATGTTTGCACACCATGAATTTTTTGTTTACTTTCTTTTTTGTGATCTTGTGAACTACCTTTTTTCCTAATATCACTCCATGTACAATTTTTGGGTAATGTTCAATTTGAACCACTTTTACAAAATTTTGACGCGATGGCTCAAACGGCTAACGGCCACCATGTCTCAAATGTCTCTCATCAATTTAATTGCACGGAAAAGAAAGCAAGAAAGAATGCCAAAAAAACATATGGTGAAATACATTAAGTATGCATGAGAATTAGAGCAAAAAGCAAAAAAGGCAAGAAAGCACTTAATGTTGCATTGCATTTATCTGATTAGGCTCTTTATTTCTCACGACAGGTGACACTTTTTTGTTCAACTGAACATGCGCCATTTGTTTTTACCATGCAGTATGAGACAAAAGAAAATTTTAATGAAGTGTGCATCGTTGCACAGTGCTAAAATGTTAAAGAAATTTTCTTTCATTTAGCATACCCATGTCATAACCTTTTTGCTGGTTTTCCTGTGAAGGGTCACAAATGAAATTTGGGATTTTTCTTGAATTTTGATGTCTGAAGCTCTTGGGTGTTAAAGTGCTACTACGATCTCATCCTTAAGCGCCTTTCAATTTCAGTGAATCGATAGTTAACTTCCTAAAGTGCAATTCATCTAAAGTTTACTTTGATATGAAGGAAAGTGAGTTTTTTTGTGCTAGAATTCTGTACAATTTTCAACCACATCGAGCTGCCATGTTCCTGCAGCCTGGTTACCAATTACAGGTGATTACCAATCCGAACATCCACACAAGTGTTATGAATCACTCTCCGAGAAATTAGAGAACATTTTTAATCTTTGTTTTGTTTTTGAAGCGATGGGAAGCGTGTTTTGCATTGGTGCTATGAGCTTTTACTTATCATAGGCTATAGGAAAAGTGTATTTTGACTAAATGAAGTTTTATTTATCTCAAAAGTACTTACATTGCTCATATTAAGTAGGTCCTGTGTCTTTTCTGGACAAAGGTTGCAAAGCACTCCATTCAATTCAGAAATAGTGCCATCATTTGTCTTGGTAACCAAGCATTTTTTTTTAACCTGAGGCGTGGGCGCTAAGCGCTGGGTACTATTAATTCATAAAACCCACTGGGTAGGAAGCAGATTCGAACCATCATGTAAAGCTTGTAAGACGTTTTTATAGCCATCTCCATATATGGAAGCAAAGGGTGGCCAGTTCTGGGGGTTCAAATTGGTGCAAGAAACCTGGAAACCGCATGGTTTGGGGGTTGCGAGGAGCGAAACAACAGTTTTGATTTTCAAAACATAAAACAACAAGAAGTACACGAAAAAAAAAAAAAACTCAAAAAGCCCATTACTCCATGGAGAAGTTGGACAATTTGAGATAAGAATAGCATATTTTTAACCTTCGCTTTTATTTGTTTTATTGTAACTTGAGCAAAACCTGCAAAGTCTGTGATTATTTTCTTTTGAAAAGTGATCATTTAGATGTGTAGATGAAAGAGCCCAAACGTTTTTAACAAAGTGGCAAAAGAAAATGAGACAACAGACTTAGATGTAGAAGAAGCCAGGCAGATTTTTTATTCTGTTCAGGTTTCTAAAATTGGGAAGAAGCATCTTCCTGTGACATTTTTGCCACAATCATCCCAGTGGGAAGAGTTGCTTTTCTTTCGCAGTTTTATTACTAGCAGTCCAGCAGGGGACTGGACATAGATTTTGCTCTTACCAGCTGAAGACGAATTGGAAAAACAGCCATTTTCTTTTCGGGCCAATGATTGGCCAATAGCCCAGATCTCTTAGCGACGGCCAAACCTTTTCCCACCCAGTCATTTTAGGGGTAACACCAAGCCCTAAGTGCCTCAGATTAAAAATAGCTTGGTCACCAAGACTTTACAAATGCTAGCGCTATTTCTGGATTGAATGGAGTGTTTTGCAACCTTTGTCCACAAAATATAATTTATGAAGAGAAACAACCAGAAAAGATGCAGGACTACTTAAATATGAGCAATGTAAGTATTTTTGAGATAAATAAAATTCCATTTAGTCGAAATGCAATTTTCCTATAGCCCATGCTCTTATGTACATGTACTGATGAGAGAGCTAACAATAAGAGCTTACTTTTCTCTGCCATCTCCAGTAACCACTATTCTCTTACTGTCTGGTGACCAAGCAATGTCCTTAATGGCACCACTCAGAGGCTGGTATTCATATTTCAATATATGTTCTTTCTGTGTCGTGTCCCAGATTCTGAGTTTCCCAGAAACATCTAAAACATCAATGGAGTTTTTCATGAATTAAGCCATTTACTCATACTGTACACATGTGAACATACTTTGTTCTAGATCAGTAATTCCTGGAGACTCATAAATGGGTATATATGGTACCGAGTTTAGTTTGTGTGTATTTACATAAAAATACACAGCTCACTTTGCAATCATTTTGGTTCTTATAATAGTGATGCAACATTCTTTTTATGTTTGGTTCAGAATTTTGTGTTGGCCATTGGTTCTGAATAATCACCATTGATAATTCTCTAGATTTAGAGTTGGTCTTTTCAGTCAGTCATCTATCTTGTTCAATGTAAAGTTTTGGAAATGATCCATGCTAATTACAGTGTAGAGGCTGCATGTCACAACTATGATGCGACACTGTGAATAATGTAAATTACAATGCAATGTCATCGCCAGGGCTTGCCAGCACACTATTCTGGGAGTCCTGTGCATGTGTTGATCGGCCTGTGTTATGGATAAGTGGAGAAGATGCAAAATTTTTGAATGTCAGATCCGCACATGCGGTCTACATTGTGTCCAATCATGTAATGCCACATTTATTCAGGTATGATTGTATAAAGTCACATTTATCCAACCCATGTGTCTACAGTTACAATGGATTATGTAACGTAATGTTTATCCAGCAGACTTAGCTTGTGATTTTGCAACTCCTTTGTTGATTAAAGTGTATATGACAGTGATTTTTTTATTTGCTTGATCGAATTTACATGATGTTCTGATAAGAAAATGGAAAAAAATTTTCAATATCGATTTTCCTTCTCCGCATTTTGGCCATCTAAAAACGTGAAATTTCACTTCCGGTGTGTTACAAAACCGCGCAAGAAGAAAGACTGGAAATAGTCCGTTGTGACGTCAATACAAGAATGCCAGTGTCGCGATTTCTCAGTTCCTCCATTTTTTGGTGCGTGTTGATACAACCATAGACAACACACCTTAATAGAACCATGTTTCTTTTTCAGGGCGCATCAAAAAATGTGAGGAACTGAGAAACCTCAACACCGGCATTCTTGTATTGACATCACAACGGACTATTTCCAGTCTTTCTTCTTGCACGGTTTTGTAACACACCGGAAGTGAAATTTCACGTTTTTAGACAGCAACAACGCAGAGAAGAAAAATTGATATCGAAAATTTTTTTTAAATTTTCTTATCAGAACATCACGTAGATTCGATCAAGCAAATAAAAAAATCACTGTCATATACACTTTAATTTTGTTGGAAATAAGGAAAGTACAAGTGGTACTTTCTATGATTGTACGTTTTAATACTGTTAAATGTTGAATATGCTTAACATTGAATGCTGTTATTGCGTCGGATGCATTTTCAACCAAAATTTCCAGAAATTTTTTCTTAATTGTAAGCAGCCCAGGGAAAGTAAGCTTACATTGTATGCTGGGGCATTGTACTTTAATTAGTTTGCAGCGCATGCATTAATTAGTGATTTGGCACCACTTCTGTTTATTTCATTGGTGATTAGGAAAGTACATTATATGATTATTAGTTTTAATACTGTAGAACATTTCAAACTAATTCTTTACAATAGTGTACGAAGTAGTTATATTGCTCCAGTTTATCCAGTTGAGCACTCTCAATAGCCGATGAAGACATTACCGCATCTTCATCGGCTATTGAGAGTGCTCAACTGTATAAACCGGAGCGATATAAAAGTGTACGAAGTAGTTAAGATTGTAAAAACATTTTAACACGTAACCGAACTCAGTAAACACATATGGAGCCTAAAAGACCAAAACATCAAGTACAACATCACATGGAGAAAAGTCAAACAAACCACTGCATATACAAATGTAAGCAAAAAGTGCAGTTTGTGCTTATGGGAAAAAATTTTTATCATCTGGCTTCGCTAAATAAGAGGAGTGATTTGATGTCAAAATGTAGACACATGAACAAATTCCTACTGAACACCTCCATAACCTGAATGTTTATATGGTAATATACGCACTTAAACCTTGCGCGTATACGTATTTAGTTACACAAACGATGTATTGTTCTGTATCCCGTTGAATTTCTATTTTTGTATAGTTCTGAATTTTTGGCAGTTGCCTGATGATCGTGTTGCTTGCAACACGTGAAACTCCAGTGAAACTCCGGTGAAACTCCATCGCAAACACTCGCACGACACAGTCCTCTCAAAATACATCTGGGATCTAAAGAACAATGGCACCAATTACTCCATCAAATGGTTCATTATTAAACGAGCAAACGCTTACAAAGGCCATCCTTCCCAATGCAATCTATGTTTATCTGAGAAGCTATGCATCTTAACGGCCCACAGGTCCACACTTCTCAACAAGAGATCTGAGTTGATTATGAAATGCCAGCATGAAAACAAATTCTATGAAGCCAATCAGAAGTGGGATGATTCCAACCACCCTCCTTAATTTAGTTTGAATTTTATTTCTACCGCCAACGGCACAGTCTGATGATCACTAAGTGCGTTAAACTTGAGTTACTGTCTCAAGAAATTTTCTGTGGTTGGAAACTTAATTTTGACAGCACTTGCCATTTGGGCGAGTGACTTTCACAACTGCACCAAATCAACTTGTGAATACGAAATGCTCTAAATAAAAGATTCTTCACCAAAAATGGATGATACAGTATAGCTGTTCTGTATCAGTATTTACAAACATTCATTAAACTTTCATTTCTTCTGTGTTTTCCTTATGAATTAACAATGAATATTATTGTTCATGTTATTATACAGTTGTGTCAGTATGGAATGAAAATTATGGTGCTTGAAATGAGTTGAACTTTAAACGAGCAATAATATTTATTGTGCACTGTAACTTTGGATCAATAGTGATTTCATTACATGTACCACTGGCCATGAGAGATTTGATCTGAGATTGTAGGTAACATTTTTATCATAACTGATAGACCCCAGTCTTCTTCATTTACGACTGTAAATATTTTTAGGTTGCACTAAATCTTACCGCCTGATGCAATGTAAAATCCACTGGGAGCATACACAGCCACAGTAGCATCCTTTGCATGTTGAGTGTACACATCACAATCTGCTGGGTTCTAAACAGAATAAACAGCAGTACAATGTATAATACATGTAAATCTTGACTTACGTGTACTGTTATTTTGTCACTTAATAAAAACATGATACAGTTCCAGACAGATGTAACCTAACAGGAAATGCTAAGCAAAACACATCCCATTGGCATTCCTTTAGCGTTCCAATGGAACACATTCTCTTGTTTTCTTTTAGAACATGCTCTTATCTACACTATAACAGTGTGCAGTCTAGAGTTTGGAACGGCTTTGGTGTCATCTGAAATATGCGAGACAAAAACATAACACATCATAAATTTGCACCATCTCAGAAGAAATATCAGTGAAAAAGTCTGTAGAAGACAATATAAGTCTATTAAGACCAACAGTAAGTCTTTTTTTGCCATGTTTTAACAAACCACGGACAGGACAAAGTAAAAAACTTGTCATCCAACTTTATTGATGAAGACTGAAATGCAAAGAAATGATGAGCTTTCTGTGATCGAACTTGCTCGCATGTTGGAACGGATCATTGATCATATGAATGTGATAATTAAAAATATAAATGGCTGAAGCATCTGTTTAATATTGTCCTGCAAAGGAATTCTTTAAATTTTCCTGCAACAGTTTTCCTGCAAAAGGTTGGTGCGTGCATTTATGTAATTTGATAATTAGTTCATGTTTATGAGTACATAGACAAGTAAAAACAAGCGATATAATATCCCGACGTTTCAGCGACCTCATGACGCCATTATCAAGGGTACAAATGAGAATAAAATTAACAAATGCGAGTTCAAGAGTAATAACTAATTTACATAGCGGAGGTGGCTACACAAATATTTTAGCACGGATAGAATCCGTTTGCACATTCAAACTCGGTGTTAATTGTTTGATGTAAATCATCTCGTTGACTAGACAATCAAATTTGTTCATGCATTTCTTGAGAACTTTGAAACAGCTACGGAGGTCCTCAGGGACAGCACCCGCGTGGTCGTTGTCATAGTGCTTGTGTATTGAAGATGATGTGCTTTTATGGCCATCCACGCGGGCATATAAATGCCTGCGCGTGTAGCCAACATAGCTCCCTGTATTACACAGGTTACATTTAAACTGGTACACTACGCACTGTTGATTAACTAACTGCGGTTTAGTCTCACAATCTTTAAGGTTTAAAGTTTAAATGTAACCTGTGTGATACAGGGAGCTATGTTGGCTACACGCGCGGGCATTTATATGCCCGCGTGGATGGCCATAAAAGCACATCATCTTCAATACACAAGCACTATGACAACGACCACGCGGGTGCTGTCCCTGAGGACCTCCGTAGCTGTTTCAAAGTTCTCAAGAAATGCATGAACAAATTTGATTGTCTAGTCAACGAGATGCTTTACATCAAACAATTAACACCGAGTTTGAATGTGCAAACGGATTCTATCCGTGCTAAAATATTTGTGTAGCCACCTCCGCTATGTAAATTAGTTATTACTCTTGAACTCGCATTTGTTAATTTTATTCTCATTTGTACCCTTGATAATGGCGTCATGAGGTCGCTGAAACGTCGGGATATTATATCGCTTGTTTTTACTTGTCTATGTATTTCTAAATCATTGTTAATATGTTTATGAGTATACTGGAAATTCTTGAATGAAAATTATATTTTTATAGATGAAAATTACTTTCAATTGCATGTAACCAGTATCTTAAAGATGTGTTAAATTATTTGTTTCATTTGTAATTCAGGCCAAAGCATGAAATCTCTTTATGCAAATTTGTGTGAAATGCAATTTGATCAGGCGTGGTTTTCAAGCACTTGAATGTAAAAAAAGGAGCCATCAAGAATCAGGGTGATATTGTCGGCGTATTGACTTAATTTAATCTCGTTCCCTTTGAGACGTAAACCTTTAATATCAGAGTTTTTCTGGATCGCGTTAGCGAGAATCTCGACTGAAAGAAGGTTTTAAACCATTGGAGAATAGAAGGGCCGAAACCAAAGGAGAGTTAAGTTTTTTCTATAAAGGGCCATTCCAGTGTATCAAAAGCTTTCTCGAAATCAAGGAAGAGCAGGAGAAGGCCTGGAATGTTCTTTTTGGCTGCATACATGTAGTTAACCCATTCACACCTGAGGATTTTTACGTTTTTGAGTGATTTTCCGCATACACACGCCCCATAGGATTTCGTGACTTCATATTTGGAGTTACCATTGAAAGTGCTGCTGTTCTAAAACACTGAAGGCTCGAGTTTACTGGAAACGTCATTGTGATGATCTCATTTTGCTTGGTTGATTTGCAATAAAGGGTCCAATATGAATTATCTACGATTTTTGGTAAGTTCACAGCCATTTTTCATCTTTAGTAGCTGCCTGGTGAGCATCATTAAGCTTGGAGGTAGTTCTGAGTCCACTTCTCAATGAAGCGAGTTAGGTGTTGTACTTCGTTTACGAATTTGGCTCGTTGCTCGTTGAACTGGAAAAATGGCCGCCTGGAAACGAAGTGGCTTTGGGACTCGACTCTGGATGAATTTCTCGACCTACCGCAGCATACTTTGGAAGTTGCGACCACAGGAGAATACAACAAGCGCGAAATTTCGGCGGTTGGTCGGAGTGGCTGTGGACTTAGTATAAATATGAAATGTGTGGGGAAAGAATCGAACGCTGTCAAAATTTTTGGCTTTTTCCCAGCATGCAGTGCGGTGGTGATGTTGAAAATCGAGGCAAGGTGAGTATGCACTAGTATAAGAAGCTGTAGCTAGGCCCGAGCAACAAATAAGAGCAAAAAAATTCACTGCTAGGCTAGGACTAGGACTGAATTTGCTGTAAATGTTGACTTTTGGGTTTGCCACGATGATTTGAATAAAAAAAAACTAAAGGCAAAAACGTGATTTTTGTTGTTTTTCTATGACGTTAAAAACGGTAATTTTTGTTATTGTCCAAATTCAAACGCTGATATTCTGCAAAAATCGCTGACTTTTTTGTGTTTATTGGGTATCTCAATTTGAAAGACTTTCTACTCAATGCTCACAACTGCTAGTTAAGGCAATGTTCGCACGATTGAGAAAGTTACAATTTTTTAAAGCAGTGGAGTCTTGTACGGGCGGTTACGGGCGGTTCAGGTGTCAATGGGTTAATCACACTGTCAATTAAGCGTATATTTTCACCTATATAGCGCTCTTTAAGATATCCAGTCTGATCGTTATTTATGACATTCGGAAGGTGCTTTTCAATGCGGTGTGCGATGGCTTTTGCCGCTATCTTATAGTCGCAGTTTAGGAGTGTTAGTGGCCTCCAGTTACGTATGTAGTAGAGTTCATCGCTCTTTTTAGGAATAAGTTTTATAATACCTCTTCTTTGAGAGACAGAGAGCTGACCGGTCCCAAATCTGTGATTTAGAGCGTTTAAGAGAGGTTCCGAAATATCTGACCAGAAAGTATCATAAAATTCCGAAGGAAGACCATCTGTGCCGGGAGTTTTGCCGGGTTCCATATCTTTTAGTGCGTTTGAGCATTCCGCTTCTGTTAGCTGACCTTCAATTGTTTCACTTTCATCTTGACTTAAACGCCTGTCGTTTCATAAAAAAAAGCTTCAGCTTCTGAGGAGGATGTCTTTGAATTATTTATTATCTTAGAAGAGTAAAGGTCTTTATAAAAAGTCTTGCATTCATGAAGGATTTCTTTATCAGTAATTGTAGCGAATTCATTGTTGCCTTTCTTTATGCGGCTTATTGTACCTTGTTTATAGTGTCGTTTTTCAAGATTCAAGAAGTATTTGGTGTTTTTTTCCCCCTCATTGTGCCATCGAGTTCTAGATCGTAAGATTGCTCCTTTTGTGCGATGCTCAATGATTTTTTCTAGCTCGCTCTTAACGGTTTCCATCTTTTGAGGTAAATACGATTTTTGTTCCTCTTTTAAAGAGTTATTTCCTTCAATTTCCTTTTCTAAATCATGTATTTCATTGTTAAGTGCATCCTCTCATGACTTAGCTTTTTGTTTTTGGCTGCTGCATATGAGATCGTTTTTCCTCGCACTTTCATTTTGATCATTTCCCAAAGTAAGGCTGGGTTTACAGAAATGTCTTGCTCGTACTCATTTTTGTGTTTTGAATTGTTACTTTGATCTTTTCTATATACTTGTCATCTGTCAAGAGTGAGGTGTTGAGCTTCCAGAAACCCTTCCTCTTTGATTATAATGAAGAGCTAGTTTTAGTAGTATAATCGAGTGATCAGTTTTGTAGCCAGGCACAATATCTGCAAGATTGGTATCGCAAATTAAGCTCGAACTTATTAAAAAGAAATCAAGTCTGCATTGTATCTCTGGTTTTCTTCGGCGCCATGTGTATCTTCGGCGGTCAGGATTCAATATTCTCCATATGTCAGTTAAACTGAAATCTTCGCAGACCTGCAAAATAACTTTTTTAGCGTTTTGGTGGGTTCTGGGAAGGCCGCCTCTCTTATCTTCTTCAACATTCAATACGAGATTGAAATCGCCACCTAAAATGATTTTGTCGCATTTAAAATCGCGCAAATGATTTAAAAAGGAGCTGAAAAAGTTGGGGTCATCTTCATTTGGAGCGTAAATGTTAGCAAGTGTAAAGAATTTAACATCAGCTTTGATGTCGCATATAATAAATCGTCCTGAGGGATCAGAAAAAACTTTTAGAATATCAAGATTAAAGTTATTGTTAAAAAGAATGCCGACACCTGCTGAGTTACTTGAATGACAGCTAAACAGTGCTTGATAGCCCCATTCAATCCTCCATCTTTCGACTATAGGTTGGGTACAGTGCGTTTCTTGTAAAAAGTATATTGATTGTTGTTTCGTCCTCAGCCAATTGAAAGTCTCTTTTCTTTTATTGTTATCTCCTATTCCCCTGACATTGATGGAAGCAATTTTAAGTTCAGACATATTTTTGGCAGTTAATAAGCATTGTTTTAACCATTGTTTCAGCAAAGACGAGTTGTCGCCCACAGATCTAACACCCTTTGAGCTACGAGAACAGCTTAAATTAGATACGCATGTAAATTTTTGGAACTTGAAATGTTTATCTTTTTGGAAAGCGAAAAAGTAAAAAAAAAATTAATATATAATAAGATGGTAGTTTGACAATAACATATTTTCCGACAAAGTAAAACAAATAGAATAAGGAGCAAGAGGACATATACACACTTAGAAAAATAAAAGAAATTCTTGACCGAGAACATAGACCGGTTTGGCTTGCTAGGCTTTTTTTAACAAAAAAAAACGAGCAAAGATCTTGAAGTTTGTAGAAGCTCTTCGTAGGAAGAGTGCTTCGTTTTCCGACCGCCTTTTAAAGGTAATTGGATGATGAGGAAGTATTAAAGGAACGTTCCAAATAGTAAAATTAAATGTTTCTAAATAAAGGTACAATAACATGTTTCAAAAGACCAACAATTAAGCAGCTCATATTCATATAGAGTTTACCTTGGATGTATAATTGATCGGGTTTCGCTTTGCTGAAAGATGCAGGAATATTATTTTATCTAGCCTTCTTGAAGGTGTCCATTTGTTTTCTTCTTTCCACAATTTTGACTGGAAGGTCTTGATACATCTTATAATCTGTGCCTCGCAAGCGGTGCCCTAGAGAGAAGAGTCTTTCACAGTCTTTGTATCTCAGTAGTCTTGCAAGTATGGCTCAGGGCTTGTTTTCCTTCCTTTTTCCAACGTGGTGTACTCTTTGAATTTCGATGTTTTGAGCATCTTCGTAACCTAGTTCGGTTTCCAAGAAATTTCATAGCACTGACTCAGTATTTTCCTTGTCAATATTCTCTTGAGTTGCCTCGGGAATGTTCTCGAATTTTATGTTTTCTCTTCTTGAATAAGCTTCAAGGTACAGAGCTTTGTCATTTAGATTATTAATTGTACTTTGGAGCTTAGAGTTTTCTTTCATCAGCTCCTCGGTGTCTTCACTTAATTTTTTCTCAAGACCTTGCACCTTCTTAGCCTCTTTTTTCCGCTCCACGTTGTCAAAGTTGACACTATCTTTGAGGTCGCTGACATCTTGTCAAATAGCTGTGTGCGAGGCTTCCAGATTTTGTAGTCGTCCTTCAAGATTTTTGAGGGCCACTTTAAAGTTATTGACCGTTTGTTCAATAGCATCAAGCTTTTGAAGTTTCAATAAGATCTCTTGGAGAGTTTTATAGACATCTTGGTCGGCCATGGTTAGTGCAGCTGGAACTTCTATGGCGTCGTCTTCGTCTTCGAGCGAATCGTCTTGTTCACTTTTTTTCTTCTTAGCGTCAGGCGAGGGAGTCGACTTAGCAGAATTGTTTGAAAAAAAAAAAAAAAAGTTCTTGTTTTTCTTTTGCTAATGAATTTGTCAAAAAATTCATCCATTAAAGCGCTCTTATGTCTGATTTTGGCGGACGTTTTGGAAGCACCTCTTTACGCCGCCATTGTTTCGCCCCAGTCTCCCAGGGTCTATATTTCTTTTTTTATTATTATTATAATTATAATATTTTTGCTACTTACAATGCAATGCTTAGGAATACATTACTTACAATATGATACTCTATTTACAACACGTACAATACAATCCTCACACTACTTACAATGCAATGCTCTACTTATATACAATACGCTCAATACAATACTCACGCTACTTATAATGCAGTACTTACACTTTTTACAATACGACACTGGTTACATTACTTGTATATCGTCAGCTTAAATAATTTATTTTAAAGGACCAGTTGTAGTATTCCACTCGTCTTTTCTTTTAAAGCTCATAAAAAACCTTGCTTTTACAATGAAGGATTTAAGGATTTGAAGAGGTTTGTTTATTTGTTTATTTTTTCAAAAACCGCTGAACGATGTCAGAAAACTTGGAAACCCTTCTATGTTTGGGATTTTCTCTTGCATTTTACAAGTCCAGATAAAATATCTGGCAACAAGAAAGTAGAAATATTGTTGTGTGTGGGAAAGAATATCTGTTCTCAGACCTAGTATTATAGCCAAGGATAAATTATCAATTTTTGTCGTTGAACACTTTTCATAGAACCATTTTCCAAAACCCTGCCAGAAAAGTGACGTTTCGTTACAGTACCAGAATAAATGAATTAGTGTTTCTTTCTCTCCACTACAGAAAGTGCAAATATCATTATTCCTGATTCCAATTTTATTTAAAAAGTCATTTGTTGCTAGTCTTCGATGAAGCAGTTTAAACTGGAAAATAATTAATTTGGATATTTTTGTACAGCAAAAAGGTAGTTTGTAAACAGCCTGCCAGTTAAGATCAGTGCATTGTAAATTGCAGTCAATAATCCACTTATTTTGGCTTTTACTGGGGCAACCCTGTTTTAAGCTGACAAGTTTCTCGTAAGCTATTCTGTTAGATTTGTTAGCTTTTATAAAATTATCGGCAAAACTAACATAGTTTATGTTATTTACAAATTGGTCTTCTTTGTCTCTTCTAAGGGCTTTTATAGCAGATACAACACCTTGAAAGACAAGAAAGTTTGTTTTGATGTCAAAGCGGTCTTTGAAGTTAGAGAAAGATAAAAAACTGTTCTCATCTTTCATA
The DNA here is from genome assembly GCA_024195265.1 of Dendrophyllia cribrosa. Lineage (NCBI taxonomy): Eukaryota > Metazoa > Cnidaria > Anthozoa > Scleractinia > Dendrophylliidae > Dendrophyllia > Dendrophyllia cribrosa. Next base: position 23,004,760 of record JAJLRJ010000001.1, on the reverse strand, counting down.
AGATGTCCAACTGTTTTTATTCCTTTAGCGGACCATGATTTATAGTACATTGGCTTATTCCCCACCCTTATAAGAGAATTGTGCCAGGGGTTAAGCGAAAAAAAATGTTTTACAGATTTTACGCTATCGTCAAAACTAATTTCTGACCATATTTGCAAAATTTCAGACGTAAAGGCGTCAGATACTTTAATATACCGAGACAGATCACTTTTATTAAGGTTTCCTTTGAAAATGTCAGGTCCTCCATACTCTTGTAATTCAAAGTCAAAAAAAAGTTTCCATTTTACCATAATTGTCTCTGTCTAAGTATTTTTTAACCCAGGTTGATTTGAGCGCTTTATTAAAAGACTTAAGGTCGATCATCTTTAATCCTCTGTTTTCATAATCACTAATCATAACGTTTCGCTTGATTTTGTCCCCCTTTCCATCCCAAAGGAAATTATAGAAAATCTTGTTAATCTCATCTATTGCTCGGTGGCTTGTTTGTAGGGGAGAAAGAATATAAACGAGTTGTGAGGCAATTAAACTCTTTAAAACAACAATTTTCCCCAGAAGGCTTAAGCGGCGGTATTCCCAGCAGCTTAAGGACGTTCGCGCTAATTGTTTATGCGCATCCTTACTGCGCACGCAATTCATGTCGCAACGCCATGCTTCGTCATGCACGAGAAGAAAATCTAGGACATAAAGGGCTGATAGCAGTTGCGTTAACTTTGCTTAGATTTAACTCGCTTGGATGGTCGGTGACCCCCAATTTTTTTTTCATAGATAATTTTCTTTGCCAATTCTTGACAGATTGTGAGAAAATGAACAAAAAATCAATGTAGGAAGTTTAAATTTTTTCCATTTTTCTACCCGCGCGCCATCGAATCCTGCCAACTTGTGGCTGTCAGAGTTTGCAAATGCTGTCGTTTAAAGATGAAATTTACTTCAAGAAACGTCACCAGTTGAATAAATTAGCTGAACAGACCTACTAGCATAAAATTTGGGAAAGAAAGTTGCATTTTAGAGATTCATTTGCAATATTTTTAGACGAACAGACATTCGGATCACATCCCGTAAGGAAGACCAATTTTTCAAAATTAGGGTTGCCTTTCAGATAGCTTATCTCAGAAACGAAGTCGGTGACCCCCTCATTTTTTTGCATTTCTGACACGAGTAACCCATAACCTAGCTGTAGCAAAAGTTTTATAAAAAAAATCAATGTTAGAAGATTTTCGCGCGAACGTCCTTAAGCAATTTTTAACTTTTTCTAACTTTTCACTGTAATTTTCGTTCATAGTTACAGTTATTGTAGGATCTGTTGATATCCAAACGCCAAGAGCCTTTACTTTGTGTTTGACCCATTTTAGATTCTTTTCAGGACAGAAAATTTCTTGGCGTCCTGTGCAAGATCCGATCCAAAGTATTTCAGTTTTTTTGTTGTTAAGCCGCAGGCCAGATATAGCACTAAAATGTTCTAGGTCATGCAAAGCGGACACGAAGGAAGTCTGGGAACCATCAAGAATGATTGTAGTGTCATTGGCATATTGACTAATTTTGATTTCTTTACCATGCACTAAAATTCCTTTTATAGCGTTGTTTCTTCTGATTTTTTTCAGCTAATATTTCCACACCAAGAATAAAGATGTAAGGGGAAAGGGGGCAGCCTTGCCTAACTCCTTTTTCAGGTGTAAAAAAACTACTTGGCCACCCATTGTTTAAGATACAGCTTTCTATACTTTGATAACACAATTTAATCCAGTTTATAATTGATGGTCCAAAATTAAAAGACTCTAATTTTTTCCATATAAATGACCATTCCACTGTATCGTAATAGTAGTAATCCAGGAATATCATAAGCAGCTGTGCATGGTTTATTATGCCATCAATTAACCTAATATTTTCACCAATAAATCTACCTTTCAAAAAGCCAGTCTGGTCGGTATTAACTAGTTTTGAAATTACGTTTTTAATATGATTGGCTATGGCCTTTGCTGCTATTTTATAATAACAATTCAATAGTGTTATTGGGCACCAATTTTTAACATAGTAAGGTTCTGTGTCTTTTTTTGGTATTAGTTTAATTATCCCACGTCTTTGGCTTATTGAAAGTTGTCCCTTTTGATAAGCATAGTTGAAAGAGTTTAAAAAGTTGTCTGAGAGATCATTCCAAAAAATCTTGTAAAATTCTACAGGCAACCCATCGGTGCCTGGCGTTTTTTCATTATTCATACTTTTTAGAGCTTGTAGACATTCTCCCTTAGTTAACAGGCCTTCACAATAATTTTCTTTATCCTCAGAGTTCAAAACTTTCTGATCAGTTATTTAAAAAAAAAGGTTGCTAGTTTCGCTATCGTCTTTGTCACTTTTTGAGCTATAAATATTTTGGTAGAAGGTTTCACATTCTTTTAAAATTTCTTTGTCTGAAGTGACAAATTCATTATCGTTCACCTTAAGCTGGCTAATTACACCATTTTTGAAGTGTCTCTTTTCAAGATTTAAAAAATATTTGGTATTTTTTTTGCCTTCATTATACCATCTGCATTTTGCTCTTAAAATCGCACCCTTTGTTTTGTATTCAATTATTTTTTCCAGTTCTCTCATTTTATCTTCTAAATATTTGCGGTTTATCATTTTTTTATCATCATTGGTTTCATTGGATTCAATTTCTCTTTGTAGCATGTTTATTGACCTTTCTAATTCTTCTTCTTTCCACAACAATTTGGCCTTTTTAGCTGTTGCATATTTAATAGTTTGCTCTCTAACTTCTATAATTTGACGTTATTGCAATACAACGTTCTGCGCATTTAAAGTTATTTTAAATATTCCGGAACATTTTCAGAATCGTATCTTTCGCTATTTATGTATAGATATCGACCTTTAACTTTAGCATCGCTTAATCCATGTTCCTCGCGGGCTTTTATCATTGCCTTAATCAGTATTTTCCGTTCTTCTTGTATGACCTTTGCATAGTCTTCTGTGATGTATGCTTCCGAGTGTGTACTAGAATTTTTGATCTTACCTCTCGCCGACCAAACAAGATCTCGGTCCTCCCGACATACAAATCTGGCGATAATTGGTCTGTGCCTATTTTGGATTTTTTTACCAACCCGATGTACTGCATGAAATCTCATTCCGGAGGTGTCAATTCCAAGATCTTCCTTGATGATCTCATTCACGAGCGATTTACAATCTTCGTCTTCTCTCTCCATGATGTTGTTCAGTCTCAAATTCTCTCGTCTAGTGTATTGTTCGAGGCTTGTATTACGTTCAAGTTCCTTTTTTAACTGTTGTTCCAGATCCGCAATCTTTTTATTTAGTAGCTCCGAATCTGCTACTCGTGCTAATGATTCTGTTTGGAATTGTCCCTTTAAGGTGTCAACTTCTTCTTGAGTATAGCTCAAACTCTGTTCCAAGTTTTTAATCGAAAACTTTACTTCGTCTATGTCTGTTTTAAATTCATGGCGTAAATTGTCTAAATCGGTGTGAAGCTCCGCCAGACCCTCAGTAACAATTTTTTTCAAGCAATCGATTGAGTCTTTTAGTTCTTGGCTGAAGCTGCTGTTGATCTCGTCGTCGTTGACACTTGGAGCGGCCATTTCTTCCTCAGCTTGCGAAGAGCTTGATCCGCGTTTGGTTCGTTTTCTTCCCATAATCCAAAATTTTTCTTTCAGTCAAACAATCTGCATGTCCTACAAAACGTTTCTGCTATCAAGGTGCTGCTGTATATCATGAATTTCAGCGTTGAGAACCATTTCTTCTTGGAGCTTTAAAAAGCGTGTGTATACACCATCGCTCCAGGTCCAGTCCAGTATAAATGAGTTATAGGGTCTATATTTCTATCTTCACTCAGGTCGGCGATGTCTGTACAATTTTTTTTTGGCATGTTAAAATAATTCATTGAAATTTTACTTTTTACACATCTCACGAACTAAAGTGGTAGCTACCACTTACAGTGTAGGTAATATAGGTGAATGCTTATATTAAGTGGTCAGTGTTCTTACCAGGATTTTGCCTTGGGGAGTTGCAGGGCCCCCTCTGCTGAAAAATAGGGGCCCTATAAGAATATCAGAGGGACAAAGTTAACAAAAACAGTGTGGTATGAATAATCTGAGCACGCACTCCAAAAGGTCTGTTACATGAGGTACCTACCTGATCCAACATGGCGGACAAGATTTTTTTGATTTGATAGCGATGCTTACGCAAACCTTCACCATGTATGTGTGACCAACGAGGGTAAAGGCAATAAAATTAAAGGCTTTAAATTTTTTGATAAATGTTTTTATTCATTTGAACAAGCAAAATGCTGGGGTGTTTGATTGACCATTGAACTACTCATAAACAATCCAAAGTCTGTTTGACTCGAAGCTTGCTTCTGCGCCCTAACGGGCGCATCTTCTTGGCTTTTGGTGCTTTTGGGAATTCCGCAAGGCCGCCCCCTGTTGAGAACACTGAGTGGTGATTCCTTAAAAATGGGTGTTTTTAATACCTTGGGCTGTTTTGAATTATGCACTTCTAGTCACTTCCTGAAGACTGTGTTGTCCCCCTAGATAACTCATACTTTGGCCATCAATTTAGCCCCCCCCCCCCCCCTTCTCCACTTTAAAAAATTGCCCCACAGGCCTTGCAGATTGAGAAGATTGGCAATGACAGCTAGTCATTTTGTTAGCGCTGTACAACAAGTGGTTTGCCACTGGGGGGAGGGGGTACTCTGCAAATTTTAGGGTGAGGGTGTGCCGCTGGGACTCTGAGACCCTTAACCTATACTAGACCATTTTAGCTGCATTTTGCAACCCTATTCTAGACTAAACACTGAAAAACCCTACCCTATCCTAGACCTATTCCAGACTCGCTATTTTCCAGAAACTTGTTCACTATCACAGTCTAAGATGCCAGGGATCAGTAAAAATGCCGTACTGCCCACCGTACCAATTTTTAAATGCCATTTGCCAGTAAACCTTGTCTAGACTAAATTCTTAACGCAACAGATCAGTTTTGCGGAAAATGATACCCTATTCTAGACCAAAAATCTCTGAATACTATACCCTATCCCAGACTAAACTACCTGAAAACCATACTCTTCACAGTGGCACATACCTATATAGCTCAAATATGGGAGTACCTACCCCGCGGGTTTGCCATATAAGGTGATGCAGGAGCAAAGAGAATTAGTGCATGCAGGCTACAGTCAGTCCTGGTTTGGAAGCTTCACAACTGTAAGTACTTGTTAACCCTTTCACTCCCAGAGTCAAGTTTGGAGACATGCAGTGTAGTTCTAACTTTTAAGTCTCTCGACAAAATCTTATGGTGTGATCATTCAAATGAAATCTCTTTGGCAGTACTTTTGCATGGTGCCATTTTGTTTTTCAATATTTTACATTGTAATTTTTGGCACTCTTGGAAGTTAAAGGGTTAAAAAGTTAGTCATTGATTTTTTACAAATTATTAAAAAGTCCATGTCACTTCCATAGCTTTATAGATTTATGGTGATGTACTGTTTGGAGTGTACAACAAAATCTAGTAAAGTTCAAATTCACTGTTACCTTGAACAAGGTATCTGTTAATTGTTACTATAACACGATGGGCTAAAAACACAGAACAGAATCACATGTGTTTTATAGAGGTTTTGCACGGCAGCCATGTTGCATGGCAGGAACAATAGATTTTTTCCCCTATGGGAAAGAATGTTCTTTCTAATGCAAAACATTTTCATTGTTCCTGCCATGCAACATGGCTGCCGTGCAAAACCTCTATTGTCGACACATTTTGATCTGTCAATGGAAAACCTCACATTAGTTTATGCCGCATAAATTATTTCAAGCATTTCTAATGGCAAATTGGATTTGTTTCTAATGATACCTATTGTCTAGAATCCAATCAGAGCATGGTTCCCAGATCCTAGAGAAACAGAAGAATACTGGAACATGTTTAACAATGCCATAACGCAGACGTCCTTTTTCCGCACTAAGCAAAGGAAATACAGGAGACGTCTGTACACAGACTAGCACTAACGTTTCCTTATAAGGAAAAAGCTCGGTCATTATGAAAAAAAAAACTCGCAAGAGGCTGAGAGTTGCAAGAGTAAGCATACATTTAACGCGTTTGGATAAGGAATGTACTTTCCGTGAAACAAGGAAATTTTTTTACTTGATCGTGAATTTCGAGTTTCGAGATGACGAGTGAATTTTCCCAATTTGAATGAGCTAGATACGCGGTGACATGCAATATGGTGTGCAATATTTTAGCTACCGCAAGGCGCTTCAAACACGTACGCACTTCTAAAGCCTAAACAACTTTAACCGAAATAAAACCAGCGTTGGTGAAAATTCTCAGTCACATTATTTAATTAATACAAACTTTAATAAAATTTAGCTCAGCTCACCTCGATGTCACGAATTATTACGCTTCTGCCGTTTGTGTACAAAAAATTCTTCCCTTTGGGATCGCCATTTAGGAGCGTTGGAGCTCCTCTCACAGTTCTTGGTAAAGTAGAAAATATGCGTCCTGAAAATATAAAAGCTTTAGTTAGCTTGTTGGGAGACAACAGATCTTGGCAATAGGAGAGATCTGAGCTAGAGCTTAAGCTTACAAGCTGCGACTTCAATAAGGTTTCACTCGAGAAGAGAAGCATAAAAGCGAGTGATGCAACTTAACCGCAGCTTACCGCAGGCTTAAATTAAAGTAAATGGCATCTTAGCTTTCGTAAAAGAAACAAACCTTTCTCAGAAGACATTATCTTCCTTATGTGGTAAAATATTTCTCCTTGAATATGGAGTGATTGCACTCTCACACCGGCCTGTCACACCTCTTCCGGCAAACAACTTCTTTCCCAGAGTTCCTTGCAGGCTAATAAAGTTCGTGGCAGACGGGTGACTATATGGCATACTGGCATGAAGTATATACCGGATGGTCGGATGTGCATGGATGTGATAATCAGTCTGTGGTATTACTCCATGTGTCCAATAATATATTGAGTACAGTTGGTTGTTGGGATGTTTATGTGGACTGATTTGTTTTATAAAAGGACATGGCAGTTTTACAGCATCCTTCGTGCAAGCGTGAGTATGCCTTAGTAGAAACCCTCAGTATCAAACGGACAGTTGAAAAAGTCTCAGAAAATACTCCTCTCGTCGCTTGATAATTTAATACTGCAAAGTGTAAACTTGCTAAAACTTGACTTGTATTGACTGTATTTAGCGGTCACTTCTATTAAGCGGTCGCGGTCACCTTTTCCTAGGTCCCAACGAGTTATTTTTTATTGTCTTCTTCTGTATTCAACGGTATAAACTGAAGGGATCTGAGGGAAACCATAGGGATATTAAACTTAAATTATAAATATGGCCTCTGTAGTGCTTTTAAAGAAGTATGTAATTCCTTTTCGTATTTTCAAGCCAGTAAACCTGTATTAAACGGTCAACTGGTATTATTAAAGCGGTCAGTTAGTCATTCCCCAAGGATGACCAATTAATTCAAGTTTGACTGTTAAGGGGAAGCTGGGAAAATATTTTTGTTTGTTTAGATGTTGTAAGCTTACGTAAACTTGCATGCATTAATAGACGATTTTTGTATTCTCGGTATTGAACTGGAACTAGCTTGCAGACGAGGCTCATGCGGGGCATTCTTTTCACATGCAAATATTTTTAATGATATTCCCCCCGCATGAGCCTCCATTGCAAGCTAGTTCCAGTTCAATACCAAGAATACGAATATTGTCTATTGAACTTGTTAATTTAATGTTTATTTAACTTTGACATTTGTTCCTTCATTTTAGACCAATTATGGCGTATTTCTTCACCACATTTTAGGTAAGTTTTAAAAGTGGCACATGGGTCATTGACATTGTAATTTAATCCCCCCCCTCCCCCCCCCCCCCCCGGGGAGGGGGAGTTCTCCCTAAAATGGGCTATACAGGGATGCTCCACCCGAAAGGGGTACCTTTTTGAGGCTGAAGGTATATATGAAAGGGTAGGGATTTCATGAGTCAAGGTTAAAACCCTTGCTGCTTGAATGCTAGTCTTAGTCCGTGATTTAATGTGATCGAAGTCTGCAGTTGGCATAACTCACAAAATAGTTTTTCTTCAGTCATAGTCTCTATTGGAATAGTAGAACAATTTCTTGGTCTTCTTGTCTAATATTAGACAACGCTTCATCTGCCGTTTTGATTTGGTTTTCGCGGAAAATTAATTAGAGATTCTTTGTAACTCTCCCTTGGGAGATTACCTGAAGATTTGATTGATGTGTTTACCGTTCTCAACCAATCAAAATGGTCCATACACGGGCGTACCAGGGCCGAGTTGTTCAAAGGCTGATTAGCACTAATCCTGGATTAACTGTCAACAGAACATATGAATTGTCATGGTAATTAACTCTGGATTAGCACTAATCGTCCTTCGAACAACTCGGCCCAGGACTACTAAAAAAGCCCAGGATACAGAGCCACAGTGAATGGTTTCCCCCGAGATTTATCTGGAAAATCTGATTTCTTTTTGGTTGGTCTTGTACTCTGAACTTTGAAATGAGTAGTTTCGCCAGGCGAAAATTATTTAGAAAATGAAGATGTGGGATGGCATGCAAGTCCTTCGCAAGGTTACTTCCCGGCATTACATGTATGTCACTGGTACTCATTTATACACCTGGGTAGAGAGAGACAACGTGGAGCAAAGTTTCTTGTCTAAGGAAACAACATTATGGCAGAGATCAGGCTGGTTGAAAGTTTGACGCGCTAACCACACCTGACATTACTAATCGAACCAAATCGAACATTCGATTAATCGAACTTACCATATTTTCTCAATTAAATGCCCCTGGCATTTCTTTGAATCAGCAGATTAGTTTTTCTCGTATATCGCTATATAGCACTGGATTTGCTTTTCGGAAATGAATCATAGTTGATGTACGTTATCAAGGTAATGACTTGATTTGAAAAAACAGCTTTTTATTCCACTACGATTAGGCATTTAAGAATAGAAAGTCCAAAACATGCCTTTTCGACATTTCTCTACGACCTTAATTAGCGCGAATTTCAGCCAAAAAGGAGCGTTTCTTCTAAAAGTTGCTGTAGTTTCTCAATATCGTTATGTATTTTTCAAAGAACGTTGCTATCTTGTTGCAATGACGCAAATTGTGTTATTTTCAACCTCTTGTTCTTTCTTGAAGGTTTGTTTGCGTTTGCTATTGACGCAAGAAACGTGCGTAGATTGAAATGATAAGCATTAGTCTGTGTAAATAATATGTCATGTGATACTGTGATCGCATGTTCGCGCTGAAATAAAATGGTAAGCAACTTTTTGCTGGTCCAATTTGTCCAGTCAATTTTGGATTACACTCTAGTTGTGAAAATATTATCATTTCTTCGTCCTTTTGCTAGCTAGCTTTAATCTGGCCGTGTATTTTGCACCATGTATATCAGTTGTCAAGTTTCGTATATTTACTCAGATTTCGTGAAATTCTTCTATAGCAGGGTTTTGCGCTAGATTTTTTCAACCGTTAACCATACATTCGCCAAATGGAGTTGTTTGAGAACTACGATATAAATGCCGAGTATGGGCCTTCTACATCCGGTGGAAACGAAGAGCGAGGCACAATTACTGGGACAGATATGATGTCCGTGCGCTGGAAAATTTTCCACTTTAATGTGAGAATCAATGAGCAAAACCAAAAGGAGATTCCAAAATGTGCCAAATGTTTCGCAAGATGTATTTTCGAAGGCAACAATTAGTGAAATGCGTACTTGCAGAATTCACTGACTGTAATTTAATACTCGCGCGAACGGTCAACGGTCTACAAAGAGAAATAAGAACTTATGTAATCTTTATTTGTTGTTAAGTGTAGACCGTTGAAAACATGTAGACCATGGGGAAATTTTTATGAAATGAAATTGAGCGCCTTTTCTTAGTGGAAATGTATTATGAGAATATAATTATTGTTTCCATTTTTCTATAAATATATAATAAAAGCCAAAAACAAGGTTTCTTTTCGGAAGAATGTTTTCATTCCCTTATACTGTCACGAAAGCGTGACATGTAAAAGATGTCACGAAAGCGTGACATGTAAAAGTGTGAAATTACTGTAATAATTGGAACCATTATTGCCACTAATTACAACGCACTGACCATTACAGTATTTATCAGCACAAAATATAATCTTTTCTCTTTCTATTGATACCTTTTAATCACATATTACGTGCCGGTTCCTCTTGCTATTAGTGTTTTAATTGAACTACTAGTCAGACAAACAATTGCAAAAAAAGTTGAGACATTGTGTACAGTAGTGCATATTTCGAGGCTAACATGGTTTTCAACAAATCCCCACCCCCTCCCCCCTTATCAATGCTGTACCAGCTCAAAAATGCCATTCAAACTAACAGTCATCATCATTGTAAGGGGGAGGGGGGTCAGTAGCACATGGCATTGATTTCATTTGTGTTACGCGGTCACTTTTATACGGAATGAACATTTTTTTGGAAAGTGTCTCAACCTTTTTGCAACTGTTTGCAGCTCCTAATTTCTCTTAGGAGAAATTTCATAGATCTACAAGTTATAAAGTTTAACAAAGTGAAATACCCATGCATTGCTGATCCATGTTATTATGTATGTCAACTTTCTAGGTATGGATGTCTGTTGTCAACTTCTTTTACCGACACTAGACATGGTATATGTCTGGGATCAACACAAAATCTGCAGCGGCACCGTCATGGCAACCACGTGCAGTCTCTATTCAATGGTGGCTCGGGCATTAGAAAACCAGCTCACAGCTCACAGCTCAGCTTGTTAGGTGCTCAGTTAAGCACTTGCAAGTTGACACAGAGCATACATGCAAGGCAGCCAAATGACGATGTATATCATGGTGGTCAGTGTATTTTATATTCAAAACTACATGTAACTGGACTTCAACCAAGTTTATCTGTAGTGAATTGCACCATGAACAGCAACATGCTTTATCAAACTTTTTTCAATGTAGAAAATCTGTTTTTAAAAACATCTCCATTTCTTCACCAAAAAAGAACATTTTTTACTAGCAGAAGTAATTTTGACCCATCATCCCACAAGACTGCAAAGAATGTTAAACTGTGGCAAGATGAAGAAGAAAAGTCCAAAGTAGAAGAGGCTGTTGAAGCCATGAAAAAGAAAAAGGAAATACTGAAGGAAAAAGCATTTCAGATGGAATGCAGCCCAGAGGAGGTAGAACCAATGGTTGCCGTTGCTCCAATTCCAAAGAAGACTTTATGGCAGTGGATTAAACATGAGGCTGTGCACTATTACAATGGGTTTAAGCTTCTTTATCTTGAAGCAAAAATTGCTGCTCGCTTGTTATGGCAAGTGATGAATGGGAAGATGTTGACAAGACGTGAGAGACGACAGGCAAGTACATGTAATGTTCCACTTCCAGTTAAACTTTCCAAGATCAAACTTGATTTCGTGCACCGTAGTTTTTATTTTTTAGGTGCATGGATTTATATTTCGCTACCTTTACGTTTAAGAAACATCGTTCCTCTAGAATATTATTTAGGAATTAGCACTAAATGATGTTTACTTGTAAGGTTTTATTGAGTTTTTAATGTTTTTAACTTGAGTTTTCTTATTTAGTTTGTAACTTACTGTAGTACACTATTTTCCATTTTATGTATATGTTGTGGTTCAAATTTTTCTTTGGTTTGAAAATTTTTAAACCAGTTTAATTTTTATTTTCCTTTGTCTCAGATTCATTAACATAATTTGAGACAAAGAAAAGCAAAAATCAAACTGGTTTAAAAATTTTCAAACCAAAGAAAAATTTGAACCACAACATAAATTATATCTTTTTTTAGTTAGCAGGATCCTGTTGATAACAGTACTATAGTACTGAAGGGTTATCCTGCATAAATATTGAATTATTATAATTATTATTTTTATTATTTATTATTATTATTATCAACACATGAATGTTTTTAATTTTACCCCAAATTAGAGTGGTTTCACTTATCTTGTGAAACGGAAATAGTGTAACAGCTGTCAACACATGATATGACTTGCAAAATATGGTTGTTGCTAATTAAATTGGTTGAAGGAACCTACAATGGAACAAACCTAGGCAAACATCTTAAACATAACTGTTAATGATTAGAAGCATTCCTTAATTAGCAATTATAGTTTTAAGGTTAAGGTTGTACCTGGCTGTTATTGATTGGTAAAAGTTTACCATGCTCATCATGGTAACTACTATAAGTATAAGTAACTACTATATATAAGTAACTACTATACTATATATTGTGTTTTTAGTTTCTTCGCACAGCAGCCGATATATTCCGACTGGTTCCATTTCTGGTGTTTCTACTTATCCCATTTATGGAATTTATGCTGCCAGTGGCCATCAAGCTTTTTCCAAATATGTTGCCAAGTACATTTGAGGACAAATCTAAGAAGGTATTGATAAACAAGAAAATTGTTAACCACTCTGTTGCTATTTGTGTGGCCAGACTTCTGATTTTAAGCAGCAATGTTAAGATTGACCATCTGATTACAAGCCCGATGCCTGACCGCTGCACAAACTTGCTAGCCACTTGTGAATTGTTGCAAAAAATTGTTTATTAAAACCAAGCCTTGTTCTTTTTTCTACTGATTTATTGCCACAGACCCAAATGTGTTTGCATGCCAAATGACACACTGAACAACTGTATTCAAAATATAGTATTTTCAAGTGTTTCTGTAGCAGAACTGAGTTGTGCTAGCAAATTCAAATAAAAAGAAACTGATTTTGAGGATTGAAAACATTCTTTTAAATATAATTTTGATCTGTCAAGTCAACAGTTGAGGGAGTTTGACAGCTGTCAATCATAGGGAATTACCAAATAAGGAAATCACAAAAACACGTTTTCCTCATTCGGATTTTAATATTTTTCGATTCTGTTTTCAGCAATGCGTTTCAACAGCCAATTGGCACAATCGTGTGTTTGGGAACTTGAGTTGCGTTATTGTAAGCAAAGTTATTGGAAAATTTGGTTAAATAAAATAAATCAACATTTTTCTCGATAAATTTTGCTTACAATAATGCAACTCAAGAACCCAAACACATGATTGTGCCAAATTGAATTTGCTAGCACAACTCAGTTCTGCTACAGAAACACTTGAAAATACTACATTTTGAATGTCCCGCCAAAGGGTCATGTGACCTAATTCAACCAATCAGAGTGCTCAAAAGTGGTCAAAAGGCCAAATTTTGAATGTCCATATCTTCTGAACGATTTAAGATATTGACCCGAAATTTTGGATTTTGAAATTGGACATCAGGATGCTTACCGAGACATTTTTGGGAGATATTCAGAGAGGGCAAATATACCCTGGGCAGGTACCTTAAAATGAAACATTTTGTGGACAAACGCAGGCATCTAAGATGAAAATTCTCTATAGGCAGAATGGCAAAATGGAGCCAAAAATAGTGTAGGTGTATATGTGGGATGGAGAAATCTCATTTTAAACCCTCTCAATATCTGTTATTCAAAAGTAAGTTTTGTGCAGAATATAATGACAAAATGAAAAAAAAGAACCATCATTGTTAAAATAAGAAATGTGATTTGCTTGTTATTATTAATAATAACTATTTATGAGATAAAAAAGATTTTACCATGTGATTGTAATTGTGCCACTCATGCATGGTACCGTAAGCAACATCCTTCTTTTTTCCTTTATTACAAGGAGGAAAACAAAAAGAAACAGCTTAAAGTTAAAATACAGATGGCAAAGTTTTTGCAGGACACTGTTGAAGAAATGGCAGTCACAGCAAAACAAAAGAAAACACAGGAGGTTGTTGCTGAGTTTGCAAACTTCTTTGAAAAGGTAAATGGATTGCAGGGGTTGAGCACTTACATGTACTGTACATAATTTATTTACAGCCTCAGCAAGGTTTGCACATATATTTCAAGGTGGACTTTTACCTGTTCCAAATGCAAAGAAATATACATGTATCTAGTAGAGAATACTTGACTGTCGAAAAAGAGGACATTGTGAAAGCAATGTACTGATCTTTGGCATTTGGAGTCCTTTGATTTTCAAGGCACATGCTCTGGAAAATTAAAACCTATCTACAGACTTCAAATGGACTTTTTAAGCCTTAGTGGAAAACCCTACAGCATGGTAACAATAAAGGTTGTTTATTAAGTGAAACAAGGAAAGCTGTAACAATTAAAGTTGTTTACTAAGTGTGCTGTTGATGGGTTCTAACATTCTAGATGAAAAACAGGAACACAACAAACCATCTTCCAACATGGCAGGCCCATTCCGAACAGCCCTGCTTTAATGCATATGTGAATAAAAACATTGACACACTACTTGTAGATGATAACTTTGGAGGCATCACTAGAACAGTTTGCTTATCTGGGACCCCTTCATCAAAACCCTCTTCATCTAAAACCCTTGAGTAAAATTCTCATGCTCAGTCTGCAGCAGATGATTGTACATAACCTACATAATGCAGTTGCCATCCTACTCTCACCAGATACAGTAGGTTAATGGCCCCAACTGTCTTACCAGGATTCCACTTCTCTATCCCTCCCTGGGCCTTTCACACATTCATAGAAGTCACAAAGATAGTTCACGCATCTTAACACAGCTCTTATCATGCTGCCACTGTTACTTGCCTTGCTGGTTTTGGATGTGCTCTTCCATGTTAGGCTTCAGAACACTGAACTTGGTGCGAGGTTTGTCCTTCAAGAACAGTTCTGCTGTTGTCACTCTTGTTACGAAATGAGGAGTGTTTCTGTACTGGCCAGAACAAACAGTTGGCCAGTTGATGCTTCAAGGACTGCTGCTGCACACCTCATTTTACACTTTTGGCATGCTTCTGTAAGACTTGCTTTAGAATTTGTACTGAACGCTTTGATTTATAGAATAGTTCTGAAAATCAATTAATGGTAAGTTTAATTTTGTTAACTGTCTGTAAGAAAATGGACAGAAAAATACAAAATCTGGATGATGTTTGGACTTTTTAAAATGTTCATGAACTTTTGAAACACCCTGTAGCTGCATAATAACTCACCATCTGACACTTTGAACACACTGCCTGACGAGCAGGGTAACATTTATCTCAGCCATAACGCCCCTCTTGACCACACCGGTAGCATCGCCCCTTACCAGACTTTTTGCTTGGCTGCCTGAGAGATTTAGAAGGAGGTTTTCGAACAATTATATTCACACGTTATGACTCCTCTCTCTGCAACTTAAGGCCATATACTCCTATTTTCTGAGCCTGCAGGTCTACAGTTTCCATCACTTGAGCGACCTCTTGCACTTTTGTTAAGGTCAAGTTTTCCTTTCCCAGTCATTTTCTTCTTAACCCCATTCATAACTTCTTTAATATGTATTCAAACGCCATCAAACTTTGTGACTTTTCCTAAAATATATATTAATTTATCTGGCAACAATTTCATAAGACAATTTTTTGATCACGTGACTTGATGTTTCCATGGCAACAAGATTTTGACACCCATGTTTTTTTTTTAAATTTGCATATTTATACCTTTGAATGAAGAAAAACAATGTTTATTGGTATAACTTGTATTTTTACATCATTTAGCGTTTATTTATTGATTTTGAATAATTTGGACAGTTTTTAAGGATTGCGCATCACTATTGCGCATAATAAATTGCGTCATTTGCGCGTGCACGAGCGCGCGCGCACTCCGAAGCAAGAGGGTTTCCTTTGAGGATTCAATTACAAAGAGGATTTCGCGCTGGTCGGGAACAATAGTTTGACAACGAGCACGGTAACCCCCAATTTTTAATGCAGAAATCTAAATGACACACGGTTGACTACAATATATCGCGATTTAAAGAAAAGTTAAAAATTCTGCTTTGAAATATTTGTATTTGAATGCTGTAAAGAACACGTCTTCAGGTAGTGTTGGGTATGCGCGCACGCCGCAAATTCTTTAATTTCTTTCATGATCTTAATTCCTGGTAAACTAAAATAGTTTATAATGTAAGATCAAAGTCAATTTTGTTGAACTGCTCTATTATTTTAATCCAAACAATGATTTTTTTCTAGAAATTATAGTCCCCTTTCTGATTATTAGGGTTCAGTAATGAAACCACGCGGGTCGTATAGTTACTATAATGGCCATCCATGTTGTGCAAAAACGAGCACGGTGACCCCTATTTTTTATTTCATTTTTGTGATGCTCATAACATAATTACCATCTGGACCAAGTTTTAGAAAATCGTAAAAATTCCTTCTTTTTCAATGGAATCACCTTAAGAGGTTTTGAAAAATTTCAGAAATTCATGATGGCGGCCGTATAACTAATTACCTAATAACTATGTCATATGACGTCATTGTTCCATTGTGCGGACCGCAAAGGAGAAAGTTTTGGACATACTATGTACCCTCTTGGTTTCATTATCATAGCCTTAATGTTCTTGAAGTTACGAAGGGGAAGCACAATGTGCCCCCCCCCCCCCCCCCCCCCCCAGGCTCAGGAACTCAAAAAAAGCCCAGGCCAAATAGGGTTAAAGTAGAAGATCAACATTTATCAATGACTTGATCTCTGGTGTTAACATCTGAGTCATTGAAAATACAATTCTGTGTTAGTTTCCTGAGTCTAGCAATGAAATGATAGACTGTCTGTCCATCATGTAGAGCCATGCTCCTAAACACATGTCTAGCAATGAAATGGTAGACTGTCCCTCCATCATGTTGAGCCATACTCCTAAACACATGTCTCGAATATGGTTCAACAGTACGTATTTAGAGTGGGTACAGTTTTCTTGAATTCCGTAGCGGTATCGTCTACAAATTAACGCATCTGTGCCTGGGTCAGTTATTTTTTGTACAACTCTTGAACCTCTATTCCGGCTGTGTGATGTAGCAAAGCCTTCTTTTGCACATCGTTCACCACTCCTTTGGAAAGTATTGAAACAATTGATTAAAAGCCATTTCTTCCAACATGGTGCCAGTGCTGACAAATATCTTAATTGCAATGGAATGGACTTATCCCTTTGATTTAACTGCCACCATTATTTGCTATTTGAGTCTTACATGTGTATTTAGTCCATCCATTCCTTGTCGCCAGTGTTAAATATGGAGAAACCAGTCGATGGGTTCTAACATGGTCCAATTAAACTAGATTGAACACAGGAACACAACAAACCATTTTCCAACAGGGCGGGCTTGTTCCGAACAGCCCTGCTATAATGTGTATGCAATAACCGGTAACAACAACCGCTGACAAATACAATAAAACTGTAACAATAAAAGCCAGGTGGTGTGTCACAAGTTGCAATGCCAATGCAATGTGTCTACTGCTCTTAGACACTTTTAGACACTTTGCTAAAACTGAAAGCTATAGCAATAAAAGTTGTTTATTAAGTGCAACAATGAAAGCTGTTTGTTTACTCGCCACAGATTCGTAGGAAAGGAGAGCAACCAAGCAATGAAGACATTCTAAAATTCTCCAAACTGTTTGAAGATCAAATAACCTTGGACAACATGAGCCGTGCTCAACTTAAAGCAATTAATAGGCTTTTGACTTTGCCAACCATTGGAACAAACAACTACTTGAGATTTCAGTTAAGGATGAAGCTACGGCAGCTCAGGGCTGATGATTTGGTATGATTGTTTATGAGCTTATTTATATCCATTTATCCATTAGGAACCATGAAAGAGATTCAAAAGCTGACATGTTGAGTAGTTCATGCCCTTCATCAGAGTGAATCACAATGGGCTAGACAATTAAGTGCTTAAAGCATCCTGCTCAGCTTTTCAATCTCTCTAGCTATGGTAGCCAATGTACTTTGTTGACTGAAATTGTGGTGTTTCAGCAACACAGCAACACAGTTTCTTTAGAAACTTATCCTTTAATTTTTTTATTATTACAGACAATGTATTTACCATTAATTAAGGATTGTTCTACCCTTTATAAATATTTTTAATTATTGAAAAATCAGCTAGGATAAGCCACCAAGTAAACCTCTGCAATAACAAAAATGATAGCAGTCTGCAACATTGAATGATAAATTCCAGTGGTTCATTATCAAATTGGATACACTCAAATGTTGTTGAAGTCAATTGGAAACTTCAACATTGGCGACTCGGATGATTAAAAAAAATACCCCAAAGATATTAAAAATTTCTTGTCAAAGAATCAGGACCACATATCAAATTGCATGACACAGTTAGAGGAATGGGGAGTGGCACAGCATGCAGACTCATAACAAGAGCAAAGTAAATGTATTAATTTTTTGTTTGCTCATTGGTACTCACACACTTCTTTCAAAGAGTTTTAAAAATTGTACAATGTAATTCCATGTCTGCGGAATGAAATAAATTTTTTTTGGGACTAAAAAATTTCAATTTTAAAGTAAAATCTACAGTGTAGGACAGATTACATGGTCATTTTTTTCAAAACTGTCCAAAACATGCCATGGTAATGAAGTGTCAAACTATGATTGTTGAGACTTGCTGTACAAAAGATCCACCAAAATAATTCAAACAAGGAGCCCGATGGGCTTCGAAACTGGCTCGTTTGGCCTCAGTTTCCACCCGGTTTTCACTTTAGAGTTTTATATTAGCAAGCCACAATATACAATCTAAAATCTATCAATATGCACAGTCCAAGCACTCCTTAGGGACGGACCATTTTATTGTTAAGAGGGGGAGGGGGGGGAGGGGTGGGCAAATGCTAAAAACAAATTCCTGCACAGCAAAAGTAAAGAAAAAAAAATAATGCACAGCGAGCGAAAGGAAAAAAAAGGTATGGAGCAATCCCGAAAAAAATTCTTGCACAACATCAAGACGGAAAAAAAATTCATGATCAGAAAAATTGCCCAACACCGCCACCTGCACCCACCCCCCCCCCCCCCCCACCCCACAACCCCCTTTAGTAGGCTACAGTTTCAGGTCTATATTTTTTTTCTCTGATCGGCTCGGTATTGTTAGAAAAAACATAAGTTTAGAACTTTGTATATTTTTTTCGCTTTAAAAGGAAGGAATCAGGATTGTTTAAACACAGGCATTTTGGAGAATCGGTGATCGGGTTTCGAATAAATTAACAATATCAACATGATCGATCAAATAGCGTGACATGAATACGAGATGTGTGGAATTTGAACGTGACTGCACGGAGTAATGCTTGAGATTTGTTTACTCAGCAGTTCTGTGACGTGCCGGGACGTGTTATATTCAACGATTTATTCAATCTAAACTCGACTGTTTGACAATTGATTTGGTTAGATAAATTCAACCCACTTTCCTTTTACCAGAAATAGATCACATCCGAAAATCACAGATTTAATTTTTAACAATTCCGTCGAAATTAGAACGGTAAATATTTGAATTATAGTTGCTGACATCACTGATTACGCCATTTCTGAAAACTGGAAGTAAACTAGGTACGGTGTTGGCCGCAGCAAAAGCGATTCCCGGGGCAGGTGACACGACAGAAACAAGGAGCCCGATGGGCTTCGAAACTGGCTCGTTTGGCCTCAGTTTCCACCCGGTTTTCACTTTAGAGTTTTATATTAGCAAGCCACAATATACAATCTAGAATCTATCAATATGCACAGTCCAGTCCACATGTACATTCCACAGCCCGCTTCAAGCACTCCTTAGAGACGGACCATTTCATTGTTAAGAGGGGGGGGGGGGGGGGGGGGGGGAGGGGTGGGCAAATACTAAAAACAAATTCCTGCACAGCAAAAGTAAAGAAAAAAATAATAATGCACAGCGAGCGAAAGGAAAAAAAAGGTATGGAGCGATCCCGAAAAAAATTCTTGCACAACATCAAGACGAAAAAAAAATTCATGATCAGAAAAATTGCCCAACACCGCCACCTGCCCCCACCCGCCACCCCACAACCCCCTTTAGTCGGCTACAGTTTCAGGTCTATTTTTTTTCTCTGATAGGCTCGGTATTGTTAGAAAAAACATAAGTTTAGAACTTTGTATATTTTTTTCGCTTTAAAATCCTTGAAACCACCTAGGTATGGAGCAATCCTGAAAAAAATTCTTGCACAACATCAAGACGGAAAAAAAATTCATGATCAGAAAAATTGCCCAACACCGCCACCTGCCCCCACCCCCTTTAGTAGGCTACAGTTTCAGGTCTATATTTTTTCTCTGATCGGCTCGGTACTGTTAGAAAAAACATAAGTTTAGAACTTTGTATATTTTTTTCGCTTTAAAATCCTTGAAACCACCTACTACTACACTTCTTTCGGATTCTTGCCTTTCATGAATTTTTATTTCGTGAAGTTGAAGGAACAGAACAGCCAACTGAAATTTCACCGCCGTCGGAGAAGATGTAAACAATGCACGTGTCTTGCGAGTTTCGCTGGTGCTAGTGAATGTTTCTCGGGCGAACCTTAAAGCGATCACTTTTTCATTTAATTTTCTTTTCTGTGTTTCGGATACAGAGGAATAAAAACTAGATATATTTTCGTGTGTCTGATTGCGAGATGTTTTATGGAATCTCTGCGTTTAATATGCGTTACTGGAAAGGTTTCAAATTACTTTTGACATTATGCAAATTGCAACATTTTTACCTCAACTGAAATAATATATTTCAAAGGGATAAATTTGTTTCTCTCCTCCTAAATTATCACTTCTGTCGTTAACTTTGATTAAACTTATAAGTTTCATCAAAAATTTATTATGATTATGACGGAAATAGTTCCAGCAAAACGAAAAGTTCTGAAAGTTGTTTTGACCCCGAATCCGGACCACGCAAAATAAACTGAAAGATTCGTGGCTTCAAACTTAGAACGGTAAATATTTGAACTATAGTTGCTTAATTATTGGTTATACTCTTCGCTATACTACTTATGAAAACACGCAAAATCACACACGATAGCGATATACAAAGGATATCAATCGCAAAGCAAAGCCATTTCCCTTAAATGATCGTGACTTCCTCCTAGACGTCTCCTAAAACGAAAAAAAATGTGGAAAACATATGGTTGTAGTTTGAAACTCACAACGGCTGCAGACAAGCGCTTACCTTGCAGAATATCTAACCAAAATTTGTCAAAGTGAAGCGATCGATGAATGTCACAGCAGATGCATCAAACTAACCATCGATGTCTCACAAATCCAACAGCCGAGTCTTGTTACAGTGTCGTTTTGTTTTACAACAGCAAACGAACGATATCGCTTGCTTTTATAACGATCAACGAAAGTATAAAGCAACTCGTTTGTATAAACTCTTGCACCATCAATCGAGCAGAGGAAGGTCTGGAACGAGTCACGCACCCCTCCCCCCAACAAGATCTTCCTTTTGCGTGATAAACATGCGCACGCGTAAGAAACATTTGTCATATATTTTAATGTATCATAACAAAAGCAGCAATTTTTCTAAAGCAACAAGACAATGAGAACCCGCATGTTCCCAAGAATTATCTCTTACACGTAATACGCATCTATGTACATCACGTTTCTATTTCAAATTGCTTTTATAAGAAAACGCTACCACAAGTAAGCCACCGATTCGTCTTTGTCTAATATAAGGTTGACTTGAGGGTAAAGGTTACTGTAGTGTGGGTTGGGGTTCGCGGCGTTACGGCGTGACCGCATGACGCTGCCGTGACGTCGTTTTGATGACATCACAGGTTACGTCATTTCTGGAAACCGGAAGTAAACTAGGTACGGCGTTGGCCGCAGCAAAAGCGATTCCCGGGGCAGGTGACACGACAGAAAAAAAAAAAAAAGGGTATTTTAAGAACTGACTCGTCGCAGAGCGACGAGCCAGTTAATAAAATCCTAACGATGCAGACTCTAAGAAAAGTTGTTTTTTTTGAAGCCACATAACAGGTGGAATTGCTGTATTTTATAGTTGGGGTTTTCTACCACTAAACTTTTTGTGAATTGATAAAAGATATACCTTCTGATTGGACAGTTTTACCACTTCCTGTCAACACTCATTAAACATTCATGAGAAATGCAATGACAGAGATGAGATATGCTTTGTTAAGATTGGGCACGATATCCTCTCACACTTAATACATGTAACTAGTTTCCTCACCATTTTTACGTACCACTCTCAATTTTCATTCACTTCACTCAGCACTATCTGAATGAAGGAACAGGCTAATCTTCGGCTCAATTACATTTCTTTATATTTACATTGACAATGCAATTATATTATTATTTATGATTTATTATTTTTCCATTTGCAATAATTAGTTAATTCAGGGAGAAGGTGTTGACACCCTGACAGAACAGGAATTGCAGTCAGCTTGCCAGGCTCGTGGTATGAGAGCCATTGGTGTTCCAGCAGCCAGATTAAGGTCTCAACTTCGCCAGGTACAAATCACTATTGATATTATTGTTCTTGGTAAAATTATGCAACAAACTGACAAACCCCAAGAAAACGATGATACTACATGATTTGAAACTTTGTTGAACTCATTTTTTAATAGATTACCACAATAACAGAAAGTGTTGAAGCTCTTCTTGCGACCACTCTCATTAGCAACCAGCTCCCCTGAACATCCGCCGTCAACAATGAAACCCTGTTCACAATTTTAGTAAAACTCTGTAATTGACAGCTCTTGTATAATTGTTAGTGATCAAGATTAACAAAGTTTACTAGGCTTTTTATTTGCCTTTGAGCTCTTTTAAGCAACCACCACAGAGAGTAGTTTCAACTAACAACATACTGTACGTAAAATACACAAACAAAGACTGGTTAAAAAACCTAGTGAGTGACATTTGGAAGACAGAAGTTTGAAGTTGGAAGGCAGATGTTGTACAATGTAAGTCAGAATTTGAATAGGACTGCATTGTAACCCTTTTTGCCCTACTGATGATTTCACCAACAATGCTTGATTGAAAGAAAGAAGAGTTGAAATACTGTTTTTGGCCTTTTTTAGGGGGTTTAAAGTGACTTCCGAATATCATGCAATATCGTATATTTAAGAGCCAGTCCATGAAAGACTCAAGGGTTTTTGGAAACGGCCAGAAACAACCCCACCTCATACTTGGTCAGGTTTGAGACCTGCAAAATTATTTAATTTTAGAAAATTCAATGGTCAAAAACTGCTTCCTGGGGAGTCAAGTTTTTAGGTGGGGTTCGTTCTACCCGTTTCCAAAAATCCTTTGAGTCTTTTGTGGACTGACATATTTTTTCTAAATAGATTATGTGAAAGGTAGTGTTAGTATCTCAAACCCTTCTCATCCCAATGTTCAGAACAAGCCTCTTAAACGTAGCTTAGGGGAAAGAGGGATGGCATGTAAATCTGTTGTTACAAACGCAGTTATGATAATGCACTTATTTAATGCAATTTTCATATTAATTATTATTATTTATTACAGAGATGCATATCGATGATACAGTAAATCAAATTGAGCTGACAATGATTTATTTTATTATTGTGCAGTGGCTGGAATTGCACCTGGATGAACAAATCCCAGCATCTCTGTTGCTTATGTCCAGAGCACTGTATCTTCCAGAAAATATCAGCAAAGTTGATCAGCTAAAGGAGACATTATCACAACTGCCAGAAACTTTGGTGAGTAGTTTTAGTTTGTCATACACCTCCAAGATAATTGCCATATATGTGTTGTCTTATAACTCACAGTAAACCCACTTTTCCACAAAAAGGAACAAAATGAACAAATAAAGTGTGTTGTAAAAACGATTATGTATCATCGCCGACCTTCAAAAGATCATGAAGTTGACGTGCTTAACAGTTTTATTGAGCCCCCTCTGTTGCCCAGCTGGCTGTATAAGGTAGTATATTGTAAGTGTACTGGTTTCTAATTATGAATAACTTGGTCTCCAGGTGGAAGAGGCTGAAATAAAGATCTGTGAAGTTTCTGGTGAGAAAGTTGATAATAAAGTTCGTTTGGACGTTCTGAAGAAAGAAGAACAAATGATTGCTGAGGAACATAAAGAACTTCTTCAAGAAGAAGAGGAAAAAAAGAAAAAGGTTTGTCATATTATTGATGTCAATGCAATTCTATATAGAACACACCCCCCTTTTGAATTACATGAACCTTTTTGTAGATACAGTTTAAATTCAGTTTCATTCCATTCCATTCTTATTTTTTAGTTGTAAATTCGTGTGACTGAATTGTTTAAAACTATCAGTTGCCATGGAGTGGGGGAGTTGTCAGATAGTTCTAATATTTAGTTAAACACAGCTGGCGTTTTGCCATTCCTCAAGAGTTGCTGTATGCAATCACAAGTTCTTAACATGCTCAGCAAAAGCTGCACAACCAGCGGGATTTAACTTCTTTTAGATTTTTTCCCAAGCGTGCATATCCAAGACCATCATTCCACTTGACGTTATTTATGACAAATTCAAAAGATCAATTTGTTTTTTCAACTTTCTTCGAGCTTGCTTAATTGTATAGTTTACATGGTCACTTTTGAAAAAAAGCCTAAGTTTCCCTTCCTTGCTCTACAAGGGAACTTCATTTTCTCTTGGACACCATTTCGATAAATTCAGCTATATGTATTGTATTTTAACACTTTTCCGTCTAATATGATTATTTTTCCACAGATTGAAACCATTGCTGCTGAAATTTTAGAGGTCAGTTTAATGTCAATCAAATAAGATTTCATTAATACACCAGTCACTTGAAACCCTATACACTATGACAGAGCACTTTGATTCACTTCAGTATATGTTATGCTGATCACTTAATTTACAGGATAGAGCTCCAGACGTCAAACCTACAGCAGTCGAGGATATTTCCCAAGAGGACTGGTTGTCAATTAAAGAGAGTCTTGCTCTGGCAAGTGAAAGGGATGAACTGGAGAAGATAAAGGAAGACAGAGTAGAATATCAAGAGGTACAGTGTTCACCAGCTTTGTTCCAAGGCTGGGCTCTACTAGTGCCAAATAACCCCAGGCTAATAACGTTTGCGCAGTCAGACCTAAGTGCTGGGCGTCCTAGATTTCATCAATGGGAGGTCTGGAGCTCCCCATGATTTTTCTTGAGCATAGCCGTTTGATCCATTTAAAATAACCTCTCTTTTTACTGCGGAGCGAGCGCAGCGAGCGAGCAGCAACATAATCTGGATTTAAGAGAAAGTATGTAACCTGGGACGAATTCATCACTTTTTACCAGAATGCACTGGGATCAAAGTGCCTTTGGTCACGGCCGTCTCAGTGTTATTTAAATATTCTTGGGAAATATTCTTTTCATCCCTCACATGTCACAGCACTTTTTAGTCACAGATTGTTATAAATTAGATGTAATGTCAAATGTTTTCATCATCTATTCTTGACGACGATTAATTGCTAGATTGTCGATCTTTTTCTCCAAGAATTTCAACAGTAAAATTTGCATGCATTCGAACTCACACGGTGTCAGATTTCAACAAGAAATTCAGTGCATACACTATCAGTTTTCAATCTCGCTTGTTATGTTACGGAGGTTATTTTCCAAAAGGAACTTTCAGTCTTTACACTGGCATTTGCGATTGAGTTTTGTTTTTAAAAAAACTATTGAAGCAGAAGATTTCGGGTGAAGTTTACAACGCGAATTTCGCTTCGGTAATAAGCGAGAAAAGCAAGAGCTCTACGGTGGGTAGGATTCCATATTTCTAGTGCCCATTTTCACACGGCGAAAACTAGCGTGTCATTACGCGCCATTGTTTTTACCGTGCAATAATTATAAGACAAAAGAAAATTTTAATGAGACTTCGTCACACGGTGCTACCCGTGTAAAGAATTTTTCTTTAGTTTATCCCATTTGCCGCAGTATTCACTATCTTTTTAGCCTGTTCCAGGCTCCGAGATAGTGGGGAACGCGCGAAATAAAAAAAAAGAGGAAAAAATCGCGGGGAAAGTGGGGAGAGTGTATCTTTTCGATACACTAGTCCAATAGTCTGGTATTCACGCATGTTGCTTGCATCTTGGGGCTAGTCTGTCCAGTAAACATACATTGTACATCATTTTACACGGTGCTACCGTGTAAAGAAATTTTCTTTAGTTTATCCCATTTCCCTAAGCATTCACTATCTTTTCGATACACTAATCTTAGTCAGGTATTCACGCATGTTGCTTGCAGGGCCAGTCTGTCCAGTAAACATGCATTGTTCATCATTTTAAAATCAGCACCATATCAGTAATATATCTCCTTTTGGATTCACCCAAAATGCAAAATGCCAAATACTGTATGTTTTTTTTTTTTAATTTTAGTTGCAAGTTTTTGCCAATGCATCAAGCAACACGACTGTTCTTTTGATCTCATTGTCGCTCCGCTCTTCACTTTGTATGGATGTCCCAGAGGAAATCATATGCCATAATTCTCGAATTTTAAAAGGTTATTCTCTCGATTTACCATTTTTGTCTTGTAGGAACTCCGTGAGCTTGCAACCGAAGATGAAAAACAGATGCTGAAGGAATCTCTTGGCTCATCACGCCTTGGTAAAAAGGTTGATGTTATGATAAACAAAATTGAGGAGCGGCTCAAGCTAATAGATTCCGAAATAGATGATCAATCGCCAAAACATATGATTGATGCAGATGGGTACGTCATAGTTTTTTCTTTCTCTTTTTTTTAAGTAATCCTTGTTGCTTAATACAATGAGGGACGCTATAAAAGGACAGGACATGTCCCATTTTCAAGACTTTGTTGGCTTGGATTTCAAGCAGTTTTTTCAGACAACCAAGGTAATGGTCACGGACAGAAGGAATTAGCGCAAAATATACCGCCAATTAGCATTTTCTACACAAACTCTATAAATCTAAATAAAAATTTTAATATTTTCACCGCTGAATATCCTTTAAATTCAAATTTTTATATCCTTCAAGAGCAAACGGTTTTTTTCGAAACCCTCGTGAATAACTGGAAAATGGTTTTGCCTGTTTCATCTCCCGTTTTCTAAAGTTTAAGTGGACATTACAGGTAAATTCCAAGCATTGCCATTAATAGTGATCCATCTCACAACAATCAATCTTGGTGCATTCCTGTCCAACATTCAAAGGTTCAAAGGTTTCATGGAATCTTCTACCAAACGGGCACAATATATAGCTTGATAAAGTAAGACCCCTACAAAAGCATTGTAACCTCTCCTTTATAACGAGTACTTCTTCTTCATCATAATCTTGCTACATTCTGTTTTAAAAAATGTGATAAAGAATAACATGAAAATCAAGCATAGCGTTCATGTGTTGTGTTGTGTTAATTTAATTTTTTTTGTGCAACCCAAATAACAAGAAAAAAAAACATTGAAAATAAACCTGTTGTTGTTGGTTGCAGACAGTAGAACTGCTTTGATTATTCCGAGTTTTGCTATGTCATTGGCAGATCCAGACCTGCATATAAAGCAACAACATGTTTAGCTCTTCAGGCCTTGCAGTTCCCCTGGGCCCCTCCCTTTATTATATTAGTTATCTTGTTCTGTTTATTTTGTTCCTACAGCGATGGTAAGATCAGCTTGCAGGAAATGATCTCTGCTGTGCGTAGATTAAAGAATGCTCCCAGCGAAGCTAAGTGTCAGAGAATTGCAGAAATGCTTGATCAGGATCACGACGGCACACTCGATTTGGATAATGTGGAAACGGTTTGTGAAAATGTTATAAAATTGTTCATTAAAATAAACAAAAAAAAACTAATAAATAAGCAAATCAATCGAATCTGGTATTACCAAATTAACTTTAATTGCCGAGTGTTCTGGTTGACGTGTCCCCAGGTTTCCCAAGAACTTTTTCGTCAATTGTTGTATTCTTTATACAGGTGTCACATGCCTAACAGACCTTATTTGTATAGGCCTTATTCATAAATGGCGGCCGATTTATTATTCTTTTATATTCATGCTAATCAGCCTACCTACAATCATAGACAAAAGTGTTGGGAAGATTGGTAGTTTTTACTAATATTCTCTTTCTCTCCCCTCCCCCTGTTACAATGTTGTGTGTAACGGGACATGTTTAGTGCGTAATTGTTCGCTGAGATCCCAACATTGGATAGGGGGGTGGGGGGGGGGGGGGGGGGGGGGGGGACTCAAAAATGTAACTAATTATTTCTATTTTATATAAGAAGAACATTGATGTAATTCCCCACTGATGCTATTCATTTTCACAACCTTCCCGACTACTTTTGTCTGTAAATGTCTGAAAAATATGGGTGTGGCCAAGAGGGAAAAAATTGAGCGATACTGTTTATAGCGAAATTGATAAGCGTTTCGTAT
Source organism: Dendrophyllia cribrosa (assembly GCA_024195265.1). Lineage (NCBI taxonomy): Eukaryota > Metazoa > Cnidaria > Anthozoa > Scleractinia > Dendrophylliidae > Dendrophyllia > Dendrophyllia cribrosa. The sequence continues at coordinate 22,976,672 of JAJLRJ010000001.1, read as the reverse complement.
AAAATAGCAAGTTAGTGACAGTTCTTATGAGAGATGAGCATAGAGAACAGAAAACGCGTCGCGTTTTTCATCATGCAGCTAAGAATTTGTTAAAAATAAGGATATATAGGAACCGTTGAACATTTCTTCATTTTTAAGCCGTAAAAGCGTGAGTATAACAGTATAGCGCTAACTTCCACCAAAAAATTTGTGAGTGCTTTATTTTTAACATAAGAGAAACAGTACACTGTTAATAATTTTTAGCCAGTCCGTAAGGTCAGATCAGGTTGAGCTTCAGTGTTTTTGCCCAAGCTGTACATGCATTGTTAGAGAAAGGGAGAGGAAGGTACAGAAACAGTTTTATTCACGGAGTTGCAAACTGCGGAAAAAGCTTTATGCTTCCTCCTTTGAAAGCCATATACAGAACATTCTGTAACCCAGCAACCGGAACGTTTGCCTGGGTTGGAGCGGAAAACGCGGAAATTATGCTGAATGACTTTCGGTGGAAGCCATCCCATCCTTATGGCATGGGCTGACATGCTTCAGTTGCTCGAAGGGGATATCGTTCATTTGCCCGCTCCGAAAATTGTTTCAAAGCGAGACATCGAGCTCACCAAATATACGACGCCAAAGATACGACAATTGTTTTTATCAACACTGAAATGATAAATGTGCGGTGTAGATTTTCCATTTCTGGAGGCAAATCCCACCAGCTGAACAACTACAGTTAACTCCCTGTGGATATTGCTTCGCGAAATTGATTTTAGGAAACATCAACTAACAGTTCCTGAAAATCCGTTTATCTATAAATGCCCGAGTGGCGTCGCTTATCTGATCAAACACTTCACCATGGCACAAGCGCACATTACTCCGACATTACTCATTTTTGAATGCTAAAACAGTGGCATTATATGTTTGGTGTGTAGCCAGGCATGTTAAAAATAAAAAGATATTAAAAAGTTGACACTGGCTAAAAATGTTGTTTTTGGACGTTTCGGCAACTACTGTTGCCTTCTTCAGCAAGAGATAAAAATGCAAATGTCTAACGGCGTCCTGATGGTATAAGATACATGCAAATATTAAATCGCACCTCGAAAGAATATTTTGAGGTGAAACAAAAGTCTCTAGAGCATTCGTAATTATTTCTACAAATTCTTAATGTTATTATAAACATTTGGAAGCGCTATGTGTTCGTTTATAGCGTTCGCGTTACGCACGGAATGCCAAGCTTCAAGAATTAGTCTTTGTCGCCATGCCGATGATCTGTCAACAATTTCGACACTCGTCAAATCTATTTGGTGGCTAGAGACTTTTGTTTCACCTCAAAATATTCTTTCGAGGTGCGATTTAATATTTGCATGTATCTTATACCATCAGGACGCCGTTAGACATTTGCATTTTTATCTCTTGCTGAAGAAGGCAACAGTAGTTGCCGAAACGTCCAAAAACAACATTTTTAGCCAGTGTCAACTTTTTAATATCTTTTTAGTGGCATTATAGTATAAATTAAAACAAACTAAACGGATTTTATGAATTAGAATGTTATAAGGCCTTAACGATATGAGATTTAAAGGCAATTTCTCTTTCTTAGAGTTAAAATCCAACATTACTCCATAAATCGGGGTAAAATTAAACTATCTTTTATACTGAGACGCTTTGATGGAGTAATGTTGAAAACTACGAAAACAATTTACTTCAGAGGATAATCAGAGATGATTTGTAGAGTTTTCAAACTGAATAACACATTTACGTAGCGTTTTGAGAGAGAAAGTGATTCATTGGCGATAAATTTCAGATGTTTATATGGAGTAATGTTGTGGAGTAATGTGGGAATCTGAAAATAGCCGTATGATTGACAGGTCAGAGTCACGCATGCCAAGATATAACAAAAATTTCACACTGTAAATTTTCTTGTTTAAATTTCTCTTTATTGTGCAGTTAATTGCCGATATTGTTTACATGAGTATTTTATTATTAAAGTACAGACTTAATACTTGATTCGAGAGCCCTTTCCTTCAATGATTAATTTTATTCTCGTGGGCATGCTTTCAATTGTTTTATCTACAACAGCAGAATCTAACTCGTCAAGTGTTCGTAACACTCTCTTTTGGAAGTCTTCAAATGTCTCTTTAGTTATGTTATTTTCAATAGCTTCAATCTCCAACGTGTCTTTTAAGATATGAAAAATCGATTCACAAGGGTTCAGGTCTGGCGAACGTGAGGGTATCTTACACAGTTCGCATTCAATTTCTTTTAGAGCATTCATTGCTACCTTAGATGTCTGACTTGGATCGTTATCCATAACAAATAGACGCTTCCCATCTCGCTTTGGCCCTGCACGTCCGAAACACAAATTAAAATGTTGTGTAATAAAATTAGCGAAAAATAGGCCATTCAATTTTTCATACGGTTCTTTGAGTACCACGCCTTTTCCGTAAGCTATTGCAACCATGACATGCAGACGTTTTCCTCCGGCTAAATCTTTAGAACCTTTGCTGGTTACTTGCAGACCTTCACTTTTTTTGCGCCACACTCTTGCTTTTGGAGCCATTGCAGCACTCATGGGATTTGTCTTGTTTACAAAAGACACTCCATCCAAGTAGAAAGCTATTTCGTTGGTCCAAAAACCTGGATGACCCTTCTCATACCGTTCCATTTTCCTTGCATACTGAAGACGACCTTTCTTGTCACTTTCTTTCAAAAGCCCTTTCTTTCTAGATTGTAAAAACCAGAACCCCATCTCATTCAAGCATCGTGAATAGGTACGAACACTTGCTGTTTGAAGGCTTAGTCCGCTGTAGGTTACTAGTTTTTTCACGGTCACTCCTAGACCATCTTTTCTCATTTTCAAGAGGTTTCTCTGCAACACGCGCTTCATACGGAGAGAAATCTTACTCGGCCTACCAGTTTTCCGCGAATGCGCTTGATTTCTTCTCGGTCGAAGATAATCTTTACAAATCCGTTCAGCCGACGACTTAGACATCTTGCATTTTTCAGCTATTTTTGGAAAGCTCAGGCCAGATTCTTGACGCAAAAAAAATTGCTAAAATGCTCTTTTCTCAGGAGATATTTTTTCCTTGAATACCATTGTATAAACTATTCATTTACCACATTGTCTGTATGGTAGAACGCAATAACTTGTTAAATAGGTATCCAAAAAATATCCCGGGGCTAGAAGATTCTGCGATGATGTCATCTCCGGGTTTCACGTACACTTTTACGCACGCATTCGTGTCAATCGAGAAACTTCCCGTATTTTTTCGAAAACTTAAACTATCCCTAAACTCTGTTTCCTCGAAAATGGTTTAACACCTTTTTTACTTCAGTCACGTCATTAAAATATTTCACTGAAACGTAAAGGATAAAAGATAACCCGAGACACTGTAACGTAAATCAAATCAAAAGAAGCCTTTATGATACTTTTCAGTAAATTCTCTTACGTTTTACTCTCAATTCATGTTAAATAAAACATCTTAACACGATTCTTGTGAACAGTCTGCACTAAAAAACTTCCTTTCATCACCGTCACAAAATTATTGCCCCAAATTAATTTTCCTTGCATTTTAAATCTTATTTTGCTTTTCTACTGGAATTTATGGTCACGGACTGAGATGTAACGCAAGTCATAAACAACAATCTTATGATTAAGCCATTCTGTCAAATTAAGTCTTATTGCTTCTTATATACGCAGTAGAAAGGACACAAATAATACATTTCCCAGACGAGAGATCAATCCGTTATGATAAATGCGTAAGGTTTTATAAGCAATAAAAGTCGTTATTGCACTTTCACACAATCATAGACAAAAGTGTGGGGAAGATTGGTAGTTTTTACTAATATTCTCTTTCTCTCCCCTCCCCCTGTTACAATGTTGTGTGTAACGGGACATGTTTAGTGCGTAATTGTTCGCTGAGATCCCAACATTGGATAGGGGGGTAGGGGGGGGGGGGGGGGGGGGGGACTCAAAAATGTAACTAATTATTTCTATTTTATATAAGAAGAACATTGATGTAATTCCCCACTGATGCTATTCATTTTCACAACCTTCCCAACTACTTTTGTCTGTAATTGTAGCCTCATCTTAGAGCAACGTGCGACAAAATATATATACATGAAATAATAAAAATAGGTTTATACTAAAGGCCTGTTTATATGGAGAAAAGTCGGCCCGGGTAGGAGGGTCACCCGCCCACCCGGGACAACTTTATCGAGCGTTCGCATGACAAAAATGTTGTCCCGCCTGACCGAGCCAAGTCAGCCAAAAGCTGTCCGTGCTCCATCAAGCGTGACCAGTATTTTTGAAAATTTGAATGGAGTTTTCAAGTTTTCGCATCAGTTTTGTAAATTCATTCCGAGATTTCGGAATTCCCGTGAGAATTTTACCGCATTTTCGGAAACAAAGAGCAACAAAATATCATTTTATTTGAAATGTTACATATCCGAACAATATTAGGTTTTTTATGCGTGTAGCGAAGTTATTTTTCCGTTAACTTGTGACTTTCAAAGTGTTTTCCAGAGAGATCTTCAAGGTTTCATTCAAATCTCGGACGTTACAAAGAAATATTCAAATGTTCATTTCAGTCTTGTGGCTGTAACTAGCCCGCGCATGCTCAGATTATCTATAGTTGACCGAGTTGGCCCGGTTAGCCGAGCCAAACCGTTTATATGAGAAAAAGTTGGCTCGGCTAGCCGGGTCACCCTGCCATCGAAAGAGGGTGACCCGGCTAGCCGAGCCAACTTTGAGATTCTCATATAAACAGTTCGCCGCGTTTTGTAAGGGAAAGTATGAAAACTTGGCTCGCCCAGGGTAGCTCGGGTGGGCGGGTGACCCTCCTACCCGGGTCAACTTTTCTCCATATAAACAGGCCCTAAGAAGAACGACCTGTATTGTTTTGAATCCTCCCAGCTCCTTTCTCTATGGATGCTCGTGCAACTGACTGGAGGTGTTCTTCACTTTGTAAAGTGTTCTCTTTGATTTGTTACTTTGCAGGTTGTGGAGTTATTGTCAATGGAGGATGTAGACCTAACTCCGGAACAAATTCGAGACATTGTCGACTTACTGGAAAAAGAAAGCAGGTTGCGGCAAGTTAATGAACAGTCAATCAAAGACACACAGTCGACCCAGCAATAATATTTACACATTGAAATGCACATTGAAAAGCTAATAAGATGCAAAATGTGGAATTCTGTTTAAAAATTTAATTCTGAGGGAGCTCAGCTATAATGAATCCTATAAATTTTATTTAAAGGGACAGTGTACCGGCTGAAATATCATGTTTTCATGATTATGGCCAGGAGTTTGCTTTAAGTTTGCTTTATTATCTTGAAATAGGAGGAAAAACTCGCGAAATGTGATGAACGCAAGAAAAAACGACTCAGAAAACCGAGAATGGCAATTTTGACTTCTTGACCGCCTGTCACGGAATCGAATTTCAGTTGATGAACTGTAATCCGCTTCCTCCTTGCAATCCTGCACTTTTTTTCCAAATCAGTACTTTTGTTTTGCTCCATAGAATCTTTTTATCCAATTTAGTTGTATGTTTGGTGGCATTTGGCGATAAAACGAGTAAGCAAAGTTTTGTTATTTCGGCAAGACAGTGTCCCTTTAAATGCTGTCAAGAAATCCAATGTACTGCAGGGACTGTAAGGTGAAGTGGTGTACAGAGAAAAATATATTGGTTGACATCAACCAAACGTTTTAGAAAATGGATATAGTCAGCAAACAATTACTCGATCTTAACGAATAGGTTAGTTAGATTGTTGGGCGCAGTCATAAATTCAAACGAAAGCAGATATCATCAGTGCAGTGCGAGTGTTTTTTCCACATTCGTTTTGTCTGTGTATGTGACCTACAAAACAATGAATCTCTTCTTGTTAGCTCACCACATCCATGTAATAAATACAATGCACCATGAAATAAATGTTATCATGAAGCTTCTATGGAAGTGCTGACATGTGTCTTTTTTGGTGAATCCGCCGGGCAAGTTCCTTGCACCTGTGGGCCTTAGGGTGGATTTCCACTGTCGCGTAATTTTTACGTGCGTAAATATAATAAGAGACGATGTATGAACAGCTTGCGTAAAAGTTTACGCGAGCTGTTCATACATCGTCTCTTATTTTTATTTACGCACGTAAAAATTACGCGACAGTGGAAATCCACCCTTACAGTAAGAAACTGTGACGGTGGAAATTCACTGTTTGTAGGCCGCGCATCTTAGTTTATCACGTAGATGATATTTGAGACTACTTGTACGAGAACTAAAATTTCACCATACGAGTGTCTACAAACTTTGAGTTTCCAAACTTGTTCGACAGAGTTCTATTGGTGCGTTACGTACTACTTTTATCGAGTGGATTATATTTCTGATATTTGGGAACTAACCTTTCGTCATATGAGGTGTCTCAAAAATTCGACTTTCCAAAACTTGGCCAGGAGAGTTGTGACTAATTCTGCGTTTTGAGTTAGTTTCTTGGAGTAGACGATAAAATTGTTTCTGAAATATGGAGCTACTCGGCCGAAAACTTAAGTTAATTTCAAAACACGAGTTTGAAGTGTTGAAAGTTAAAAACGCATCTTCTATAACTGAAAACACATGTTATGTCTTAACGTTGTAGCAGATTTATCTACTAGATTTGCATAGTATCCTGGACAAAACAATAACTATTCAATGCTGTACCTAAATTCCATAGAAAGCGGCATCATAAGGAACAAGAAAATTTCCCACATGAAAAAAATCTTAAGATGTATGATTTAAATTAAGGACTGTTCATTCATTTTTTATGGGATGGGATGGGATGGGGTAGGGGGGGGGGGGGGGGGGGGGTTAGGCGAAATTCTGAGATAAAAACTGGGATGAAGTTCTAATTGATGAGAAATTCTCCTGCTTTATTCAAGAAATATAAACATCTAATATATGCTATAGTGATTTTACGTAACCCGTGAAATAGATACTACACAACCACGTAACATTGCACACTAATTTTATTGTTTTCTTTTGTTTAATTTTGACTATTTCGCACTAATAGTAAGATACTGTTTCACGGGTTAAGTAAAATCATTCTAAAACAGTTCCAAAGTAACAAAACGCCTTTATAACAACGTTTATATCGAAAAACTAAGAATAAATCAATGCGTTCTCGTACAAATTATTAAAATATTCCAGCGTCTCGTTCCTCTTTCTCGTCCTCTTCGACGTTCTCTTTTTCCTTTTCGTCGTTCTCTTCCTCCTCTTCGTAGTCGTCTTCTTTCTTTTCACTCGTGTCTTCCGTGCGATAATCTTCAGGATTGATGAGCATCCTGCTTCCTGTCGCATTGCTAAAATAGTTTCCTTGCAGGAGATAAGCAATGCATGGTGCATCTCGTTTAAACAGCAGTATGGCCACATCTTCCACGTTTACGCAGGCTTCAGGGATTGTCAGGGAAGGGGGGTAAAGAAGACAATGGGGAAGCTCGTTGGCAAGGGGATTTGCAACGCAGATATGATATATGCGTCGGACGTTGTTTTCAAACCGTTTGCATTTTCTGTCCTTTGATTTCCGACGATGTTCTTTTTTTTCTTTGATACACTGTTTCCTTGCAGACCCTTGAAGATCCGTTCAAAGGTCTTCTTTTCTTTGGGGGTTTCTATCTCCCGTGAAACCTGTAACTGCTTTGCCTCAACGCTTGCTATGTGCTCCACATTGAAATCGTGGTGGAATTTCTTGCCCGCATGCTTCAAAGTAATGCCATTGACCCGGAAGAGCGTGGAGTCATGATATTTCAGTTGTTTTTAATGACCACTCAGTTTCTCAAAGGCCTCTTGTTACTTTGTTATAACGAAGTTCAGTCTTTCGTCCATCACTGGGCTAGTCGGGCTAGTCCATCACGAGGAGGGTGTGAACTACAGGGAGTTTCTAAGGTCTTCGTGTCAGGGAGAGGTAGGACAAATTTGTTCTTTTTGTTCTGAATGGGCTGACCAGCCATAGGAAGATGTCCTAAACCATTTCCTGATCATTCTTGCTTTCCGGAATACCACTACCTTCCTTACCAGCAGACCCCAAATGGGGAGCGTGATCTAGATGATTGGCAACCAAGAGTTCAGTTCAAGAAACAGCATGCCAGTGGTCTGACGCTGGCTTTAACTGACCCGGAGAGCATTGCTGCATTTGCAGACAAATTCATTAGCTATTGTGAACAGGCTTCTTTTGGGGGAATTGGGTTTGGTTAAAATCGGCGAGCGAAGCGAGGACTGGGGAAGAGGGAAGGGGCGGCGAAGCCTGTGGACTCGCCTTTGATGCCGCCGTTCCGCCCCCTAGTAATTATCCTGCTATTATCACAGGCAGCCCAACCGTGGTGTGTGAGTCACATCAAATTACAAATTCGAAGCCGGTACACAGTAATGAAATATATATAGGTAAAAATACGATTTGTCACGGAATTGAGAAGCGATAGAAAAATCGAAAATATTACACAATAAAGACTTCTTACCTTTACTTTATTGTCCCTTGATGTGTCCTGACCGGTTTAAATGCATTTTTACCACTTTTGTCACTCGCCCCACTATCCACTATAAAAGATAGTGGGCGAGTGACAAAAGTGGTAAAAATGCATTTAAACCGGTCAGGACACATCAAGGGACAATAAAGTAAAGGTAAGAAGTCTTTATTGTGTAATATTTTCGATTTTTCTATCGCTTCTCAATTCCGTGACAAATCGTATTTTTACCTATATATATTTCATTACTGTGTACCGGCTTCGAATTTGTAATTTGATGTGACTCACACACCACGGTTGGGCTGCCTGTGCTATTATATTGTCAACAAGTTAATTAATAGGCTAAACACGACTCCCACTCTTCGCAAAAGAGTATTTAAAAAGCCTAAAGTACAAAGCTTTCCCAGTAAGACTTCAGAGAGAATTGCGCCTTAAGATCACAGTTTAATATGAATTTGTTCTCTTCGATAATATTGACCTTTTGATCTCGGCGGATTGTAGTGTTTCCGGCCATGCGGTAATAGGCATCTTAGATCCGAGTCTCAAAAAGCCGTAGTCTATAATTCCACTGCAATGAAATCATGAATTATTTCAATAGTTTTTAGCTCCTAAGTAAGTTCTGCAGTTGAGTGGCGTGTCTCAATGGAGCTAGGATAAACCCCCGTTGATTTGGCATCCAACAGATAATCTGCAGCATGGTTGCTGTTTTGTAAATCCAGTCGGCAAAATTAAAAAAAAATCCTGCTTTTTTGCCACAGACTTTTATAGACACAGCTTTTGCTCTTATTAAAGTCTCGGTATATGCGAAAAATTTCGCAACGAATCGCTCAAAGTTTTCTCAAAATCGAGATCTGAAAATTGCATGCGAAGAGTCGCCTTGTTTGCAAATATAGGGCGCCAGGCATTTGAGATGTCAACATGTGTCGTCAATCACCGCATACCTGTCAACAATAATGACCAATCAGCTCATGATACCAGACTCTGGTATCATGGAACGGCGGCATCAAAGGCGAGTCCACAGGCTTCGCCGCCCCTTCCCTCTTCCCCAGTCCGCGCTTGGCTCGCTTCGCTCGCCGATTTTAACCTAACCCAATTCCCCAAAAAGAAGCCCGTTCACAGGCTATTACAACAGATGAATCCTTTCAGAACTGGTCAAACGTACCGGAGTGAGAGAACAAAATGACAACATGGGTGACAGCAGTGAAGCAGATGAAAGCGGCCATGATACTGATGATAGTAAAAATGATGAGTACGAGAGTGATTCCATTGATTCTGAGGGAGAAAATGACTCAAATGATGTCATCCTTGCATTCATTGCTGCAGATGAGCAAGACACCAATGAGCGGCCAGTAACAACACGCTTAGGACGAGCCATATCTAGGAGATCCGAAATTGACTTTTTATTTTTTTGAGATGTAATCATGTTAAGTGGAATGTAACAGCTCAAAACAAATCAAGATAGCGATATTCAAACGTATTAAAGTTTAATATACCAGGTGTAACGTTTTTGGAGGAGAGAGGGGTGGTCATCCAAAAAAATTCCTTTTGAGGTGGGGGGAGGGGGAGGGGGGGGGGGTCATGTGAGAAAAATTGACAAGCTGGGGTATCATACAATTTTTAAATAACACTCCCCCGAATTCCACCACCTGAACCTCCTTGAGGTTCAGCGTTGAATTATTCATTTCTTTTGTTTTATTCCCCCAAGCCTCGGAGCCAAGTATGAATTTTAACATATCGAAAATGATCTATTGCAGTTACTTCTTCACTTGTGACAACTTAAATTGACTGAAGTTAAGCTTAATTAAATTTTTAAAACATGTCAATTAGAAACAAAACAGGCATGCATTAGTGCTATTGTTTTTATTTTGGCATTCTTTTGTTCTAGCTTTTGTTCCGCTCTTCAGAACTTATCCATAGTAAATCTATGGAGTAAAATGGAAATCTTACCCTCAAAATTTCAATCTCATTTCAGTCCAGAGAACTGTTTTTTTATCATCCCAGGTACTTTTGTGGAATTGCTCTCTTGCCCAGAGGCTCTTTCTTGTGTCAAAAATATAAGCGTCAAAAGAGGCATGTAAGAAAATAAGTATTTTTCTCAAAGAACATGTTCAGGTGGGAGAACCTTACCTTGAATATCTCAATGGAGACTGTCAACAAAGAAGCGGCTCTCTCTGTGTTCTGTACCAGCTTTCCTCCTACTGTTCAAGGATTGGACAGAGTTCCAAGGCCTATGCCAGATAACGAAGCCTTGCCAAATTTACGCTACGCCACAATTGGTACTTTAAATGGTTTCCCAAAAAACGTTGATGACTTCCAGCCAGAGCACAGATAAAAAAGCGCTTTGAAGAAGGAATAATAACACTGGATGATACAGATTCTGTGGCGACATTCTCTGACACATTTGCCGTGGAACAAGATTAAGGTCTGGTACGGAAAATACCTCGAACATCTTGATAACTTGAGCCGTAAAAAAAACGCACAGAGGAAAGAAAAAGGAAAAAGCAAGATGATGCACACAGGGCGTATGATGACTATGATTGGGTAGAATTGTTCCACAAGGGAACACTTGCAAAACTAACCGTTCCAATTTTAGATTTATTTCTGGGAAAGCACCATCTGGCTCGCCAATAGGAAATTAAATACAAAACAAAAAGTTGAGACGATCAGTGCTTGGTTGGCTAACAGTCAATTCAATAGAATGCAAGAAAAGGACAACAATGACGATGATGATGATGACGATAATGGTGATGAGCTTGTTTTAAGTGATGACTCTGATGATGATGATGATGATGATGATGATGATGACGATGATGATGATGATGATGTGGTTCTGTGTGAAATTGGTGCAGTGATGACGAACAAAGCGATGACGAACAAAACGATGAAGAGAGTGGCAATCCAGTACCATCTCTAAATACAAGAGTTAGAAGAACAGTAACAACCTATTTGACTCGTCGATATTATGGCGACTCTGATTAATTGAAAATATTCTTGACAACCGAAATCATAGGTTTTATTAATTGTCTCTTTACTAAAGTACTTTTTAAATAGGTGTTCATATTAAAGCTGCACTAGTTAAACCCGTTGAAAAAAAGAATCAGTTGCCTGTGGTATCGTACAACAATGTTACAATAATACCTTGAACAAATATTGTGGACTATTAAACGTGTCCAGTGTATAAGGATTCCAACCAAAGTCCATGTATTAAAGTAGTTGATCACAAACTATTTGTCAGAGTAAAATGTAATATTAAACGATAAAAATATTATTTCAATTTTTAGCTATGGAAGGAATTAAGGGTGGGTCATCAATTTGTGTGCAACTATTCAAGGGTGGGCCACCCGAAATCATGCATGAACTAATAGGTGGGTCACTAAAAGTAGTTTATTGAAATAAGACGACGCCGTTTTTCCCTGTGTTTCTATTGTTCTTTCTTTAAAAAGTCTTGAAATTATTTACCACAGGCAGCGAGGACTGCACACAAGAATCGGCAGTAAAATGTGACTATACACCATTAAGACCGTTGCGCTTTTGCGAGCCAAGGTTTTTGTGGTCACGAAAATCGATATCATTTTAGGCATTTTGAGGCAATGTACGGCCGTAACGGTTTTTCAAAATGTTCACGAAATTATAAAAGTTATTTGAAAAAAAATAACTATACCACTATAAGTGGGTTGAAACGTGTAAAGCCTGCTGCCATGACACTTGAGGAAAGTGCTGAGCAAAATTCCTCGGCAGATAGTTAGCTCAGCTGTTTCCTCAAGTGTGCGCTGGAGTTTTTGTGAGTTTTTCGCCTCGCGAGGTCGTGAGGCAAATATCTGTCGTGTTTGATATTTTTTTTGCCTCGCGAAACAAATTCCTCATCGTGTGCGGGCGCCGCGAGAATCTGGCTGATCCAAACTAATCGATTAACCAATAAAATTGCATGGCGAGCTCACGTGATTTCAAGCGGACAACGAGATAAATTATAGATAATATAATATAATATAATATAATATAATATAGTATAGTATAGTATAGTATAGTATAATATAATATAATATAATATAATATAATATAATATAATATAATATAATATAATATAATATAATATAATATAATATAATATAATATAATATAATATAATATAATATAATATAATATAATATATAAATTAAGTCGTCAATTTCATCGAAGTTTTTCTGTCTCTCGTGCGCATTTTTATTATTTCGGGAGGAATGTTTTGTTAGAATTGCCGGGTCTGTTCACTGTGCCCTGACGTGAATGACAGACCTACTGAGTAGATAAATATATTTTCATATTATCAATCTATGTTGTTTATTAAAAAGTTTTTAGTGAGCTCACTAAAGTGCATGTGTATGAATTGCAAATTATCAATGATCAAGACGTTTAGTTTGCTTTTGTTTTGGTTTGTTTTGTTAGTTTTTAATCAAATCGTTATGGCGTTTTCTTTAAACTCCTTTTTCAATTAATCTTCTTGCGTTTCTACATTTCTAATTCACTTGGGGGCCTGTAGTTGCGCTTACATCCCATTCTTTCCCCTTTTTTCTTCCATGCATTATATAGCTCTCCGTTTCCTTGGTTTTATTGTCTGTCTGAGCTCTGTTGGTGTTGCTGGTGCTGTGATTCTGTTTCCAAAATAGAGCGCAGTCTAGTGGGCTTTGGTTTTGTGTGTCTTACCCTTAATTTTCAACTTTTTAAAACAATGGAAATTAATTTTTTTAAGATTTCTGTTAACCATAACGGGAAGAAATTACCCGTTAGTCGTAATAACGCCCAAATTTTAACCGTTCACCGTAATAGGAACCACACCATTGAGACCACAGGGAAGCCAACCGCTTTATTAGCTATAACATAATCATTTAATAAAATATTGTTATTTACCTGTTTTCCTGTGTATTTTTTAGTCATTTTGGAAGCGATTTGAATCAGAGCGAAGACGGTTGACTATTATCTTGTCTGCCGCTTTGAAAATATGTCGTATGTATTTACGAAGCAACAGACAAGATAATATTTGAAACGTGAAGGTGAACCATCTTCGCTCTGATTCAAATCGCTTCCAAAACGACTCAAAAAGACACAGGAAAACAGGTAAATAACAATATTTTATTAAATGATCATGTTATAGCTAATAAAGCGTTTGGGTTCCCTGTGATTGAGACCCTCCTTTAAGGCGGGGGTAAACATGAATTTGAATGAAATTTTAAGAGGTTTAAAGCGGGATAGAAGAAAGAAAATAATTTTTGGAACACCAACAGACAGTTGATACCCACGCAAGAGTACCACAGGTTTCTAGAGGACTAACTTGGTGTCCGCCTATTAATTATTAACTACAAATTATATTTTTAAAACATCATCAAATCTTCAATATTTCTTATTTCTTTTAATTTTACAAATCCTTTGAGAAAAACTCTTTCCTCCCAAACATACCCAAAAATCACTCAAAAATTTACAAAACACCCCATAACATAGATTCATGAGATGAGCAGAGAGTTTTTGGATTGCTTGAAACGTGAACGAGATATTTCCATTAAAGCCATGTCAAGTGGCGGAAAAATAACAACAACAACGATTTATTTTTCAAGTAATAAAACAAAATATAGTAGCAACCCGCAAATAACTAGAGTTAATCGTGGCGGGTTGCTACGCACTAAACAGTTACAGACGCTCACTATAAAATAAATGACTGAAAAATGGCGTTCATGTTTACCCCCGCCTTAAGATCTGCTCCGCGGGCTCTGGTATTTCAAAGAATAAGTGGTGTCAAAGAATAGAAAGCTGTATATTAATAGCACCCTAGTTCCGTGGCGGCCAGCCAACCCGTAAAATGGCCCCATATCCATTTTTGATAGGCACTGGAAGGGGCTTGGTTGGATCATTCTGTGCTCGAATTTCTTTCCTATAGCTGTGTCGCTGCAGGATTTTTTTTTGTTAAAAACATTAATTCCAAAGTCCGGCTTTCGCAGTTGCACGATATTTTTTCCAGTGAAGTTGGCTTGCAGCAGGAGCAATAATCGGTCCCCAATTATGGCTCTAGCACGCTTGCAAGATATGTCTCTTTTTCCAAAATCAGCCAGCACCCCCTCCTCCCCGGTTGTGCCTAAAGAATACCGTTCAGAAGGACGTCGGACACCTTATTAAGACTTATATAACGTAATGTCGACACTTACAATTTTATTTTCAATAAATTTTTAAGTGTAAAAAAGAAAATCTAAAATCCCCCACTCAGGATTGAACCTGTGATCTCAGCTAGGCTTAGGCTTAGATAGCTTACCGTACCAATATACCACTGTACCACCTAGCTTCTCGGGTTGTTCAGGCCTAAATTTAACTATATAAACTGCTACCCATAACATCAACTGAAAGCTAACCAGTTACTCCGTTATATAAGTTTCAATAAGGTGTCCGACGTCCTTCTGAACGGTATTCTTTAGGCTTAACCCTCCCTCCCCCCCCCCCCCCCTCAAATCTCGCCTTATGGTGGTACCACGTGACAAAAGACCACATGATCAGTTTTCGCGCCATTTTACAAGCGCCGCCAAAGGTACAAAGCGTCATTGACTCGTCTAAAAATCTGATTTTAACTTTTAAACGTCCAGCAAACATGCCGTTAATCCAAGGAGAAAGTGAATACGAGAAACAGCGACGTTTGAGGATTGCTGAAAACCAAGCTATGATGGACAATCTTTTCCCAAAAGAGGTCAAGCTATCTTGTGCTAGATCGCCGAAGAAGAACAGTCGCGTGAAGCGAAGACGATCAGATGTTCCGGATATTTCGCTGCCAAGAAGAAGGCTTCCAAAGCGAAAAGCGAGATCTTACGTTAGCAAGTATGAATCAGATAACGAGGACGCCGAGGATGAAGAAGACGCTGAAGAAAATGTGTATTCACCTAACACCATGATAATAAAATTATGGCCGTCGTTGTACAACAAACGCACCAAGCTGTCCAAGCGGTGTTCATCAGACAGCGAAGATTCCAACGACTCACTGAAACGTAAGCGACGATCACCAAAGCGACAACCTAAGCTAGCCGTAGAAATCACCGAAGAGGACTTGATCTTAGTGGCAGAACGGGTAGCTGAGAAGAATTATGACGCCGAGAGTGGTACAACATGTCATCAGTGCCGACAGAAAACCGACGATCTCAAAACAGCGTGCAAGAACCTGGCTTGTTATGGTGTACGAGGGCAATTCTGCGGACCATGCCTCAGAAATCGGTACGGAGAGGATGCCAAGGAAGCTTTGATGGATCCTACGTGGCACTGCCCACCCTGCCGAGGAATCTGTAACTGCAGCTTTTGCATGAAGAAGCGAGGTCGCCGATGTACCGGTATTATGATTCATTTAGCCAAGGAGCGTGGATATAACGATGTCAAGTCTTTCTTAGGTGATTAATACTTGTTTTGAATTTTATTTTAAGATCTTAGCGTTTTGTTATACACACATTTTAATGTTTGTATTACAAATGACAAACAATTCGTGTGGATTTAATTTTTTTTAAGTATACTCGAGTTTACTTTAATAGTTTCCTTTACATGTGTTTTTGTTTTACACATGATTGCATTTAAGTTTATGTGAACAAGATTTATAGAGATTACTCCTATTAAAATAAATTGCATTTGTATGCAAGGTACTTGTTATTTGGTTGTGATAAGTACAGGGGGTAGGGTTCCCATATAAAAATGGGGGTGCTCGTCATACCTTTTAGGGGTCAAAATTTGTAGATTGGTACCGCTTAGGGTACTAAAATCTAAAATGACCACCGTTAGAATTATCGCGGTACCTTTTAGGGTATTGAGCCGAAAAAATATGACAATATGACATGTGTTGTTTCAGAATTGGTACCTCTCAGGGGTAAAAATTATATTGAGCCACGCCCATCAAATGAGATTCTGGTACCTTTCAGGGTGTGTTTTTCGAAAATTTTCAACAAGAACCCCCATCATTTTTATATGCGAGTCCCCCTCCCGGGGTAGGGTTGTCTTGGAAGTGTTTACCATTCAGACTATTAGTCGGAAAATGGAATGGAAATTGTAGTCAATAAAGTCCTGGGTCAGGTTGTTCAAAGCGCAGTTAAGCTAAACCAGTGTTAGCATCAATTTTGATTCCAGTTAAATAATTAATCAATGGAGATTTTTCCAAAATATTTTTGCCCTTAAGGGCCTGGGGGCCGTTTCTCAAA
The DNA here is from genome assembly GCA_024195265.1 of Dendrophyllia cribrosa. Classification (NCBI taxonomy): domain Eukaryota; kingdom Metazoa; phylum Cnidaria; class Anthozoa; order Scleractinia; family Dendrophylliidae; genus Dendrophyllia; species Dendrophyllia cribrosa. Next base: position 22,960,037 of record JAJLRJ010000001.1, on the reverse strand, counting down.
AGACCCGGTAATTACCGGGCCTGGAAAGCTGTTTTATTTTCATTGAAGATTGAGGTTTCAAAAGTTTTGCAGATAATACGATAAAACTATCAGTTAGCAAAACAAAATGGACCGGTTTGTTCGCTAGGACCTGCGCTTTGTATTCTTTAGATTTTGATTTCAATATTTGGCTTCGGGCCCGAAAAGTTACCGGGAGTTTCGAGAAACGGACCCCTGGTCACACTACATTCAAAAACAAAAATCCACCCGTGCAAAAATCGAGGATAACAAAAGAAACCGCTCTGGTGGGACACGCTTTTTGTGGAATGTTTTTGTTTTTATGTCATTTTGCACGGGCTAATTTTTGTTTTTGACTATAGTGCGACCAGGCCCTTAGTTTCATTTCTGACTTGTCTTCGCATGTAACTTATAATTAGCTTTTGAAAACACTTCTAACAAGAGAAATTAAATCCTTGGTTAAGTTTTAATCCAGGCCCTGTTTAACAAAAATTTCATTTTCAAATATCACAGGATGTTTGGAGATGTTTTCCTAAACCTTTTATTAACCCAACAACATTTAAACTAGTTTAAGTGTTCGCATAAATAACAGGGAATGAGGGGATGGATGGATTACAGCCTCAATCCCAGGGGGATACTCAGGTATGATAGCAATGATAAGGTGCAAAGGCCTTTCTTTGGTTTTAAATTTGTGATATGAGGATGTTTTTGGCACAAGACATTTTGTAGTGGCTTTTATGGGGTAAACGATTTTGGTGGTCTTTTTTGGGGGGTCGACAAAAAGTGTAAGGTTTTTATGCAGAGAGAGGACTTTCAGGGGACTACATTCTGGGCCATTGGACATTTTTGGGGTCTGGTTTTAGCCTAATAGGACTGTTTTTGGGGTTTAACAATTTCAGACACCATGTAGAAGGAGGGGCTTTAGCTCCCCTCCACTTTTAAGAAAAAACGAGCCACTACAGGTGGACATTTTGAAACACTATGTTAAATACAATCTGCTTTTTGTTCTAGTTCTCAATGAAAAATAAAAATAACCAATACCAGATCGAGTGGATGTGATTAAATCTGAACAGATATTTATTTATTACGGTCTGCAAGCTTCTTCTGGTAAACCCAGCAACCTGTGCAGTGGCTGAACAATCAATTTCTACTACTCGAAGAATGAAAACCTGTCTCTGTTCCACAATGAAGCAAGAGCAGTTCAGCAACCTAACCATACTTAACACTCATAAGCAGAGAACAGACAAACTTTGCCTTCTTGACATGGCTAATGAATGTTTGCCAGTTGCCAGTAATTATTTTAATGCATTCAGTTTACAGTCCCTTCATTTTACAATCAGCTTGGCAGGCCCTGAATTTGGCCTCATTTGCACCTCCCCTACACTGTTATAGTTGAGTACACCTCTCCCCCAGGGTCTCAATAAGGGTTCAAGTGATAGACCTACAGGATTACCAAATAACAATATACTGTATTTACTTGAAAAAGCACTGCTCCACATCCCTCAACAAGAATGCAGTGCTTTTTTAAAGCACTTGTATTCAAGAACTGCAGTGATTATTTAAAGATTGTTGAAGATAGATAGTTTATTTGCCACTTTTCTTACCTACATCACTTTGATTTCTACAATTACCGTATCTTAGTAATATTAAATTTTTGGACCTTGAAAGTGGGTGCTTATTAAATTTTCACCATTTTCAGCAAGTAGTAAGTTTATTTTGCAACAAAACAATAAATAATAACAAAACACGAAGATGTACTGAAGCAGAATTTTAACTTTTCATTGAAAGCTTCTTTAAAATACTAAGAAAACTCGGTCTTCGGGAAGTCTCTTAATAGTACTTAGTTAATTTCAATCTCATTGTTACTAAGGTCAATAGCATTCTCATAGACTGTCAGACAATGAATTTAGAGATTTAAGCCAGTAAAGTAATAATCAATACTCCTCTTGTGCAATTCAGTTTTTTTGGGGGGGGGGTGGGCACTTATTTGAGGTTGGGCGCTTAATCAAATAAATACAGTATGTATATATAAGTAGTGGAAAGGTCTCTGCAATTCTTGGTTTGCACTTAAAGAAGCTTTAAAAAACAGATTTCAATTCCAAAATGTTTATGGAATTGTAGAGATTAAAACTACATATCCAGGACAAATTTTGAAGCATCAGCATTTTGTTCAAGAGTTATAGGCAAAGAAGTATTACACATTTTAGTAAAAATTTATGGAGCAGCCATCTTGTTGTACCACTTTGGTACACCAACATGGGGGCCAACACTTCCAAGTCATCATAACGCAAATATCTCCTCCAGTTACATTATATCAGCTTATGAGCATCGATAATGCAACTTTCAGCTGGTTCAACTGTATATTTTTACAGCTTATATTACTCATGCGTGAAGCGACATAAGGTGAGGTTTTGGCTCCGCTTTTCTCGTCATTATTTTTGTGTCACGATTTTGCATGCAAATTTATGCACGCATATTTTAAATTGTGCATTTCCAGTTCATAGCTTCGCCACTGTACTTCCTGTTTAGTGACTTCCGGCTACTCTCACTTACAGTAAAAGAGCGTTAAGTGTCACGACAGCATCTCCTACAACCCTACTTACATTTTATTTAGTAATGTTCATGTTTGTTATATATAAGACTTAGAAGAATCACTGGCTTCATTGTGGTACAGCCTTCATTTCCAAAACAATCAATAGTAAACAATGTGGTTTGCAGGAACAATGACTGAATGAAAGGAGTACTCTTCGCCATGTCGGACATCTTATCATGATCATAAAACTTTCTTACGCATGCGCATGGGTATAGGCTGCTTGGAGCCTCTTGTTTGAAATGGCATGGCAAATTGCGTGAGACACATTAAACCTTCACAAATCAGAAGCAAGACATCGTTAAAACCAGTGAAACTTTTTGTGAAGGATTGTAACACTGATATCTAGTACATACCATGTTCGAAACAGCTTTGTAGGATGTTAAGTTTAGATTTTTGAATATTTTTATGATCCATCGTGTGCAAGCCAAGAATATCACAAACTATTGTCAAATACAAGTATTACAAAGTGTCAGTGAGAGTAAAATTGCATAGTATGTTTTGCTTTAAACCCACTGTGGAAATTTATTCTCCTGCTAAATAATAGTTTTTTTCTTTCTTATAGAAAGAGCTATTTTTTATTCATAAATAGTATTTGAATGAGTTTTTACTAAGCACAACCTAGGAATAAGCACCATCCTTGAATAATGCCACATTTGAAAGAAAAAAAAAGTGCTGCAGTGGTTTTTCGAGTAAATAATCAAATGGTAGTGTGTAAAATGCTCAGAAGTTCCCTGGTTGGCTGCTTATAAGTGCACTTTACTATCCCGGCTCACTGGGACTCTTTAAAAAGTCTGAATGATTGAAAACATTAAGGTTTAATTATCCATACTATTTTCAAGAGTCCCTGTGTGAGCCTGGATAATTTAAGTATTTAAGCAACCTTAACTTTATATACCTATAAAACTCCATTTTTGTCTGCTCATGCCAGTTTTCAATCAATTTTCATTGTACAATATAAAGTTGTCAAATTTATACTATTACTCGACTAATTTCTTTACAATCCACAACAAAAAACATGTACATTGTAAAAATATCAAGCAATGGATTGCTAAACATGTCAAAAATTAAGTGTTGCAATGCCGGTAGACTAATAAAAACTTAATGGGGAGGTTCAAAGATTTTTGTGGGTTTTAAATGTGCACTTTTTTGGAGGAGGAATATAATTTTTTGAGTGATAAAATAATCCAGTAGCGCTATGCTCCACCTTATACACGTGTTGCAACTCTGAAATGTGTGGTGACCTTATTCTAGACCAAAACTCTCTGATTTCTATACCCTTATCCCACACAAAACGTTTTGACAGCGGCACATGCCCTTAGCCCTCTCACAATACAAAAAGCTTAACAATGAAGAAAAAAGATTCTACATGCTCTTTGTGGTTAATAAGAACCCAATCATTCAGATGACTCAGTTGCCCATCTGAGATACATGTAAGACTTAATCTCGCTGGACAAACAATGTCCCATGAAAAAGCGAAGTGGTTTGGAAAACCGATCTTAATATTACAGTCGAACCTCTCCTTACAGACACCTCCATAATACGGACACCTCTCTATTACGGACAGTTGTCTTGGTCCCTAAGATACAAAAATTCATACCATCCCTACCTCTATAATACCGCACCTCTATAGACCACTTTCATAATGGCGGCCGATTTATTTATTCTTTTGTATGTATGTTAATTAGCCTCACTGGCCTCGGTAACATGTGCAAAATTCAAAAGAATTTTTACTCTAAAATGAGGCCAGTGAGGCTAATTAACATACATATAAAAGAATAAATAAATCGGCCGCCATTATGAAAGTGGTCTATAATACGGACACTTTGGTCTGTCCCTTTGGTGTCCGTATTAAGGAGGTTCGACTGTATTAACATTAGTTTTTAGCATACATTTTGGTGATTTTATTCCTTCGCTTTCTCTTTATTTAATGATCAGTTTGAGATGCTATTTCTAAAACTCATTAATAATTCATGATAAGAATACAAAAGAAATCATAACTTTGAAGGAGGTTTGGATACCTGGTCTTAATTAGTATATTAATAATAATAATAATAATAATAATAATAATAATAATAGAACAGAGAAATAAAATCCTCGGTTAACTTAACTGGGATTAACATTAATCGGCTTTTGAACAACCGGGCCCTGGTGTTTATGTGAGTCAAAACAAGAAATTAATTAAAGTACTATTATGTCCGACAAAAATCATTGGGCTGAAAACAGCAATGGTTTGAGTCTGTTTTAGTTACAATTCCTGTGTCCTAGAATAGAGTACTGTGACTTTTAAAATACATTAACTATTATTTTCATAGCCAATAAACACTATAAAATGTCTCCAAATCAACCAAATCACCGTATTTTATTGTTTAAATGCCGGGCCTCAAATAAACACCAGGTTCAAATAAACACTGGGTCCGTGAGCCTGAGTTTTAAGTTAACGCCCCTGGTGTTTAATCGAGGAAAAATGGTATGTAATACGGTATGTACAAGATTAAGAAGACTGTGATTTGAAATAGACACTTTAATTTTTTTTATTGGGCAGACAGGCTTTTCACTGCTTTCCACAGTTTGGCAGATCAGTATTTAAAAAGTGCCTAAGAGACTAGAGACTAGTGGAGAGCAAGGGCATTGCTCCCTATCCAGATAATTTGAAGTCTTAGACTTAACACTATATTTTAGGTTACTGCTGAATCATGATTTTTAGCCCTTGATAAAAGAAAGAAAAAGTAGGAGGTTTTCCATATAACATAGAAGAAAATGGGAAGGTCTCAGAAAAATAGGAAAAAATAAGATCTTGATGGCCTATCATTTTGGTACACCACAGTGTTTAGATTTAGTGGTCCACTGTAGGCTTCCTTCCTGTTGTCAAATAAGCAGCAGTCCCAGGTGCATTTTCTTTAGTGTCTACACAACCTGGTGCAGAAGTTGAATAAATTTTCTCTCCAGTTGGTGACAAAGCGAAGTTGTAATTTGTTTCATGTTCCAAACAGTAAGAAATCTTCTCCTCTAAGTTCTCTTTAGTAACCCAGTTTTTGCTTTCCTCCTGTGCATGATACAACAACAAAAACAACATTGGTCAGTGGAAAACAATATTTATATAGCATTAACACATAGCAAACATTTCTTACTGAGATCTGTTTTTGTTGCAGTTTTGTCAAACACAAACCTTCCTTCCATAAGGTTGAGTTCCAGGCTGGGGGTTTACTCTAAATAGTAAACTATACGGGAAGGTTTCTAGCAATAATGTGTCCCCAATAAGTTGTGAAAACTAAATACATTCATATGACACATTAATAAAGTCTTTATTATTATTTATTATAATAATAATTTACACTTGTATAGCGCAAACCTCTATATGGATATATTCAGTTGTGCCAGAAGCTTATCACGTAGAAGCGTGCAACTTCCCCCTATATGTTCAGAGCTATGCTGGGGATTATTAGAATTCCCAACCGACCAATCAGAATCGCGGATTGAATTTTTGCCCTTATATGGAAGGAGGTTTTCAGCTCCACGCGCGTACGCGCGGCCGCTCAAATCGGCAAGAAAACATCGAGGAAACTACAAGCGCTTCGCGAAATATGGACAGCTTACTTTCACGGCTATTTTCGTCGCTACCAAATCACATTTTGAGGTTCAAAAATGAGGAGGAAAAAGTATTGAATATTTTAGTAGTTCTAAGAAGATGACGACGGAGTAAGGAACGAAAAAAAGCTCAACACCGCGAAATCTGGACAACTCAGGTTTTTTCAAGCCTTGTTTCATCTCTACCAAATCACCACAAAAATGGCTCTTTAAAGAATTTCATGTGCAATATGGTAATGTATTTTACTTATTTAAATGTAGTTTCAAATTAGAAAGATTGTTTAAGTCAGGTTTTTATGGTAGTAAGAAAATATGAATTGTTTTTAACTTCACAAAGAGATTGAAGCGTACGGAAGAAGCGAAGCAAATTCTCAAGATTAAGTACGCATGCCATGTGTTTTTCTGTTTTATTTTGAAAACATAAGTGTTTTTACTCTCCTTTTCGCTTATAATTTATCGCTCAAACATACAATAATTCGTGTCTGACTTGAGCTTAGGGTTTTTCTTCCCAAATCGGTTGGAATAAAATTTGTTGTATAGATTTTGAAATATGAACGGCGGCGCGGTGTTTATAAGCTTATTAAATATTCAGTTCGCTGTATTTTAAACAGCCAACACTTTTTAAAACTTTCACCGACTTTGTCAACCCATCCTTACATGTACCATGGTTTTTCTTTGTATATACTATAATTGTTTTTTTCAAAGCGATTTTTGAGAGGAAATGAGCATACCAAATCAGTACGTTTCACTGAACATGTTTATTTAGCTCTCGAACCTACTTGTTTTTCGAATTTATGATTTCGTACGAGAAAGTTCTGATCATTTGTATCTTGAGAAATAATTTAACGTACTATTTTTAAAACTGAGTTGCATTAATTTTTTGTTTTGTAAATGTGGCATCGCTTAGGTTCTGAACTCACGGAGTACGTTTTCATCATCTCGACAAAACTAAATTGCGGTTGTCTTGAGGAATTTCGAAGTTTTCGTATCATTAAGCTTAAATGTTTTCAAGCAGAAGCTATCATGAGCTGTTTCGAGTTACGATTTGTTATGAGTAATTTTAACTGTGATAAACTGGCTGTTGAAGATCTGTATTTATTCATTCAACTACATTGTATTTGAGTCTATTTGTCTTTGTTTTTAAATAAAAGTGATTTGGAGAAACCTACATGTTGTGTGCATCTTTATTTCATTTTCATCTTTCTTTGATGCAGGTGTCCTAAAGTTTTGAACTCTGTGTTTTTATCATTTCACCGTATTTCATTCATTAACTGATTTTGATTGCTGGTATGTTGCTGTTGACACAAATCTCTGTGGAGTATTAAGTTAAACCTGAGACGGCAAGCAATCTAAGTGAGAATTTTTTCGCTCTGCCGGTAAAGTTTTTCCACGGTTGATTCAATTTCTCCTTTTCTCCGCTTCCTCCAGTTCGGCATAATCGGCCTTCTTTTCTCCAAAGGGAGTCAATGGCCGTTTGAATAGTATAAAGTTGACATTTTGGTCGAGTCTCAGAACTGCAAAGTGCAATTATTGACCTTTGTAGTAGCTTGTATGAAACAAGGTACAAGCTTTTCCTGCAAGTGTTGTAGGAGCGCGCGTTTCGCGTGAAAGTAGGCTTCTTTTAGAACTCCATATTAGGAAGTAAATTCTGATTGGCTCCCCGCGTTTTCTAAAAATCCCCAGCATCGGAAACGAGTTAATCGCTTCTCTGTTATGAGCTTCTGGTTGCGCTTAACAATATTGTTAAGGTAAAATTATGTTAAAGGTAACTAAAAATGTGAAAAACTATTAAAGCCTACAAACTGCACAAAATTAAGCCAACAATTGCCTAGTTAGGAAACCTAGTTAAAAGATAAGACATGAGTAAAAATTTATTTGAAAGTACACAAAAGAGTAGCGAAATCTGAAGTTTTAGGATGTTAGAGGGTTGCAAAAATAGACAGGGGATCGAAGGGTAGCAGTTAAATCTAGGTATTAGAAATGGTAGCAAAAAGTGGGTAGGAATTACACCCAGAAAATCTGCTTGCCGCTGGAAAAATTAAATATCGAGTTGGTAAGGTAAAGTCACACATGAGACACAGATGGCCCACATGGCCAGAGCATGAGCCACAGATGGCCCACATGGCCAGAGCATGAGCCACAGATGGCCCACAGGGCCAGAGCATGAGCCACAGATGGCCCACACCACCAGAGCATGAGCCACAGATGGCCCACACCACCAGAGCATGAGCCACAGATGGCCCACATGGCCAGAGCATGAGCCACAGATGGCCCACAGGGCCAGAGCATGAGCCACAGGTGGCCCACAGGGTCAGAGCATGAGCCACAGATAGCCCACAGGGCCAGAGCATGAGCCACAGATAATAATAATAATAATAATAATAATAATAATAATAATAATAATAATAATATTTATTTATTTAAGTGTCAAAGTATTTAGCTTACTAGCTAATTGTGGACACTAAAAAAAAGTAAAAATAAATATGAATTATGCTAAGATAAGTTAAAAATTTACAATTCTTCACTGTCTAAAATATTTACATTAAAACGTGATATAAAATAATCGATCAATATACAAGGTCATTAAAAGATGAATTAACTACGCCAAGTTTACAATTTACATACTTTAAGTAATGCAAATATTACAATTAACACACCCGTCCTCAATCAAAGTAGCCAGGTCTTTCTTTCTTATATATTTTCGAAAACTGTCCAATGTCCTATGCTGCCGATCACTTGTTTTTAGTTTTGACCAGAGATATGGACCAAGGTATCTTATGGAGTGTTTGCCGTATCTCACCGAGGTGTATCGGGGAATGTCAAAGTCAGCTGGCCCACACCACCAGAGCATGAGCCACAGATGGCCCACAGGACCAGAGCATGAGCCACAGATGGCCCACAGGGCCAGAGCATGAGCCACAGATGGCCCACACCACCAGAGCATGAGTCACAGATGGCCCACACCACCAGAGCATGAGCCACAGATGGCCCACACCACCAGAGCATGAGCCACAGATGGCCCACACCACCAGAGCATGAGCCACAGATGGCCCACATGGCCAGAGCATGAGCCACAGATGGCCCACAGGGCCAGAGCATGAGCCACAGATGGCCCACACCACCAGAGCATGAGCCACAGGTGGCCCACATGGCCAGAGCATGTGCCACAGATGGCCCACACCACCAGAGCATTAGCTACAGATGGCCCACAGGGCCAGAGCATGAGCCACAGATGGCCCACAGGGCCAGAGCATGAGCCACAGATGGCCCACAAGGCCAGAGCACGAGCCACAGATGGCCCACAGGGCCAGAGCATGAGCCACAGATGGCCCACACCACCAGAGCATGAGCCACAGATGGCCCACATGGCCAGAGCGTGAGCCACAGATGGCCCACAGGGCCAGAGCATGAGCCACAGATGGCCCACAGGGCCAGAGCATGAGCCACAGATGGCCCACAGGGCCAGAGCATGAGCCACAGATAATAATAATAATAATAATAATAATAATAATAATAATAATAATATTTATTTAAGTGTCAAAGTATTTAGCTTACTAGCTAATTGTGGACACAAAAAAAAGTAAAAATAAATATGAATTATGCTAAGATAAGTTAAAAATTTACAATTCTTCACTGTATAAAATATTTACATTAAAACGTGATATAAAATAATCGATCAATATACAAGGTCATTAAAAGATGAATTAACTACGCCAAGTTTACAATTTACATACTTTAAGTAATGCAAATATTACAATTAACATACCCGTCCTCAATCAAAGTAGCCAGGTCTTTCTTTCTTATATATTTTCGAAAACTGTCCAATCAATTGACCAGAGATATGGACCAAGGTATCTTATGGAGTGTTTGCCGTATCTCACCGAGGTGTATCGGGGAATGTCAAAGTCAGCTGGCCCACACCACCAGAGCATGAGCCACAGATGGCCCACAGGGCCAGAGCATGGGCCAGAGCATGAGCCACAGATGGCCCACACCACCAGAGCATGAGCCACAGGTGGCCCACAGGGCCAGAGCATGAGCCACAGATGGCCCACATGGCCAGAGCATGAGCCACAGGTGGCCCACACCACCAGAGCATGAGCCACAGATGGCCCACAGGGCCAGAGCATGAGCCACAGATGGCCCACACCACCAGAGCATGAGCCACAGATGGCCCACACCACCAGAGCATGAGCCACAGATGGCCCACATGGCCAGAGCATGAGCCACAGATGGCCCACAGGGCCAGAGCATGAGCCACAGATGGCCCACACCACCAGAGCATGAGCCACAGGTGGCCCACATGGCCAGAGCATGTGCCACAGATGGCCCACACCACCAGAGCATTAGCTACAGATGGCCCACAGGGCCAGAGCATGAGCCACAGATGGCCCACAGGGCCAGAGCATGAGCCACAGATGGCCCACAAGGCCAGAGCACGAGCCACAGATGGCCCACAGGGCCAGAACATGAGCCACAGATGGCCCACACCACCAGAGCATGAGCCACAGATGGCCCACATGGCCAGAGCGTGAGCCACAGATGGCCCACAGGGCCAGAGCATGAGCCACAGATGGCCCACAGGGCCAGAGCATGAGCCACAGATAATAATAATAATAATAATAATAATAATAATAATAATATTTATTTAAGTGTCAAAGTATTTAGCTTACTAGCTAATTGTGGACACAAAAAAAAGTAAAAATAAATATGAATTATGCTAAGATAAGTTAAAAATTTACAATTCTTCACTGTATAAAATATTTACATTAAAACGTGATATAAAATAATCGATCAATATACAAGGTCATTAACAGATGAATTAACTACGCCAAGTTTACAATTTACATACTTTAAGTAATGCAAATATTACAATTAACACACCCGTCCTCAATCAAAGTAGCCAGGTCTTTCTTTCTTATATATTTTCGAAAACTGTCCAATCAATTGACCAGAGATATGGACCAAGGTATCTTATGGAGTGTTTGCCGTATCTCACCGAGGTGTATCGGGGAATGTCAAAGTCAGCTGGCCCACACCACCAGAGCATGAGCCACAGATGGCCCACAGGGCCAGAGCATGGGCCAGAGCATGAGCCACAGATGGCCCACACCTCCAGAGCATGAGCCACAGGTGGCCCACAGGGCCAGAGCATGAGCCACAGATGGCCCACATGGCCAGAGCATGAGCCACAGGTGGCCCACACCACCAGAGCATGAGCCACAGATGGCCCACAGGGCCAGAGCATGAGCCACAGATGGCCCACACCACCAGAGCATGAGCCACAGATGGCCCACACCACCAGAGCATGAGCCACAGATGGCCCACATGGCCAGAGCATGAGCCACAGATGGCCCACAGGGCCAGAGCATGAGCCACAGGTGGCCCACAGGGTCAGAGCATGAGCCACAGATGGCCCACAGGGCCAGAGCATGAGCCACAGATAATAATAATAATAATAATAATAATAATAATAATAATATTTATTTATTTAAGTGTCAAAGTATTTAGCTTACTAGCTAATTGTGGACACTAAAAAAAAGTAAAAATAAATATGAATTATGCTAAGATAAGTTAAAAATTTACAATTCTTCACTGTCTAAAATATTTACATTAAAACGTGATATAAAATAATCGATCAATATACAAGGTCATTAAAAGATGAATTAACTACGCCAAGTTTACAATTTACATACTTTAAGTAATGCAAATATTACAATTAACACACCCGTCCTCAATCAAAGTAGCCAGGTCTTTCTTTCTTATATATTTTCGAAAACTGTCCAATGTCCTATGCTGCCGATCACTTGTTTTTAGTTTTGACCAGAGATATGGACCAAGGTATCTTATGGAGTGTTTGCCGTATCTCACCGAGGTGTATCGGGGAATGTCAAAGTCAGCTGGCCCACACCACCAGAGCATGAGCCACAGATGGCCCACAGGACCAGAGCATGAGCCACAGATGGCCCACAGGGCCAGAGCATGAGCCACAGATGGCCCACACCACCAGAGCATGAGCCACAGATGGCCCACACCACCAGAGCATGAGCCACAGATGGCCCACACCACCAGAGCATGAGCCACAGATGGCCCACACCACCAGAGCATGAGCCACAGATGGCCCACATGGCCAGAGCATGAGCCACAGATGGCCCACAGGGCCAGAGCATGAGCCACAGATGGCCCACACCACCAGAGCATGAGCCACAGGTGGCCCACATGGCCAGAGCATGTGCTTCAGATGGCCCACACGACCAGAGCATTAGCTACAGATGGCCCACAGGGCCAGAGCATGAGCCACAGATGGCCCACAGGGCCAGAGCATGAGCCACAGATGGCCCACAAGGCCAGAGCACGAGCCACAGATGGCCCACAGGGCCAGAGCATGAGCCACAGATGGCCCACACCACCAGAGCATGAGCCACAGATGGCCCACATGGCCAGAGCATGAGCCACAGATGGCCCACAGGGCCAGAGCATGAGCCACAGATGGCCCACAGGGCCAGAGCATGAGCCACAGATAATAATAATAATAATAATAATAATAATAATAATAATAATAATAATAATAATAATAATATTTATTTAAGTGTCAAAGTATTTAGCTTACTAGCTAATTGTGGACACAAAAAAAGTAAAAATAAATATGAATTATGCTAAGATAAGTTAAAAATTTACAATTCTTCACTGTATAAAATATTTACATTAAAACGTGATATAAAATAATCGATCAATATACAAGGTCATTAACAGATGAATTAACTACGCCAAGTTTACAATTTACATACTTTAAGTAATGCAAATATTACAATTAACACACCCGTCCTCAATCAAAGTAGCCAGGTCTTTCTTTCTTATATATTTTCGAAAACTGTCCAATCAATTGACCAGAGATATGGACCAAGGTATCTTATGGAGTGTTTGCCGTATCTCACCGAGGTGTATCGGGGAATGTCAAAGTCAGCTGGCCCACACCACCAGAGCATGAGCCACAGATGGCCCACAGGGCCAGAGCATGGGCCAGAGCATGAGCCACAGATGGCCCACACCACCAGAGCATGAGCCACAGGTGGCCCACAGGGCCAGAGCATGAGCCACAGATGGCCCACATGGCCAGAGCATGAGCCACAGGTGGCCCACACCACCAGAGCATGAGCCACAGATGGCCCACAGGGCCAGAGCATGAGCCACAGATGGCCCACATGGCCAGAGCATGAGCCACAGATGGCCCACACCACCAGAGCATAAGCCACAGATGGCCCACATGGCCAGAGCATGAGCCACAGATGGCCCACATGGCCAGAGCATGAGCCACAGATGGCCGACATGGCCAGAGCATGAGCCACAAGTGACCCTTCAGGACAGAAACTCGCTAAAACATGTTTAAAGCAATGCAAAGTACACTGACTTAATGCAGCACTGGAAAAATATTAGTGAATATTAGTGAATATTAGTGAATATTAGTGAACATGAAGAACATGAAGAGATGTGTTTAATAAAAAGTGAACACTGGACAGTGAAGGAAGGAATCCCAATTAATTTCCCTTTTTTCAGTTGTTTGCCTTTAACGAATTTTTATTTTATGAAGTTGAAGGAACAGAACAGCCAACTGAAACTTCAGGTACAAAAATTCACTGCACTGTGTCTTGTGACTTTCACTTGTGCTAGTGAATGTTTCTCGGGCAAAAATAACCTTAAAGCGATCACTTTTTCATTTAATTTTCTTTTGTATGTTTCGGATACACAGGAATAAAAATTGGATATATTTTCATTGTGTCTGATTGTGAGATGTTTTATGAAATAGCTGTGTTATGCATAACTGGAAAGGTCTTAAATTACTTTTGATTGACATTATGCAAATTGCGACATATTTACCTCAACTGAAAAAATAATTTCAAAGGGCTAAATTTGTTTCTCTCCTCCTAAATTATCACTTCTGTTGTTAACTTTGATTGCATTTATAAATTTTTTATAAAAATGGCGGGATATGTCCAACAAAACTTTCAATTCGAAAAGTTGTTTTGACCCTGGGTTCTGACCACGCAAAATAATCTGAAAGATTCATGCCTTCGAAAGGCCACTTTGCATTCACTTCAAAAGTTTTGGAAACACAGACCAGTTACAAAAGATAAATTTAGCTAGTAACAAGATTTAGCTAAAACTAATAACAACCACTGGGAAACTCTGATATACAGCCTTTTTCAATGGTAAGTACAAAGAAGGCATTAATTTGTATTTTTCAGTGCTCTAGACTAGTGTTTTGACACAGTAGACATGATATGTAATTTGCGTGCAATCTCGCATGCTAAGTGTGCTGTGTCTTCTCGCATGCTAGCTTTGTTAGACTGCTCACACTATCCCGATACTCTCTATCATCAAACCGTGAACTAATGTGCATGCAGATTGCCAAGACATATAGGGCGGGCTATTTAAATGAAGTCTAACTTAGACCACGGTTTAAGATAATTATGGACCTTCACATCTCTTTACATGTATAAGTGGGTCATTTAAAGTAGATAAATGTGTTTCTAGTCTGTGCTATATGCCTTCTGGACACTGTTTTCAGTACATGTAAATAACGTTTAAATATTAAGGTTGGCCAGAGTGAAATTGGTTTAGATGGTGGTTTTGTACATGCCCAATATGCCTAACAATACGCTCCCAAGTATTAAATCTCCCACAGCATCTCGTTGAAATTAAATTTAAAGCTGTTAAAATGTGACAAGTCCCTGTTGTAAGGTTATATAATATTTCTTGCATTATTGTACTACTTACTATAGCATTCCTCACATGTTCTATTCTTTCTTGCTGCTGCCTTGCCTGTATTTTTCTCTTTGTTTCTGCTCTCCTCCTATCACACTCTTCATTTAATAACTTTTTATTTTCGTCTCTTTGTTTTCTACCAAAAAAATAAACTTATGTTAACCTTTTTGTTTATCCAGAACAACGTTCCCTGAAATTAAATAATACAAAGAAATCAACCAATCATTTCAGAGCTTGATTTATTGGTCTGCTGTGTGACAGTAGTACTGTAGAAGACTATGCATGTGGATAACTGATCTACAGTACTACTGTCACACAGTAGACCAACAAATCACTGATCTTATTACTGGTCTAAACAATCCATAACAGTAGTACTGTAGAAGACTCTATGCATGGTGATGGTGACTTCAACATCAGTGTCCACCTCCATAATCATACAGCAGACATTGAGGCCACCATTTCTGCTAAGGTGAAGGAGAAAGCAGTTGTAGACATCTTTCAACAAGTGTGGTCATTGTTTCAGAGGTTGAAAACAATAGCTGCACTACTTGTAAATTACAAGTGTAAAAGTTTTATTGAATTGACCCCAGCATCCGCCATCATAGACAAGGTACTGAACTAAATTAAAGATGCTCCTTCAGACTGGACCATATTTAAACAAGCCATTTGCACAAACAACAATGGGAAGGGATGGCATCATGGCCTCAACCGTTGAGTTTCTGGACACTGTCAGTTACCTCTCTACCTCCTGATCCAGCTACTACACAGAGAGGCCAAGTTGACTTTCCTACAAATTTGTGATTTGCCACAGGAAGCCGAAGCCCCTCAGTATGTGATGGTTCTTTGATATTATGCAGCGAATGATTTATAGACTTTGTATGGGAAATTCACTTAATTAATCTTATATATGCTAAAATAAAGCTATTAATTAATGTAGAAATAAACTTTAACAAGAGGTTACCGGTAGCCTATACTCATGCGCTTGCGTAAGAAAGTTTTATGGTTTATTTTAAACGAGTCACACACGCCTCCCCCTCGACGAATTTTGTGTGACACACATTGCACCATCATTCAAGACATGTTGATTGAAGCTATCAATTTTCTGTACTCGCTTTGAATATCTAATTTATTGATTCCCGATCAAACCCACATAGTTAAAAACTTCACAAATCGTGAATTATTTCTATTACATTGGGTTATTCCAGAAAGAATCCACCCCCCCCCCCCCCCCCCCCCCCACTGATGGATGGCAAGATTATCTACGTTGGAAGATGTGGCTTTTAAGAAATTACGAGTTTGAAAGGGATTTCTCAACTGCAATTTCTTCGATCTTCAGCCTCACCTCAAGCATGTATGCAGAGACTTTTTTTTTTTTTTTTTTTTTTTTTTGGTGGATAAAGAAAATTATCCAGTTAAGATTTTGTCCACAGATACAATGTACTTTAGGTAGGCTTGTCAAAGAAATATGGGAAGGCAGGGAAAACAAGGTCGTTATTTAAATCTGACTGGAAAAACTGTTGCCCATGCTAATGAATCTACAGCATCTTCCCTCAGCACTCATTCACTTATTGCACATGGTTGATGTTTTGAATTGGCCAATGAGAGTGCAGAATGACATAATTTGTGCCCAAATTGCACAACAGACACAACGAAAACCCAATGTTGAGGTACAGTATGTTGCCCAGTATCCGACCACTTCAGTTTAAAACTGCTGTAAGTTTCCTTCCTCAGTCGCAAGAGTCCTGAAATATGGCCTTGAGACAATCCATTTAGTCTGTCATATGATGAAAAAAAGGTTAAATTACGTTTTTGCTGCGAGCCTCAGAGAGAAGCAACACTATTTTTGACTGACCGTGTGGGGTCTGGGCGCTATATATATGGACCCAACACTCGACGATTCTTTTCGGTGGCGATGATTTTGAGTAGCAGCAGTACGTAGGATCAGCGGCAGTAGTTGCCCAATTGTGTGTGCGCAGTCCACATGGTCCCTCTGCCCTGTTCGCTCGCGCTCGATTAGCGAAAAGCAACCGTATTTGCGCGCGCTGAAATAGCGAATTAATGTTGCAATCGTATGGCGAATCAAGTTGTCATTTTGAGAGAGAACGATGAATATTTTCGAGTTTCTGTGCGCGGCCGTTCAAACCCGCAAATGTGTCGACTTCATATAGACGAAATCATGTTTCTCGCTCGTTACCAAGATGTGTTTGAGCAATTTTGAATGACATTTCGTTCTTTTATAACTTGTAAAATGTGAATTTTTACATTTTTAAACTTTAGTTTGTAATTTGCAGACGCAATTTGACGACATTAAATTCTCGTTTTAGCGCGCGCTAAGACAGTTGTTTTTCGCTATATTGCGCGACACCCCTAATTGGGTAAATTATTGCATTATCGTTTGTTACGTCGATCGTGCAGTTTTGCTGTTGATGTTAGCGCGGCTGTAAAGGTGAGTAAATTTGCATTATTTTCATCTGTTACATAAATTTGCAGCTTTTAGCACACGCAACCTACGAATAAACTTGATTTGTCAGACACAAATCTCCAACCACAAGTTATAACCAAGTATAATTCAGAAACAAGATTAGTATTCACCGATTCAGTTTTGGTACTTCAATTTTCTACTTCAGTTTGAATTCAGATTTATCATGCCAAACGCAATTATAGCAATCGCTGGAAGTAGTCATCAAGGTCACGAACGATTTAGTGATATTTCCAGGGGTAGACAATGCTCTTTTATGAGTTTTTCAGCGCTGTTATGTGCACAGTCATGTCCAGTGCGGCACTGGGATACTGCTACAGTTAACTAAAAATTTTAATCGAAGGAGACAGGATGTACTTGAATGCACTTGAAAGTCAAAGTATTCCAGATACAGACATGGTGTCCCTGATTCATTTGCCAAATCAAGCTCGCTGGACAGTTCAATCGCCCGCCAATGAGGTTGCAGAACAAAATCAATCGCCCGTTGAGGTCACAAAATCGTCCGCTGCAAAGGCAAACAATTTAAGACAATCGCCCGTCGAGGCAAAACTGACTATTTTAAACGAATCACCTATTACGGTGACAAATACTGATCTACCCATTGTGGTAGAGCCCGTTGAGGCACAAATCAATGCAAATGACCGCCAGCAGGCAGTGCCTGCGGCATTGTGTTACTAATGTATGCGCACGCATGTTTTCTCCTCTCGTGTTATTCTGTGCGGCCATCTTGTTGTACGAACGTTTGGTTGTTATTAAAGCTGTTAGTGTTCCTTCGTTGTGACGTTCCTGTCTCTTCAATACTGGCGTGGTGGCAGCGACTACTTATCCACGTCCGGAGAGCCAGATAGCCGTCTCGCTGATCCAAGCAACAACGAGTCTACCTATTCTGTGGTCGAGTGAACTCTGAACAGTCATCTCAACTTAAGGAAAGTATCACTTCACTGTTCCTTTATATTGCTACAGCATGAATTCAAATAGAGCTCCTAAGCAATGGTCCCTCACAAAGAACGAGTCTATTACAACATTCGAAGCTTGGAGGCAGAATCTTCAGTATTCCCTCTCCCTGGACGCTAATTTCGCACCTTTTTTAGCGGACAATTTTACGTGGCAGAAAAAGTCTCCAGCTGCCCCCCATAGAGGACTCACTCCTGATGGGGAAGACGTCCCAACTACTCGCCGACGTACCGCCTTTCAGAAAAACTTACATCTCGAACTCATGTTAGGACAAATCGCAAACTTTTGCCCTATTATTTCACGCAATACTATCGTGAAAAATTCCACATCCATCAACTCCATTTGGCAAGCAATAAGGGCCCACTATGGCTTCCAGTCTACTGGTGCACACTTCCTAGATTTCTCCAACATAAAGCTCGAAGTTGATGAACGTCCTGAAGACTTATTCCAGCGGTTAATGTCCTTCACCGAAGATAATCTGCTTGTTGCCAATAGCAACATAACCCACCATGGCGAAACCGTTTCAGTTGATGAGGAACTGACCCCCACACTTGAAAACATGGTGGTTTTAACATGGTTAAGACTCATCCATACCGAGCTACCCGGTCTCATAAAGCAGCGTTACGGTACAGAGTTAAGAGCCAGGACACTAGCTTCTTTGAAACCTGAAATCTCTCAAGCGCTAGAGTCTCTCCTCGAGGAGCTCCGCACCGCCGCTGACACCAAAGTACTACGCACCACTGCCTCGAGGTTCAGACAGCCTCCACCTCGCCCGTCTTACAAACCGTCCCCCCAACCATGGCCTGCAAACAAGCGACCAAAGTCCTGTCCATTATGTAAACAAGCAGGTCGCAATGACCAACACTTTCTAAGCGCTTGCTCGTATTTACCTCCAGAGGACCGTTCTTACCTGTCTCGATCTCGCTTTACGTCTACCCTTGACGACGAGGAACCCGATTACACAGATTATGCGCCCTCACCCTTCCCCGAAGAAGATGACCACCCACCACGTACCTCAGCACGTTCAGTCTCGCGTCGCGTCAGTACTAAGCAGTCACCCCACTTCAAGGCTTTCTACAAGCATCACCCGTTACAACTCACCCTCGACACAGGTGCGGAGACTAGTATGATCAAATCTTCTGTGGCCTGTTCGATCGGCGCTACCATTGAAAAGTCCTCCCAACAAGCATTGCAAGCCGACGGTATGACTCCCTTAACTGTAGTTGGCGAGACTCGTCTCATCTTATCCCGAGCAGACAAACAACTCACTCTCGATGCCCTCGTTGTTGATGACTTAGACGTAGATGT
Organism: Dendrophyllia cribrosa; assembly: GCA_024195265.1. Lineage (NCBI taxonomy): Eukaryota > Metazoa > Cnidaria > Anthozoa > Scleractinia > Dendrophylliidae > Dendrophyllia > Dendrophyllia cribrosa. The sequence goes on along the minus strand of JAJLRJ010000001.1, from coordinate 22,940,358 downwards.
TCTTGCTGGCACACCCTTTCTCATTACCAACGACATCACCGTTCGCCCTGCAAAGTGCCAAGTACGTATTCAAGACTCAGAAATCATCCACTATGAGCTTACTGGTGACCCAACCACTGCCTCCCATGCTGTGCGGCGCGCGCAAAGTTACATCCTACGCGCTTCCTCGTCCGCGACTGTTGTTTGGCCTGGTGAGTACGTGGAGCTGGACGTCCCCTCTGACCTAGGAGAAGATTGTGTACTCGCCCTCCAACCACGTACAGACACCCCCATATCAAAGCATACCAAATCCCCCTGTATTTGGCCTGAGCCCCAAATCCTGGAAGCCGTCGGAACCAAAATCCGTTTAGTCAACACGTCTGATGAACCTAAAGCTATCGGCCGCCACGCGCACCTCAGCCAGGTTCTACCGACCGCGGCCATACCGTCACCGACCACCACCTCAGCACCCACCAATCAGACGCAACCCGCACAGCCCAAGAGTTCCCCACCCTTCTCGTCTACCGTATCCGTAGACCCTGACAACTTACTGTCAGAAGATATCCGCTTGAAGTTCCGACAGTTGTTGCAGACATACGATAGCGTCTTTGATCCTGACATAAGTGGTTATAACGGCTCGGCTGGACCCATTCAAGCAATAGTGAATATTGGTCCTGTACAGCCCCCTCAACGGAAAGGACGCGTTCCTCAGTACTCCCGCAGCCAACTATTAGAGCTCCAAGCTAAGTTCGACGAGCTTGAACAAGCCAAGGTCTTCCGTCGCCCAGAAGACCTCGGCATAACTGTCGAATACCTTAACCCTTCATTCCTGGTCAAAAAGCCCTCCGGTGGTCACCGACTCGTGACTGCATTTGCTGACGTTGCACGGTACAGTAAACCTCAACCATCACTAATGCCAGACGTCGACACAACCCTGCGCACCATCGCTCCCTGGCACTACATGATCAAAACTGATCTCACTCGAGCATTCTATCAGATCCCTCTCTCTCAGTCTTCTCTGAAGTACTGTGGTGTAGCAACACCATTCAAAGGAATCCGGGTATACACAAGATCAGCAATGGGGATGCCTGGCTCGGAGACCGCTCTTGAAGAAATGATGTGTCGCGTTCTGGGAGACTTGATTCAAGAAGGCTGTGTGGCTAAACTCGCTGACGACCTCTACTGCGGCGGCGATACTCCTGAAGCACTTCTAACTAACTGGAGACGGGTACTTGAGGCCCTCGACAACTGTAACCTTCGTCTGTCTCCTACGAAGACCGTCATTTGTCCAATGTCTACCACCATCCTTGGCTGGATATGGTCCCAAGGCACACTATCAGCTAGCCCTCATCGCATCGCCGTCTTGGCATCATGTCCTCCTCCCCAAACTGTGAAAGGCCTGCGGTCTTTTATCGGTGCCTATAAAGTCCTCAGTCGCGTGCTGCCTAACTGCTCAGATGTAATTGATCCCCTCGAGTACGCCCTCACCGGCCTTCAGTCTACCGACAAACTACTGTGGGATGAGAACCTAACCTTCAGGTTCAAGACTGCACAGGAGTCCCTATCTAAACACAAATCTATAGTTCTCCCTCGCCCATCAGATACGCTCTGGATAGTCACGGATGGATCCGTCACCAAGAGAGGCCTCGGTGCTACATTGTATGTCTCGCGTGACAATCACCTTCACTTAGCCGGCTTCTTCAGTGCCAAACTTCGCAAACACCAAGTGACTTGGCTTCCCTGCGAAGTTGAAGCACTATGCATTGCTGCCGCCGTCAAGCACTTCTCTCCTTTCATCATTCAGTCGCAGCATCCCACATCTGTATTAACTGATAGTAAACCCTGCGTTCAGGCCATCGACAAACTGTGCCGAGGCGAATTCTCGGCAAGTCCTCGAGTGACTTCCTTCCTAACAACTGTCAGCCGTTACCAAGTCAGTCTACAACACTTGGCTGGAAAGGCTAACTTACCGTCCGACTTCATGAGCCGCAACGCGCCCGACTGCAACGAGCCCAATTGCCAGATCTGCAACTTTGTCCACGAAATGGAAGACTCCGTTGTGCGAAGCGTCTCGATCCAGGACATCCTCGACAATAAGTCTAACCTCCCATTTACTACCAGATCAGCCTGGTTGCAGATCCAAAACGATTGTCCTGACCTTCGCAGAGTTCACGCCCATCTTAAACAAGGCACTCGCCCGTCAAAGAAACTAACTAACATTCGTGACGTTAAGCGCTATCTCAGCTGCACCTCCATTGCTAGAGACGGCGTTCTCGTAGTCAAACACTCTCCACCATTCCTTCCAGTTACCGAAGCAATCGTCGTTCCCCGGTCCGTTCTGGATGGCCTCCTTACCGCCCTCCACATTAAGCTTAACCACCCATCCCGCCACCAATTCCAACTGGTGCTCCAACGTCAGTTCTTCGCTCTGGATATGAACGACGCCATTTCCCGCGTGACATCTGCCTGTCACACATGTGCCTCCCTACTGACGTTTCCGAACTCACTGGTGTCTCAGTCGTCTGACGACCCCCCTGAAGTCGTGGGCGTCTCCTTCGCCGCGGACGTCATCAAGCGTAATCGTCAGTTGATCCTTGTGCTTCGAGAATGCACCACATCCTTTACTGCATCTTGCTTGATACGCGACGAGAAGCATGATACCCTCCGTGATGCCCTCACACAATTAATCATTGGTCTACACCCACTCGATGGCCCAAGAGCGATTATACGTGTAGATCCCGCTCCTGGCTTTAAGTCCATGTGTAACAACGACTCACTCAAACACCTCAACGTCACAATCGAGGTCGGTCGTGTTAAGAATAAGAACAAGAACCCCGTTGCCGAGAAGGCTGTCCGCGAGCTTGAAGAAGAACTCATTCGCCAAGAACCTGGTGGAAAACCAGTAAGCGAAGTTGGTCTCTCTCTTGCCACTGCACGCCTGAACTCTCGTCTTCGTCTCCCTGGCCTATCATCGCGCGAGTTGTGGACTCAGCGCAACCAATTCACTCATGAACAGTTGCCCCTGTCTGATTACCAACTCATACTCGATAAACACAATCATCGTGCCATTAACCATGCCTTTAGTGAGAAGTCCAAGAACCCTCGTGGTCTCGTCCCAACCACGCATCCTCTCCTAGTCGGAGACATTGTCTACCTTGTCTCAGACAAGGACAAGTCCCGTGCTCGTGATCGCTATATTGTCGTTTCCGTCGACCCCCCTTGGTGTTTCGTGAAGAAGTTTAGTGGCTCACAACTCAGAGCTACTTCCTACAAAGTCAAGTTGTCTGAGTGCTACTCCGTGCCTCCCTCCGTTATAGTGTCCAACCACCATGGTCTTCCCGCCACTCGAGGCAAGTACAACGAGCCTTCTGCCGTAACCCCCGCTGTGCCTCCAGCCCCAGTACACCCAGGGCTACCCCCTCCGGCGCCGTCTGAGCTTATCACCGTGCCATCTGACGAGGACCAATTCACTTCCTTCTCCAGTGACGACTCTACACCTGATGCCCCCATTCGCATACCTTCTCCACCCGTTGTAGAAGAGGAGTCTAGCACCGGCCTCACAACCCCAGATCAACCCATGTGGTCCTCTCCCGGTTCATCTCCAGTACCTCCTGGCCCAAGACCCCAAAGACAGCGTAGACCTCCTTCATACCTCAATGACTATGTTAGATTTTAGCCTGTATGTGGCACCTCTGCGGTTTGGTGTTAGATTCTCATTTTTATAACGTACTTTCAGTCCTTCGGACAGAGACATTGTTAGCTCGCATTATTTTACATGGAAGAAGAGGTTACGCCAGCAGGCAGTGCCTGCGGCATTGTGTTACTAATGTATGCGCACGCATGTTTTCTCCTCTCGTGTTATTCTGTGCGGCCATCTTGTTGTACGAACGTTTGGTTGTTATTAAAGCTGTTAGTGTTCCTTCGTTGTGACGTTCCTGTCTCTTCAATACTGGCGGACAACCAATTGTGGTTAGTAGAATATAAAGAATTTTACCAGGGAAGAGTCAATTGTAATGAATATGAAAACGAGGGTCCATATCTCACTTTACGCTCAGCCTTGATGAATGCTCTCAGTGACAATAGTTATGCATTTATAATACTAGAAGGTTATATTATGGCCTTGATAAGCACTGTAGATTGTATTTATGTTTTTGATTCTCATGCACGAAACAATTTTGGTATGCCTGATCCAAATGGCACTGCTGTTGTCATGAAATGTGCTGATGTCAGTGCGTTAGAGCAATATTTTTGCTTTCTTTCCCTTCAATTGAATAGTGAATTTTTTGAGGTTGTACCAGTTGAGTTTTACACTGAGCATAGTAAAACTAAATGTATTTCTGCATCAAATGTTGGTGAAAATTCACATAAGAGAAAAAGGTTCGATGAAACAGTTATTAAAAAAGAGGAAAGGCTTCAGAAAGCTAGAGAGTACATCGGGCAGAATGGCCGGACATTTGCGCATATTAATGAGCCATCACGGCGGACTATTCAAGCATGAATGTTCAATAAAAGCTCCGCAATTAAAGAGAAAAGGGGCGAATTTGGTGAAGTACACTGACTAAAACAGAAATTTTGAAGTAATAAGATATGACTTTCTTAAGATGATAAGGCGGCTTTTTGTAGTTTAAGGGTTATTCTACCATTTAAGCCAAAAACTAAGTGAATCGAACGAGGATAAGTTGTAGTCTTTTCACTTCGAAATGGTGGTTATTACGGTTACTCTAGTATGGGAAACCACCCTTGTCAAGTTCGAACTTTGATTTTCTCGCAAAATAAGCAAGAATCTTCGAATGATAGAGTGGCTTTTGTCAGATAGACGTCTTACCTATACGTCGATCGTTTTGTTTTCAAATTCCGAGCAAATGAAGTTGTAGTTTTTTGCGCTAGAATATTTGAGGTTCAAAATTCGCGCGTGTTCTGGAGTGTGGTCATTGTCTTTGGAATGACAATGGTTGCCATGAACAAACAATAGCTAGCAAAACTCTATTGAAGAAATGCAGTCATCTGTTAAACACAGCTTATTGAATTGTTAATGACATGTTCTCTTGTTAATGATCATCTGAATAAGCACAAAAACTGTCCGCGCGCGAAATTTGAATACTTCAAGCACAGGTGTAGATTGCGTTCGCGAAGTCACTGTATATTTATACAGACAAAGGCATGTTGCCGGATCGAAATGCGCCAATGGCGGTGAGGTGTCTTAAACAAAAGGTTTAAAGCTGTAGTTTTTGTAGTATAGTTTAATGAGTATAGCGGTGCGTGCCTGGCAACCAATCAATTAAGCCGCTTTTTGAGCGTCAATGAATAATAATGAGCGATATGTCAGATCAAGAAACTTTCGGCGCTGTAAGTAAATGTCGCGAGAACAATAGGCATTCTGCACGATGACAAGAAAAGAAAGATTTTAGAGGAAACTGAAACTGAGAAACAAACCAGGTTACAACGAAAAAGAGAATATAAGAAGAAGAAAAAATTGTCAGAAACTGAAACCGAGAGACAAATGAGATTAGAAAAAGATAACAACTACTACAAAAGAAAACTTGCAGAAGAATCTGAAGTAGCAAAAAAGGCTAGACTCGAAAAAGCACGACTTAATTACAGGAAAAGAAAAGAAACTATTTTAACGCAACAAGATTATTTAAATGAATTTGATTCTGTTAAGAATGGTAAGCTTCATAAACAAAGTTGGGCAGAGTCTAATATCTCAAAATTTCACAGTTCTATTGCATATTCTGTTTGTCACTGTACTGTTTGTTGCGAAGGATGGCCAATAAAATCTAAACCAAGGTCACCAGATACTTATGTCTGTTCACGGTGTTCAAGGGATAAGAAAATCCCTAAAAAGTTTTCAGTTGGAAATTCTATGATTCCTTCTCCAGTTCCACCTGTACTACAAGGTTTAACTCAAATAGAAGAAATGTTAATTGCACGTGCACTTCCTATCATGAGAGTCTATATTAAACCTGGGGGACAGAGAGGGTACTCAGGACATATCATTAATTTGCCACAAAACGTGAAAGAGGTTGCTTCTTCATTGCCAAGGTATCCAAAAGACCTACAGTGTATCTGTAATTTTAGTGCGCGTGAAAGGTAGAGATAATACCTTTAAAGATGTCAATGTAAGAAAACAAAAAGTTCATGATGCTTTATTATGGCTTACTCAAAATAATCCTCGCTATGTTGATGTACAAATTAATCAAGAGGCACTAAATGCTTTGCCTGATAATGATGCACCATTAGGTCTTTTGACTTTTGAAACGGAAGATGAAATAGTCTCAGATGACACTATTGACCCTGATTTAGGTCCACCTACTGATAACCCTATTGAGGATACAGTGTATAATGAATGTAATGAAATGAGTAGTTTTTTGCCTGTTGGTGAACAACAAGAACAAGAACTTAATGCTGTAAGAAGTCAGCTTTCTCCTGATAAGCCAATGTCATGGCCCTCAGTCGAAGATCAGCCATTTTAATGAATTTAATTCATTTAAAAATGAATACCAAATATCACATCTAGCTACTATGGCTTTTCCTACACTTTTCCCTGATGGTGAAGGGGATCCAACTAATCAAGCATTATTAAGAGATGTGCCCCTTTCAGAAAGAATTAAGCATCTTATAAAGTTTGTTGAAAAAGCTGATGGAAAGTGGGTATACCGCTTTGCTAGCCATCCTAGATTTTCGTACTGGGCTTTCAATATGATTCAGAGAAAGAGAACACTGCAACAAAGTGGAATATTTCTCAAACAAAATCCAGGTGAAGCACATCCAACTATTGAAGAGTTGCGTGAAATGGCCGCAAGTAATAATACATATGAATTCATCTGAATTCATTTTCAGTGTAAAAGTGTCATCTGCACAAGCAATGGATACAAACAGCGACAACTCAAAAGATCAAAATCTAGATTGTAAAGCTATTATGTCAAAAGATCAACATCAAGATGGCGAACTTATTGCTTATGTTCACAATGTAACACCGGTACACAAATCTGGGAAGGTTAGCTGTACCACATGTCAATTGCAGACATCTTCTAGTGCAACAATGAAGGCCATCTGTTTCTCCCCAGACAAGGCAAAGCCACTTAAGAGCGCCATAGAAACCAAAAGCCCTATCAACCTAAGAAAGTATGAGTTTAACGAGCACTTCAATAACATTGTTGTTAACAAGAACACTGTAATTCAAAACCATACCAAGCCACTTGACTTCAAACCTTCTGAAACTCTGCAAACCCACCTAATAACAATCAACACTATCAACTCAGCTTACTGGACCAAAAGCTCAGCACACAGAGAAAGCTACCCTTCAGAAATCCTCAGCAGTTCTGGTGGATCCTACAGGATACATCCGTGTCGTGTTTTGGGAAGAATGGGTAAACTGCGTTGAGAATGATACAACCTACATCTTTAAGAACTTCAGGGTAAAGGAAGATAACTACACGAAACAGAAGTATGTCAATACTGCTAAGAAAGGATTTGAAGTCAAAGCATCGCCGCCATTTACTGAGACCTTGCCAGAAGTACAACCTTTGTTACTCGATTTAACAACGAAAACTACCACTGTCTCCGTCATCTCCTTTAAGTCTGCCTCCAACTATTTCATGTGCAATGCATGCTCAAAGAAACTTCAAAGTGACGGGAAATACATGAGGTGCGACACCTGCAAGTTAAAGCAAAAGGCCAACCCAGAAAAAAAGCAGTGGTATGTTAGAGTGTTTGTAAAAGATAACTTAAATCAAAACAAATTCTTTATATCGCTGTTCCATTCTCATATTGTCAAAATATTCAACAAGCAGAACAAACAGCTTCTTCCAACAGCCACTGAAGATGACATCACTGATGTACTTCTTGATACCAAAAACATTAAGCTGAAACAAAGCATTAATGGAAGTGTCATTGACATCATCACTGACTAGAAAAAAAAACATATACCCTCGTCGACTTTATTTTCCTCTTATGTTGAACATCTTAGTACTTAACCCAAACAAAGCACTGGTATATCATTGAGTTCAAGTTCTGTTTTGTAAAAGGCTCTTTTATTTATGAATGTACATGGCATTCGCCTTTTCAGATTGTGTTTTGAAAAAGTCTCTTCTATTTCTAAATGTATGTGACATTTTCATGTTTAAAAGACAACATTGACGTCACTATCATTGAAATCACTACTACGTTTTGTTTCTGTTACCTTGTACTTACATGACTTGTACGATTCATGTAATAAAACAAATTATTAAAGTCTTTTTTTTTGGATTACATATCATGTTACGCTGTTTCCTTTCCTTGCTATCACTAATTTTCTTCATATTTCACGTTTGGAAATAGGGCACATTCCATTGGCGTCATTTGAGTACAACTACCATAATTCATTTCGTTTTTCCTTTCTTATCTGAATTTTGTAATCCCAGTGAGGTTTAAATAACAATAGCCTTAATTTGCACTACAAAACAAAAAACGGAAGGATTCTGGTAGTTGTAGTAAAATGACGCCATCGTGCAAATGGCCTATTACTTTCACTCAATATGCAACAAAGTTTCCAGACTTCAATTGTCATTGTCATTATTATTATTATTATTATTATTAATATTATTATTGTTATTATTATTATTTCATGACTCACCTCGCAGCACTTGACTTGCTATTAGCAACTTCTAGTTACTTTCATATCCGTTGTGAAAATTGCATTTCTGCAGAGCTCCTTTGTTGCCCAGTAACAGACCACAACAATAACAACGTAATTAAACGGAACTTTCGGAAGGCAAGTGACATACAGTATATTAGGCCCCTGTTGCTCCTGCAAAGTAGTTTGGCATTCGATTCTAAAAATATAAATCGACTGAGGAACCCAGCATCGTGAAACAAAACATTACAAATGGCTACGGTAGGTTGGGGAGAGCCATGCGAGCGGCTAACCAAAAACGATTTATTTATGTTTGTTTTCTTAGAAAATGCTTTTAAATGTTGATTTTTTTACATATTTATTTCAATAACACTTTTCTTGGCCATTGCTTCTACTGCGGCACGATTTTGCATAGTAAAGAAAAAACTGGTCGGATACTGGGCATACTAAATCAAGACTTGATTTGATTTGACAAGATGAATTAATCTATGTTCTGACCACTTGACTTCTTTGAGCATTGTCACTTCAAATATCCAACAGTTCCTTTGAAAATATCACATTTTACAGACACTTAGTTGACAGCAATAGTTTCACTTCTGCAAGTGTTTCTCAAGCTAAAAGCCCGCCAAAACTTGCATTTCAAAGCTGAAATGTTCGGCTTCCTTTCGAAATATTTAGTTTGCCGGAAATCAATAAGCTCGTCGCAAAAATTGAAATTATTTTTTAACTGGTCGGATACTGGTACTGGTTGGTCTCGGATACTGGGCAACATACTGTAAGTGAGGTTTCTTTCTACATAAATAGCTTTATTTTAGCATATATAACACTAAAGTGAATTTCCCATACAAAGTCTATAAATCGTTCGTTGTGTAATATTAAAGAACTGTCACATACTGAGCTTGGGCTGCCTGTGGATTTGCAAGCAAGGAAATTCGCTTATTAGGCCACTTCAAAAAATACCATAATAATCTTTTATGTGCAGGCTCAACCTCACCGGGGTGTAATTATTCAAGTCTCCTTTGTTTAAATGGCATTTCGAACACTCGAAAAAACAAAATCGCAATCAATCTTTAAATTTCGCTTGTCATAGCGTATCGCTTGTGTAAACAAAAAACTTCAATCACATTCGCAATCGATCTCTTTACGGGAAATTATAAGTTACCTTGCTCGTGAATTACAAAACTCGGCCATCGAATTCACATGATCTCAATGAAATTTAGCGTAGCGTATCGTAAACAGCGAAAACGGTGTTTGAAGATGCAACCAAGTGAACCATCGATCGCGCTAAAGTTTGTGCAAGGCGATCACCAAACGCTTTGATAGACGTTGTTTGCTGAACTCTGTTATATTTTTTGGAGTCGCGAGTCTCAAAATTGTTTATTTTGTTGCTCTGTTTGAGCGCTTGTATAGCCGTGTAATTGTCATGATTTTGTTCCCCTTGTTTTGGATTTCGATTCTCGCATTATTGTCGATGTGGCAGTTTCAAAAGACTAGTCCCGGTGAACTCGCCTTTTGTTTTGGATTACAAAAGAAATGTTGGTTATAAATAACAAAGGCTTAACGCGTTAAAGAAAACGCATTCACCCGATGCGTTCAAAATAACGTGAACGCAAATTCAAACACGTTAGGGTAGCGTTAAGAACGCGAGTGCTATGTTCGCTTATCTCGGAGCGGTACTGTACATGTACAATGTAGGAACGCTAGGACGTAGCATTGTGTGTTCGTATATGTTGTAGTTAATTTTTTATTTCAGGTAATTTTTGTTTTTCCTTTGTTTCAAATTCATTAGCATATATTACCATACCCAAAAACAATGGAAAAATAAAAATTACCTGAGATAAAAAATTAACTACAACATATACAAATGTGCACCACATGCAAATTGCCAAGAAGGTGAAGCATAGTACGTGCAGTTCGTGCTGAAAACAAAAGAAATTGTTTAAATCAGGCTTACATCAAGCACCACCCAAACCTGCACTTTGAAGGGTATTATGGTATTTTTCGAAGTGGCCTATAGTAAGCTTACATCTAAATATTATTTTTTTTTTTTGGAGAAGTGCCTTATACCTTTGTAGTTCCATTCTTTTGTTCTCCAGATTGACACTCTCGATAACCATTTCATGCATCTCTTTCTCTAGCTTTCGAAGATCCTCTTTCTTTTGCTGCTCTGCATTTAAATGCTTTTCTTCCTCTAAACGTTTCAGACGGAATTCAGCAGCAAGTTCCTTCAAAGCGATATGATACCTTGCATGCGTTTGAATCCCTTCCTCCTTCAGTTTTTTTCTTGTTGCCTTCGAAGGTTTTCCATTTTTATTCTGGAGCTCAGCTGTCACAGGAATACAAATTCGACGAAGGCTAAGAAAAAACGGTCGAAAAACTGAGTGTTTAAGTTCTCCAATCCGCAGAAGATTGGCCGCCATTTTCCCTCGCCATAACAATACTAACAGGTCAGCGCACTTCATATTGCTAGGCTACATAGTCGGTCGCGAACGTTAGTACTTCATGAAAGGGTACGTATAATGTCCAGAAAGCGAGCCGCAGCCAAAAAGTTGCATTTCACACATCCTCATAACACCCTCACACGGCCACCACAGTTCAACAATGGAGTTAAGTAATTTCAGTCTGGATCAACCGTTAGCTTTATGTTTTGCTTTTGGCGTTACGTTTCTCTTCATGGGATATTATCTTGCGAGTGTTGTAAGAAAACCACAAATTATTTCCAAGCCCAGATCATTTATGTCAATTTTGATCAAGCAATGCTGTCCATTTGTTCATGAGTTATATTGGCCGACATTTTGGTGTTTTGGAGGGCGTGCCCAGACCGTGATAGCCAGTGTTCTTAAATCACACCCTTTGGTCAATTACAGCAGGGAGTTACTTCATACTCCTGATGGTGGAATAGTTGCCCTGGACTGGGTTAATACTTCATACAACCCTACCACTCGTATCACTGTATTAATCCTACCTGGACTGACAGGCACAAGTGGTCATAATTATATTCGTCACTTTGTTGTGCAAATCACTCAAGAACTAGATTGCCCTGTTGTTGTTCTTAATAACAGAGGATTAGCTGGCTTACCATTGAAGACTCCACGAGTGTGTTGTGCAGCCGACACAGAGGACTTAGAACATGTGATTTTTCACATCAAGAAAACAAAGCCTAACTGTCCTCTGATGGTTGTAGGTATCTCTCTTGGTGGTATAATATTGACCAACCTTTTGTGCAAAATGGGACAGCAAGAAAGCAATAATATCAATGATACTATTTTTGGTGCAGCTGTTATTTCTTCTCCATGGGATTTATTCAAGACATCTGAGTCCTTGGAGCAGCCTTTAAATCAGCTCTTGTTTAATCGTCATCTAACTAAGCTTTTACAAAATGCATTGAAACAACACATATCATCAAGTAACTTGAACAAGTTTAAATTTATAAAACCTTTTGATATACATCATTTGTTAAACTTGAGTACTGTAAGAGAATTTGATGACAGAATAATTGCACCATTATCTGGCTTTGAAAATGGTAATGATTATTACACTGCGGCAACGCTGCATACTAAGCCACTTGAGAAGATTAATGTTCCACTGTTGTGTTTAAATGCTGCTGATGATCCTTTTGCCCCTGAAGAGTCAATTCCTTTTACATTACTACAAAGGTGTCCCAATGTTGCAATGGTCTTAACAAGGCACGGTGGACATGTTGGATTTACAGAAGGTTTATTTCCACGAGGATCAGGGTATATGGAAAAAATGGTCATTCAGTATATGCAAGCATTATATGAAAAATGCCCCCCTGACATCCAAAAGTTGGATCATTTTTAAGAAAGATATGATAACAGTTACACAAATACAAGATGCGAGGGCTCCTATCAGAAAGCAGAGAAGAAAGCAAATGATGACAGCAATTTCATATCAATTCACATGTGAAAGATTGGAAAAAATCAGAACAGCTCCCAAGCAATCTCTTGGCTAATTATTGTTGGTTTACTGTTTATTTGTTGTCCATTGGCTAACATTTGGTCAACAGTTAACAAGTTGGCAGACAAAAAGAACTTGTTTCTATTCTCACCAACTCTTTTGAGTTGGCAAACTCACATTTGACATTTAAAATTTGCTGCAACTTCAATTTGTGCAATCTCATTTTCCAGGGTATTTTCTCTTTCTTCCTCAAAAAAGGAGGACCCTGAGTATGGGATAATGGCCTCTTCATATGAGCCCAGTCACCTCATTCCTATATCCTTGTGAAATTTGTGATGTGTTTATATGAGAAGGTGGGCTGGCCCAGTTACTAAAATCTCGCGTCATTCCTATATCCTTGTGTGAGAGAGAGGAGCTCCTCCCCACTAGGCTACATAGCTGGCAGTTTTTTTGCGTGGGATGCTGAATTTGCGAGCTGCTCGGTATCGTGGGCCTTTTGAGTAGCCGCCCCTTTTTGACATTTTTGACAGCTTTTGGTGGATACAATTACCCAACCAATCACACAGGGCGCATCGTGATATGAAACTTGTTTACATTACGATGTTATCGCGTGGCTTACGCTAGCGGGCTATAAAGCAACAAAAATCTTAATGAGTTCCTTTGGTGGCGAACGGCGATACCCCAAAAAAAAAACTCTCAAGCGAAGGAGACTTTCGAATCTGAAAAGCGTGAATGATAACTGTAGATTGTGCTGTTGCCTTTTGAGAATTAAATACGGTGAATTTCAGAAGACTTCGTACATTTCAACTCAAAACTTGTTCAAGGTCTCGAAGCGAGAAAGAAAACAGCTGACTTTGGCAGAACTCTGTTCAAACATTGGACTGAAAATGGACAGATCAGAGGTTTTATCCGATCGTGTATGCCATGCCTGTGGAAGGAAGATCAGGAATGCATTCGAGTTGTATAATTTCATCCACTCTATAAATTTGGAGAAAGCTGACAAAGAAAACACCGTGATCGATGTGGATGTCAAAGATGAGTCCAGCAGATTCAAGCGTCTCTTGCCAACTACTGTTTCTTTGCCTGACCGAAGCCCTCGAGCAAGAAAAGGACAAAAAATATCGAAAAAAGACAAAGCATAAAAAAGATCATTTCGTTTTAATGAAGCATCTTCCTCAAGCACGTTTAACGATGACACTGCCTTGATTTCGAACCCGCCGGTTGAAGTTATCTCACCTCAGGAAGCTGGCGAAATTACTTTCTCGCGACTGAACGTAAAAAGATTTACTTAAAAGTGCAACCACAGAGGTAAAAGTCACGATAGTTAACCCAAGTGGTCGGGTCGAGACGTACAGCTCCTTTCCGGATAAAACGAAGTCCATGATCATAATTTGTGCATAAATTTGTGCGTTGCAACTCTCGTCTCCCTTGGGAGATTGCATCAACATTTGATTGACGTGTTTACCTTTTTCAACCAATCAGAACGGTCCATAGGCCGGCGTACGGACTACTAGAAAAGCTCACGATACCGAGCAGGGGGTTTCTCTTGGCTTCGCTGCTCGCGGATTCAGCATTGCGCGCTCAAAACTCGCAGCTTTGCCGCTCGCCAATTCAGCATCGCGTGCAAAAAAAACGCCAGCCATGCAGGCTACTCCCTACTAGTGAGAGGAGGGGAGCTCCTTCCCACTAGTTAGAGGAGAGGAGCCCCTCCCTGCTAGAGAGAGGAGAGGAGCTGATCCCGACTAGAGAGAGAAGAGGAGCTCCTCCCCACTAGTGATTTGAGAGGAGCTCCTCCCCACTAGTGAGAGGAGAGGAGCTCCTCCCTGTTAGAAAGAGGAGAGGAGCTCCTCCCCGCTAGAAAGAGGAGAGAAGCTATAATAATAATAAGTTTTATTTTAGCAGGAAACACCATTCAGTGACCTGTTCTCCCAGGTGTCCCTGACATCAATAAATAAATAAATGTACAAGATAATAAAGTAAATATACATAATAAATACAATACAATATGAATACATTAAACTAAATATAAAACTAAATTAAAACTAGTAATAATTACATATTAAATTAGATTAAAGTGCATATGAAGTAAAAAAAATATTTCCATGGTTTGATAGTGCTTTACTTTCCTTAATTAAATTTGTGGGTTTCATCGAAAAGATCCTTCCCATTGTGAAATTATTCGGCTTGAAAGTTTTGAATTTTCTGCCAGAAAGTGTCTCTATCGAGCGTGTGGCCAAAGCTATTGTATTACAAGGCTGTGACGTAGAAAATACTTCAACTCACGAGTATCATGGCGGCAAAGGAGAAGTCTTCGACCTCGGCGACTTTCTATCTGTCTGACAGACTCTGTAGAAGACATAATTTCATCAGTCTGACATTCTTTTGAAGAAATGGAACGAAACACACTGTGAGCACACAAAAGAACGAATCTCAAGTATTTTCTACGTCATCAACACAATGGATATCGAAAACTCGTTCCCAGTCTCCGGGACACTGATTTCTGCAAATTGTGCTACTTTTGACGGCAAAAAAGAGGCCTTAAATTTTTCTCTGACAAATTTCTTTTATCATTTCGAAATAAAGGCATAATAGCCTCCAAAAAAAGACAAAATAAAAAATTACTTCATATGCACTTTAAGGGTTAGGGTTAAATTCATTAATTGTAATACTATTTCCCTGATAAGTCTTTTAAAGCTTGATAAAGAATCAAAGTTTTTTGTATTTTTAGGAAATGTATTCCATAAGGTAATACTAGAGTACTTAAAGTGTGTATCAGGTATTCAGTTTTCGGCTTGGGTAAAATGAATTTGTCCTTATTTCTAGTATTGTAACTGTGTATTTCTGAGTGACGTAAATAATTTATATAAAGACCTTGCAGTTGGTTATTCAGGCATTTATACGTGAGCATGGCTTTATCATACTTTCTTCTCTGCTGTAATATCGACCAATTGAGCTTTTCACGTATTAAGGCAGATGGGGTATAGCTATCCACTGAGAGGATGACTCTTCCGGCACGGTTTTGCAGTCTCTGTAATCGCAGAGATGATGCCTCCTTCCCACTAGTGAGAGGAGAGGAGCTGCTCCCCACTAGTGAGAGGAGAGGGCTCCACTGAAAACTGCCTTGGCGAGTTGGGTTAAATATTGTCATTAGTAGTAGTAGTAGTAGTAGTAGTAGTGGTAGTGGTAGTGGTAGTGGTAGTGGTAGTGGTAGTGGTAGTGGTAGTGGTAGTGGTAGTGGTAGTGGTAGTGGTAGTGGTAGTGGTAGTGGTAGTGGTAGTGGTAGTGGTAGTGGTAGTGGTAGTAGTAGTAGTAAGAGGAGAGGAGCGAAGCGAGATGCGTGAGTACCCAAACAACTGCTAAGGAAACATGTCATTGAATCTGGCTTGTTTTGAATGAGCCTTTCAGAGACAAGCTAGCCATTAAGTTTTTTAGATTTCATAAGTTGTCGCGGGATCGAAGGGATTACGAGTGGATTGGTCCCATTTCTCAACAATATTTTGCTGTCAAAGTTTTTTACTTTTGGCGTTCGCGGTAAAAAGGGCTAAGAACTATAGGAAGATCATTTTAATTGAAGTTTCTATCTTCAGATTAAACGGGCCGATTTACACGGCACAACTTTGTCGCATGCGATTTTTTGTAGCGCGCGCTGCTTGCGTCAGGCGAAAATTGTATACAACTCGCATCATATAATATTGCATGTGGCTACGATTGTCGTAGGGTTTTAAAACGTTTCAAAATCCTACAACTTTTTTTGTGTTGCATGCAACAGTTGTGAGCGAGTTGTAGGCTGATTTAGACGACGCGACGGATCGGCATAGTGCTTAAAGTGCACCTAAACCCTAAGTTTTTTTCTTTCAATCAACTCAATATACGTTGAAAAGTAGAATAGTGAAATATTTCTTATTTTTAACGTCGCGTTAGTGAGTTCTAGAGATTTGAATTTACAAAATGCTAATTAGGTGACATCAAATGCAGACTTTACCATTATTTCTACTTCAATACAATACGCAGTTCACAGCTTAAGGATAATCAATTTAAGAAATACTAATAAAAACTGTTTATAGTCAATTGATTTGTAAAAAAAACATTACTTGGAGTTGGAAACAAGTAGTTGTATAATAAACGAGTCTGCATTTGACGTCATCTAATTAGCATTTAGTAAATTCAAATCTCTATAACTCACTAACGCGACGTTAAAAACAAGAAATATTTCACTATTCGACTTTTCAACGTACATTGAGTTGATTAAAAGAAAAAAAATTGGAGTTTAGGTGCACTTTAAAAAACTGGATAAGTTCTTCTCAAACTCATTAATAATTCATGGAGAAATACAAAGGAAATTAATGTTTAATGAGTGTTTGGAAATCAGTTCAAACACTCCTCATTTTTGCATTCTTAATTTCTCCTTCTAAAATCATTTTGTTTGAGAAGTAATATCAAACAATCGACACAGTATTTCATCAGATTTCCAAACACCTTGAAGTGGGTTTTAAACAAAACTCGGCTGCGCCTCGTTTTTCAACCCACTTCGCGGTGCCAGTTTGGAAATCTGATGAAACACTGAGTCTCATGTTTCAGTATATTACTTCGTACAACATGAGTACCATATGAAATTCCACCATCTGGTCCGTTTCACACAATCATGCTGTTTCAGTGACGGTCGATTATGACGTGTATCGGATGCCTCGTGCACATTTCAGCATTTCAGCTTGACAACTGAAATGGCTTCTTCGCTAGTTAGTCTAGGAGCCAGCTCTGAAAAAAATTGGATTCGTTGCACCCCCTTGCTATATTTGTCTGAATAGCACAAAATGATGGCACAATATCAAAGGAATACGGAATGACATTTTTCATTGCTGGGATATCGGGCATTTTCTACTGCCGGGTACCTTTTAATCCCTCTTTGCTAATTATGCAAATTTTAATTCTGCCATGGAGTTTAAAATAACTGTAAAGTGTAGAAAAATTTGGTCCAAATTCTCCAAACTTGGACAGTTGTTTCCTTAGAAACGGTTGCTACGAAACGCAATTAATTCAGTTCGTAGAGTTGAATAAATTTTCCATGTTTTAAATCGAAAAAGATTTTAGGAAAAGTTGTCTACCAGAGTTGTGTGGCACGATTTTATCACATTTTGTCAACTAAAGTGTTTTTATATCTTAGTTTGCCATAAATATACGTTCTTTATTACTGTTTTCAAGCGTCAAACCTCAAAGTTTGGTCAACAGACGCTTCAAGACACGCCACAGTCGAATACGCTTTCTCGTATTGGAATAACACATATAATGGAATAACGCATGAAACCTATAGTCCTTAATCTTATAGTTATTGCAATAACCATAGCTCTTGGAAGAGTAAGTAATGTCCAGGATTGCACGCAGACGGGGGCCACGCTACTCCATGATAGGCATCACAAGGTGTCCTCAACTATAAAAGTTCCCCATAACACACATAATTCTGTCACATATGAAGTAATATGAAAATGACAAATGGAGGAGGTTCATGACCCTGAGCATAAATAATATCAATAACAGTTCCTATGGCACCATTGCAGAGGCCAACTTCGGTCCAAAGATTGCGAGTCAATATCACTCTAGCTCTTTTTGACAAGTAAATCATTGGTTGTAAACCACCCAAATCATCAGCACTAAGATGTTTGGCTTGATTGTTGTTGTGTTGTGCATTTATCTGAACGATTGGTTGACCCAACTCTTTTAGTCTGTTGTAATTATCCGTTGCTACCTTTTCATTACCATAAGACAGTTTCACACAAGAATTTTGAAAATGCTCTAGGTTTTGAATATTATTTGGTTGCCTGGTTAGTAGTAATTCCCAGTCATCCAAAGAAAAGTCACCGTTCCTGGCTCTTATCTGGAGTTGCCTAAATTTCTCTTGGTCTGCATTACTTCCTTTAGCTCTTTCATTAATTTCCAATTTAACAACAGTTTCAAATTTGCGATACATGCAATAGCCTTCAACAGCTAGGTCACTGCGTGGTTTGTTGTGGTACAACACTTGATCAGTAATGGGAGGTAACTGAGCAATATCGCCAACTAATATTATTGATATTCCGCCAAATGGAATCGTTGTCAAGCCAGTGGCTTCTTTACATCTTCTATTAATCCAAGCAAATGTTTTCTGTCCAATAACAGAAAATTCATCAATAATTAAATATTTCACTCTGCTTAAATTTTGTTGCAATCTCATCAAAGCTGACGACTTCAATGGACCAGTTCTTTTTCCTCTTATAGGTAAGTGTAATAGGGAATGCAATGTAGTTCCACTGACATTAAATGCTGCAATGCCAAAAAAAGAACAGATCCTGAATTGCTCCTTAAAGGGGCTATGTCACCATTTTTAGCGTTACTTTAAAAAGCCAAAATACATCTTTATATCAGTGAAATTCCAAAAATAAGAATCCAGTTTTGTTTAAAATTATTCTACTAGTGCTCTAAAAGTAAAAATAAGTGTCTTGCGCTGCAGATGGCCAGGATGGAAATGGATTGAATCTTGAAAAAATTGGGCCAATTTTTTCAAGTTTATCGCTTGTGTCTTAGAAAATTCTTTAAAACTCCGATTATGGTTTATTTTCTCTGCTAAAATTCACTTGATATCTTCCTGTTAGTGTTCTTTAAGCATTTCTTGTACGACAAAGGTACTTAGTTTTAATTTGGGACGGTTTTGACCCGAAAACCTCAAAATCACTATGACATAGCTCCTTTAAGTAGACATTTCATTGCATCTATAACATAACTCTTCCCTGACCCTGCTAAGCCAGTAATTATCATGAATAGTGGTTTGTCATAACCATGGAAAAAATGATCTTTAACAACGTCATAAGCTATGTGCTGAGCATGGTTTAGTGTATTAATGTCCACTATTTTTGTTTGCTGGCTGCTTTCCAACTTCAAAGTACTCTTCTGTTCGTTAATCCAGTGGGGCATTTCTCCAATTTCCTGCATAGAGTAGTTTGAAGCATCTCTATCCCAAAACCCTTTTGGGTAGGGAGAAACTTTATTAACAGTTGAATTATTTTTTAAATCAAGATCAGCAAGATACATCCATCCTTCTCTTTCACCAGTTTCATTTTCATTTACATCTTCTTCGTGTACAATGTCATTAACATACTGTGAAATCAAGTCTAGCTGGTGTAACCAATTTGGAACAAATCTTTGTGCTTGACTTGTGGTTAGAAAAGAATGCCATGCTTCAACATAAACTTGCTCAGAACCCTCTTGGTTATCCCAAGCAATCTCAAAGGTATGATGCCATGGTTTAAATTTCAACAGCTGATATTTGCGAAACAACCCATAATAAGGTCCTTTGGGATTGGAAGAATAATTTGGATATATTTTCACTACAACAGGCGATTTTCGTTGGTTAATGCCTTTTTCACCTTTGCAGAAGTAAGAAGCAAATTGTAGAAAATTAAGCTCTGATATTCCAGGAAAATGAGATTCATAAACATTTCTTCTGGCATACAGGTCAAGTAATGACATTTCAGTGCATAGAACATCATTTTGTAATTGTATTTTTCGAGAACCATCTAGTGAAGCTGATACGACTTGAAATGATGAACTTACAAGCTTTATTGAGAGTAGTTGATGCATTACTTCTTGAACACCCATGTCTCTTTGTCCAATGGCTCTCATCATTAACTTTTTGATAAGCCTAGCATTGTCATTGTCACTGGAGGTTTCATGCAAGACAGATGTAAATGCTTCCCTGGCAACAGATGACATCTTTTCACTTTTTGAGGCATATTTTGCAATGTATTCTATACATGAATGGTAATCTATGATAACTTGAATGTCACAATTGGCCCTCCAGCTCTGTAACTGTAAACGTTGATGATTGTTAAGACGAGTGTCATTTCGTTTTGTTATTACTTTAACTCTGTAATTTAGTGTACCATCCTTAGAACGAATTTCTTCATACTCTAAATGAGTCTTTTGACAACAATCTTTTGGGTAGTTAAATCTACATGAGTATGTGTCATCTGTCCCTTTTCTACGCAAGCAATAAGCAGTTGAACATTGTGTGTGCCTTTGAACTGAATTCAAAATATCTTCATAATCCTCATTCCATTCCTCCTTTTGAATATCTTCATATTTCTTTTTGCAAGGGTGAGTGCTTGGTTTTACCCAGTTGCCATCATCAGGATTACATGGATTTTCAGTAGACATAAGGAAATCAACATAGTTGCAAATTGTCCCTTCTGCCTCCTGACCTTCTTCAATGAACTGTTGATTTTGCAATAGTTCCTCAGTTGAAAGGTTGTAAGAATTTTTTACCATAATTGACTTTGCTGCTAGGTGATCTCTTAGCGCTTTTTGAGAAAGTTCACACAAATTTGGGTCACTTTTAAGTTTTGCTACCCCATGACAGTGAATAGAACCTCTCTGAACAGCATATTCATACCTAAACCAATGCCATGTTGCACCCAGAGTTTTTTTTAGCCAATGATTGACAAATGCGTCAGTGCGTTCAGTGAATAACCAGTCGAGCAAGTGAGGGTTATTTATTACATGTTCTCTTCGTTCTGAATCAGATAACTGCCTTTCTACATTAAAGAGTTTATGGAATTCTGGCCAGTGAAAATCGGCACATGACAGAGTCCAAAAGATGGTTGGTGCTCCCTTTTGATTAATAATAGCTTTTAAGTTATCCCTTGCTTGATTCCAGTAAGAATTTGTACCAGTTACATTTTTAGCATAATGCATTAACTTAGCCATGAGAGTATCATAAGAGTTTGACTGCAGCATCTGCCTTAAATCTTCTAGGGTAAGTTTGGCCTCTGATGGATTTTGTTTTAAAAAGTAACTCCCCTGACCTAAAATCCTTCTACGATACAGCATATTATAAGCCCGGTATCCAAACCTTGGATGAGATGCAAATCTGTAGACCCACTTTCCATCTATTTTTTCTCCAAATTTGATCAAGTGTTTAAGCTTGCTAGCGAATGCTTCTGTTATGCTGTCACTAATATCTCTTAGAATTGCACTGTTTGTTGGATCACCCTTTCCATCTGGGAAGAGGGTAGGGAATGACATGGAAGCTAAGTATTGCACGCTGAATTCACTTAGTGGTTCGGTGCCTACCTGCCAATCATGCTTTTGAATCTGGTTTTTAAATTGATTGTCAATGATATCTTTTTCCTTTTTTCTATGAAGATTACTAGGTAGGTAACTACTCATTTCGCTCTCATCATTATAAACGTTTTCATCATCGTCAGAAATGACAGGCCCAGCATCAATACTTATATCTTTGTCAGCCTCTTCATTTTCTGTACACTCAATTGTACTTATACCAGGGAGTATACCATTTTCAGGTAAAGCTTCAAGGATTTGTCTGTCTATTGTGATATTTTGATACAAATGATTGTTTGGTTCTCCATTTTTATTAACACCAGTAAGCCAACAAAGAGCATCGTACACTTTTTTACTTCTTACTGTGAAATCCCTAGAATTGTTATGCTTTCCAGAAATGGTGAAAACTATTACTGGAAGATCCTTAGGGCACCTGGGTAGTACATCAGCAAGCTGCTGTACATCCTGGGGTAATGTTATGACATGTCCTTTGTAAGCCTTTTGACCACCCCTTGGTTTTGTATACACATGCATAACTGGGAATGCTCTTGCAATTAGCATTTCTTCAAACTGTGTTAACCCTTGCAGTTCTTCAGGAACTGGAGAAGGTATCATTGAATTCTGCACAGAAAACTTTTTGGGAATACTTTTATCTCGTGAGCATCTGGAACAAATATACTTGTCTATCTGTTTTGGTTGGGTTTTTAGAGGCCATGCCTCATGACACACGATACACTGGTAAATACAAAACTTCATGGATCTGTGAAATTTTTTCATCATTTCTTTTGGTAATTTCTGCTCATGGAGTTCCCCAGATTTAGTCTTGAGGTTGTGATGTAACCACTCCTCAAAATGTACATTGTATCCTTCATCATCAACAAAAACATTTGGTGACAAAGATATAGCTTGACTGTAAGTTTGTATACTTTCGACATGATCTGATTTCATATTCGGATGAAAACATTTGCTTGTGTCATCGTCTTCATCCTGATTTACAAAGTCTATAACCTCTGGTAAACTACATGTAATTTCAAGCTTTGGTCTTTTATTTTGAACACCATTTTCGTTTTTAACTACTGGCACTATTCTTTTACCGACATGTACATTTGTGGTTGTTTGGCAATGGGTTGAAATCTCATCTTCTTCAATGCAATTACTTTCATTGATGCTGGCAGTGTATAACTGGTGTCTGAATGTATATCTGAGTTTACGTTTAAAGATGAATAAGAAAAATCTGATATTTCAGGGTTGAAAGTATTAGCATGCAAATCTTGTTTTATATCGTTTTTAACTTTTTTAGGAATGTGTGTTTCATTCATCTCACTCTTTCTTTTTCTAATGTTGCCTGTAATAATGCAATGTTCTCCCTCTTGTGCACATTGGTTTGTAACAGTTGTTTCGCAGAGCTGATAAATTGTGAAAAACCATCCATCTCGATAAACCCGCTGCAATGATAGAAAAGTTGGAAATTCTTTCAAATCACTACAGAGATCATCAAAGTAAGTCCATTTACCATGAAGTTTAAGAGCACAAGTAAAGTGATTGTTGTAACTTCGGACAACACCAGTTATTGCGTACTGAGCTCCACTTATATCAATAGTCTCTAAAATATTCAGGTCTTTCATTACCTTTGGAGTGAATTCAATAAAGAGAAACCTGGAGTGTGATACAGACCTTAAAACTGGCTCATCAGTCGAAGTGTCACATTCAACACAATTTAACTTTCCGGGTCTTGTGTGCATGTCAGCAACATATATTGGCCAGGAGGTTTTATTTAACCCTAATTGTTGTAATCCATGTATTGTAACAACTGTCAAAAAGATTCTGCTGTTCAGAGTAACATGGTTTTGACAAGAGTTACAGAAAGATTCAAACGTCCTCTGAGTTGCAAAAAGTTTTTCTTCCTCTGCATTCAGATCACCAAATGTTTTTTCCTCAAATATTTGGCTGAAACAGGCATTGCAATCTCTAGCCTCAAATGAACTACAATGTTCTATGATATAAGACCATACAGTATCGCGAATTTCGCAGAGCGAGCAACTGCTGTCTCTAGAATTAAGGTAATCTGAACAGGCATCGAAAAGCAGTGCTGTAAACTCGTTTCTCACGGATAAATTCGACAAATATGACAGAAATAAATATGTAGCGACTTCCATAAAACTGTCAACTCCACACGAATAAGTACGAGGGTTAGTGAAAACAGAATTCATGAAATGCCTTCTGGACAACGTAGTAAACGCCTTCCTTAAAGATAACATTCTGCTATAAATATATGATATTATCCAGCCCAAGAATAAACTTACCAACACTAAAGTCTGAACTCGTCCGTTTGATCTGCGTAGGGCTAATATTCTGGAAATAACACAAACGTATATGCTAAAACAGTGGATAGCGTTGTTGGCGCGCTCTGGTTGGCTACTGAAACTCGGTATAGCAAGTGCTATTCAAATTCAGTTCAAACTAAAGTATCAAAACTAAATCGATCAACACTAATCTTGTTTCTGAATTATACTTGGTTATAACTTCTGGTTGGTGATTTGTGTCAGACAAATCAAGTTTATTCGTGGATCGAGTCTGTCGATCCTGTGTTGGCGATTTGTGTCTGACAAATCAAGTTTATGAAATTCGTGATCCTGAATTCAAACTGAAGTAGAAAATTGAAGTATCAAAACTGAATCGGTGGATACTAATCTTGTTTCTGAATTATATTTGGTTATAACTTGTGGTTGGAGATTTGTGTCTGACAAATCAAGTTTATTCGTGGATCGCGTGTGCTAAAAGCTGCAAATTTATGTAACTGGTCAAAATAATGCAAATTTACTCACCTTTCACGGCCGCGCTAACATCAACTGCAAAACTGCTCGATCGACGTAACAAATGATAATGCAATAATTTACCCAATTATTTACCCAATTAGGAGAGTCATAGTTAATAGAACAAACTGGTTATGAAGCTCAACAAATTTCAAAAAGAGTGTACAAAGCTGCTTTGTTTTATGTTGAACGAACCGTGACCCTGCACATTGTTTTGTTTAACGTGTGAGCCCAAATGTTTCTACTGGTCAGTTGCTCATATGCATTTCAATACCTTTTGTGTTTTGTGCAGGGTCAAGGCAAACGAACAAAAGAAATGGAGAACAAAAACATATAACAAAGGACTGACTGGGTTTCATAACCAGTTTGTTCTATTAACTATGGGAGAGTCGATTCAATTAGAACAGCCAATTAGAACAGCCGCGCACAGATACTCGAAAATATTCATCGTTCTTATTTATCGTTCTCTCTCAAAATGACTTTATTCGCAATATGATCGCGACATTAATTAGCTATTTCAGCGCGTGCTAATACGGCTGTTTTTTCGCTATATAGCGCGGCATCCCAAAAAGTAACCAAAGCCAAGCTTTGGCTTTTACCCGTGACGTATTTTTACCCAGTACTACCTCGCGCGCCTCGGCTGTTCAAGTCGAGATTTGATCCGTATACACCAAATATACCGTATATACGCAGGGACTTCAATTATGCCTCCTCGGGTTTTGGCCTCTGGGCCAAAACCCTGCGGGGGCAATAAACACCATCACCTTCTCAGTACATCATGCCATCCTAAACACACTAAAAAAGCTATTCCTTTCAGTTTAGCTCTTCGCCTCCGCCGCATTTGTTCCACTGACGCTAATTTTAAACTTCGCACTGATCAATTAAAATCATATCTCCTCACACGAGGTTATCATAAAACTTTCCTTAACCGACAGTTTCTGCGCGCTGCTAATATTTCTCGCAATGACGCCTTGCTAACTAAACCTGATGATTCGGCTACTGACCATTTACCTTTCGTTGTTACATATAACCCAGCTATTCCTCGCATCTCCAATATCTTACGCAAACATTTCAACATGTTACTCTCCTCCGATCGCTGCCGGGACGTCTTTAAACACCCACTTTTCGTTGCTTACAGACGTAGTGCTAACCTACGCGACCTTTTAGTTAGAGCGCAATTACCACACACCACCTCTAACAATACTAATTTACCACTGGGCTCTTATTTCCGTTGTGGACAACTTGCCACTTGTCCTTACATCACCAACGGTCTTAAAGACTATATTTTTTATTCTACAGGAGAAACCCGTTCCATCACTTCACATATAACCTGTAACACTAAACACTTAATCTACATGATACAATGTAACTGCTGCCATTTACAATACATTGCTGAAACTAAGCGACGTCGTAAAGACAGATTTAACGAACATCGACGTTCCGTTGACAAACCTAACATTAGCCGGATCCAAACCTACTACTGTCTCTGAACACTTTCTTTCCCATTCTAACCATTCCAACACTGACATGCAACTTATTCCACTAGAAATAATTCAAAATTTACGGGATTCTATTCGAAAAGCCAGAGAGTCGTATTTAATAGATAGAGCGAAAACACTAGAACCACGTGGGTTGAACAGACGTGATGAATTGTAGTTCGATTCATATACGTATACTAGCCTTATCTTTAGTTTTTGTTATCTTGTAGGTCAGTAGTTAGGAGCGTTGGGGGTTCGGGACCACCAAAAATAAGGCCCCAAATGCCCGAGTTACGCCCTCACACGAGTCATTGTCATTCCTCGTGTGAGGGCGTAACTCGGGCATTTGGGGCCTTATTTTTGGTGGTCCCGAACGCCCCAACGCTCCTAACTACTCACTGTGAATGCTGGTCCGGTACGAGACCACCACCCCAGGGAGGTATAGCCAATTGAAGAAACCCCACCCCTGTGCATACCAACCCACATGGCAATGGCACAGCAGATCGATATGAACATGGCGGCCCAAGGTCTTTTCGAATACAGCTCTTGCAGATATTGTGGTTTAACCTTCGCTCAAGGTTATTCTCTTGCTGGGCATCAAAAATACGCCTGTAAGAATCTGCGAACAGAATCACGGCCGAAAGTGATTTGTCCCGGCTGTAATCGAAGATTTTGTCGACAAACGGTTTACAGACACTTAAGAAATGGTTGCCCTCCCGTGAAAAACAACCCTCGAGTTTTTATACAGCGAGAGGTTGTTCGAGATGTTTTTGCAAACATTAGCCCGCATGATCTTAATGCCTGGCTTGACGAGCAAGAACAAGAACCATTTAAAAACAAAAGCCTGGAGGCTCTAAACCCCTTACCCAGGATCCGAGATTTGAGCTTTGTTTCTGATTTCATCGAAGGCAAGTCATCACTCACAGCTTTTCAAACTGAGTTGAGCGGTTATCACCAATTGAAAAAACATTCACCCTTCGTATACCAATGATGGCGACAACACAAGATTTCATGAACTTTCTCAAATCGAGGAACACTGGTCTGAAACAAAAGAGCGCCGACTGGCTCTCAGCCAGACAAAATACAATTGGGGCATCAGAGATTTCTGCCTTGACAGGATCGTCACCGTTTGAATCACGGCACAGCTTGCTCATGAAGAAAATTCAACCCCCGGTTATGCATAACAATGCGGCTTGTACCTGGGGCAATCTGTTTGAGCCGATTATACGCAAGTATTTTGAGCAAAAACATTCTGTTTCCGTTTTTGGTCACAGCATTTCTCTTAATCTGTCAAGCGATCATCCGCTTTATCGAAAGGTCACTTGTAGTCCAGACGGTTATTTCATGAATAAAGATAACACATTAAATTTGTTAGAATTCAAGTGTCCGTTCAAGCGAAAAATAGCGATGAACAGAATTCCTAGCTATTATCGCGATCAGATACAAACAGGGCTTGCTTTGAGTGGTGACATGGTCTCCAAAGGCTTGTTTGTTGACGGTTATTTCAGAATGTGTTCTTTAAACCAGCTTGAACCAAGTTTAGCTCATAATTCTTTTCTCAACGCCGGGAAAATATACAAGACAAAAAACAAATCAACTCTTGCCTGGGGGGTCTGTTATCTATTCAGCAAACAAAACATCAAGAACAATCAAGTCGGACTTATTGATCTTGGTGCAACACAAACAATTGCTTTGTTTGAACATGTCATGGGTTTAATTGCCACTAAAGAGATTTGGGTTTCATATGGTAAAATAAGAATGACGTTCACAGCCCGTGACGAAAATGCTGAATTTCTACGTTTAAACGCTATGAAAGAAGCGTTCTCTAACCCGCGTAGAGAATGGCCGAAACCTGTCGCAATGTTCGCTTGGAAATTGCTCGATCTCACTGAAATTTGGGAGTTTAAAAAAACAGATTTCTTGAGGGACATTCAAAGACATATCGAATGTTTTCATGAGAATTTATCAAAATTGAAAGGAAGAATCAGAAATTATACTTACACCGATTACTCTGCCACAACTCCAAACACAGGCGACGACAAGGCCGTTTTGGAAGCCTTTTTAATGAAGCAAGCGGCAATGCTTACTCCAGAGTTCTGAATGCATTATTCCATAAAAATTCGTTTTTGATTATCGTCGCATCAGACATCCATTGTTGTCTCAGGTAATTTATAATCACTCGTTGCGGGGCATCAAGCGGTGTTATAATGTTCAGGATTTTGTAGATCACAAACGTATAAGATATTCTCGAAAGCCGGCCTTCTATTTGTTTGAATACACGTTTCGTTTCATGGATTTGATCGAGAGTCAACTGTACAGGCAGATATTTGAGCTTTTTTATAAGCCTGTCCAAGGCATAACAAAACACGTAACTTCGTCCCTGCCGATGACTTGGTTTGTGGAAATTGTTTTGCTGCGTACATGCCGGAGCATCATCGAGCACTTCCACACGGCTGCATCTTTTACAATAAAGTTCACAAGAATTGATTGATTGCAAAAAGGAGCCACCACAGTCATAACAAGACAGGAGTCTTCGGTCCCAGCGTTCAATCTCCATGTCATTGTAATGTTTTTGTAGATATTGCTGCCCAATCTCTGCCAACCCCACATCTTCGCATAACTGATAAAGTTTTTCCGGCAGGCACAAGCGGTGTATTTCTTTTGTGTAATCGCTGCCGTATAGCGAGCGAAGGATGGCAAATTTGTGTTCTTTGTCAAGTTCATTGAGCCGTGCGCCAAACTCAGTCATGTCTATATTTAGAGATTACAATTTTTCAATTGGGGGTTTCCCGTGACTTCCGGTATTGTTGTGTAAAGGCCGTATTTAAAAAATTACAACTTTTCGAAGCTTCTCGGACATACCGAAGCGCCCCACAAATACCGAAGCGCCCCAACTTTGTTGAAAAAAGTTTTTCTGGGGCGCTTCGGGATTTATTTTTTGAAAAAGTTTTTGTGGGGCGCTTCGGAATTTATTTTTTGAAAAAGTTTTTTGGGGGCGCTTCGTTATTTGTGGGGCGCTTCGGAATTTATGGGCGGGATTTTTCCCTCAAGATTTGTAGATTAAAACCTGAATTTAATCTCTCAAATCGGATTTGGAGGATGCGGCAAGAAGTATCTTTTTTTGCAACTCTTCTTTGACTTCTTTGCGAAGTTCCTTTTTGAGTTTCTCGAGGTCTGGCGCTTGTGTTTGAGTGCCAACGTTTTTTTTTAGCCTTAACGCCATCCCTGATTGCAGCTTTGAGTTCGTGATATTTTTCCACCTCACGAGTAATTATGGTGAATTCTGTATCACTGATCCTCTTGTCTTCCAGAGCCTTTGAGACCAGTTCATAGACAGAGTTGCGTTTAGCCAGGGCCAGTGTGTAGATATTCTCGTGTTTGGTCACTTTTCGCTCTAATCGCTTGTTAGCAGCTGTAAAACCAACAGAGGACAGCCCACAGAGGGTCGCGATGCCGGCGAGTGTTGGACTTGCAACAATTCCGAACCCAGTTAATGCAGTGGAAAGGGCCCCTGATGACAGCCCAACAGAAAGCGACCCAAGGCCAACCGCCGAGTAATGAACTAATGATTGGGTTCGTTTGTATTTCTTTGCGACTTGTCTGTAATGCTCGGCTTCGTCAGACAACTCTTTAAGCAAGTCAGAGATCTTTTTGAGCCGGAAGTCTTCTGCATTAATTTGAGCGATGTCACGCATAAGGGTATAGCTGTTGTATCTCGCTGTACTCGGGGGCCGATGGAAGCACATTGGCAGAACTCATGGCGTGGGTATATATATGATTTTTTAATTTATCTCGATTTCAAATTCAAAGGGTCTACCATTGAAGTTAAAGAGGTTGTCATCTTTATCCCGCACAGACAGTGTGATGGAGTTAACAAATTCGCCAGACGAGACGTCACGCAAGACATGCTGTGGTGTTGGTTGGTAATGAACCTTTTCAAATGATTTCCCACGAATGTCGAAGCGCGCCAACACACTCGAAGGTTTGCCATTGAGCAAGTTCTGTTCTTTGTCAACCAGGTCGCAGTGTACAAAGTAAGTGCTTGGAGATGTAAACCCTTTTACAACTGCACTCCAAAACGGTGTACCACTTATACCAAGAAAATCTATCAGATTTCTGCTAAACGTTACATTATTGGGACTTTTAATTAGCATTATTCCTTCTGCTGTGATTGTATCAACTGTTAGATCAATAACTGGTCTATTCGTTTTTATCTCAAGGAAATCTTTCACAATGTTATCCACTGTGTAAAACCCCGGCATTACGAATACTTCAGTAACCCCTCCACCACCGCGAGGTGCTGAGATCTTTGCTCTTTCTTTCAAGTTGTACCACAAGTTGGTGAGAGAGGCAGACAGGAGCCGGATATAACTCGGTTTCGGCAGTGGGTGGTCGAAATAGATCGTGTGAGGGTTCGAAGGCGTGACAAATGTCAACACAACCATGACAGATGCGAGTATATATAAGTTTATTTTATTTCAATTTCAAATTCCCAGGGCATACCTTTGAAGTCAACGAGGTTGCCCTTTTTATCTCTGATCGACAGTGTGATGTCATTTACATGTTTACCAAGGCAATCGACAATATGCCAGACGCCATGTTGGGTCCCTTGGTAATTTATCTTCTCAAAAGGTTTTCCGGTTACATCAAAACAAGCCAATAAGCTTGAAGGTTTGCCATTGAGAAGGTTCTGTTCTTTTTCAAGCAGATCGCAGTAGACAAAGTATGTGCCCGGAAGTTTGAAACCTTTTATGGTAAAATTAGGATATGTTTTTATGTCTATATGAAACAATCTTGCGAGATTTGGGGAAACCCATATTATGTATTTTTGCCCTGGGTTTAAAATAGAAAGAACGCCAAGTTCATATGGTTTTGTCTGCAGAGCAATACCCTTTTCTTTAAATTTACCATTTATCATATCTGCAAGGCTATTAGGAGTAACAAACCTAGGGCCAATGTCAATGGTGGTAGTCTTTGGGTTATCACCAGATACGACTGCGGCTATTTTCACTTTTTCTGCCAAGTTATGCCACGAATTGTAAAACGAGGCAGACAGGAGGCGGATGAAGTGTGCATTCTGGATCACGTGATCAAAGTACAGAGTGTAGGGGTTCGAAGTTGTGGTAACTGTAAGCACAACCATGGTGTGTATATGTAAGTTTATTGGAAAAACATCACAGGAAAACATTTTAAAATATAAATGTATACAATCATGTTTGGCAGACGGCCTGGTGGATTTAATCCTAATTCAAATCTTGGCATCTCCATCGGCGGCCACAATTACGGACCCCCGCCTCCTTTTTATTCGCCTCCAAACGCCTATACCCATGTGGCGCCAAAGCCACCACCCCCAAATCCTGAAATTGCTTGGATTAGATCGCCGGAGGCAGCAAAGCTCTCTGCCGCGGCCAAGGCCAAGGCGATCTCAGACTTCAAAAGGCGTTTCCCTCGCGCCGATATGTCTCACTTTGAAGTGCAAGTAGAGTTTGGCGACGACCACAAAACAGCCACAGGGGAAGTGCTTTACAAAGAGGGTCAAGGCTCATTGGCACTTATCACAGAAATAGCCCACAAAGATTGGACTGGCGCCGAAAGAGACGCTCTTGGACTCCATTATGACGGGGGGTTCCCTTATCAGTTATCGTTGGGGCAACCAGAAAAGTCAATCCCAGCTGTTGCTTTCGACACCACAATAGACAAAGACATGATGATTGGTGCAATCTTAAATGACAAAGAGCAAAAGATTTACGTCACGCCAACTGATTATTTCACAACGAAATACAGAAATATCTTCAGGGACTCACAGATTTCATTCACAACCGCGAAATACGGCCGAAAATGGATGGGTGGACCTCATATGAGTTTTTGGCCACAACAACTCTCTTTCGCCCTGTGGTGTGCAACAACCGGCTGTGGAATCTCGCGCGATATTCTCTTCGATAAGAACTCCAGTCTGTCCCTAACCCCACAGCTCCGGTCGTTTTACCGGTTTCACGTTTATTTCACAACAAGGCGAATACTCTACCAGATGGGTGGGGAACAAAGCGTGAGTGCTTTGCCAGACGATCCCCCATTCAACCAGAAAGACAACAAATACAACATCGACGCGTACAAGAAGCTTTGCATCGAGTTCGGTATCGACCCTAGTTCTGACTTCCGTTACACATACGGCAAGAACCACGGGCTTGGGAATGTCTACATTTGGGAATACGGGAGTGGCCCAACATCTACTGATTACACTTATCCAGACTCTGATCTAGCTCTATTCGATGATGAGCGCGTCACTGACAGAAAAGACCCAAACTATCGCGCCAATGGAATATCTTTCGTCCGCAACGACCAAGGGGCGGACACCCAGTTCGAGCACTTTGTGCCAAATTACGCAAAGGGGCTAACACAGCCAGGGCTCGCACGCATGAACCAATCAATCGAGGCCTTTGTGTACTGCATTCTTGGTTCACAAGCCAAAACCCGCAGCAGCATCATTGGAAGAGGAGGCCGGGCTTTCGAAACGCAGAGAGTCTTCCTCACCCATCTAGAGGAGGCCATAATCCTGAACGACATCTCAACAAGCGTTCAGCGTTACCAGCTTGCCATCCAAGCAACGAAAGTGCGCCTGGACTTTGCGACAGCACCCGGAAGCTGGCTCATGCCTTCGCGCATGATTATCAACACAGAGAGCGTGACCGGGTATAATAACAATCTGCAGGAGGCAACGCAAGGGATGAAGCTGGGCGTGAACAGTGGTGTTAATCTGGGCACGAAAAAAGCCTCAATTCGCCAGATGGACGGTGGGTCAACAAAGATTAATCCACCAAACAGTCACCCATCAAACCTGATACACAAACAGGCCACACAGGCACAGGGCATCGCCCCCAAACCGAAGGCCACACCACAACCCGCACCCACACCCACACCACAGCCCACACCACAACCCGCACCCGAACCACAGCCCGACCCGCATCACGTCTCCAAGACACTCGTTGGTGTGGGTGCGGTTGCTTTGGCAGGGCTTTTCGTTTGGTTGAGGTAGTCGAAAATCAATGTAGCCTGACAATTTTTTTTCGCTCCACTGAGTGCTCCCAATTTTAGCGATCAAAAACGTGTTCAAGACTTCGAACGCTTGGTGATCCTTTCAACGAGGAAGGCCGCCACGGCAAGGATGAGCAGCCAGGCGTGTTCGCCAAGAAAGGAGATGACCGACCCGGCCGCTTTGAAGATAAAGCTCACAATTGAGCCAATGAGACCAGGAAAGGCGCTGGCTGCCTTTTTGCCAAGCTCTTTAAGCCCATTGCCAATAGCCTCGGTGGCCTTTGCCAGACCGTTCAAGGTGGCGAGTACCACAGCGCTGATGGTGATGGCAGCTGCCAGAACAATCGCTTGCAGGGTCCATCCGTATTTCTTGAAGATTTCTCTGACCTTCTCTCTCAAAGACATGCTCCTTTCCCGCAACTCAATTTCTGTATTGAGCCTTGCCAGCTCTTCTTCACGTTCAGCAACCCGGTCTTCAGCAGCTGCTCTTTCTGAGGGGGAAGTGTCCTCAGCCTCTATCACGCGCTTGTCTTCAGCGATTTGTCGTTCAAGCTCTTCTTTGTTCTGTTTCAGTTCGTCCAGTGGTTTTATAGCGTCCTTTTTTGCTTTAAGTTCCTCTAAGCGTCCTTCTAATCCCCTATTGTCAAGCATGAGTTTGTCTACGTCTTTTTGTAGTTTGTCTGCTTGTTGGGCAGCTTTTTGCGCATTATTCAGTTGTTTTCGTTTGGCTTGATGCTCAGATTCAAGAGCTTTCTTTTCATTTTTAAGTCTTTGTATTTCCTCGGTATCCAGTGGCCCATGTGCATCTTCCATCTCTTGAATCTGGTCATCAACCTCTTTGCTTTTATTTCTGATAGCCTCCATGTCGCGGCGAAGTTTTTGTGCATCAGCAGTCATTTGTCTCATTTGTTGTTGTTGTTTTTGTTTTGCTTCCAGTTCTTTTTGATTTGCTTCAAATGCATCATTTGTTTCATTAAACTCTTCAGTCAAAGACTTTCCGAGAGCAGCTTTGATCTCTTTGGGAAGAGAAGCGTTGAGAGTCTTTTCGGCAGCCCCACGGCTTTTTGTGTAAAGAGGATACCATTTGTCTCTTGTATGATATTTTACCTCGATGATGGCTCCGCCTGATTTTGGTTTCGTCTCGTACCGAAAATCAAGTTGATTTCTGTCTGCGTGAGTAAACTCTTCCTTAATCTCGGAATAGACCATGTCATCAGCTGTTATCATTCGCCGGCCTTGAGTAGCCCCTGTAATGAAAGAGGTTTCTTCAGTGTGGGAGCCTTGTTGTTCTGGGGGGAGTCTTGTTTTCATAGCCGCTTGTTCACCAGCCGGGGTGGAAGCAGCGCCTGGTTTAAAGGGTTGCGTGGTGTTGGGGTTGGGTTGAGTCCATCGGCGGGCTTCTTCCTGTTCTTCTTCTGTCATTTGATTCCACATGGTATCACCATCGTCATCGTCATCCCCTGTGTCTGGTATGAGAGGGTCTCTGTCAGTTGTCTCAGTTGGATCATATCCGCCTTCAGCCATGATATATAAATATGAATTTTAAAAACACAAATATATATCATGGCTGTGCAACCGAATCTACTTCCATCTCACAGGGAAAAGACACTGGGCGCCATGAAGGCAGAGCGAACCGTCAAGCGCATCACATTGAACCCTTCTGAGGCCAATCCTGGCGAGACACTGTACGTCTCGGTGCCCAAGCTGGGCGAGCACGATGTCATTGTGTCCGGCTCACTTGCACTGGTGTTTAACATCAACCTATCCGGCGGCCACGCTAACAACTTTCTCGTACAAAATGTTTCTCGGGCCCTGGTGGACAGATTCGTTGTAAAGTTTGCAGCCACCACTGTCCAGGACACGGTTGGGTACGACATCTACAAGATCTTCGAAGACTTATTCAAATCAACCGATGAGCGGGAAAATATGCTTATGGAGGGCATCCAGAGTGTGGATTTGTGCAAGATCCGCTCTGGTGCTGGCGACAAGAAGACCTCTGGTGTGGATGCAGAGAATAAGTTAGAGACAATATACAAAAATAAGTATCGCATAAAGCTGGATCATCAGATTCTGACAGACCACGGTGTTATATACCCCCAAGCCCTGTATAACGATCTGGTCTTCGAACTAACCCTCGCCGCCGCAAGCCAAGTTGTCCGGGGCTCAGACGTAAGCAAGCTCGTGTACAAGTTGGAAAACATCCAGCTGGAGTATGAGACGATCAGAAGTAAGACTCTGGCCGACGAAGCAACAAGCGCTTACACTAGCGGTAAGGAGTTCGCTTATGACCTGGTAATGCGAGATCGGGTGCATCCCTTCACAAAAGGCGTTGACACTCGGATGAATCTTCTCTCAAGGGCATCCTCTTGCTGTTCATCAATCTCTATGTAGCGGGGGCCAGGGACTCTAAAAACTATTTCAACCCCGACATCACCAAAGTGAAGGTCACAGTCAACGGGGTCCCAAACAGGATCTACAACGAGGGCATCAGTGGCACTGACATGTGGAGAGAGATAACCCGGCATTTTACCCCACACACGGACGGCAGGCCCAACATGAACTTGACTAAATATCTCACAGGCAACAAGTTTGGTCCCTGGATTGACCTGCGGTCCATGGCCGACACAGCCCTGCACGGCAACGGTCAACGGCTCGTCAACACACAGGATGGCATGCAACTCGAGATCGAACGAGATGGCAAAGGCTCGGGAAACGCACTCTGCCACATCTTCACCATCTCAGACTCACAGATGGACATCATAGACAAGCAGCTGGAATCTGTACAGTACTAAGAAAACGCACAAAACACGCACATGAACAACGCACGCAAATGAATAACACATGCATATTATATACCATGGCCACAAACAACAAGATCAACTTCTATGCCAAGCCGGCTCCTCTGCCATCCACCGGATTCCTGTCACATAATGAAATACAAAGACTTCTGGCAAAGGCCCCCTCCCCGCCAGTTAACAAACCAACTAATATAGGTGTTGGTTATGGACCCAAGAAAGCTGCCATTCAATGCACTAATCGTGGGCCCCACTAACTCTGGCAAGACACATTATCTTCTCTCCCAACTGCGAGGCTCCTTTAGGGGTTATTTTG
Organism: Dendrophyllia cribrosa; assembly: GCA_024195265.1. Taxonomy (NCBI): domain Eukaryota; kingdom Metazoa; phylum Cnidaria; class Anthozoa; order Scleractinia; family Dendrophylliidae; genus Dendrophyllia; species Dendrophyllia cribrosa. The sequence goes on along the minus strand of JAJLRJ010000001.1, from coordinate 22,904,326 downwards.
ATTACATCGTTTTATTCTGCCCCACATTTGTTAAGAACAAGACATAGATGGCTTCGTGGACCGCGATCCACACATCTTCGTGATTGTCTGCCAACAGCACGAGATCGAAGACTGGTTGACGCTGGCGAGCTTCTTTTTCACATCCACCAATACGTTATTCATTCTCGATGACTGCGCCGCCTCCAAAGATGTCAAAGGCCGCACGGGTCAACTGGTCAATCTGGGGTTCAGCGCAAGGCATGACGGCATATCCGTGTGGGTCTTGACCCAGCAGATCACCAGCATTGCCAAGCCATATCGTGACAACATTGCAGCGATCGTGCTTTTTTACACGCCCTCCAGCAAGACAACCAAAGCCATATTCGAAGATTATGCCGGCGAGCTCTCCCACGAGGAGTACAAAGAGTTTATTGCAAGGCTCAAATCCCGCAAGTTCTCCCACCTGGTTTTCTCTCTGAGATACCCGTATGGAATTGAGTACAAGGTTTAAACACACATAAATATACCATGACCATGAATGCGCCAACCAGCCTACACAAGCTCACTGTGCTTTCACAGCTTTTGGATGAATTGCACAAACACACACTTGAGGTGCAAAACAAAATTATCAAAGCCGCTGGTGAGGAAGATCTGCGCCTCATGCTTCTCAACAGATATCCATTGCGGCTTAATTCTATGCCAGACACCATGGCGGGGGTGGTACGAGAGCTTGAAACCCTTTTGTCAGACATCAAGAGAATTATTGAAAATTAAAAATACATATGTATACCCCTAATGGCTGAAGCAGCTGAAGACCAGGCCGTTTTCGAAGTAATACAGATGCTGGAGGCCACCGCTGGTGCCGCACCACCCACAGGGTTAGTTGGTGACAATGACATTCCTGCCAAACGTGAGAAGCTGGCAATCCTTGTTTCAACTGGCAAGGCTAAAGAAGCCATCGGTGTGCAGCTCACACATGATCATGTCAAGAGGTTGTCAGACAAGGACGTTGACAGGTACTGCAAACGGTACGAGGCTTACGTTGGCAACAAGACAACCGAATCCCTAGTTGATTCTAGCATCATGCTCATATCCAAAGGCGTTGGCATGGTGGCCCCGGTTGAGGATGTGACGGAGTTGCAGAAAGAACTCAAGAACGACTACATCATCAACCAGGAGCTGTCAAATCTTGCTGGGTCTATTGCCGTGCGATGCGGACGATGGCTGGCGCTTGCCAATGCTGCTCTCATCACAACAAAACACATCAAGTTTGAACGAGAGCCTGATCACAAGCCTGATTTGATAGAATTGGAACCACCAGCCACACATCCAACCAGAGACAGTGAAGGCTATCCACTTGAGGGTCTTGATGAAGTTGGGCTGGGACCTGTGCCGACCTCGCAGCAACCTTGAAGAAACCTGTCAGCAACCTGTCAGCAACCTGGCAGCAACCTGGCAGCACACGTGTCACAAGATAAATTTAAAAACTCACATATATACAGGATGGCCGCACCACTCGAGACGATCCCTGACGAAACTCCAACTCCAACTCCAACTCCAACTCCAACACCTGACCGTGTTACCTCTGAGGCCCCGAAAACAAAGCCTGCAACAGAAAAGAACCCCGGGCGTGTTGCTTCTGGCAAAAGGCTAGCAGAACGCAACCGTATGGCCCGGGAAGCAAAGAAAAAGGCCGAAGCACAAAAGCCTGCACCCTCAACAAGTGAAAACAATTCTCCCACAAGTGATACAACAAGTGGCAGCAACAGCAACTCAATCGTTTATATTCTTGGGGTTGGTGGGCTGATTGTCTCTGCTGCTGGTGTTTATTACCAGCGCGAAGCTATAATGCAAAGGCTTGGGCGCAAATCAAACACACCACCAGCAACACCACCAGCAACACCCGCTGCAACACCACCAGCAACACCCCCATCTCGAATTCCTGTAAGGAAAGGAATAAAAAAAATGGAATAAAAAAACATATATATACTGGGCACAAACCATGGCTGACAACAAGCTTGTGAAGTCTATCCTCGACGCCGCAACAATAACTGGCCTTGTCGCCGGTATTGGTTGGATTGGGAAAAAGACCATCAAAGAGAACTTAACTGCCGACCCCAGTGCAAGCTTAATGAATTACGTCAAGTTCACAGCCGTCATGGCTGGCACCATCGCGCTGAAGAAATATCTCGAGGACCAGAAAATCCTCCCAGACAACTTGTAAACCATATGTATACACAATGGCCTCGATTGCAATAATGGCTCTTGGCGCTGTTCTCAATGCGGCAGCTTTCACGGGTGGCAATTATCTCGCGAAATATCTGTCTGGTGATAACGGGAAGGCAGCAATGGATGAGAAAATCCGTCATGACCACGCCCTGGAACAATACCATGCGGCTTACGCCAAATACCAGAAGGACCGCACCAAGCTCCTCGACTGGATTGCAGCCAACGATCGGAAGGAACACCAAGCTAGCAAAAACTTCCAAACCACTGACCAAGCCCTGGCCTTGTATAACCAGATGCACCAAACGCAACCAGATAAACAAATCAAAGACAACAAAGAGCCTGTCTTCTCGGACTTCTACAAGCCCAGCCCACAACAGAAGAATGGCGAACTTGCGTTCATTGGAGGCACCATGCTTGCGGGTGGGTATGTGGCTTATCGCTTTCTTTAAAAAATTAAAAAAAAATCCCATATATATACCACCATGAATTCCCCAGCAATCTCCCAGCTGCCGCTGAACTTACGCATTGCTCTCAAGATGGGCAAAGAAAACATCGAAGAAACGATGGGGCACTATGATGAAAAGATTGAAAGAAATGTAAAGATTGCAAAGGACGAAAACGTGACTCGATTGAAAAAATACAGCGCTATCAAAGCTTTACAATCAGATACAGCTCTTTGAACTGCTGGAGAAAGCAAATGAGCTTTAAACTTTCAATACATTATCGCTTTCTTTAAAAAAAATTAAAAAAAAAATCCCATATATATACCATGGCTGTCCCCGCCTTTTCTAAAGAAGCGACATTTTTACCAGCATGCCCCTGGACAAGGCTCGAACCCATCCCGGAAGAGCATTATAAATTGGGTTACTTGCTCAGAACAGCCATAACGGCAGACCCTGAGGAATTAACTCGAGCGGTTCATGAATATTGTGAACTAGGCAGAAAAATTAATCCCGGGCGTTTCTTTGACGAAAATGAAGAATACAGAAAGATTGAAAAGCTGCGCAATTTATTTGCACAGCTTATCCTTGAGTCGAACACACCTCCGGCTGCATAAGACATGGGCGTCTTTCACTGATTCATAAACTCTATATATACGCACAATGGAGGCCAAACTCTCAAAAATCTATTACAGCCCGAAAGGCTACTGGAAAGGTCTTGCCGCTGTCAAAAAACTAGCTGCAGCGACCAAGGTCTCTGATGATGTCGCAAAGAAATGGCTGGTCAAACAAGCCCTTTGGCAAGTTTACCTCCCAGCGCCACGCCATATCCCCCGCCCCAAGTTTGATGTCTCATCACCCAATGCAGTGCATCAAGCAGATCTTCTCTTCCTGCCCCACGACAAACTTCCACACGGGAGAAAGGTGTACAAATACGCATTAACCCTTGTGGATGTGGCTAGCCGTTACAAAGCAGCAGAGCCTCTGACTTCGAAAGAGTCTGAAGAAGTCTCAAGGGCATTTCAGAAGATTTACAGACGTGGGCCTTTGAAATGGCCTCAACTCTTGCAAGTTGACTCTGGGAAAGAGTTTATGGGTGCTGTGACAAAAGAGATGGGGGACAACAAAACGACCATTCGTCGTGGTCGGGTTGATATCCACAGAGACCAAGCAATTGTGGAGAGATTCAACAGAATCCTGGCTGAAAGGCTGTTTGGTTATCAGTATGCCGTTGAAATGAATATGCCCTCTGGCCGGTCGACTGCTTGGGTCAAAAGACTGCCAGATGTTGTCTCGGCCTTGAACAATGAAGTAACAAGACTCACTGGCAAGAAGCCCGCTCAAGCGATCAAAGAGAAAGCAATATCCTCCAAACCCGCGACTCCATATGCTAGGCCTGTGGGGGTGAATGAGAAGAAGCTCCCACCCCGGGTGAGTGTGAGATATCTTTATTATCCCGGTGAGCTAGAAGGGGGTGGGAGGCGTGCGACTGATCCGATCTGGTCTTTGAAGGTCTTTAACGTTGAGAAGGTTGTCACCAAGCCAGATGCGCCAGTGGTGTATTATCTCTACGACGGCCCCAAGAGAGGGTTTGTTCGTGAGGAGTTGATGGTGGTGCCCGCGGGTACTCAGTTGCCCCCAGCTGGGCTCTAGCGCGCGTCTTTGTGCCCATATGCCAGCGTGTGGATGCCATCATCCTTGATCCAGCGCTTGGAGTCAAAGGGAGAGAGCGTTGTCTTGGTGATGTGCTCACCGAAGATTTGGTGGCCTTTGCTTCTGAGCCTGTCCATCCCGTGCTTGAAGGTTCGCCGGTCGAAGAGGGCGTCCTTGTAATTCTGGTGATTCTTTCTTTGTGACAACCTTGGTGGTGCCCTTTGCTTTCTTGATGTCCAGCTTAGCTTTGATTTCTTTGCCGTCCTTGTCCTTCTTCTTAATACACCCGCTGTCGTCTTTCAAGATGCTGTACATCTTCGAGCGAAGACAGATTGCCTCCGAGATGGGCACACCCTCGCACTCGTCCTTCATCTTGCCGATGACCTTCTTGTTCTTCTGGCTGTGGAGTGGATGGTCCTTGGGATAATCACTTGTGTCGTAGAGTTCATCCAGAAGGTTCTCCATGTCTTTGTAGACATCATCCGTCTTGATCTCGAGGAGCAGAGAGTCTGTGTCTGTGTAGAGTAGGTCTACACACTGACCATATTTCAGCTTGAGATGCTTGTAATAAAAGTCATACATCAGTGTTTTGGATAGATCAAGGATGCACATGCCTGTGTAAACTGGGCGGTTGAATTTGATTTTCTCCTTGTGCATCTGGAGACCCGCTAGTTTGGGTCCAAAGATAGTTGCTCTGGAAAACAGCGGGCTTGCGATGAGCTTTCTCATCTTGTCCTGCTCGTACGCCCGGACAAGCTTCATGTCAATTCGGTTTCTGAGGTTCTCCATTGTTTTACCGAAGACTGAGTTGTTCATGAGCTTGAAGAAGTTCTTCTCAAAGTCGGAAATGGCCTTCTTCCTGAGCTCGGTGTTCAGGGAGATGTATGGCTCCATCCAAGCACTCTGCTCGAACTTGAGCATTTTGTGGATTTTCGTCAACTTCATCCCAAGATCCAGGTACTGCTGGAGATTTCTGTAATGCAGCACGTACCGGGATTTGTTGTTCAGGGTAAGGAGCAACTTCTGCGTCTTGTCTTTTGGCTGCCCCTCTGCCAAGGCCCTTTGGTATGGCGACATCCATTCCTTTGGAACGACCTGACTTTCTGGGGCAAGAGGATAAGCGTTGTGCTCATCATGCAGCTCCTCGGGGTACTCAAGATCAACCTCGAGAATGTAACCAATCTTTCTGTTTGGCCTCCATCTCCTGATCTGGTGTTGTGTTGGAAAGACAGGGCACCATGCGAAGTTGCCAACTGGGAGAGGCTGACTCATGGCCCATCCATAGAGATTGTTCGCGTCGAGATACATGATGTAACTTGACTCTTCGTTGGGGTTGTGGTCACGAAGATAGGGGTTGTTGGCCTTACAGTGCCGCCTGCTCTCCATGGATATGCCGCCTCGCAAGCCTCTTTCAACAAAGAGGTGCATGTTGACGTCTGTGAGAAGCTCCAGGTTGATTTTCGTATACCTGAGAAGAGCGTCCCATGAGAGACCAGGGCTTGTATAATAATGTGCCGGGTCAAGCTTGTAATGTTGTAGACATGTTTTTCTGAAGTTCTCGAAAACATCAGCCAGAAGAAGCACATCTGTCTCAAGGTAGAGGTCGTGGTAATCCCCAAGCGTCTTGCACCCAAATACCTCCCACACTGTTTGCGCGTGGGCGTATTCTTTGTCTGAGATGCCTTCCTTCTTGAGCTCGCTGTAGAAGGCATCCTTCGGCGGTAGAGAAACCTCATCGAATCGAGCCCAAGAGTCCATGTATTCGTATGGGTAAATCCCTTTTTGCAGAAGAAGGCCGCGTCTGGCTTGGTTCTTCTCGTGGCTTGCCGTGATTGTGAAGGACTCTGGCTTGTTTGCATCAACCAGGGCACTGAGGCTTGACTGCATGAACTGCAAGCTGTCAATGAATCTCAGCTTACCGAGGGAGAAAGAGATGTATTTCTCCATGTTGTTTGGGATGCTTTTCAAATCAGAATGCACATCCGCAATTACACTCATGATGTGGTGTGCATCATAACCCTTCAAGTTGTGAAAGATTACCGGAATTATTTCCGTTTTCGGGTTGGTTCTGAAATGGTTGATGTTACAAGAACTGTGAGCCGCGCCTCGATACTTGCCTGTGATGTGGCAATGATCTTTGACTGCGTCTCGAACAGAGTCTTGTATGACGGGCTCCTCACAGTAGAGACAATCGACCTGCTCTGGTAGGTCTTCCGGAATTACCTTCCTTTGGTTCCATGGCCCGATGAAAGGGTACACTTCCGGTTCGCTATCATAGTTGCTGAGAAAGACTTTGAATGAATCTTTGTAGCATTTGTTGGTGAACCGATGAATGAAGCCCTCGTATTCTCCGGTGTTTGGGTCATAGATCGCAATGGCATCCCTGAAGTTATCCTTGATGAGAGGCTTGTCACAGATGTGGCAATCTGTTGCATGGTTGAACTCTGCCCAGTCTGCTCTTCTCATGGAGAGTGGTGCCTTGTGTTTCAACTCGTCTCTAATCACTCCTTCCAACTGTTGAAGAGTGTCAAGAAAGACTGGCACGGCGTCCTCTCCTCTGTAAAGATAAGGGCCCTTTGTCTCTCCGTCAGAGCGAACAGCCAACATGCAGAACCCGCAGGGCTTATGCACTGATGTTTCAGTGGTGCTGCTCTTTTGTGGATCTGGTATACAGCCGTGGACCTTTTCGACAATGCTTTCGAAGTCAGCATATATGACCCAAGGCTTCTTCATCTGGTTTTGGAAGTTCTTGAAGTGGAGGAAGTTTTCGCCTTCTTTTGGCATTTCAGCTCGTGCCGGCCTGCCTTTGACTCCTCTGCAATAGAATAGATGATCGGTGAGAACCCGTTCTGAAGAAAAGGCTTGGAGGCACCTGACAGTGATGCAAGCGACGCCTTGCGTTGAACTCGCTGTGCAGAAGCCTGCTCATGCTCTTGATGAAACAATAATGTGAGGTGCGAGTGTTTGTGAGCAACATCAGATTAATCCTTCGCAGATTGGGATCTTCTAGCTCACTGACTCTGATCACAACCACCTCATTGTTCTTGTATCCATAGATGTTGATTGGAAGATTGTTTTGACGTTCAACCTTAGAAATCTGACTCAATGGTGTTGGAAAATCAACTCCAGTTAAGTCTAGACCATCATCAATGGGATAACTGCCTGGCCTGTCTGAGTGAACATTTGCAGGAAACAATGCCGATCGTAGTGCCCAGCGCAGACACATGTTATCTCTGTTCTTCACATTGATGATAGCCTGCTTTGGCCTAAGTTTTGATGGGGTTGGGATAAATGTGCCACCTCGTAGAGGATGGTATGTTCCGAACTCAAGGTAAACAGTTTTGATGTTCTCAATCACCCAACCAGAGCCCAACTGCTGCCATCTGGCAATCTCTTCCTCAAAATCATTGACAATGCCTTCCAGGGTGCCCTCCTCTCTAAGCTGATAGAGATGTGTTACAAGCAGTGGATTAGCGTTCCAAAAGAAGTGATTAATTTTTCGATTGTCCTCGCCTTCCATTGAAAAGTGAACATCGAATGACAAAGTGACCTTCACCCTGCCAAGCTCTGTGACTTCGCGTGCAATTTTCTGGAGAAAAGCCGCCCGATTAGTTATGAAGAATGAATTGAGGTCCTTGATGGGGTAACCAGCAGGGACGTTCATCTTGTAACCATGCAACCAATTACCGAAGTAATCGTGGTTCCTTGGATTGAAGTCAAGACGTTGAGCCGCCATGTTATATACAGGTGTTTTATTTTCTCCAATTGGTGGTCTCGTACCGGGCCTCTGTGCCATTGCCATGTGGGTTGGTATATACATGGATGGGGTTTCTTCAATTGGTTAAATCCCGGGTTGGGTGTGGTCTCGTACCGGACAAGCATTCACAGTGAGTAGTTAGGAGCGTTGGGGCGTTCGGGACCACCAAAAATAAGGCCCCAAATGCCCGAGTTACGCCCTCACACGAGGAATGACAATGACTCGTGTGAGGGCGTAACTCGGGCATTTGGGGCCTTATTTTGGTGGTCCCGAACCCCCAACGCTCCTAACTACTAGGTCATTTCCGCCACTCCTCTTTTTTTGAATATGTATTGCGACATTCTCCTTTATATAATGTTGTATTTTCATTTTATAATTTAGTAACATCTTGTAACCTGAAGAAGGCTGGTCTGGCCAGCCGAAATATTGTTTGAAATATATTTACTCGTTGTATCAGCTTTGCAGTAGTCCTTGGACTTCTCGTTAGTATATTGATTCATTTTAGCTGATTAGGTCTCCTCCTGTGAGATCCAACGAAAAACCAGCAGGATCTTCTTCCACGGTTTTTGCAGTTAAACAAGTTTAAATGGAATGGCTCGTTTTGTGTGTAAGGGGTGACATGAAGAGTGTAAGAGGTACTGATGTTTGTCCGTAGGTTTAGTATCAGAGATCTGTTTTAATTTTGCCATTGTTGAGAGATAACTTGACGTCAAGAAAGGGGATAGATATGGATGAGTGAGACGATGTGAATTGGATAGTGGGATGAAGGCTGTTAAGGTAGGAGATGACGTCAAGTAGATCGTCTTCTGTTTGTGTCCATATCATGAAGATATCGTCGATGAAACGCCACCAAGTATGTGGCTGATGAGGTGCATGATGAGGCGAATTGTAACGTTTCACCTTATATTTTTTGAAATGTAACGTCTTTCCATTGTAATCTAACTGATATCCTTTTGTTTTTTGGCGGTTTATATTGTAACGTTTTTCTTGTAGTCATTTTATTCCCTGAAGAAGTCAGGCCGTGCCTGACGAAATATTGGAAAGAATATTATAATCCCAGTGTACAGTCAGCCTTGCTTTATTAGTTTTCGTATTTATATTAAATTTGCTGACTAGATCCACCAGGATCCGACGCTTTTGCATCGTTCGTTGGCCCTTGCAGATATTTCCAAAGTGTTCTGGTTTTCAGGCAGTTTAGTCTGGCATAGGTTATAGTAATCATAGATTTTCGGTCTAGAATAGGGTATCATTTTCCGCGAAACTGATCAGTTGCGTAAAGAATTTAGTTTAGAGAGGTTTACTGGCAAATGGCATTTAAAAATCGGTACGGCGGGCAGTACGGCATTTTTACTGACCCCTGGGCCCTGGCATCTTAGACTAGTGATGGTAAACGATTTTCTAGGAAATAGCGAGTCTGGAATGATAGGGTAGGGTTTTTCGGTGTTTAGTCCAGAACAGGGTTGCAAAATGCAGCTAGAATGGTCTAGTATAGGTTAAGGGTCTCGGAGTCCCAGCGGCACACCCCAAATTTGCAGAGTATCCCCCCCCCCCCTGTGTTTTCCTTATGTCGTGATGTTCATGCGTGAACCAGGCTTTAGACCGAGTCACGAAACGGTATTATTTCAGTTTTATGTCCTTTTAAACCCGTGAATACGTGCAAGCGTAATGAACAGGTTATCAGTAACGGTGATAAATTCACTCGCTCACTCCTTCCATCAGCTGTTAATTTTTCGTGGTGATTCCGCTGACCTGTTCACAAGGCTTTCGTGGGCCTTAGTGTGGGCCTTAGTGTGGGAAGGGAGATATGGACAACTAATTGCCTCATAATCTTTGGATCACCAACCTATTCTCGTTAGGAAGGCGATTCACACCGATTTCTGAAATATCTACATAGACAGTTAAAGTGAGAACAGAAATTTTCACAACAAAGATTATGAGTGAAAAAGTGCCTCAGCCGGGAGTTGAACCCAGGTCTCCTGATGACCTTAACCATTAGGCCACTGAGACAACCACACTTACACAAACACAAACAACACATTTGTGGCTTCATAGTGGAAAGCTCTTGGGAGACATTTGCACAAATTCTGCAATTAGGATCGCGTCACTTTACCCAGTCGTTCAGCGATTCACAGTCCACTCCCCAAGGAAATTAAATTACAAATTAGTGTGGGAAGGGAGATATGGACAACTAATTGCCTCATAATCTTTGGATCACCAACCTATTCTCGAAAATTTCTGTTCTCACTTTAACTGTCTATGTATATATTTCAGAAATCGCTGTGAATCGCCTTTCTAACGAGAATAGGTTGGTGATCCAAAGATTATGAGGCAATTAGTTGTCCATATCTCCCTTCCCACACTAATTTGTAAAGTATATGTATATATAACTTCACGAGAGTTCAGGCTTCAGGAGTAATCATCGTTTTATTTTTTGCGACAGTTCTGTTTCGTATGGACCAAAATTAAAAGGACCACACTCATCACTCACTCATGTAAAAGCGCACGTAATTCAGTCGCTTAGACTGCAATGATTTCTTAATAAACGATTTACTCATACTCTGACTAGTGGACATAACGGACATAAAGAAAAATCAGTTTTCTCGTTATGTTTATGTTACTATGTTCCTACAATTATTTTCTCTTGATTCCTATTATGTCGTTATGTCGCGTTGTTTACACTGGTGACATAAAACATTTGATAAAAAGTTGTGTTTTGCATGCCGTTTTGCATTTGCGTGACCTCGCCATAAGGTCTGTTGCTCCCTGCCTGATGATAGAGGGGATCCTGGGAACGAGGTTGCCCGTGAAGTTTTTAGACGTCACCGAAGAGCGAATTTGAGCTCTTCAGGACGCCATTTTGTCGTCGGGGAAGAGACGAAATCAATCCGTCTTCATCGTCTTTGTTAGACAAATGATTTAAATTTTGAAAATAGGAAATAAAAATACAGGAATCCATAATGTGGAAAATTCGCGAATTACAAGACAAAGTGTAAGTTTTTACTCAGTGAAAGGAAATTCTAGAGAGAGTATCATGACGATATTGATAGAAGTGATCTATTTGATACAACTGTGCAAACGTTGATTATTTCCTTTTGTTGGACAGCACTAATGTAGTGATGAATTACACTGAAATTGAAGCGAAAGTCAGGGAAGCCACAAATGACGACACTTGGGGTCCTCACGGAACTGTCATGGCGGAAATTGCAAGGTATACGTACACGTACGAGCATTTCCCAGAGGTAATGTCCATGCTGTGGAAAAGAATGCTGCACGAAAACAAAAAGAATTGGAGGAGAGTTTACAAGGTTCGAACACAGTGTAGTAATTTTTCAATTATTCTTTGTTCAAACGGTTCACCGGAAGGGTGTTTTTATCTTTGTTTCAGTCTTTGCTACTTCTCACCTACCTGGTCAAGAATGGGTCGGAGCGTGTGGTAACCAACACCAGGGACCACATTTACGATTTAAGACAGTTGGAAAACTTTAGCCACGTTGACGAGTATGGGAGAGATCAAGGAGTGAACAGTATGTAGAATATTTTACGAGATTAAGTATAATTTGGATTGAGACACAAGTGACTGTCAACTTGACTGTAGATGTTCATGGCTTTTGATTGCAAGTAAATTTGCTAATCGATCGCACTTCATGGAATTACACAGGTCTTAAATTACACACTGAAGCTGCTTTGAAGTTATGCATATTTGTGTAGTGAAACTTAAAATTTATCAGCAAATACACAGTTGTTGCGTATGCTAATTTAAACCATAGTCATGTTTCACCATTGCTTCAATGTTACTTAGAATTTTATAATAACTTTCATTCTAGATCTGCATAATGAATGTAAGAAAAAAGTCAAGTGAATTTTGCCTCCAGGCTTTTTTCAGCTTTGTTTAAATGGCAATCCCTTGATATCTTGATAATAACCTGTTGCTTGTACAAAAGAAAACTATAAAAACATTTGCAGTCAATTTGCTTATCAATGACGCCAAACTAAAAGTTAAATTAATAATCTTATAAGGAATCAAAGAATTAACTCTGTGTGTAAATTATAGTGCTAAGGTAAACCCATAAATTTCCCCTGTACTGAGCGTTAGCCCTAGTAAGGAAATGAGGGACTACACGAGGGAAAGAAAAAATCTTTGACCTCGGTGGGATTCGAACCCATGACCTCCGGATTAGATCTTCCGTCGCTCTACTGCTTGAGCCACGAGGCCGTATTGGAGCAGATCGTGGGTAATTAGGTGGTAATGATATGCTCCCGTACGGCCTAGTGGCTCAAGCGGTAGAATGACGGAAGATCTAATCCGGAGGTCATGGGTTCGAATCCCACCGAGGTCAAAGATTTTTTTCTTTCCCTCGTGTGGTCCTTCATTTCCTTACTAACGCTCAGTACAGGGAAATTTATGGGTTTACCTTAGCACTATAATTTACACACAGAGTTAATTCTCTGATTCCTTGTTTGTATCACCAGTGCTATGTGGCTCAACATTTAAATAATCTTGTGTCACTCGCAAACTTAGAAAATGCAACCATTCATGATTTGTTGATTACAGACAAGTCGCTGACATAAATGAAAACTGATTGTGAAATACATAACTGACCATTCCAGGGTTCTCCAGAGAAATTAGACTACCTGGCTGTAAATTGAAAGTAGGCGGCACCTGGCACCCAAGTGCCCGAAGGGAACAAGTATCTAGGGGGGTCAGGTGGCATGCCCTTTTGTTTTATCTTATGGCTACGAAGGATTTGTTTTTATAGCCATACAAGTGTTTGGAAGAAAATAGGACGGATTTATCCTTATCTTCCCCCAATTATTTTCTGACTAGCCGGCGGCCCAGGACCAGTAGACGGCGATTTTCGCCGGTCGCTGGAGCTTCCGTAGAACCCTGCATTCAATTCGCATGTTAATGACAAATTCAGACATTAAGCATAACATGTTTCTTGCACAAATGAAAACTGCAAACATGATCTATCTATGGCAAATTAAAAGTGAAATTTGTTGCTTGTAATTAGAAACTTCAGCCATAAACAGATCGATTGTAAATGTTTTTATTTTCTCTAGACAAGTGGCAGGTTATAATCAAGGGATTGCAAAAAAAATGTGAAAGGTAGAATGTGTTTGCATACAGTAAGCCAGTAAAGCTAAAAAACAAAACCTGAATGAAACCTTGAAACAAAAGTTATATTGTGTTGTTCCATAAAATATCCATACCTTCCCCATGGAAGGTTATTTTTGTTTAACCCCAGATAACAACACTAGACAAGATAATGGTTAGGCTTAAGGACATTCATGCTCATTATTTATGTGCACTCCTACTGCACACACAATTCATGTGGCAACACCATGCTACATCAAGCAGGGCTCGAAATTGCGACTAACTGGTCGCCAATGCGGCCAAAAATTGAGTGCTGGCAACTAGATTTTCGGAACTGGTCACCAGCTGGCGACTCGCGTTTTGTCCGATAACCACAAAAAAACCTTCTGCACTAAAATAAATCTTTTAGTTTATACACCGGCATATAAGCTGCACTTTTTTGCCCAAAATGTTTGCTCAAAATCGGGGGTGCGGTTTATCTGCGCTGAGTTCTGCAAATCATAGTTTATCAATCGTACTTTCCAGTGATATAAGTTGACCAGACTTTGAGAGCCTTTATTTGAGGTGTATAACGTGGAGTAAAACTTATTTAACTTAAGATGACGTAGAAAAGTTAGTCTTGTTTGTCTCACAGAGCTGCCAGAGCGCCTCTTAGGCCAAAAATCAAATTGAGCAAAAAGGTCCCCATTGAACACGCAACACACAAACGCGAGCATTGAGTTTATAAATTGTGAAATTTAGCCTCAAATTGTCAAAATACCTGTGTTAAAACAGTGCTCGCTAATCTTTGTCGGACATTTTGAAGCTTTTAGCAATGAAGGAACACTGAAGACAAACGAAAGAAGCCAAAGAAAGTCTGTAAACAAGTGGCCATCTTGGTTAACCGAATGTCCTCACGAAATTTGCACGGCTACCAAGCTTGTTGTGGCCTGAACGAATGGCGGGCAAACTAACGAAGTTGCGATCAAAAGTGCGATCAAAAATCGACCTCATCTTATACACCGGCCAAAACTCGAGAGCTGTCGGTTCATAAGGAAATCAGCATAACAATGACACCCTGAGATTAACATGGAAGTGACATTTATTGCAGTTGAGGAGCAACGATCGATCTTGGTTTCACTTTCCAAGAAAAATACACGTTCTTACCTTTACGAGTGTGAATTCTTCACATTAGGGATTTGTCATTAGAAATGTTCGATTTTCCCGCTCAATGCATGCAAGTTTGAGGTTATTTTGTGCTTGAAATCCATGACTTCTACTACTTCTGAAGAAAACAAATCGCACATCGATCGACAAGACGCTAGAAACTTGGTAACCGCACACTTGAAATGAGCACGTGCTGCTGGCTACTGGTTTCCGGTGTTGTCCGAGCTTAGCTGGGTTACTAAGCATCCAAGATGGCGGCCTGTTCACAGACCCGTTCTATGGCTTCATGTGTTCATTTTACGGCATTTCTTCATTGTAAAAAGCCTCAAAATGACCCACAAACATAACAAAAGAAATTTAAGAGCAGGTATCTTGAGAATTTGGATTCGTATTTGTCAACTTATTAACGAAGTGCATTCGTTCGCGTGTTAGTCGATCAATGTGGTTCATTCAGTTTACTTTGACTTTAGGTCTCGAAGATGCTCTCCAAGAGAGACAAGACTTGTTTTCCGAGGAAATCGTAAAGAATTTTTCTCCTCATACTAGATGCCAAATCAAGAAAATCCTAATTTTTAGGCTCAAAAAGTGGGGTCGACTTATACAGTACTGTGCAAAAGTAATGCAAACGAATTTCGACGAATTTCGTTCTTTGTTCTCCGCGAATTATCGCCGAAGTTTGCGGAAATTTCAGAATGAAAATGCGCTGCTATTTCGGCAGAACGAAACGAAATGGCCGCGAACTTTCGCTAATGCAAACGAAAATTCTGACTAATGAAAATTCAAAGTAACGAAAATTCAAACTGGCAAAAATACGAACTAGCGAAAGTTCGGACTTACGAAAATACGAACTAGCGACAATTTGATCTTGTGGAATTGCGAAAGGAAACGAAACGAAACCAGCGAAATAACAGACATGTCATTATGCTTGTTAAGATTTTACCTTCGATTGAGTCCTCTGTCGCTGCTAATGTATGTTTATTGTTCAACAAGTTTGTCAAGTTGTATTTTTGCCCGTATTCGTTTACACTCACGCTTGACCTGCGATCAGGTGGCCTTTTTTAACCCGTGAATACGCGCAAGCGTAATGAACGGGATTTTGGTATTAAACGGCGGCCAATTCGCTCGCTCGCTCGCTCTCTCGCTCTCTCGCTCGCTCGCTCGTTGCATCACTCAGATGTAAACTTTTTCCGCATATCTTCCTTGAGATAACAAAATTTGACCTCGTTAATTAGTCAAATCCTGGGTGGCGCAGTGTGTAAGCGACCAGACTATAGAGCCGTAGGACGTGAGTTCGATTCTCGTCGGGACCGATTTTTTCTTTTTTTTTTCGAACTGAAAATTAATTTTTTTTTTTTGTTTGCATTGGACAAAAGTCGTTACATTTAATTTCCAAAAAAACCTCGCAATATTACGTTACTGCTCATTCGTTCCATCACTCAGATGTATAAAACTTCAGTTAGCACGCGTTAACATTTCTAGTATTCACGAGTTGACTCTAAGGAGCCTTTGATTTTAGCGAAATTCGGCTTCCACTCGAAAAAAAAAGGTCACCTGATCGTAAGGTTAACTCACGCTGAAATTCTTTGACTTTTCAAGGCGATACTAAATTATTATGTACACGACAATCATTCACAAAATAAAGCAATGCCTATAAACATCGATAAACAGAAGGTTTTACGTGCCAGTGTGCATTACGCTAAATTTTCATATTCATGATAACCAATTGTCTAAATTGTACTGAAATGATATCTCTGCTGATATCCCAGAGGGAAAAGATAAGAAGACGCTAGACGTTGTCAATATTTTCATTCAAACGAACGCTTACTATTAAAGGTAGATCTGCTGCGAAGGTTATTGTTCTGTTCCACTGAGCACGAGTTAGTTGCCTAGCATGTGACATTTTTTAACCTTGTGACGCGTGACAATCTGCACGCAATCAATTTGTTTTTCATAATTTGTCCTCGGAAACCGCATGTGTGTCTAAACTGGGTAAACTATTACAACGCAAATTAATATATATTTTGGGATTAAAATAAATGGCAAAGCAGAAAGCGAAAGTCGGCATGGAACATTGTAAAATAAATGCTAGTAACATTTGATGTTGTTATTACGCGAATTTGAATACTCACACCTGACGCCCGAAAGACGCGCGACAGTTCACTGTAACTTTCGAAATTTTTTCAGCAGAATTAAAATAGCGCGCATCAAAACAAATTTGAGATAGAAAAACACGGTTTCCTAACCTTTCTAAAGAGCCAAAAATCATTCTGCTGCGATATATAGAAGTGGAGAAATTAATTTTTCGTCATGAGGCAAGTTAGAGAAAGATGCGCGACAGTTCACTGTAACTTTCGAAATTTGTTTCAGCACAATTAAAATAGCACACATCAAAACAAATTCCAGACAGAAAAACGCGGTTTCTTAACATTTCTAAGGAGCCAAAAATCATTCTGCTGCGATATATAGAAGTGGAGAAATTAATTTTTCATCATGAGGCAAGTTAGAGAAAGATGCGCGACAGTTCACTGTAACTTTCGAAATACGCTTTCTACTGATTATTGTATACTTTGCGCTAAAGCTTTGTTTAAACTCTCGCTCTCTTTTAGCCTGTAAAACGCACATGCTATTTGCAACTTTTGAGCGCTCTCATCAAATTTAAACCTGCTCAATATTTTATCGAGAGTCGCCGATTTCGACGGGGATTCAGGCCGTAAAGTCGTCGTAGACTTCGAAAATTACAATCAAGCTAACGAAAATTCAAAGTGTGTTTCTGAAAGTTCGAATTATGCTAGCGAAAATTCAAAGTCTGCTTCTGAAAATTCCAAGTGTGCTTCTGAAAATTCGAAGTGTGTTACCGAAAAGTCGAGGCAGCCTTCGAAATATCGCGTTCGTTTCGTGCGAACTTTCGTTAGCCATTTGGAAATTTCGAAGCAATTTAAACAATAGACGATTCGAACTTTCGTTCCGAGTTCGCGGAAATGTCGTTTCTTTCGAAATATCGTTAATTTTCGTCTAAATTCGCCGAATTTCGTCGAATTTCGTCGAATTTCGTTTGCATTACTTTTGCACAGTACTGTACACCGGTTCGACTTATACACCGGAAAATACGGTATTTCAATTAATGTTGTCGGATGAAAAAGGCGAAAAGCCAAGACCGCAAGGTAGTATGGGAGTTTTATGCAATGGCTATTAACCCTAACCCATACTACCTCGCGGTCTTGACTTTACGCTTTTATCCGACAACGTTAATTGAAATAGCTGTATATACTAAGTCCACGCCCACTCTGACCCACCGCCGAAATTTCGTGCTTGTTGTGTTCTCCTGTGGTCGCAACTTTCAAAATATGCCGCAGTAGGTAAGGAAATTCATCCAGAGTTGAGTCCCAAAGCTACTTTGTTTCCTGGCGGCCATTTTTCCTGTTCAACGAGCAACGAGCCAAATTCGTAAACGAAGTACAACACCTAACTCGCTTCGTTGAGAAAGTGGACTCTGAACTACCTTCAAGCTTAATGATGCTCATCAGTCAGCTACTAAAGATTAAAAATGGCTGTGAACTTACCAAAAATCGCAGATAATTCATATTGGACCCTTTATTGCAATTCAACCAAGCAAAATGGGAATGTCACAATGAGGTTTCCAGTAAACTCGAGTCTTCAGTGTTTTAGAACAGCAGCACTTTCAATGGTAACTTTAAATATGGAGTCACAAAATCCTATGGGGCGTGTGAATGCAGGAAATCGCTCAAAAACGTAAAAATTCTCAGGTGTCAATGGGTTAAACCATTTACCATTTAAGGAATAGAAAACTCATTCCTTGTTTCCATACAGCTATGGTAACCCACAACTTATGGACACTTTGTAAGAAAAGTATCTATTTCTTTTAAGAAAATAATTTGTGCTCAAATTAATTTTCTACATTTCCATAGAATTATGGTCAATGGATTTCAGCCAATCAGAGCATGTGTAGTATAATAGCATATTTGTGTACATATCACTGTACTAACTTTGTCTTGGTATTGATTTCATGTTCAATCCAGTTCGCCACAAAGTGAAAGACCTTGTTGAGCTGGTTCAAGATGATGACAGGTTGAAACAAGAACGAAAAAAATCCAAGAAAAACCGTGACAAATACAAAGGTGTTTCCAGTGAGGATTTTTCAACAAACTACAGTAAGATTTTGTTATTGAATTATAACAGATGGTGGTAGTCCTAGTCAGAACAGTCATTGAAGAAACTGAAAAAAAAAATAGCAATGCTTTGTTGATTTCCTTCAATCAAATGTATATGAACTAACAAATAATTTGTCTAACATGCTTGTTTATGCCCTTATGAGCCCAAATATTTGGGTTAAGTCGACCAGAAGCGATTTCATTGAGTGTTTTTTAAGCTGCAAAGATCGTATTTTGATGATCAAATGTGGGTCCATTTTGTGCGTGGCCAAAACGCTTAGCAGGACACCGGTTTGATGTCATCAGTGGTTCTAAAGACATGAGTGTAATGGTGGACAAGAGGGTTTTGAGGACACGCAGCACTTAAGTGTGGCCTGTGGCCATTATATATTGAGCTACAGACAGCAATCACACACTGAGATTACATATGGCGTAATTTTCGAAAGGGAAAAGATTAAGAATGGAGGTGGACTCAACATAGCTTTGAACCGCATTTGAACGGCTCATTTCTTGGTGAAACCCAGCAGACTGGTTATCTCTGAAAATATCAGAAAACATCTTTCTTCCAGCGAGCATTTAGGTTAACCACAGTGCAAATACCACAAAAGTTTTTCACCGCTGCCATCTGAAGCTTATCTATTCTCATGAGAACCCAGTATACCATGTAGTTATTGCTGTCAAGTGATGTTCGCAAGGAAAATCAGATTTTCTTCTGCAAAATGCCGTTCACAAAAACGCCACAGAACCATGGAATACATCATCACTGCAAATTTGTTATCAGTCCCCGGGGACATCCATTCGGTTTATTAGAGTCACTTCCATCAGGGAAAAAAAACTATTTTTAGTTTGTTTTCATCAAATTTCTTTTGCCAATTCGTAATAAATATATAATGAGCTACAAAAAACGCACAAATTTTTTACAATATTATGCTTTGCTTGAGTTGCTTGGCTTAGTACTTGCTGTAACTTTAGTGGAAAAATTCTTCAAATTATAGGGTTTGATGAAAAAATAAAAACAAATGGTACAATTTAATTTGATCTCATTGTTACATGTAGGTACTTGGTTACTTCATGAGTTTCTTTGTTTCTTGCAACTTGCAACACAATAATGTTGTTTTTGTTTCAAGCATGAAAGTGAATCAAGAGATTGTGGGTTGTGCTAAAAATATGGTCCACACTTCAAATACTAAGGACATAACACAACTGTAAATAAATTGTTTTGTGTGTACATGTAGCTTGAGGAATCCTATTACCATTACTGTTATACAATTTAATTTCACAATATAGGTGATCGTTATGATTATGGACCACGAGGAACAGATCAGTTTGATGAGTTCAATGGAAAAACTACACACAAAAGTAAAATTAGAGAATGGAGGGAGCGAGCAGGGTCTTATGGAGAGTACAAAGATAAGGACAGGTAAATTGACTCAATATCTAAGGTTGTCATGGCTAGATAGAATTGACTTATTTTGGACATTGTTATGATTTTGTCATTTACAAAAGTCATTAGATGTCGGTCCATTTGACTATCTGTGCACTGACTGTTCTGCCTTTTATTTATTTATTTTTTAATTTGAAAAAAATTTAATGAGATATAATACAATATAATACAATACAATACAACCTACATACATAGATACGTACACGAAGAAAAGAAGAAAAATTACATAAAATAAATTTCAAAAAAAAAGGAAAGTTTGATAGTTATTACAGAATGAAATTATTACTACAAATACAAAAAAAATTCTTACTAAAGTAGTTCTACAAAAAGTTTCCATTTTTCAAGGTGTAGGTTCATTTTGTTTTTAGTTCGTAGTTGCTGTAGCAACTACGAAGTTTAGAGGGCACTCGAGAGAGCGGTCGGCTGTTCATGTAAGCGAAATAGTATATACAGATCCCAACATCTCTTTGTATTGTTGTCTGTTGGACACAATATTTCAGCTTACTTGAATGGATATCATCATCAACTTCTGCCGTATGCGTAAACTTCCGGTGTATGCGTAAACTTTTTTTGAGCGTGAAGTGGTGAACGTTCGAGGCAGGTTTCTGAGAAGTTTTTGAAAAGCAAACATGATTTTTACCTCACAATTTCTTCGAGGACTGCTTTTGTAAAAAATTATACAAATGTACGGCAGCAAAGCAGGGAACTGTTTGCTGATCACATGGCTGTAATACTGTAGTACGTGACAAGTCGACTGGGGAGGCGAACTAGTTCTTGGCTACTGTGGATACAAGATATGATGAGACATATTTCCGTCGTGCGATGATAGAGCTAAAGGAAAATGTATTTGTCGACCTTGCTGCAATTGAAGGCAAAGAATTAATTTGTTCACCCTGTGATTTATTTACGTTTTGATGTGTTTTTCGAAAAATTCAACTACTCAAAGAGCCCCCAATTGCCAGACTGCGTGTCGCCAAATGCTTATTCTTATAAACATCTGGCGACATGCAGTCTGGCGTTCAGTAAAGATGATTTTGCGATTGTGGTTTCTATAAAATCATCGGCTGTTTTTTTTTTAAATGTTGAAGTATTTTTCCAGACGCGCGCAGCTTTTGATATGTTATTGTTTTTGGCCCAGCAAAGTCTCGATCAGGCGATCTTAATAACTTTGAGCCAGTTCTCTATAAAGCCGAAAAACTAGATCTGCGCGTTCGATTTCCGACATTTCCCAGTTAAATTCCATTGTGAAGTATATATATGTTTAAAAATTACCCCAGCATTTGTTTATCTTCAACAGTTTGGTTTAAATATTCCTCTGTATTTGTCGAACAAAGATTTTACAGGTGTATTCTTAGATTACCAGAGCCGGTTCACAAAGGCGAAATTGATTTCTTTTTAGTTGCTGGCGCGCGTTTCTTGAAACTCCCGAAGACATTCAGGTCCGAAAGGTATTTTTTAAATTTGGTTTCTAACGAATGGCGTTGAAGTTTTTAGCCCGCAAAGCAGCTCAATTTGTGTTGTAAACGTAAATTTTATTGCTTAGCTTTCAAAATCAACAAATCCCTATTCTTTATTGGTACAAATTCTCCACACAACACAGCTTTTCGGGCCCGAAAAGTCTTCGGGAGTTTCGAGAAACGCACGCCTGGAGTCCGTCATGAGTCCCCGTGGTACACGTTCTCCCCAGAGCGGTCTGTATCTCGCTCCGCCAGTGGCATGCTGTGATGCCCACAGGAGTTTGCTTTCGATTTCTCAACTCAACAACAGCAACAGCGAAGACAAAATAGCACTATTTTCTGAGAAACAACTGCGAACTATCCGTACGGATCCGCTCGTTTTTGTTTAGCTTTGAATTCTTCTATCTATATTTGTTCTGCCTTTTATTGATAAGTTATTAATGTATTAGTAATTCCAGACTGTGACTTATTCTTAGTAATTCCTGACTATGACTTATTCATTCAAAGAGCTTACTATTAGCTTGTTAGACAGCTACATGTACATGTCTACTTTATTTAAGTTACACATCCACCAAAATGGGTAGGAGGCAACAAGTAGAACTGTTCGAACAAACCAAATTTGAAAATTTGACAGTGTAACATACAATAAAGAATATAAACTCAAACTCAACAAACAGCCAGGGGTTTCATTCAGATTTTAAACAGGAGGGCAATGGGTTTGAGCAGGTGGGCACACAATCGGAATTCCCTTGTAGGGGGGTCCTGGGGTATGTACACCCGGGAAAATTTTTAAATTTTAGTCTCCTGGCCCCGGTTCCTGGAAAGCCGATTAAACTATCCCTCGATTAGCGGTTAATCCACGATTAAATTTCTTATTGCGTCGACGAAGGAGACGCTTCCTAATCTTGTCGGCTAGACGGAACGAATCGAGAAAAGTGTCGGTACCAAATCTGCGCCATCTTGAAACATCACAATAATATCCAGCATGCTTAGAGCGATGAAAATTTCTGGACTTCATTCAAAACAGATCAAAATAACTACTACAGCTGAAACTTTTCGCGTACGTGACCTAGCTTGACCTTGAGATCGCTTGCGTGTGTTACTATAAATTACGTTACAGCATTGAAAGCACACTTCTTTCGTAGAAGAGAGAAAAAATATGACAACTTTTGGGTTTATTTCACACTGAGTAATCAGCACCGGAGAAAAACCTTCGTCCATTTTCAACTGATTAAACATATGCTGACTGCAACTTCTAGACATTGAGATACTGACATGTCTGACATGTACTGAGGCGTATGATTTCAGCCGGAATCGGGGAAATAACCGGAAATTAAATCAAGACAAATATACTACATGTATTTATATGTCGGAAAAATCTGAGACCTTTCGGAGTACACAGCATAGCAGAATTGAAGGATTTTGCTTGATTCCACGGCGATAGCGTGAATTTATTTGATGTCGGCAAGACGTTTTTGCCTGCGTGACATATCTCGCGCCATAGCCCCTTTAAACGGTGGCTGAAACTGAGGTACTACGTAGGTCAAGACGAGGTGCCACGGGATAAGGAGACGCACTATAATCTATGATTACTACTAGTTCCTAGCCCGATAACTAATCGAGGGATAAAAAGGCATTCCTGAAAACGGATTTAACCCTCGATTAACTATCCCCCGATTAAACTCAGAATAAACCGGTTTGACCAGTTATTCACATGCAGGCGCGCGCGAAAATGACAATTAATGCGCAGGAAAAAGGCGTCTTACGCGAAGCTTGCAAGCTCTTGTTTTCCATTCTGACTCGAATAGTCTCGTCACAAAATATACAAATCAAACCTTAACATTGATTGTTTTAGTCGAAGAAAAGAAACGTAATCTCTTGCGATTTGGTCAAAGGAAACGGAAGGAAAATCAATGATTCAGGCACGGGATGGGAAATGGCCCACAACTCACAACGCTGCCCCTTTTCTGATCCGAAGTGATTCCTGACTTTCCCGCCGGCTCGCCTTGTCCACCGACGTCTATTTTCACCTTTGAGCGTGAAATAGAGATTTAGGCAAGAAACACCACTCGTTTCTTTGAGAGGTTCTAGAGACTTACGGATTTCCGGACTTAATGATGTCCTTCAATCACCGGACGGGCCTTAAACATATTGGCTCATACACACGCTACAGACGATGTGTTTGCCGTAGCGAGCTCGTGATCAATAACGGACGGCGCGCGTAAATAACAGTATTTTCGTTCATGTCGTTGGCGCGGGTCAGGAGTATTGCGGTCGCATATTCTTGCGGCCAATCTGCTGTAATGGCGTCGAAATTATGTTCTGAATGTAAACAACCACTAGAAGACCAGAACTCTGCTTTTTTTCCAGGTGAAATTAGTCCAGTTGCTTAGGATTAGTGCAAATTCGACAAGGGTTTGTGATATTATTCGTTGTACGATAAAATTAGGCAAATCTGAGCGAGAAAAAAAGTAAAACGCTCAAAAAGCAACATAGGCTGGATATGCCCCGACCCCTTCAATTAATTAATTAACAGTTGGTGGAGCAACGTCGATAATTATTCAAAAAATAGAGCGATGCTCACGACTGATGCAGCCAATGATGAAGCCACCACCGTCACAGTGGCTGCAGGAGTACTTTGAGAAGCAATAGACGACTGGACAGGAAAAAGGGCCGCTCCCATACTATTGTTGGTTTGACCAGTAACCATGATACAAAAGAGAAGACGATCGCGGGATAGAACGGCACTAACGACGTAGACAAAAGCAGAAAGGCAAACGACGAGCATGAGGGCTAAACGTAAACCCACGTCCGCACACAGCTGGAACACAGATCACATCCAGCCCCTGAAAACCCCCTGAATATGCAACCCCATGCGCGTGGCCACCGCGGGGAGCCGCTGACCAGCATTAGCTCGAGTCTAACTTAGCCTAAATTTCATTTAGCCACATTAAACATTACCACTGATTTCACTGTTACGCGACCCTTCGAAACAAAACTACTTTGAGCAATTTCAATTTACTCTGCCGTCAATTATACCTAGTAGGAGGAGTTTGTATACTCCTGCGTGATCACCAGCCTGCAACGGCGTCCGAAGAAACGAACTCTTTCCATATAAGGTATGATTGACGGCAGGGTAAATCGAACTGCTCAAAGTAGTTTTGATTCGAAGGGTCGTGTAACACTGAAAGAAATGGTAAACTAAAGAAAAGATTTAAACTGTTACACACAAGTGGCTCAGGATCAATCAAATCAATCAAAATTCACCATAAACCATTGAAGACTGTTTACAAAGACCTATGGGTCAGATTCTTTTATTTGAGTCTCAGTTACATTGACTTCAGACTAGATTTTGTAACTTAAATATTGGTACTATGAGATCTTTAAGGGCCCATTATAGTATTCCGTTGCTAGGTAATGCGGTTGCTATGCAGAGCTAAATCAAGTACAATTTTACTTCTGGTGAAAGTGACAGGCAGCTTCGCGCGAGAGTCCGTACAAATTCAAAACTGTCCTAAACAATGCCAAATTTGAAGTTCGTCTCGTTTAACTCCTGAATTCTTGGTTAGTACTTAAACTTATTTGAAGCTGGATATTTTTTCTCTGGAAAGATTCGTCTTGGACGGTTTTCAAGCTGATTCAAAACGTAGAAATAACTGAAGGAGTAAGAACGCTCAACTGATCAGTTCACAAATATCGGAATCTGCTGAAAGTTTATTCCTTCTGCTTCAGTCTTCGTACCATTTTTTCGTTTCTTTTTGTCAATGCTGACCAGGTCAACTGGAATTCTGGACTGAGAAGTTAGAGGATATATCTGGAGCCAACATGTGAGTAAGATGTTAACATTTGCAGAAAAGTGCTTGAGTTTTTACAATTTCAACGCGAAGCGTAGCGCGTTTGTTTTTCTCGTAGCTACAGTTTTTACGTATTTTTCAGGGCCGATTTTGTATAAACTTAGAAGCCGTCAAAGTTGTACAGATTTCAACGAAGTGTGAATGAACAACGAAGTGTGAATGAACAAAGTACAATTTGTTTAGTTTTATTTAAGCTTTATATACTCGTACGTTTTTCCGTCCGTGGAAGATTGTGGATTAACTGATAAATTGTCATTGTGTGTTGATACGATGCAACTTCAGGCAAAACCTTCAGTGAAAAAATAAAAACAAACTTCAAATTAAAAAAGTAAGACAGTGCGTTGTACCTATTGAAAAAAGATGTTTACGTTTTAGATTTATATTTTCATTGAATGAAAACAAATTGAACCATCGATTTAGATGGATTCCACGCTGGTGTTGCATAAGGTTTCTTGTTATTCAAAACACGGACTTCAACCTTGGACTTTTGTCTTTTGACTTCGCCTATTCTGCCTTCCACTTTAATGATAATCGAGTACTTCTTAACTGTTTGATTTCTTTCGAGCTATTCTGCCAAAAATGGCCACTTAACTGAGATAACGGTTTGCACATAAAACAAATTAAATGGCGCATAATTTTGGGCAAACAAAACAAAATAACATTGCATCTTTTCCGTTTCGATCTGTATATAACTTAAAAACATTGCATGTGATAAAATCAAAAGCACAAAACTAATAAGCTTCTGATAAAACAAATAGGACTGCTCTAATGGCTTTGTTGCTATTTTAGAGGGGAGAAAAATTGTCGATGGAGGATATCTAGTAATTATATTGACCTCTATATTTTTTGCTCCTAAGATTGTCGACTGTTGTTTGAAAAGAAAGAGAAAGAAAAGACTAGTTTCTTTCTTTTTTATGTAAGTGCAAGCTTTTAGCCAGCAGGGTGTCCAGGCGTCCTGTGGACGCCCACTTTTTGAAGAAATTCATGAAAATTGCACCTAATCCTTTAAAAATTTATGATGAGAAATACCTTCAGGACGCCCACTTTTCAATTTCTGGCTAAAAGCCTGTGTAAGTGCCATACTGTTCTTTAAATTCAAGGGAAACCGTCTCACAGATGCGTGAGTTCCCAAACAATGCTTTAGACGTTTTGGATTTGAAGGCATTTTCCTGCTCACCCATGCCTGCTAAAGTGATCGAAGGCAGACACAGACATGACTCGTTTCTCCTTGTCTGCAAAGAAAGGCAACTTTTTCGAGTGAAGGTTGAAACGTACTTCACAAACGATAACCATACTCAACAAATCCTCACAAAATGAAGGTCTTACTTCAAGAGTTCGGCAGTTTTCCAATTTATAGCACAGGAAGCCCAGGCTGACAACAGGCCACCTACTTCCGGTAAAGACAAAGGCGAACCTAACTCGGCGCAAATAGAGGCTAATTTATTTTTAACAAATTCAATCGAAAGATAAAAGATTTTTCGTGAAACGTAAGCATGCTTTTTGGGAAAAATCAAAACACAAAAAATTAAGACGCAAAACGTGGTTTTGAGAACACATTTTTCCTCGTATTATTTTTACTTTTCATCCTTAAAGAAAACGCATGCTTACATTTTTTTTTAAATGGTGTATAAAATCCAATGATGCAAAAAAATTTTGATAAAACTGTAAGTTTCTAAAGTTACGCTCATTTTTCTGTTTTGGGTTACGTGACATTGGGCGTGGCCTGATGACGTCACAACCCGAACCACAGGTGTACTTAAAGGTTGCTGTTCAAATTTAGTCACATATAAGCAAGAAATTGCCGAGCTAGAGCAAACTGATTTTTCCCTAGCAACGACCTGAAAAGATAATATAATGGGCCCTTAAGCAGTTGCATTAGACTTTCATATTTTGTCAATGGCAAGACTAGTATTCTGAAGCAAGCCAATAAACTACCTTCATTGCTTTAATCATTGCTTTATCCTCTTCACAAAGCACTTTTGAAACAGCAGCCTCAAAGTTCGCCTTAACTCCCTTGCAATCACCATATGTTTGTGAACCATCATTTCCTTGTCTTGTCATGCTACTTGTTTTAAATGTTTTCTAACCGGAAGTCACTTTATTGTTGTTGCCTTGTTTCAGGCAGATCTTGCAAAACATAGCATTGCCTTCAAAGGAGAGCCACGGCCACAAAGTTAACCACTTGGTTTGAAATTTTTGCTCTTTGGTACTTGAAGGCCTGGATGGAAGATGTGGAAGAATTGTTTGTTTTGCCTCTTGTTTTGCCAGACAGACCTTCATTTTCATCGTTGTTGCCAGTTTTGCGATTTATCGTCCTCTCGGCATACTCTGCGTTTGTGCTAAAAAACTTAAAAGTTTTCTTTGGCTTTGGGTGTTAACTAATTTTGAACTTTCTTCAGAGGCATATCTGAAAATTACCGGGCTGATTACAATGCAAATTGATTCATAGCAGCTGAATTGAAGGACGGAAATGAAAGGCAAAGCATGCGCATTTCTCGGAAGTCCGAGTAAAGGTGCATGACCTTCCCAATCTCTACCCTTTATAATTTTGATCTTTGTAGAGTCTTTCAACTTAAAAATTAAATCAGAGAGATTGAAATGTTATTCCTCCTATTTTTTTTATCACTGATTTGTTTCCAAAACTACATTATTTAAAAAAATGTTTTGCAAGTTTAACAATACAGCCTCTTGAGCATATGCCATATTTCTACACCTGCACTTCACTTGAAGACCTTTCTTTGAGGCTAATTGCATTGCAGTGCCTCAGTTTTAAGATAACTGAACAGGATGACAGTTTTATGGAAAAACCATATAAATAAACAAGTAAGACGTTTTTTGATGAGGGTAGCACTAAACAGTTACAAGAAACTGATAAACATGTGGCCCTCTCTACAAAATTAAAATCATAGCTATCAGTGTACTGTATCTACTCAAGTGATTATAGTTATAACTATTTTGCCCATAGTGATGAAGAAGAAGCAGAGGAAGCTTCTGAAGACAAAGACAAAGATAGCTTGGGCAGTGCAGATTCTTCCAGAAATCCAACACCGAAACTGTCATCTAAACCTGTTGCAAAGGCTATTGATCTTGGGGCAGCTACAAATTTTGGGAAATTAGAAATTACTAATTCCTCTGCACCACCATCAAGTGTTACAGACATCAACACAAGTGTAGCTGCATCTACAACACAAGTTGGCAATGCAGACTTGGTGGACTTGCTGATGGGGCCATCTGATTCGACCTCCTTTACTTCACAGCCCTTTCAGACTGCAGCTGTTCCAGTACAAAATGATTTCTTTGCAGATTTTGCTTCTGCTCCTCCTGGTGGAGGAAGTATCTCTGGATCAGAAAATAACAATGGTAAGTAATTTGCTGATAATTATTAAATTATGTTAACATTACTTGTAAAATGTTAATTAAACTATGGTATAACTACAAAAAACCCAACCCTATTTCATTATTGTAAATATTGTGTAGTTTCATGCATACCCCAACCACAGAGGGTCATGGAAATTCCAAGGGCAGGGTTTGAGGCAGAGCACAAACTTGTGACATTCTCTCCCTCGCAGGACAATTTGTCCCTAAAAATGCAATGGCAGGGCCATAAATGTGACTCAGGATCAAAACTATCCTGTTGCGTTTTAAACGGAGACGAGACTGCTACTGTCCAGGAAATGGCCTATATAAAGGATATAAGAAAGTCTCTGATTCCAAAAACATTAAGAAACCAATTTATGCTGTCTGTACCATTGATTTCACTGTAAAAGGCTCTCTCGAATAAAAAATAAATAAAAAAAGCCATGCGATTTGAAATTGCCCTATAATGCATTGCAAACTGAAACATCTGTTCGCCACGTATGCTAACGGATTGTGTCTCAAGGAAAATTCAAAGTGGTGGATATCCGACCAATTTTGTGAAATATCCAATCAAAATGGAATTTTGAGAGGATACATGTCCTAAGTAAGAAAAACTTTCTATGCAGCACTGTAAGATCTTAGATGCTCATGACACAGCCAAGGCTTGAATTATATAGTTGTTGATCCTGTTGTTTTGCAGTTAAGTTCCTTTGTTCTGTATTATTTTTTTATTTTTATTTATTTATTTAAGTGAGAACTATACATCATTGTAAAAGTTAAATAAAAGGACAACACACAACACAAAAAAGAAAAAAGAAAAAAACGTCTATGATAACTACCCTGTATAAGCTACTTATCAAAGCTTCCTATACAATATTTCCAATTAAGGTGATTTATAAATTCAGTTAAATTACACGATTTAGAATTTAATTTCTGATGGTACAGATAGTATTTTGCAAACAAAAGACACTGATTAAATTTAAGCAAATAGCTTGTAAATGCGTCATTTCTAGAAGTAATGCCAAGTAGTTCCTCTGTAAGAGAGGGTTGCATCCTGCAATTATGAACTCTATTAAACCAACTAGTTACTTCATTTATAAAATATCTAGTTTTAGGACAATTGACAAAAGTATGCAAAATAGAGTCTGGTTCATCACAATAAATACATTTGTTACTGTTTTCTATACCATAGATACATAGTTCTTTCCTAGTTACAACTATTCTATGAATTAATTTAAAATTAAACTCCCTTAATTTATTCTCAAGACATGTTTTTCCAATTTGGATGAACTTTTGCTCCCATTTAATATTTCCTACATTAAGTTCCTTCTCCCATTTTTTGGACCCGCAGGGACAGTCTTAGTTCCATTGATAAATAGCCAGTAGTAATCTTTACATTTCAATTTAATTAAATCGATTGTTACTGAGGGGGACAGTTGGAATTGAGTATTTTCAGGCAGAAATGTGTGCTTTATTTGAACAGATCTCGCTTTGTTCTGTATGATCAGCTGCTGCTTGCTTTATCGTTAATAAGATACATGTATATAAGTAACTGATAAGTAAACAGAGACAAATAACAAGATTTATGACTCTGTTTAACTCAAGTTACTATTTTTATGTTTCATTGTTTTCCATTACAGCTGTACAAATAGTGTTTACATTTAATCTTTTACTTGCATTGCCTATATCTACTTTACAGTCCTCTAGTCTGTTTAGATGATATGTAAAAATGAATGAATTTGAAAATAAACATTGGGTTTTTTGTCCCTCTGAAATGAAAAATGTCCCCCAAAACGTTTGCTGAAGGGACATACATTGTATTGTCCCCTACTCATGAAATCATGGCCCTGCAAGGGGTAGTGGGGTTTCTAAGTGATAAATTTCTAAGGGGGAGAGTTTCTTTCCACTTAATATGTACTTTCTCATTTGATTCAGGTAACCAATCCAATATCAAAGATTCTGTTCATCAAGAAAAACGTTGAGATTCTTTCTTTGCATGAACAAAAAAGCATGTTAAAATATTGGAAAGCTAAGTGTATGAGATCGCATGCCAAATTTAAAACCAGCGTGTCCACTGTATGTGTCACTGAAAAGAGTTTTGGAAAAGACTTGATTACTGAAAATACAAATCGATGCATTTTTGTTACTTACCATTTATATAAAGCCTATTGACGAACTATTGTAAAATAAGGCCGTTAAAAGCCATTTTCACAGGCTGAAAATTTGCACTGCCATATATACACATGCCAAAAAACTTCCCAACAGAGCAGCAAAGCCCTTTTGAAAGATAAAACATTTTAAGATTTGCTGAACTAGCTCATTCTTGTGAAAGTGCCAAATGAAGTTAAAATTACCGGTAATTGATAATTGAAAGTTTTAATGGTAGTGAAAAGTTTTTTTTTAAACATGATTGAAACAGAAAACACGACCCTTTAGTATTTTTAGACTTCAGAGTATTGAATTTCATTAACCCAACTTCAAAATGACCTCTTGAATCAGCAAAACTTTTGCTAGTTATACACTGTATTGCTGCCGTTTTTAAAAAAAATCTGGAATGAAATTAAAGATGATGATCAAATTACAGTGCCGGTCAAAATAGTGTAACAGTCTCGACTTGAAACTTGAAACTCAATCCTCAACATTTTTAGAGTTTCAAGTTTCAAGTATTGAGTTTTGAGACACTTGAAAAGGGATTTTGAAACATGATTAATTTCTGGAAGACGGAACAACAGCAATTTTACACAGCTTTTGTTTTGCGTGGCTTTTGTTTTGTTATCGCACTGCTGTAAGCTGCGAAACCTCCAGCGAAAAAAGCTTGAGAAAAGCTCTCATGATCTCACCGGCCTGCAAGAGAGTGTGTCATTCATGGCTCCTGTTTTGCTCCCTTGGGTGCCAGAGGTTTATTTGTTTAGTGAAAACCGGCGAGTTTGCGAGCCAAGAATGCGAGAATCGAACACATTGATTGCTGTCAAGTAATATGCGACGCGTAGCGGTCTTAAATACTTTGACTTAAAACCTCAAATTTTCTTGGCGGATTAGAAAATCGTGAATTACGGTAAACAAAGTTCATGATAGCAGAATCGATAGGAATGGCGTGTGTTAAACGCTTAATAACGTCATAAAAATTGTCATTATTATTATTATTATTATTATTATTATTATTATCAATTAACCGACTGCCTTGCTTAAATGGACAATGGGTGCCTGGGGTATCCAGGGGATTTCACTGTGGCCAGCCAGCCCCTAGATAAAATACTGCCCCCATGGCTGGCAAATCCCCGCAACCCAGCCATGAGCCCCCATTCCAGGCACCCGTCACACTGATTGAATTAGTGGAAGGAAAAAATAGAGATTGAAACCATCACTACATAAAAACCGCTACGAAACCGCTCAAAAATTTGAAGATCCTAGCTGAGACGAAGCTGCAACGTTCCACATCAGCCTGCACTAGAGAGTTTGACCACTGACCGGCAGCGTCTGCTAAGCTCGAGGTGGTTAACTTTGTTAAATTGTCATTTAACTAAATTTAATATTCTTTTCTGTAGTGATTTGATTTTGCATACGATCAAAACAGCTGTCAAAAACAACTCTAGTCTCCAACAGGAAAATATCATGCTTGCAAAACTAATATATATAGATAGGCTTTGCCTAACAGCAGAGCTCTCTGAACAGAAACGATGATGATAAGCTTAATTTAGGTGAATGGTTGGAAGCACAAGAAAAATTAGAATTAAGATTGATGACCGGGCTGTTTATCAATTTTAGCAATTCTCGAAAACTGTATTACCTGACAGTCTGCACAGTACATTTAGACTGCACAAAAGCTCACAAAAACAACTTTTTCTCAGTTTAGAATAACTAGACAAGTGTAACTAATTTCCGAATAAAATATATCGAAAATTGCCCAAGAAACTGATTTGGAAATCAAAATTGCAAAAAGTACACAGACATCTTTGCGCAAGGCGATGCGAGTGAAGTTAGAACTATAAAATCCAAGTCTTGTTTTGTTTACATAAAATGGCTTTTCAACCTATGTAATGAATGAACAAACACACAAAAATGGACAACAAAATCTTTTGAAAAAAAAAATTATTAAAATATCTGTTAGTTCATGTTTCAAAGCAAAAGGCATACCATTAGCGCATCAAGAAGCTGTCTGTCTGTCTGTCTGGCTGAGCTCATGGTG
The DNA here is from genome assembly GCA_024195265.1 of Dendrophyllia cribrosa. Classification (NCBI taxonomy): domain Eukaryota; kingdom Metazoa; phylum Cnidaria; class Anthozoa; order Scleractinia; family Dendrophylliidae; genus Dendrophyllia; species Dendrophyllia cribrosa. The sequence goes on along the minus strand of JAJLRJ010000001.1, from coordinate 22,871,560 downwards.
AAATTCAATATGTCAATTTGACTGAATTTGTGCACGTTTTATAAACACTTCTCCAAAACTAACAAGAACAGACAAAGAAAAAGTCAATCACATATTGATATCAACATAAATTCCCATGGGAAAATGTAATTTTTTTTGCCGTTAAGTCCCTTGACTGCTTGAAAATTCTTTTAAAACTCCGCTTCTTTACGGGTATAAAGTTCCTCAAAGCAAGATTTCATCGCTTAAAGCTCTTCTTTTTTTGAGTATTCTGAGTACTCTATTTTGAATAATTTAAATGTGTTTTTGCAAAATCACGGCCAGTTTTGACCGGCATGGCCATCAGTGGGTTAAAGGAGTTTAGCTCTAAACAAATGCTTCGACAATCTACTAGCTTCAATTTTCCTAAGACAAAATCAGGTTTAAAAATAAGCACTTAGCTCTATATTCCTCCAAAAACGCTTGACTTGCAGAGTTACGCAGCCACAAATGCAGTCTTGACCACTGTTTGAGAAATGTGAAACCTGTCTTGAGTAACAAACTGCGAAAAAAAATGCAGTGAAAAACAATTTTCAAACCCCTTTCTCCACTAAACACTAGCCATGACCATGAAAAAATGATGGGCATAGGTTCTGAGTATGGAGCTCCGCTAAAATTGGAAGTCTTAAATATTTGGCCAATATTAAAAATTAAAGTTTGTAGCGGACATAAAAGATTAAAATAAAAAAGTATTAAAGATTAAAATAAAAAAGTATTAAACTTATAGTGCAGGCATGTATGTCCTTTGTAGTACTTGAAACTCCAGTAAACAGTGCGTAACACAACAATGTTTAGATAAATACATTTCGTGAAGTTTTGCGGCTATACAGGGATTGAGCCATGCCGCGCCATTGCGCCAATCCCGCACTGCAATTTACATTGTCCCTTAGAAAAACGAACAAGGGGACAATCAGTCCCCTTGAACATCTGATCAGAAAATGGCCTATAAAAAAGATACAAGAAAGTCTTTGATTCCAAAAACATTAAGAAAACAATTTTTGCTGTTTGTACCATTGATTTTGCTGTAAAAGGCTCTCTCTCAAAATATAATATGGAAAATTTAGAAAAAGCCACGCGATTCAAAATCGCCCTATAATGCATTGCAAACTGAAACATATATTAGTCATGTATGCTAATTGTTTGTGTCTCAAAGAAAATTCAAAATGGTGGTTGTCATTGGGTTTACAGTTATTGTCCCTCTGAAATAAAAAATATCCCCTAAAACCTTTGATGAAGGGACAAATTGGCCTCCAATCATCAAATCCTGGCTCAAACCCTGGCTATACATCTGGCCTTCCTTTTCAAAAATTTTGATATAATTTCTTGCTAAGCATTTGCAAATATATCTTGTAGTTTTAAATGTACAACTCTCAAATGTAATGATGTTTAGGTCATGATATTTAATTCAGACTGAAAAGGAAGCTTGCAAAAGAGAGCGTGCTGAAACCATGTGCATTGCTGTTTGATGATTGACGCTATTGCATTGGTGTAATCAGCTATGCTGTAAAATCATGTAATTATGTTCCTCAAAACAAAGAGAAGTGCAGCCTTTTGTTAGTCTTCTAAAGAATTAATGGAACGGCAAACTTTTGTTTTCTCGTCTCGAAACTTGAAGGCTCGAAACTTGAGGTTTGCGGCTTGAAACTTGAAACACTTGACTTGAAATTCGAAGTTTGAGGCGAGTCGTTCGAGTTTCGAGTGACTGTCAACTTACATTATTTTGACCGGTACTGTAACTAAAGCAGCAGTAAATTAGGAGCAAAATAACAAGTTTAGCCCTTCAAGATATATTTTTAGTAAAAATGAACTGAATTTGTATATAATTATGTCAAACATTAATTTAAAACCTTTCCGAAAATATGTAACATCACCAGTTCATAAACCATCCATGAAAAAAAGATCCCATTTATATTCTTCTATTCTACCAGTAAAAAACACAAGAAAACTTGATAGTGGGTATCAAAGTTATTTTTGGCTAAGAAACACTGGCACAAGCGAAAGTCACGTGTAGTGTGGCACAAGACTACAGGAATTGTTTACATTTTATAGTGGCTGTGAATTTTCCTCAGCCTTGTACTTGTTATACTTGTTGTAGTTTCTGTATGCTGTCCCAACTAGAAAAAAATAAAATTTAATGGAAGACAAATTTTTGGGTGGGGTGTGCTGCTGGGACTCTGAGACCCTTAACCTATGCTAGACCATTTTAGCTGTATTTTGCAACCCTATTCTAGACTAAACACCAAAAAACCCTACCCTATCCTAGACCAAATTTTTTAACGCTTTCTTTGTTATTAGTTACCAGTGGTCAGTAAAAATGCTCTACTGCCCACCGTACCGATTTTTAAATGCTATTTGCCAGTAAACCTTGTCTAGATTAAATTCTTCACGCAACTGATCAGTTTCGCGGAAAGTGATACCCTATTCTAGACCAAAATTCTCTGATTACTATAGTATGCCCCATCCCAGACTAAACTGCCTGAAAACCATACCCTCCACAGCGGCACATACCTATATAGCTCACATATAGGAGTACCCCCTCCCCCCTGGGCTTAATTTAAGTTTTTCATTGAGGACTATTAATCTGAAAATTGTACTTGCCAAGCCAGGTGAGCGATGTACAATTTGTACTTGCATTGGAGAGCAGGCGAGCACTACTTTCTAACGCTGCTTTCAGGGTTAAAACTAAGTCATTTTTATGCTTGGATGTAGTGTTCAAGCACATTCTAATATTAGTCTCAACATTTTAGAAAATTGATTGGACAAGCAAAGTTCTCCATTTGGATTTATGATTGTCAGGCTGAACAACTGCACATTGCCACTCCAAGTGAAAGCAAAATATGTCAAACAAACCTTAATTATTTAAGTAATGCTCCTCATAAGAACGATAGCAAACTTCATTGTTCTGCGGCATTGGCTCTTTCCCACATAGAATATCTTTGATTTCAAGAATAGAGGAGGAGCTGATGGTTAATAATTATATTTCATTATTAAAATAACGAAAATCCATTTGCATCAAATAAATTTAGGAAATGTTCGTGCTTAACCAATCAGAATAGCAGAAAACAATAGCTAATAATGTTGCTTCTTTGATGAAGTTCCCCAAATACAATATCTTTTAAAAATTGCATGTTGTGCGATTGGGTCTCAAATTACTTGAAACCTTAAAAAAATTAGACAAAATGCACCTTGAACCTTAACTTTTTAGCGGTTTTTGAGTCTAGGCCAATGAGATCACTAGTTGTAACAATGAAAAAAGTTGACATTCCATCGTGCATTGCTGTTCAGCGCTATCCTTCTTATGCGGATCATTACTTAAAATGAACTATTTTCAGAGGATTTTGGAAGGAGGGATAAATATTGTTTCATTGAGAAATTAAAAAAACAGCAGGCTAAAAAAGTTAATAGGGGATAGAATCAAAGGCTCTTATGAGCCAACTCGTGAATACAAAACGCTACAAATAAAAGATTCTTCACCCAAAAATTCATAGCAGCAAGATGTTTTACATAAAGCTTATGTTATTTATGCAAATAATTTCCCCCAATCAAAGGTTGGTTTATTTGACTCTAGTCGCAGCTTTGTTATGTGTGTTTTTGTTGTTTCTCTAAGGGGTTTTCTGATACGTGTCATGCAAAAGCTATGACAATGCAAAGAATTTTTATGTATAGAATCTCTGCAAAGTACATCATTCACTGATTACTCTTATTACAAACAGTGGGTGTCCTTTTGCGCTGTGACATGTCTTTTTAGTCACAGATTCAAAATTTGTTTATTTTGAACTTTTACAAAGGTAGTCAAAACATTGCATCATCCAGCTTCTCTTATTTGAAACAATGCTTATTTGTGTCAAGTTTAGATTTTTAGAAATTTATTTGGTTTATTTGAACTTTTACGCATGGCAGCGAAACTGCACACATTGAAACCAACATTTACTGTGCTGCAGTGTTTTCCTCAGTCTTGAAAAATTCCTTTAAAGTCTGCAGAGCAATTTAAATTTTCCAGGGTTTGAAGCCCTAGGCAGTGGTCAGGGTAATTACCAAGAAAAGTTGAGAGCTGAGTGATGGAGCGATTGAGCCAGTGCTTATTTGCATATTTGCCACTGTCTGTGATAACCTGTTCATTGCACTTTGTGTATTCACGACTTTAAAATGGGCAGGTGGATGGAGTATGGGAGATGAGTACAGGAAAAGGGTGTTGTTTGACTATTTTTCACCTGTTCAGCTTATTTTACCTATGTTAGATTGTGTCAACATGATTTGGCAATTTTAAGATCACATTTGCTTCTTTTATCAAGGTTGCATTTTTTCTGTACAGTTGCAAAAGATAATTTCTGTTAAATTTTGCAGTCCAATAATTTATTTTTGTCATTTTGATCATTAGCAGACAGTGATGACTTTGGAGATTTTGCAGCTTTCCGCTCTACAAGCCCACCTCAAAACCATCTGACCGATGACACATTTTTCACTGCATTTCAAAGCAATACTGTGATGCAACCTCAACAGGTAAAGCTCTGAAATCTGTGTGGAAGTTGTAAGGTAAAAACAGGGCTTGAAAAAAGTCCTGTCCAGTCATGCGGGACAAGTAGATTTTTGTGTGGGCAAGTTACTTTTCCCACTAACTTGCCTGACAGGCAAGGATATGGACAAGCCGCCTTTGGACTAAACTTAAGCAATAATTTATAAAAACTTGTCGGGGCAACAAAACTTAAGAGTTGCTTGCCGCTTAAATTTTAGTTTTTTTCTAACCCTGTAAAAAGTCTGAACACAGGCTACTATTATTTATTATTATTATTATTATTATTATTATTATTATGTAGCATAAAAGGTATTTTTGCTAAATGTTACCTTTCCAAAATACCTAAATGTGGTACAAATAATACATATTATCAACTGCTGACTCTTTTTGCAGGGAGGCACTTTATAGGCTTTATTTCCTAATAACCTAATAACTAGTGTATCAAATGGATAGTGAATGTTGCGGCTAATAGGATAAACAAAAGAAAATTTCTATACACGGTAGCACCATGTGACTAAGCCTCATTAAATTTTTCTTGTCTCATTTTGCACGGTAAAACAATGGCGCATAATGACACACTAGTAAGCCAAATGGCACTTTCGCCATGTTAAAATGTACATTAGAAATATGGAATCCCAACCATTGTAGAGCTCTCGCTTTTCTCACTTATCACCGAAGCGATTCCAGTCGAGAAGCTAGTAGCTGTCGCTTTGTGGCAGCTTGCAACCGGAAATTCGTACATGAAAATAGAACGCGTGTTTTATTTCCGATTTGACAGCCTTGTTGGATAAATGACCACAAGTTGCTTCTCATTGGCAGACTCGCTTAATCTACCTGGTTTGGTGGCTTAAATTTAATGAGCGTTTAATTCAATTAAGCTGATTCACTTAACTTTAAGCGAGTTGGAAAAGCAACTGTTTTCACAAGATTTCCGGTTGTCACTCGCTAAGCGACTTGAAAATCGCTTGTGAAAACACAGCCAGTGTATGCAAATTTATTGTTGAAATCTGACACCGTTTGAGTTTGAATGCATGCAAATTTTACTGTTAAAATTCTTAGAGAAAAAGATTGACAATCTAGCAATAGCGCTGTGCACTATTTCTAAAAATAGATTTCGCCACATGAGACCCCCCGCACAGACTCAGACAAACATTGCGACCCGCTACAAAGAAATGTATGAGCGTGAAGTGCGGTACCGACGGAAAAGAGCGAAAAACTTCGTCAAATTGTAGAGTTAGGTCCTAGAAAGACAAGGAATGGTTGGTACCAAACACTGTTGTTGGGGTGAGTGTAATTCCGACTCGAGATATCCCGACAGATGGCCGAAATCTCTCAAAGAGTTGAACGAATCGGGAGAGAAAGTGTTCATACCGTTCCCTAAACCAACCGGCAAAAACATTGAGAAGTGTAAGCGTTGGATAGTCGCTTGTTCAAGAGAAAATTTCACCGAGAAAAATATCACAAGAAACACATATATCTGTGCGCTTCACTGGCCCGGAGGAAAAGGTCCCACGGCCGAATTTCCTGATCCGCTGAAGGCGAATCTTACAACAGCACAAACAAGTCGAGCGTCTGCTCCGAAGAGAAAGGCCCCGAAACAAAGAGTCGCGCCAGTGACAAAGCGATTGAAGCCAGTCAAGGAATCCCGAGTGGAACAATCTGTCCCTGAAGAAACCATTTTACCGGTCGATGCTATCGACGAAACTCCAATTCCCATCGATGAAGAGCGTAAATCGACAAAAGCAAATGTCATCGTGTATGAGAACCTGTCAGGGAAGCTTGTTTCTGACCAAAATTCACAGACTGTTTATTCAAAGCACGAGTTATCCGCTAAGGTCGAGACAATGATTTTAAAGAACGAGGTCTCTACGTCAAAAATGCAGGCTAACAGAGTAATAAGTACTCTTTCATACGAGAACATTGTGCGAGATTCAAGACTTCTAAAGCACTTCACTGGCCTCACGCCTCTACAGTTCGAGGTTTTGCATAATTTCCTCAACGACGTTTGTCCTCTCGAGACAATCAATTACTGGACTAGTAAAGATTGTCCTGAAACGGAAAATGCCAGGACTGGCCCAAAGAGTGAGTTCTCGACAAGGGAAAAACTGTATATTTGCCTTTTGAGGTTAAAGAGAGGATTTTGTCTCGATACCCTTGCATTTCTGCTGACCACTCCGGAAAGGAGCATTGACAAGTCTTATGTGAGAAAAATTTTTACAACATTCATTCAGCTGATGTATGTAACGTTCAGAGACATGCAAGAATTTATCTTTCCAGAAAGAGCACACCTAAGCAAGTTCCTTCCCAAAGTCTTCAAAACCATGAAGAAAATTAGGTGTGTAGTTGACTGTACAGAGTTTAGAGTGGAATGTTCCAGGAATTTTGCCAGGCAAGGGAACACTTTTTCCTCCTACAAACACACCAACACATTTAAGTGCCTCATTGCAGTCACCCCAAATGGTGGGGCATGTTTTGTTTCCGATTTATTTGAGGGAGACATTGACGATGTGCAAATCTTCAAAGAAAGTGGCCTTATGAAACACCTGCATCCCCATGATGTAGTACTGGCTGATCGCGGTTTCACTGTGCGAGAGCTTTTGAATCCACTCCAAGTGGAATTGAAAATTCCATCATTTTTGAAAGGAAGGAATAGCCTTACAGCTGCAGAAGAACTGGAGACACGTCGCATTGCAAAGGCTAGGATTCATGTGGAACGTTTTAATGAACGCCTTAAACAGTTCAAACTTGTTGGAAGAAAAATACCTTTATCCATAGCTCCTCTTGCAACTCAAATGGTAGTAGTTGCTGCATTCCTTGTCAATTTTCAGAAAGTCCTTTGTAAGTAGACATTTGATTTAACTTTGTTTAACTTGAATCCAAGGGGAGGGTGGGGTTCATTGGGTATGAACCCCACCCTGGGGTTCATTGGGTAGAACATGGGTTGTTCAAAAGCTCATTAACACTAACCCAGGGTTGAAAGTTGATAATGTGAACTCAAATTCTCTTACTGCTTATTTATTGCCGACTTTGAGATTTGTCATCATGTTCAGCAAAAGTCATATATAGAAAGGTTGAATAATTATGAAGTTGTAAATTTACATTAATCCTGGGTAAGCTGAATCGTGCTTTGAACAACCCAGACCAAAGAGTTAGCTGAAAACTGTATGTGTAATATCTGATAATTAATGTTAGTAACAGAGATCCAAATAGATTGTATTAAGTCCTGTCTTGAAATAATTGGCATTCAGATACCCTCTCAAATCTAGAAGACTGGGTGCTAGTGTGCATAGGTTATAAGAAACTTTCTCATTATTGTCCCACTCTTGGTGGGCTGTTTTTTTTTTATTATTAAATATTGAAACAACACTTTTCGGTAATCCCTAGTCAGCTGTTGAGGTTGAGTTCTTTGGCAAAACAGAGGGGACCCAATATCCTGGACCTTCGGACCATGAACAATTTTTAGGGCCCCAGTCGAAAACCCGTTTTTATCGTTTGTTATTATAAACTTCAATAAAGGGTGGCAGACAATATATCAGTCAGTAAATTTATGTTTCACTTCAGTATTAGTTTATTGGAACATAACAGTTTGAAATTTTATATTTCTTATTTACATGATATTATGTACAACTTATTTACATGTTCAGTAATACAAGTTAAAGCTATTATTCAATGCTACATAGAGACAGTTAAACATTCATGACTTCTGCAAATTCTGTCTTATGGTATTTATATTTCATTTAGCTATATAATACAAGATATAATCTACACTTTCCATCAGTGTTTCCCTCCTAACCTCATCCCATGACCAAAACAAGTTATACAATAAAAAAAATTATCACTGTTCCTCTATGAAATTGAATTCAGGCTTTCAAAGCAGCCATTGTTTTTTTACCCACAACAACAGTTGCATTTTTGTCTCAGTTTGAATGTTGTAAAATTTAACAACTAACATTATACAAAAAAACACCACTGCCTTGTCCAATGGGCAAGTGGAAGAATGAAAAGTTACTTGCTTGTGGAGAAAATCTACCTTTTCGAAATAATGAGACAGGACTTAAATATAAAGCCTTGTTAATACAATGTAAATTGTTTCTCACGGCTGAGCTAGCCAAAATACATTTTGCACCCTATGTCTACATATAAATTTTCCCAAATGATCTCTGGACATTTGTTAGTTCTAAGAATTTGTCAAAAGCAGTATTGCCGATTACCAACTGTTATCTGCAATTATTAATTCAATATTCCCCAAAGCTGTATCACAGTTAAGCATTGCTATCCTAAATAGTTGTATGTGCCAGGATCACTACTGAGACAAGCCTCTAAGCTTTAGCCCTTATCTCGTGTGGAATAAAATGATCAGAAACAAAATGCATCTTGTTTTTCAGTTTGTCGTTGCATTTTGTCAGGTTCCAGAAAACATCCATTTACCGGGGGGGGGGGAGACTCCCATATCAAACAGACGGGGATGCTCGTCGGAAATTTTAAATTTGACCCCTAAGAGAGACCAATCTGGGTGTGGCTCAAGCTTTTTGTAACCCCTAGAAGATACCAAAAATACAAAAAACCTAATTTTACATTTCACTATTTCTTCACGTGCAACCCTAAATGAGACCTCAACAGCCTAAAATTTTGAAATTTTACTCGGAACACCCTAAGCGAGACAAAAATCCAAAATTTACTACCCTAAGCGGACGACGATCATCCCCGTCAGTTTCATATGGGAGTCCCCCCCCCCCCCCCCCCCCCCCCCCCCCCCCCCCCCCCCCCCCCCCCCCCCCCCCCCCCCCCCCCCCCCCCCCCCCCCCCCCCCCCCCCCCCCCCCCCCCCCCCCCCCCCCCCCCCCCCCCCCCCCCCCCCCCCCCCCCCCCCCCCCCCCCCCCCCCCAAGGATCCATACCCACCCCAAGGAAGTTCACTGTACATTCAAAGGGGAAGGGGTGTCATCAGTCAAAATGTATTAAGGGAAGTATGTCGAAGGTAATTGGAAATTACAGGGGTGGTGGTTGGAGGTTTCAACTTACATAAAAAAATCTGCCATGGGGGAGGGGGTATGGATATTTTCTGGGGTCACACATTTCAAGTTCTGGAAGACTTAAATTAAATGGTAGAAATGTTTTATCTAACCATATACACTAAATAGCTTAATGAAAACCCAGTGGCTCAAGAAACATGTTTGGAGAAAATAAGATTCCCGAGCCCTTCTTTCTATGCTCCCTTAGGCCATCATACAGGTACCAGTTACCCTTGAAATAAAAGATACAAATGTAGTGACCACCATTCCAAAGTGTTGCACCCATACAATCTAAAACTATTTCCAAATACAGAAATTACAGGTGGCGTGTTTGACAGCTTAAGAAACCTCCCCGGCTGAGAAGGTCAACTGAAAACACAAGAAATGATTTTAAATTCAACATCGACGTGGGCTGCTCGCTCTTGCACCTGCACAGTGCCATGACATGTTTGCATTACCGTCTTCGTCTATTGGACTTCTTCAACAAATGGGGTTCTTTCTGAAGGCTGGATTGGAAATTTCCTTCCACACTGGGAATCTGGTGGAATCAGCCAGTCATCAAGCGCATCCATAAACACACTGTTGTGGATTTGCTGGGAGGGCTGTGGCAATATCACTGAAAATGACTGGACTGTGTGGACTTGCAATGGACAGGTATCTAGACAGCAAGTTGTTGTGAGAGTGCTTGTCAGGTAGGGACGGAGCAGCATCAAGAAGTAGTCGCCTTCATTACCGTACAAGTCCAAGGTTCCAGCCACAACTGTGGAAAAACAAATCATCAAAAAAAAGATTTTAGTACAAGTTATGTGTTTATACTTTTGAAAAGTTCCCTCCCCTAAACCATCATTTTGCTTAAAGTGAGAAATGTAAGTCTTAATGTTAGCTCAGGGGAGGGGTAGGTGGGCAGTTTTGCAGGATATGCATTGATCCAAATAGAATCACTCCATTCTGTTATATTACAATTTGATTTGTGATCATAACAGCAGTGATTATAAAAAATACTGTTACAACCTATGAAAAAAGTACCCTCTGTGTGTTGGTTAATATAATTATATTTATGATAATTTATTTACAACGTATTCCACAAGCGCCTGTTGGATATGAGAGGGCATGCAGATACATATAGCCACCTAGGTGAAAATATAACCTAGTTGGCTTTAACTATCCGATACCCAACAAGTATGACTGGAATATTTGTTTTTTTTTTAATAAAAAAATACCTCAAAATTGGCTCCAATCCTTACATAAAAAGATGCACAAACCTAACTATTATTTGTCAATGGTATTTGTCCATTGCCTGCCAACCAATCAGAGTTGGATTGGCAATATACCATAGCTAGCCTGTTCCAGGCGTTCGGATAGTCGGGCGCTCCCCGCCTTGACGCCTGGAACAGGCTATACCATAGCAGGCTTTAATGATAAGAACTATCTATTGCGATAAAAGCATACAACAATGTACCTTGATGATGTTGTGGCAAAGACTGCAATATCAGTAACTTGGCATCTGCATAAAGGCCATCATCTATGAGCTTCAGTGCTGTCGCTATCGTGTCACCTGACTCTGGAAGGTCCTGGAGATTCACCTTGTTTGATTTTACAAGAGCCTGGAAAATCATCAGCCAATTATCTAATGGACAAGTATTGGTAAGTGTAATTCCATTACTCGTCAGTCCACCCCAAGGGAAAATAGTCAGTTCCTGGTCTTGTTCACTAGCAGTTGTAGGGTTACAGGAAGTTTTGCTAACTGAAAGAAGAAGAGTTTCTGCTGCATCCATTTCATCTTGGGTGTACAAGTTGTCAGCCAGGAAGGACTCTTTGGACTGACTGGGAGGTGTCGCAGGATCCATCGTACCAGTAACCAGTCGTTCATGGGACATATCTGTTTCCAGGCAGTCAACAGGTGATGGAAAAGAAGTGCAATTGGTAGGCTCCTCGTTGTCATGATCAGGTGTCAAGTCATCAACAGGTGATGTAGAGAGAGAGGTTCACATGGTTCTAAAATCACTGGCAGGAGATCCCTGGGGACACGCATTTCAAAAATCTCAGGGGCAATTACGCGAGTCCACAGAGCTGTTAGGTTGCGCAAAATCTTCTCAATGAGGACTTCATCCCTTGGGATCCTTTCCACTGAGTCTGGGCCACTAGCAGCATGTAGAATAAAATCGCAGTACTTTCTACCAGTCACAAGCAGGATCTGCTGACACTGGTAGAAATAGGCATGGGTACGCTTTAAAACACACTTTCCGTTTTCCACTTTAAAGCACTGCCTACTAAGAACGTTTTTAGGGACTGGGGATGTGGAGGATGTGATTGCTTCTACAGTGTACTGCTTTAAGACTTTAAGAGATTTTATCTCGATAACAGTATCACTGCCAACCAGGCCATCAGGAGAGCAACCAAGGAATGGGAACTTGGGATTTACCCAAAATCCTGTTTCAAAGACTTTTGTCTTTGTGGCATTCTCGTACTTTACTATTGCGTCTGGCTCACATTCCAGGCCATATCGCATCCAGTATGACTGGAAGTGTTCTGATTCCAGTCTCCAAATGTTGCTAAAGATAAACTTACTGGCTTCTGCAGCTGCATTCCGCTCAGACTCGACCACTAGTTTCCCGACTTTAAATGCAGACAGACATTTTGATGCAGTGAGCCTGCACCATCGTTCTGAAAACCATTTCTCAGATTTACTTTGCTCCCGTGTTCCTGGAATTTCCATCAATGCTTCGGGCTTCAGGTTTTCGTGCAAGGCACCCACTTGCTCTATCAAGACTCTTTCTCTGTCACAATCAAGCCTGTAATCAGTGTATGTCATTTTTAGCTGCGTTTCCCACATTGTGAGTTCTCCACCCTCAGCTCGAGACAACGCTTGTACATTGCAAAGAAAATTGTTTATGTGCTGCACGTTGACCTGTCGATATTTGGCTGGTCTCGGATCAAAATCAATAACATTCAAGAGGCGTTCTTGTTATTACCTGGATATTTTGCATCGCTTACCCTTTGGGGATTTTTGTTTCTTTTCTTTCCCTTGTTCCAAGAACATTCTTGGCTTGTGCAAGGTTGCGTTAGCAATGGCCCATGCTTTTGAACGTGGTCAAGGACAGAAAATAAAACAGCCACAACATGACTACATCGACCCAAAGACGAAGCCCGGCAAGGTTCACAGGAGGCATGAAGAATAGCGCCACTGTTCACAGATATAACAATAGTAACATTGTGTGGAAGATCGCTTCTCATCAATGGCCAAACATGAGCTCTTACAAAGTAATGGTCGGCGCTTGCCGTGTCCGTAACATCGTGCACAAATCCTGAATCAACATATTTCCTCCCATTTTTCATCGGCTTGTCAGTCATATGGCCCAGTCCGTCTTCGATGTCTTCGGTTCCATTTTGGATAGATTCCAACGCATAATAGTGGACGTGTCCATAGTTGAACAGCGAAGGAATGTTCTGCGACGGAAAAACGCGCCAGCCGGTCGTAGGAATAACGGGAACAGAGTTTAAGGGGCGATTTCCTTGGATCTCTGAATTTTCCTTGATGATTTTAGCAGCGAACCATTTACCATTGTCAATGCTTGGATCGAGCGTGTGGTGATTTCCGCTCTTCAAACAGTCGCGTACACGTTTCACAAGCTCGTCTCGTTTCCCGTGCAATTTCAGCCCTCTACATCTCAGCCATCGTTTTAACTGTTCCACTGTATACTCCTCCGGCTCTCTTTCGAATTTCGACCCAGGTACGCCATCCTCATCCGTTAAAACAGTAAAACATTGCTGCGTACTACTCGCCATTCGCATACATTTCCCTTACTTCTCTTACAGAATTGGACTTTGTTTGTCTGAGTCGCGGCGGGGGTCTCAAATTTCGTGACGTCATTAGTGCACAGCGCTATTGAAGGGGTCGGGGCATATCCAGCCTATGTTGCTTTTTGAGCGTTTTACTATTTTTTCTCGCTCAGATTTGCCTAATTTTATCGTACAACGAATAATATCACAAACCCTTGTCGAATTTGCACTAATCCTAAGAAACTAGACTAATTTCACCTGAAAAAAAAGCAGAGTTCTGGTCTTCTAGTGGTTGTTTACATTTAGAGCGTAATTTCTACGCCATTACAGCAGATTGGCTGCGAGAATATGCGACCGCAATACTCCTCACCCGCGCCAACGACATGAACGAAAATACCGTTATTTACGCGCGCCTGGTTCGTTATCGATCGCGAGCTCGCTACGGCAAACACATCATCTGTAGCGTGCGTATGAGCCAATATGTTTAAGGCCCGTCCGGTGATTGAAGGACATCATTAAGTCCGGAAATCCATAAGTCTCTAGCACCTCTCAAAGAAACGAGTCGTGTTTCTTGCCTAAATCTCTATTTCACGCTCGAAGGTGAAAATAGACGTTGGTGGACAAGGCGAGCCGGCGGGAAAGCCAGGAATCACTTCGGATCAGAAAAGGGGCAGCCTTGTGAGTTGTGGGCCATTTCCCATCCCGTGCCATAGTCGAAATGCCCGATATCCGAAGTGCTTCGAGACTTATAATATTTTCCGTATTTCGTTTGGCGGACATTCCGTTTTCGTTTACGCCATTGATATCCCAACATGCTTTGTGACAGTGGCAGATAGGTCGGCTTTGCGTGGTCGCGTGGGAGATTGAAATACAGCGTTGGGCAGCTCAAAGTAAGTTCTTGCGGCCGGGTGAAATTCAGCAAGGCGGGCAAAGACTATGAGCCGGCAGCGGAGGACCGGGAGTGCTTCCTAAAGGAGGTCCGTAACGATAAGGGAGATGGCGCGAATCTAAGTGGCTGACTATCGGTGATAAAAATGAAGCGATTTTGAGGGAATGAACTTCGGGATGTATTTTTCTTGAGTGGGATTCAGCGGTACGGGCCCAAACTTGGCCATCTGAAGTGAAAAATCAGCGTAAAATCGAGAAATTCGGGTAAACCTTGGGATTCATTTTTTCGAGCGGGATTCAGCGGGAGACATGCAGTTTTTATTATTTTTTTTGCATACATGTACGTTAATTCTCGAAAACGACGGAAAAAAACAACAGAAAAAATCTAAACAATGTTTTGCAACGAATTTGTAGTTCACATGCCAATAATGGACAAATCTGAGCGAGAAAAATAAAAAACAACTTCAAAAGCAACATAGGCTGGATATGCCCCGAGCCCTTCAATTAATCCTTGCCAAGAATTGATGAAAACATTCGACATTCCTTCTTTTTTTTAACAATCTGTGACTAAAAAGTGCTGTGACATGTGCAGGATGAACAGAATATTATTCAGAATATTTCCACCGAGACGGCTGTGACCAAAAGCATTTTGATCTACGAAAATTTCATGCCGACAGAGCACAGTACATTCTGGTTAAACACAATGCATTTTGGTAAAAAGTGATGAATTCTAGAATTTGTCCTAGCTTACATACTTTCTCTTAAATCCAGATTATGTTGCTGATTGCTTGCTGCACTTGCAACATTTTTTTTTCACCTTGGGGTGTGTCTGTTAGTTGGAAGACCAACTTCAATTTCTTTTATATTTCACCAAGTATCTGACATGAATAATAATGAATGGGTGCATGGAAAAGACCTAAGTGACTCCATAAAAATCAGTTGATATTTAGCATCAAAATGCCTGGTAGTAATTTTCACACTTCTTTTTGGTTTTAATCATTGTTTGTTGACAAATACCAGTTAAATGGCAATATATTTGAACACAGAGTACACAAAATTTGTGTACTCTGTGTTTAATGTAATTTAAAAAAATGCATACAAAATGGAATTGAAAAATGTAATCAGCATGCCAACCAAAAAGTCACACCAGTCCCTTGTTCCAAACAAAGCCATTTATCTCAAAATCTGGTCAGACACTTTATAATGACACTTTTAGTTTTGAAGCACTTGAGCAACAGTAAATGGTGTTATAATTTGTTTTTTCAATCTTCCCTTTTTCTTAGTGACACTTGAGTACTTCAAAAAAGTAGAAATGTACTTCAAAGCAGTTTTTATTCCATTGATGTGTTAATGGGAAAACAAGCCACCTGTCTTTTCTTCATTTTAGACTTCACCAAGTCACTTAGTAACTCAAACATCACAGCAGAACCTGTCCTCCTTCCAACCCCAGTTAGCAATGAATTCAAGTCTTCAGCCACAAAGTGATCTGCTGTCAGGACTACAAGTTCAGTCTCCGCAGCCTACTGTGCTTACCAATCAGTATACATCTGGAGGAATGCAAGGACAGTTTTTGAACTCTCGACTGTTAGTTCAACCTCAAACAGGTCATCAACCAGTCTTGATTGAATCCCAGAGTCTGACACCCTCTAAGCCATTGATAACCAGTGCAAAATCAACATCAGGATTAATAGCAGATGGCACCCCATTACATCAGGTAGTTATAGCTAATAAAACCAAAAATAACCTTCAGATACAAATAATTAATACAATAATGTACATTGTAGACTAGAAGCTGCGCATGCTCTGATTGGCTAAAAAAATTGTTCATTGGAGCATAAAGCATAGAAAGCATGATTTATTGTTTTTGAAGTGTGTTCTTCGAGACAAAGCTGAACGTTTTGTGAGAAAAAGTTCCTTTTACATTTAATGTTATGGGGACATTTTCTGTAAACTATACACTTTAATGTTAAATCTGTGAGCCCTAAAATTAAACATTGCACATTTTATGTGGGGTTTTAGTTATATCCTTTGCATATTTCTTGTGAGTGTTTTGTTGTCCACACCCTTATGGGGACATGATTTGTACTATTAATGCTATGTATAAAACCAGTAGTAATCACAGATAAAAAAAAGTGTGTTGAACATGTTTGTTAGCAGCTGAATTAAGTAGTATAGATGTTGATTTGCCTTGCAACATGTGTAAGTGTTTTTGTTCACCCTTAGCTGCCACTCAAGAGTCGATTAAGTTGCAAACATTTTGCTTTAGTGGTTTCTCAAAATTCATTAATTGTTATTGTCGTGATACAGAAGAAACAGCATGACCGCTGCGTTATTTTTTTATAGTGAGGTATTCCGGTTCGCATTTGTTAAGCTGCATGCAAATCTGAAAAATGCAACTACAATCATAAGCGAGTAACACTGTTTGATTTGTTTTAAAATAACATACAGGACAAGCAGCAACACAGTCCTGTGTGTGCATACATAAACAACTTAATTGCCCTGAAATGTTCATGGTCTATTTTGTCATCAAACCTCTTCTAGACTTCATTTCACCTGCCATATGAGAAATAGTGGTCAATTCGCAGCTTTTCCTGGCCATTAAAGTGCACATGAAGTGAAATTTCACTACTGTTTTGTTTTAGGGTTTTATGTTGTTTATATCACCTTTATTTTTAGTTGTTTTCCTCTTTTGCGCGAAGAGGATCCACTATGTTTAGCGGTTTGAAAACTCCTGCCGGGGCCTGAAATTTGCAACATTTTGAGCACGGCCAAAAAGGCACAAACAGTGTATTTGTGACATCATTTATGTGTTTAATCACAACAAAACCTGGCGGAGAAGGGGACGAACCCAGGGCTAAAATCTGTGTTGCTTTCAAACATATTTAATTGAAAGAATCCTTCCACAAGTTACCAAAACTCCACTGTAAAACAAGTGATGCGCTCAGTTGTAAACGCACTAATGACGTCACTAGAACCCAGGTCTTTATGCCCAACTAGCGTCGCTTGTCAAAATGCGTTCCCGCCACTTTAGTTACTTTTTTCTTTTTTTTTTTACTTTAAGTTACTTATTACCCATCAAAATAATTCTTAAAACGCCTATTTTCAGATTATTGAAAAATAAATGGTAGTTAAATTTCACTTCATGTGCACTTTAAAAAGCATAAAGTGTCTTTTATGCGCCACATAAAGTGTCCTCCGACCAATAGCAAGCAATCATAACACTTAGCACGACTCGATTGTGACATTGCATGCGATAATGAGACTAGGAATAGGTACCAGTGTTTAACTGACATGTGCACCCTGAAAAATCCTGGGGGGGGGGGGGGGGGGGTTGGGGGGGGGGGGGGGGTGCTAAATCAGTCCCACTATGTGAACGGAGGAGTCATTGAAATTAGGATGTGTCTCTTTTGTCGAGCGCAACAAGTCTCCTGTGTTATCTTGTTCAAACTCCTTGATGAAGGCCGTAGTTATCAGACGAAACCGGTCGGAGAAATAAACTCAGTTAAACAAGATCAGTTGCTGTGTGCTGCCCACTAGTCCTTTATTAAAAAAAAAAATATATATATATATATATATATATACTAGTAGGTGAACTACTCAGATCTTGAGTGGATGGACGTTTAATACAGAACTGTTTTGTAGGTCACCGAAGAAGTGACCCACTCCTCAGTTAAACTCCATTATATATATAAGTTAAAGTTAAAGTTAAAGTTGAGTGATTTTCCTTCTTGGATTATTCTGCTCCTACACTGTAGAGCACTTTATTGGATTCGCCGGTGAATCTTCAACTTGGATATATATATATATATATATATATATATATATATATATATATATATATATATATATATACTTGATTTGTAAAGGTCAAGAAACCAACTCCAATTTAAATTAACGTTTAAATTAGCTCGACGTTTCGGCCGTCTCGGCCTTCCTCAGGAGCGTTATGATGATTTTACAGGTAATTCAACATAAAAGCTTCATGTAACGGAAAATAACGACTAACGTCTGTGTGACGAAAAGGTAAAACATAATTCTATTGGCCAAAACAAGGTTTTGCAACATTTAAACTAACTATTAACTATGTGTCACCGGAAAAAGCGAGTGACTTATGTGACAAAACGGTAAAAGAAAATTCTAGAACTAATCCGCGCTTATTAAGTTAAATTGTTTATCGCAGGTTTTAATCTTCTTATCCAGTAGCCCTCTCTTGCTCGTCGCATCTCCACGGCTTGACTTCTCACTTTCTCGAGTACAGTCAATTTAAAATGCTGCAATCCACAGGTCCTAAAATGGCGAACTGTTGGTATGTTCTTTTGACCTATTGAGATATCTGAGCGATGTTGATTTGCCCGTATTCTAATGCAGTTGCATGTTTCACCTACATATTGATCTTTACATTTCATACAAGTTATTAGATAAACAACGTTTGTTGCTTGGCAGGTTGTATGTCCGCGTAGTGGGATTACTTCGCCGGTTTTTGCGCTGTTGATCTTTTGTGTAAATTGACCATATTCTCGGCAGCAGGCACATCTTGAGTCTGTTTTGCACGGCCAGAACCCTGGTTGTGTATTGAAATCGTCGGGGCGATGCTTGTGTTTATGGGTGAAGTGGATTTTGAGATTTCTGTTGTTTTGAAAGGAGCGACCACAGATTTTGCATATGGTTTCAGAGGAGCTATTTCTTGGAGGTTGAGAAGAAAGATTAATCGCTTGATTTTGTTCACTAGGACTGGGTGGTGCTAATCGTTTGCTTGTTAGAATCTGTGTGAGACTCCTCCCTCCTTCCTCCTCCCTCCTTCCTCCTCCCTCCCTCCTCCTCCTCACAAGCATCGCCCCGACGATTTCAATACACAACCAGGGTTCTGGCCGTGCAAAACAGACTCAAGATGTGCCTGCTGCCGAGAATATGGTCAATTTACACAAAAGATCAACAGCGCAAAAACCGGCGAAGTAATCCCACTACGCGGACATACAACCTGCCAAGCAACAAACGTTGTTTATCTAATAACTTGTATGAAATGTAAAGATCAATATGTAGGTGAAACATGCAACTGCATTAGAATACGGGCAAATCAACATCGCTCAGATATCTCAATAGGTCAAAAGAACATACCAACAGTTCGCCATTTTAGGACCTGTGGATTGCAGCATTTTAAATTGACTGTACTCGAGAAAGTGAGAAGTCAAGCCGTGGAGATGCGACGAGCAAGAGAGGGCTACTGGATAAGAAGATTAAAACCTGCGATAAACAATTTAACTTAATAAGCGCGGATTAGTTCTAGAATTTTCTTTTACCGTTTTGTCACATAAGTCACTCGCTTTTTCCGGTGACACATAGTTAATAGTTAGTTTAAATGTTGCAAAACCTTGTTTTGGCCAATAGAATTATGTTTTACCTTTTCGTCACACAGACGTTAGTCGTTATTTTCCGTTACATGAAGCTTTTATGTTGAATTACCTGTAAAATCATCATAACGCTCCTGAGGAAGGCCGAGACGGCCGAAACGTCGAGCTAATTTAAACGTTAATTTAAATTGGAGTTGGTTTCTTGACCTTTACAAATCAAGTTTATACGACAAATTTCAAGTCTCCACGATCGCTCAAGTGATCCTCCAGTTAAAGATTTCAGGTGAGCATTGTTTGCGAGGCCATTCACAAGTCTACGAGTATATATATATATATTAGTATAGACATGCCTCCTGGATGCCCAATTTTGAATTTCTGGCTGAAAGCCTGGGTGTGGGTGTAATATGACACCAGTCCAGTTACACCAGTAATTTATTGGGTTATTCCAGAAAAAATCCACACCATCCCAACAAAAAAGATTTGCATTGGTGGGAGTCAAATGTGCAGCTGTTTGTTTTCCATTTTTTGTGCAAGCTTGCACAGATTACTAAATTATAAAGGTAATTCCTATTACTGTAGGTCACACACTTATGTTATTTACTCCAGGTAATAATGTTCTTTCTTTTTCTGTTTCCTTACAGAAATCTGTCAAGTCAACAACATGGTCGAACAGTCCAGTTGATATCAGTCTTGACAATTTAAGTCCAATGAGCCATAAAGACAAACCAACTCAACCAAGCATGAATCAATTGTACTCAAACCAACAGCAAATACCAACAGCTACAATGGGCTACTATGGTATGCCTGTGCAACAAGTGCGTTCCATGGGAGGGGTTGCACCAATGAACATGAATGTCCCCATGATGGGTATGCCACCACAGATCAACATGCTTTCTGCAAATATGAATCAGATGACTATGTCTTCTAACATGCCCATGATGCAGATGACAAACAAAGGAATGGCAAGGCCAATGCCTATGGCAGATGGAATAAGTAGTATGATGCAGCCTAGGCAAATGAGACAAGTTCAAAGCTTTGGCAGCAGTGGATATACAACATATAAGGGTGTTAGTTGATGTAAAATACACATAGGGAGAGTATGCTTGTAAGGGTCGAGCCTGTGTTCTAGTAAGAATCAAAATTTAGAATTTAAGTTTCACATTATTAAACATTGGAATTGACACAATGTAATTCAGTATATGATATTTGGCTGGGCCAAAAGGAAAGAAAGTAATGCCTTTAATAACAGCCCAAAGTGATGTACTGACTCTTGATAAAATCTTATTTCAGAAGGATTTCTGAGAAGAGCCATAAATCTTCAGCTTTTTAAATAATGTAGGGTTCATTCATAGTTTTTTTAAATCAGTTTTGTAAAAACAAAAACAATATGTAATATAGCAAAGAAAAATCATATCTCAACACGTGTGAAGATATCAATAATATTTTCTGTTCACCATGAAGAGTGAAGATGTCAATATCTACCTGTTAGCGCCATGTTTGCCCATATTTAATGTCAAACAAGCTAAAAGGAGTTAATCCATTATAAAAACGTCTTCGCATCTTTCTTGCAAATCTTCAGGAATTTCAGAAAATGATGGCAAACACTGACTCCACAAGCTTCAGGCAGTATTCGAAAATTGTTTGAAACATTTCAGAAATCTTCGGCAATTTGCCTAAAACTTAATTATGTCATTTATATAATAAACAAAATAACACATGGCTGCTTGGAGGGTATTCACAAGTGAGCACAGCGAATGAGTAATTGAGCTGAATACCCAAACAGTCCAATAGGCCACTTCGAAAAATACCATAATAATCTTTTATGTGCAGGCTCAGTCTCACCGGGGTGTAATTATTCAAGTCTCCTTTGTTAGAATGGCACAATTGAATTCAGATTACATGTAGGAACGCTAGGACATAGCATTGTGTGTTCGTATACAAATGTACACCGTATGCAAATTGCCAAGAAGTTGAAGCATAGCACGTGCAGTTCGTGCTGAAAACAAAAGAAACTGGAAAAATCAGGCTTACATCAAGCACACTACCCAAACCTGCACTTTAAAGCGTATTATGGTATTTTTCCAAGTGGCCTTTTATCATATCTCCATGCACCCATTTATTATCTTCTATTTCTTAAAAATGGTGTAAAACCACGACCAAAACAATACCACCTTGTCATTCATAAAAGTTATTTCTGTAAATTATTTCAATAAGCCAAATGAGAGTTGAAGCAAAAATTGCAGTTAATTCATTGTAATTTCTTTTTTGTAATCACCTTAGCAACCATAAAAAAATTAACAAACACCACTGAAATGCATAGCTTATTATAACAGTGGAACCCTGATATAACAAAGTGCCAAGTGACTGGGAGAATGTGTTCCTTATAACAGGGTTACATTATAAGGAATTTGTGGGAAAAGAACCAAAATCTTCGTTATATCTGGGATTTGGCTAATTATTTTGCCTTAAAATTAAACAGGGTTACATTGCACCACTCAACATTTTGTTTACCGGTAATTGTGCACTTACCGGTACTATCCAGACGGAAAAAATGACAGTCATTTACAATACAGTGGGACTCATTGAAGGATTCCATTAAACTTCAGTCGCCTGATTAATAGGCCATGTGCACGATGACGTCATATGACTACAACTATCAGAATCCTTCGATTTTTTGTTTTGTGGTGCAAATTAGGGCTATTGTTATTTAAACCGCACTGGGATTAGAGAATTTAAATAAGAAAGGAAAAACGAAATGAATTCTTCGTGCAAATGTCTTATTGTTGTATCAGGGTAGATTTTGAGTTTGAGCTTCTGTTCGTTGTAATGGTTACCGGAGAACTTTATATGTTAGCGGGGGCATATTGCATACATTTTACTGTAATTTGGCTGGGCCGAAGAATATTTTTCAGTACACCCGAGACAGTTATAAAGGGGTTTATTATGTCACAGTTCCATTGTATTATATTAAAGTGGAACCAGTGATTCCTTTTGAGTTGATTTCTCAGAAATAAAAGTTAACGAACGATTTTTTGAAATTTTCTATAATTATTGTTGCCTACCAGGCATTGTTTTGAAAAACTAGGTCACCATGCTCGTTAAGGAGGTACGATGGACTAAAGTTATCCATGTAGTACTGTCTCACCTGCGTGATTATTTCATCGGTTCACGTTACTTAACGTGCTAACTTGAAGCATAGTTAAAATGGAATGTTTGAAAAACTGTAATAGATATAATACATTGACCATAAGGAACAATTTGAGATACGAATCACGGCAAAGGCACATGGCCTCAAACGACATTAACTTAAAATACTCCTTGCATGCATGTTCTCAAGGTCATAATTTAAATTCCATGAGTAATGGGTGTGTATGTGTTTGTTGTAACTTTCCTGACGACTGTTTTTTTAAAAGTCTTAACTCGAAGAGGATGCATTTAATAGTAAAATTAAGCAATAAAAAAGATAGGTCACCGTGTTCGTTTAGGAGAAAATAACCTAATTCATTTGGCCAACTTATCTTAAAAGGAAACCATCTTGCAACAGACTGCGCGCGCTCATGATGCAATAAATTATCCGCAGTATTGATGCGCAATGCAATAGAGGTTTTGCACGGCAGCCATGTTGCATGGCAGGAACAATATTCTTTTACCTATGGGAAAGAATGTTCTTTCTAATGCAAAACATTTTCATTGTTCCTGCCATGCAACATGGCTGCCGTGCAAAACCTCTATACTAACAAGGCTCCCTGATGTTGAGGGATATAATATTATTACCCTCCCTGGACAGCAAAACATGCTGAATGAAAGAAATTATGCGTTATTCTTTTTATATATAATTTGACTGATAACCCTTATTGCAGCTTTGTTGTAGGTTCTTTGTATGGCGGGCCTTGACAGGCCTGTTATACTTGTTTTTGCTTGCACTTAGACTTGCTACAAGTCCCTTCCAATACTAATTTTCGATAAGTTAGGTTCTTCGTTGGAAGGTTTTCTTAATTCCGCGCGCAAATTTATCGAATAAAACTCGACTAAAAAAACTAAGGTCGACTTGTGGCAAGTCCAGCCTGCACTCGGTGGTGAATAAATTGACACAAGTTTAGCCTGATGTAAAATTTGAATTTGATGTGTTTGGCTGCTGAAAGAAGCTCGTTTTTATTGTATTAACAAAAATCGGTTTCATTACTTCAAGGAGCGTAGCTACCTGTACGCACGTGCGTACCTGAAAAAGTCGAAAAAAAAGAAGAAGAAAGATTTGGGACTTGAGGGTGGGGGAAGGAGGTAGGGGGAGTGTTTGAAAATTGACTGTGCATACCTCTGAAAAAATCCTGGCTACGCCCCTGACTTCCGATCTTGAATTGCAGTCTCAGTCTGACTCGAAATTTATTGCTCATTTTTTTTTTTTGGGGGGGGGGGGAGGGCGGGGGGGGGGTGGGGTGTGGGGTAGGGGGGGTGGGGGAGGATCGGAGCCAAAAAGAAATTTCATAGTCTGTGTGTAAGTGAAATTTGACCAGTCCAATTTTTTGAAGGGGGCAGAGTGCAGAATCCATGACAGTTATCACTTAAATTATTTTATTATTTATTACACTTTTATACCAATTTATACACTTTCATGCCAAAATAAAAGAAATTAAAATAAATCATGAGTATTGATTGGGGACACTTTCCATATCTAATTGGAATTTGGAAGTGTTGGTTTCTGAGGAGAGGGGAAAACCGGAGCACTCGGAGAAAAACCTCTTGGAGCAAAACCTCTTGGAGCAAGGAGAGAACCAACAACAAACTCAACCCACATATGACGCCGAGGCCGGCAATCGAACCCGGGCCACATTGGTGGGAGGCGAGTGCTCTCACCACTACACCATCCCTGCTCCCCTAACCATCTGGGCCCGATTGTTTGATAGCCGATTAACGCTATCCCGGATTAAAAGTTAGAGAGGATTCACGACTAGCTACAAAAGACCTTTTGAAAACATTTTTAAACAGAGAAATGAAACCCTCGGTTAACTTTTAATCCGGGATTAGCGTTAATCGGCTTTCGAACAACGGGGCCCTGGATTTAAAATTGACGCTAATCGTGGGTTAACTTAATCGTGCTTTGAACAACTCGGCCCCGTACAATATTTTAAGGCGTAAGTACTTCTCTGAATCAGTTATTAGCGACCTTCAGATTTGACTACGAGTACGAAATCGAGTACGAGTACGACTTTGGAATTTCGAGATAATTGTATCCACCGAACTGTAACTCCTTCCTGTTGCTGACTAACACGTAAATAAACGTTAGGGATAAGATTGGTGTGATAATTAAGTATATGAGGCACACGAATTTGGTTTGAAAACTCGTACTCGTACTCGTACTCAATCTCGTACTCGTAGTCCAATCTGAAGGTCGCTATTGATTCTGTATTAACGCCCACATGCTTACTGATCTGTGGTTACCATACATTTCACTGATTTGTAGATAAGTAACCCTAATCATTATAAATTATTTTAGGTTTAGGATTATGAACAATACTCCTGCCTCCAAAAGCTGCCAGGGTAGGCAACCAAAACATGTTTTATATACATATACATACATGTAGCTTCACAACTGAAGCGGGTTTTTGTGGGTTATGCAATCTTTCCAAATGTTTGGAAGCTGTTAGGAGCTTATAATGTTTTATTAAGAGCTGATTTTAATAATAATGATAACTTTATTGGGTAAAAAAGCATTAGTTACAAAAAATACAATACTGGTATCTCAGTAGTTAACATTGTAGCCCGTAGAATAACTTACTGAAGAGATGATCTAAAAATCTAATTTTCTAAAACAAAGAGAATTATCAGAAGTATTATTATACATGATAAAACGGTCTTGTGATTGTATAAAAATGATCAACCGACGATTTGTTATTCACTTTATCCATACACCTAGCTTCATTGCCTGTTCCATAGTTGTGTAGCACTTGTATGAATAAAGATTGACCGGGCTATTTTTCAATTTTAGCAAAAGAAAAAAACAGTATTACGCAACCGTCTGCACAGTACATTTAGACCGTACAAAAGTTCATAAAAACAACTTTTTCTCGGTATAGAATAAATAGTATGACTAATTTCCGAATAAAATACATCTCAGTGTTGCGTATCCGGCAAAAATTGCCCGAGAAACTGATTTGGAAATCAAAATTGCAAAAAAATACACAAACATGTTTGCATAAGGCGACGCGCGAGCGAAGTTAGAACTGTAAAATCCAAGTCTTGTTTTGTTCACATAAAATCGCTTTTCAACCTATGTTATGAATGAACAAACACAAAAATTAACAACAAAATCTTCCCATCGAAAAATGTGATTTCTTTTACCATTAAGTCACTCGGCTACTTTGAAATTCGTTAAAGGTTAAAACTCCGCTTCTTCGGTTCTGAAATATTGCCCGCATTGATAAAAACGTATGAAGTTCCTCGAAACAAGAGTGAAAGCCCTTCTTTGACACTATAGCGGCTTCCTAGTATCCCTGTCTTGAGTAGCAAACCGCGAAAAAATGCAGGGAAAAACGACTTTACACAACAGAACAAGAGAGAGTTTTCACTACAACTGACGTGAGATCGGGGTCGGCAGTAGATAACATCGGGTGAAACCTGATTTCTGCCCAGCGGTCGCAGTGAAAACATTTGGTTTGTATAGTAGGGTTGCTCATTCTCGCGGGCGCAGAAATCAGGTTTCACCCGATGTTATCTAATGCTCACCTGAGATCGGCCGTGTAGCCGCGCGAAAAACAAAGCCTCGCTTTGGTTTGAAAATTGCTAAGATCCCGGATGTTGCGTGACGTCATACGCGCCCGCGAGCTAGCCCTGCCCAACGCCGCCACCACACGGACCGACGCGCCCGCGAAACATTCCGCTAGCTATGACCATGAGTATGGAGCTGGGGGGCTACGCGAGCGGGCCTTCGGCCCGCGAGAGTTCCGCTATTACGGGATTTAGGAATCACAAGCGCCTGGTTACTCGCCAATGTGGTTTTGTAGTTATAAGTGTGATTTAATTCTTAAAATATTCAGGACAGTTTCCGTTTACAATCTTATGCATCGTGCAACGGTTTGTTAATGAGCGTAATACCAGTGTTTCCATTTGTATAGAAAAGCCTGTAAAAATTAATGCCAAATGAAACGGTACAAAGGACACACCAGTCAAACCGGATCTTCTTTTGCGGGCAACTTTGCAAACTTCCGCCGCAACATTGGTATTTTGATTGACACGAGAATTTAGTTTTATCGACTGAGTCGATAAGGTAAATTGACCACCGTAAAAAGATTCAAATAGCTGACGTTTCGAGCGCTAGCCCTTCGTCGGAGCGAATCAAGGAATTGTGGGTAGTGTGTGGTTTTATATAGTAAGCGGTGGAGCTACGCTATTGGTGGAAATTTGGTGACGTGAAAAACAAATGTAGATTAGTTGAATGAAAAGCGTTCGTTGATTCCGTGGGGTTTGAGAGTGCCGATTTGAAAGATGATTTTTTGTTCTTGGTTTTTACGGCTTTCTGTGTTACCCTGGTGTAGGGAAAGGCCGTAGATTGTCATGTGTTGTTTAGAATGGTTAGTAAGATTAAGATTAAAATGGCGCGCGACTGGTTTGGAAATACCGTTTCATTTGATTTTACCAATAAACGACGAATTCTTCTAAGGGCCCGATTATATGAGCCGGGCTGGCCCGGTTAGCCGAGCTGGCCCGGTTTGCCGAGATCTCGGCACGCCTGTTAAACGCAACAAAAATTAACTTTGCGATTATATGACAACCGGGCCAGCCCGGTTAGCCGGGATCCCGGTATCGCGATGCCGGGATCTCGGCTAACCGGGCTGAAAATTTTCCATGTAATCGCGTTTACCGGGCCAGCCCGGCTAACCGGGACAGCACAAAAATTTGCCTCTGAGCAAACCTGCTCGCCTGAAAATGGCCCTTTTTACTTGGGCGTAGCGACCAAGTATTAAAATGCAGTTTGGTCGTCCACAAATGTGCAGTATTGCGCAACTCTGGGGACGGCGGGATTATTCAAACCTTCACCGCGGTCACACGTCCGAGGCGTTTTTCGTTTTATTTGGTGGGATTCATTTAGAATTAAGTGGAAACGTGGGCAAGGATGTATAAAATAATTAGTTTATGTAACTATCTTTTCATCTTTCCGGCTCAAAATAACGAGCTTCTTTTCGATCGTTTTTTTTTTTTTTTTTTTTTTTTTTTTAATAAAGTGCGACTACATACAATACAGTACAGCTAATTACATACTCAAGATACTTACACTATTTACAATAACAATCACGACAGATACTTACAATACTAAAGCTACTTACACTATTTACAATACTAATAAAACTACTTACAATACTAACCCAGTTACTTGCTATTAGTTTCGATACTTAAAATAAAATAAAGATTACATCCACACCATTCAAACTCATTACTAGGATCTATTTACACGGGTGCAAAGCCCATGCACGGAGCCCACTTTTTATTGAATTTATCCATGCTATTAGTTTTAACACATATAAACTTTTCTGTTTCATACTTAGTTTTAACCTTTAGTTTAAAGGCAGTTAAGCTAGGAAGTGTCTGATTTCTTCTGCAATCCCATATATACAATTTAGCATTCAGTAACAGATAGTTTAGTAAAGGGCACTTTGCGTATATTATTCCAATTATAACGTCTTGCAGGGTGAGATGGAAGAATTCTCTTGTCAAAAAGTAGAAATAGTATTCAAAATCTTTCCAAAAGCGTTGTACATGGCGACAATCAAAAAGAACGTGGTGGAGGGTTTCCAGTTCCGATTTACAGAATGAACATTTATCATCTAAGATGTATCCTATCTTACACAACTTTGTATTGGTAAATAATATTGAATTAAGGACTTTGTATTGAAATGCTTTTAAGTATGGTTCAAAGGACACCTTATGAGGCAACCAAAAAACACTTTTCCAGTCGTCTTCTGATAAATTAAAAGTTTGTCTCAAATGTTGAAAATAATTTGGGAACTGGGCTTTTGTCCTTTTGATTAATGTATAGTAATCCTTAGATTTCTTTTTTAACACGTCAAAGTCATTGTTATCTATCGTCAAAGATAGTGAAATTTCCGAAGGGGCACTGGCCCCATTGTTTGTTTTTAAGTGTGGTGGTACAGAATGACGAAGTCCTGCCCAAATTAAAAAATTAATTTTACTGATTTTACTCGAAATAATCTTAAGCGAGGTTGAAGTATCTGTGTCAAATAAAAGATCCTTTACATAAATAATGCCGTTTTCAAAAAAATTCCGATAAAAGATAGGCCTGTTGTTTATACATATTTCTTTGTTGTTCCACACTACCAGTTGCCATTCTTTTCCAGTGTCAAAACCGTCACGGAATTCTGACCACCACTGAAGGAGCTCGGAATAAAATTGGGAAGGAATAGCGAGATCTTTGATATCATAATTGCAATAAAATAAAAAAAGCCCTCCGAAACGCTCCAATGTCACGCGTAAATAGTTTTTCCAAGGACCCTCATTGTTCCCAAAGATTCTTTTCAGCCAGGCTAGCCGTAATGATTTGATCATACTTTCAAGGTCAATCATTTTTAATCCACCGTTCTCATATTCATTTATCGTGGACAGTCTTGTTACTTTATCCGTTCCTTTCCATAAAAATTTAAATAATAATCGGTTTAACTCTTGAACGATTTCCTTAGGGGCAGGCAGAAGTGACAGAATATAAACAAATTTAGGAATAAGTAATGACTTGATAATTGTCACTTTGCCATAAACAGAAAGACCTCTGGAAGACCAGATATTTATAAGTTTTTTAACACTATCTAACCTCTCGATGAAATTTTTCTCGTGTAGCAATTTAATATCATACGAATAATAAACTCCGAGGGCTTTGATAGGTTCGTCAGGCCACTTAATACCGAAGGGTTTTGACTTGTTACTTCTGGAAGATCCTACCCACATACCCTCAGTTTTGGATGTATTGATCCTGAGTCCTGACAATTTTCTGAAAACATCTAAAAGTTTGAAAAGAACGAGTGCCGATTCTGTGTCTGACAAAACTGCTGTTGTATCGTCAGCGTATTGGAGAAGCTTTGTTTCTTCTTTGCCAATTGCAATGCCTTTTATCGCTATATTTTGTCGAATTGCTATAGCAAGAGTTTCAACTACAACCACGAATAGATATGGAGAGAGGGGATCACCCTGTCTTACTCCTCGTTCCAGAGCAAAATAGTCTGTTGTAAGACCATTATTAATAACACAGCTTTGTATATTTTTATACAGTGTCTTAACCCATCGGATAAAATCAGGACCAAACCGAAATGCCTCCAAACAGCTAACAAGATAATTCCACTCTACGCTATCAAATGCTTTATGAAAGTCTATAAAAATCATGAGACCTGGGATGTTTTCTTTAAGAGTAAAATCCATTAAATCAAAGATCGAACGTACAGTTTCACTTATATAGCGATCTTTAACGAAGCCACTTTGGTTGTGATGGATAATATTTGGAAGAACATTTTTTATCCTGGTCGCTAAGACCTTAGACATAATTTTTGCATCTACGTTAACAAGGGAGATTGGTCTCCAATTTTCTAAAAAAGAACGATCCTTACCTTTTTTTCGATAAGAGTAATTACTGCTTGTTTCTGGGAACACGACATTTCGCCTTTTTCAAAACACTCATTCGCACAATGAATGAAAGGTTCGCTAATAAGTGGCCAAAATGTATTATAGAATTCAACTGGAATTCCGTCATTTCCCGGGGATTTGTTACGTTGAAAACTTTCCAGAACCTTAGCACATTCTTCCGGAGTTATTTTGCCCTCACACGATAACGTTTGTTGTTCTGTAAGTGTAGGAATGTTTAAATTGTTCAAAAAAAATTCCGTCGCTTGCATGTTATCTGCATTCTTATTCTTGCTTGTGTATAATTCTTGGTAAAAACGTTTTTGTTCGGAGAGTATATTAAAGGGATCTGTGACGATCGCACCACTAGTTTTCAATTTTCGCACATGTTTTTTAACATGGTTTCTTTTCTCCAAATTAAGAAAATCGTTGAAAACTGATCAAAACGCTTCGTGCCTGAGCAAAATTGTGTTGGCAAATGGCGCCGACAGTTCTGCGGTTCGTAGTTTTCAAACGCTTAGAACTTTTTTTAGTAAACTTTCAAAACGTTTAGTGAATTGACAGTGTATTGTTAATATATGAAACTTTTAATAAACAGTGAAAATGACAACCTTAACTTTGAAGTACTTTGGTTAACTTTTGCAAATTTCTCTCGTTTGACCGCGGTGGAGTACACCTGTTGTTTGTTGATGCGAGGCGAACGTCACAAAGTGCGAGTTGTGTTTTCTCTGTTGCATCTAACAGTTTCATATTCAATATGCGTAAGGAAATTACTCAAGAAGACACTGCGAAAGTATTTGACACTCGCGATTAATTCTACGATACCTTCATGACGGAAACCCGCTAAAACATGTTAAAACGACTGACATGAAGAAGATAATTTAGACGAATACATACATAGCGCTTATTTAATAAGAAGTGAACAGTGGACAGCGAAGGAAGAAATATAAGCGTGGTAGGAATCCCAATTAATTTCACTTCTTTCGGTTGTTTGCCTTTCATTAATTTTTATTTCGTGAAGTTGAAAGAACAGAACAGACAACTGAAACTTTGGGTGCAAAAATTCACCGCCGAGAGAAGATGTAAACAATGCACGCGGTGTCTTGCGAGACGTTTCTTGCGAGTTTTGCTTCCGCTAGTGAATGTTTCTCGGGCGAAAATAACCTTAAAGCGATCACTTTTTCATTATATTTTCTTGTCTGTGTTTCGGATACAGAGGAATAAAAACTGGATATATTTTCGTGTGTCTGATTGCGAGATGTTTTACGAAACAGCTGCGTTATGCGTTTCTGGAAAGGTTTCAAATTACTTTCACATTATGCAAATTGCAACATTTTTACCTCAACTGAAAAAATATATTTCAAAGGGCTAAATTTGTTTCTCTCCTCCTAAATTATCACTTCTGTCGTTAACTTTGATTAAATTTATAAGTTTCATTCAAACTTTATTATAATAACGGCGGGAATACTTCCAGCAAAACTTTCAATTGGAAAAGTTGTTTTGACCTCGGGTCCGGACCAGGCAATTACATCATGGCTTCGAAAGGCCACTTTGCGGCTACATTTGCATTCACTTCAAAAGTGTCGGAAACACAGACCAGCTAGTTACAAGATTTAGCTAAAACCAATAACAACCATCGGGAAACTCTGACATACGGCCTTTTTTTCAACGGTAATTACAAAGTAGGCATCGAATTGTATTTTTCAGTATGTACTCGTCTTTTGACACAGTGGACACGCTACTTTAATAATTTGCGTGCGATCTCACACGCTAAGTGTACTGTGTCTTCTTATTTTAGACGGTTAACGCGCTTCTTTGTTAGACTACTCACACTATCCGAATACTCCCAATCATCAAACCGTGAAATCAGGTTGTTGAAACCTGAGTTGTCGCCCGGGCTGGCTTGCTTCATGTAATACCGGGCTGAAAGTCATCTCGGCAAAATGGGCCATCTCGGCTAACCGGGCCAGCCCGGCTCATTTTATCGGGCCCTAAGTTACACAAGTTAGGACTGGGAACGAATAATACTGCGGTGTTTCGTGGGTGCATCAGCAGAGGGGCATTTTGTCTGCGCATGCTCCATCAAGAGTATTTTAATGAAAGTAACCGCTGGTATGCGCCTGCTCCGCGCACACTCCAAAAAAAATGGCGGTCTTCGCAACAAAATATTTGATCATCTTTCTTCTCTTCGTTTTGTAACGTGTTAGAGTCTGCTGTTAAAAAATCGAAAAATGGTTGTGTGGTTTGTGAGAGAAAGTCTCTACAGAGCTCTTAGCAAAATGCTAGCGCGTACAGTGATGATTTTGAGGGTTGTTTCGGAACAAATTCGACAAGTGAAATACAGAGATATTTTTGTGAACGCTGCAGGCGAGCTGTTCAAAGAGTACCGTCGCTCTGAAAAGTCATTCCATCACTTAAGTGCTGTCTTTAAATCATAGTTGAGTATTTCAAGTGCCTCTTTTTCCGAAGACAATGTATTCTATCAGTAATGACTCAATCAGCGGGTAGGAGTACCGAAAATACGAGTGTCACTGATTTTAGTTTTACCTAAGGAAACACTCTCAGAAATGGAGGAAAAATTAAAGATATGATCAGCGAGTAAGAAACCTTGTTTGCATAATTTGCTTTAAATGTTTTCCTGAAAGCTGTAATTACCTTCAGTTGGCAGTTAGAAAACTTTTTAGTGACACAATTTTAAGGACATCTAAAATTGAAGAGTATAATAACCTCAAACAATGTTGTCCTGATTTAGCCACCTCTTAACTGCTGCGACCTGCAATGTTTTTAAGGGGGTAGCTAATAACCTGATTGAATTTACCAAGATAAAAGAAGAATATCCCTGGCCATGCTCACCCCACTAATCGCTTAATTAAATAGTAATAATAATATGTGAATTGCATGACCAATGGGATGGGAGAACAAACTGCAATAGCAATAACAATGCTGAGATTTGTAGTTTATTCCTCTTACAACTGATTTGTTTCACCTCAATATATTTCAAAATTAATGCTAGCATTCATGCTTTTTCTATAAGCTATTTAAAACACAGGAGCAGTTCCCCTATTAAAAGAGATAACCTTTACTGATCTTAAGACAGCTTGGTTAAGAGACATTCAGTTTTAACTTGAAAAACTGAAAATTGTACAGAGGGAAATTTCAGCTTACTCTAACATTGACACCCTGAACTTTTATTGAAAAATCTCCATTATCTCAGATGGTGATATGAAATTAAAAATAACTTGACATATATTTTACATTTTATTTTTAAAGCCTGGTTCATTCACCAAACTTTTCATGAGCTGAACTTTATTCAAATCAATAAAATACTATCTAATAAAAAAAATCAATCCTTGCTCCAAATCACATTTAATAATTAATTATGCGGTTGATTCAGCTCGTGAAATTTTGGTTTCTAACTCAAATCCGGTCCACAGTCAAATATTCAATCAAACAGTTGATTCAGATGCCGAACTTTTCATGTACTTAATTCAAGGTATTTGCTTTGGCTTGCAAAAAGTCTGGCATCTGAACTGGGCTTAAAAGCACTTTATTTTTAAACTTTGGTTGACTATGGGTGTTAAACACCCTTTAAATTTTCAAGTGATCAGCATTTAATTTCTCCACACTGTGACACAGTACATTACATAGTATACAATGTCAAACAGACAGGCGACAAGAGCAAAGAAAAAATGCATCATTTTGTATGTTATTATTACATCTACATCATGCATGCATAATATCAGTAACACATATACATCTGTGATGCCTGACGGGTTCACAGCAGAATTTGTTTATAACCCTGAACTTGAAAGACACAGAATCAACACCCATCAACATTATGATGTGGCAATGTTAGAACAATGCAGGAAATGGACGATTTACATCAATTGGACTTTGTCAAGCTACAGTGTACAGACTGAAGTCAAAGAAGGACTTTGATACTGCATGTGATATAGTATTGAGCACAGGTTTGGCTTTCTTTATGAGGCCAGTTCTATTGTAGGGAGATCGTATATCCTGGGTTGACCAATACTCTTCGGCAGGAACATTTTCATCTTTCAAATGATATTCATATCCATTGTCCACTAAGGCTGATGACAGTCAAATCAATAACAGCCTGCCTGAAAATATCACTGGACAGCCATCCATTTTGTCCATTGTGCCAACTATCGGGCCACTTCACATCTCCCTAAACAGCAGAGAACATGTTTTTAATCCATTTCATCCTATTTTCTAAATCAATATATGAAACAATTTTCCCAAGAAGTAATTTGGAAGATACTCTTAAGCCTAATCTTGGAGGTTGTCTATGGGAGCTGGACATTGATACAACATACTGTCATGAAGAAGCGTTCAAGATTCGAAGACCTTCAGTATGGAACTCTTTTAAATCTGTTGGACAACTGTATTCCTTTAATCCTCTCAATTTACAGCATTTTCTTTAAACTAAATAATTACTTAGAATACTGTAGAGCAATACTTAGAATTTCGATTACCGGTATGTTCACCTGCCTGAAACGCTGCTACTTCGTATCCCTGGTAATGCTTACCACTTTGGCCAAAATAAATATTAATATATATTTATTCTGTTATAAATATTATAACAGAAATATTGCATTTCCATGGTATGTACTTCAGTATATGGAGTTGTTGCAAGAGCAAATCACAAATTTGAATTGTAACATTTTGAAGAATTATAAACAAGACATTACCAATACAACGAAAAGGACCAAAAGGTGTTCCAGTTTTCATTAGGGTAAAATGACAAACAGACAGTGTGAGCATCAGGCATAGATTGATAGAAGTAAACGTGAGAGTCTGAGGAACCTTTCCTCAACAGCCCTCTGTCCTATAATAAGTCATTTGTGTTTGTGGTGAAGCTCCCAATTTGTCAATATCTTTGCAGCAATAGAAATACATATATTTTATGTGCTGGAAATTTTGTTACATAACGTTTTCCTTGTACAAACGTATGACTTTAAACAAATACAACTAATTGTCAATTCAGTTCGAACTTTAATTTGATTTGCATTCCTCTGTGGGGTTAAAAAATACACACGTTGTAAACCAACGTCCATTTTAAACTGTAGAATATTAACAATTTAATAATTTAGTATTCTTGCATTTGTTGTGTCACTCGTCTCATATCTGTGGAACCAGAGCAGGTTTGCTAAAGTTAGTCGGTGAGCTTATATTTGACTCAAAATTCAGTTTGCAAGGCAGAAGCATGCTAATGAAATGAACACGAATCGATAGAATAAAGCTGACGCCATTCGTTTAGAAAACTACATGTACAAACAGAAAACGGCAGCAGTTTGACCTCATGAAGAAAGGGGCACGCATTTTTCTGGGATAAATAAACTGGGTAGAGCGAAAGACAAATAAATAAACAACGAACTGACTGTGGTGTGGGATTTGGGGGACCGTGAAATAAATAAGTTCTACTTAAGTTTTTACTCAAGTTAGCACTTAAAGACAAAAAAGGCAATTATAAAAATTCCCACTATAACACGGAAAAAAATAAGCCAAAGTCGAAGTGAAATGAAACGAGACTATAACCGTCGCAAAAATAGATGACTACCTACCTTGCACAACAGACTTGGAGAACAACAAGACCAAAGCTTGTTGTGAGCCAAGACTTGGAAAATCCGCCAAAACCTCCCGAATAAAAATTCGCCAAAGGTTGTAGTAAGAGCATTTCAATCCTAAAGCTGGAACATTTTTTAAAGCCCAGAGTCCTAAGCGACTGCAAAGAGAAAGAAAAGACAATGTTATTTGAAGTGATTTGAAGCTTGGGGGCCACCGGAAACTTTATGCAAATTTACTTCGAAGTTGCAGTAAAATAAGCTCAAATTCCAAATTCCCTTCTTTTATAGGATCGTGTATCCGACGATCGTCTCAATATACAAACTCGTGATTCATAACAATAAAGCTTCAGCATCTTAAGACTAACCTTCGTCGTTTGCTTTCTAATGTGAACATCTTGAACTTCGGTAAATCAAATGTCAAACTCCACTTCTTCGGGCTTTTTTCTCGTTCTGTTCGCACTTTGTTCATTCAAATATCCTCACCCGAAGTCCCAGCAAACACCACGAGTATCCATAGTGTTAGAGATGTATGCAAACTTGTTATATTCTTTCATCTGTCTTGAAAAAACTTTCTAAAAGCGTAGATCGCCCAGTTGAAAACCCGCGGAAGCGCGCTCAAAATAACAAATGGCGCAGTGGCTCAATGTTCCAATTCCTCTCGCGCATGCGCAGACAAAATGCCTATGTGCTGGGTGCATCGTGATTGGTTAAGCATCACGTGATTTTGTTGTCCAATAAACAGCCTGGGCGCAAAAATCAAAATCCTTTGAAAATTCGTTGGAATTTAGTTGATCCGTTGGAATCGTTGCAATCGTGCGCCCGTTCGATCATTCCTCTATTATCTGCGCCTATTTTATCGCACATTCCTCCTTCGGTATTGGAAATTTTGGCACCTAAGGGTGGTGGCTTTGACTATGAATGACTCTTATCCAAAAATTGTCGTAATAAAGAGGAATGGGGCAGATGGTCCCCAATTTCCTTTGCGAACCAACGAATGCTTGTTCGGAAGGTGAGAAACCGCTTATATATTAATGTGATTTTATGAAGTGTATCTTCGAAATCATTTCAGAGAAGAGGCGCGAACATCTTTATTTTCATTTCAGACCGTTTTAAGTTTATTTATTAATTATATATTGCTGTTCAGGAAACCGGAGTGTGATATCAGAATTCAACTTCCCAACGTTTCTCTGGAACACGCCATTGTACAGGTTGCTAAAGATAAGAAGGTAAGGTAATGCTGAAATATGTTTGAAGCTTAGGTATAACAAGAATTTTTAGACCATTGAGACATGACAGGATTAATTCTACAGTAATGCGGCTTTGTGGAATGCCCGCTACCAATTCGAAAACTGTTCGATCGATGGATGTGTTTGTGGCGACAGTTGTACATAATTTCGCCTTTAGCAAGCATAGCTATCTGAATGTCAAAGTTCAGTCTCATTATTAAATACATATAAAGGGTATCATACAAAAAATGTTGTATTTCATGTTGAAATATAGGCCATGTTGAACGTTGTTAATAATAGAAGTAATAAAACATTTCTTTTGCGCAAATTAAAAAGAATTTGTTCAATTCAAATTGCAACTTGTTGAAGAAAGACTGCAAATGTGGAATGTGTTTTCCACTTATTCAAGAAGTTGCAACATCGTTCATAATTTGTTGTTCTCAGGAAACAACGATGCTTGTATAAAATAATGAAATAATTAATTTTCATTTCTGTGTCAGAATTAAAACTAAGGCCTAGGTTATTGCAAGACAGAAAAATCTGGCACAAATTTGGCTAAACTACAGAATGCAGGGCCACTTATTTTCATCTCATTAAATAACAAAAGTGCATATTGTATTATACCAGAAACCCATGATTATACCTTGTTCTACAAAGAGTTCCGACACATGTAAATGAGGTGGACCAAAGTGCGCTGCATTCTGTAATTGCTCCATTACAGAATGCAGGTGTAACCTTTCCAGACATTTAAACAATGGACAATAAAATGCAAGATGAATTTACCTTGGGAAAGTTTTGGTTAATTGGTCCTAGGTAAATCAGTTTTCCTTAAGTAAAAGTGTGTAGTGTGACCACAGCTATTGCTCCTTTGAGAAAGATAAATGCAGCTCATGTGACTGAAATACAGTCAAACCTGTATATAATGGCCCTGTATATAGCGGTCACCCTGTATATAACGGTCACAGAAGAACTTCCCGAAAATTGTGCCTTATATTACTGTAAAGTTTAACTGTATATAGCGGTCACCTGTATATAATGGATGCGGACACCCTTTAGACTACCCGAATCCACAATTTCATTATTGTTTACCTGTATATAACGGTCACCAAATTGGATTACGATCAAACCATTAGCAAATCATGACAAGCTTTATTTAACAGCTCATTAAATTGTAGCTATCAAGGCAGGGGTTGCACACAAATACAAATATTATACTAACTACAAATACATGTCATTGCCTGCGTCAGACACATGGTTGCGACAGATA
Source organism: Dendrophyllia cribrosa (assembly GCA_024195265.1). Lineage (NCBI taxonomy): Eukaryota > Metazoa > Cnidaria > Anthozoa > Scleractinia > Dendrophylliidae > Dendrophyllia > Dendrophyllia cribrosa. The sequence goes on along the minus strand of JAJLRJ010000001.1, from coordinate 22,833,308 downwards.
GCAACAAAAGTGCCGATGTTCTGCTCTCGATAGCGGGTCATATCACTTTCAAACGATACGGTTAGTTTCTGTCTTCGAACTAACACCTGTATTTTCCGTACCAGACTGTACTCACTTTCCAATTCTGCATAGTTCCCTGTTTATTACACTGTACTTGTACAAAAAACGTTATTCATTAACTTCCAGTTCAGTTTAAAGGAAACCTGTATATTGCGGTCACCCTGTATATAACGGTCACCTGGCCATTTCCCAAGGGTGACCGCTATATACAGGTTTATTTGACTGTAGAGACTTTTATTTTTTATTAATATTTATTATTATTTCAAGGTGCCTATTTTTACACTTAGTGTATTCTTCTTCACAGATTAAATTAATCAATCTCAGTTCCTGTAACGAAACTCTTATAAACGGAAAACCAATCAGTGAAGTGGAAATTGAGCATCTGGATGTTTTAACCATTAGTGACCGCTCCTTCAGATTTGAGTTTCCCCTGCCAGTTCAAAAGCAAGCAAAATCACCCAAGGTAAGCTCCTTGTAGACTTGCACTTTGATTTTTGTTCATTTTACAAAATGCAATTGTGGCTTTGAAATTGTACATGTACCTGAACAATTTGACATGGTTGCCACAGGTCAGGAAATATAGTCAGGGAAAAAAGAATTCTTTAAGGTCAGGGAACAGTCAGGGAATTTCACTTTGATCAGTCAGAGAAAATTTACATCTTTGAAAGAAGTCAGGGAAAAGTGAAATTTTAAGAGTACTAATTTATTTACTGCCATCTTCATGTTACGTTAAGGAACTATCAATTCATGCACACTGCGTGTGTCTTGCTGAAAGCATTAATAAATGGGTGGAGAGGATGGCTGTGAGGGGAGGTTGGAGGCCATTATCAGGACTAATTTGTGAAATTGTTAACTCAGTTGGTCAGGGAAATTTTACATAAGTCAGGGTAAAGTCAGGGAATTTCAAACACCTATGGCTGTTGCAACCACGTTTGAAATTGTTAAAAGAATAGAATGACAGACAGAAGTAAGGTTTCTGACCACTTGCAAGATGTTATGTGAGCCCAGCAAATGTAATTTGTTGTTAGAAAATTTACATTTATCTATATTTTATAGGTTAGCTTTTCTTTTCAGTACTATTTTGTTATTACAGTTGAATCCCGACAACTCGAACCCTCAGTAATTTATACCTTGTGCTAACTCAAACCAAAATCAATTTTCTCTCGACTCTGGTTTTGCTTTATATATTTACTGTAATTTTACTCCTGGTAACTCAATAACTCGAACCTCCTGCTGACTCGAACCTCATCTGTCAAAGTCAAAACATACAGATGTCATCCAGATCACTGTGTTAATTTAGTGTATATTTATGTTGTAGTTTAAAATGAATCTTACATGTAGGTCAAAATGATTTCAAACTAGATTAGTTTTGATTTTCTTTTGTTCCAGATTAATTGACATAATCCTAAGACAAAGAACAGGGTTCGTACGGAAACCTGGAAAGTCATGGAATTGTATAATTTAATTTCCAGGCCTGGAAAGTCATGGAATTTAAGTGTGGGTCATGGAAAGTCATGGAAAATTATGTTCATGGTACAAAATCACTAAGGCAGCATACATTGTGGGAATAATAAGGAAAGATGAAAAATTAAAAAAATGACCGTTTTCACTTTTGATGAAATTTTTAAAACAACTGTTGAACTCTTGGTCATGAAAAAATTGAAAAGGTCATGGAAAGTCATGGAATTTTAAAATCTGAAAAGATTACGAACCCTGAAGAAAAAGTACAAATCAAACTAGTTTGAAATCATTTTAACCTGCAGAGATAATTTTAAACTACAACATATACATTGTCCTTTGTCCTGCCATTAACTGTTCTTTTTCTTCGCTTTCTTTTGTTGTGTTCATTTATGCTATGTTTTGTTTATAAAATTGTCCTTTTAACTCTTTCTTGGTCAGTAAACCTGATTAAACAAAGGTTGTTTGATAAGTCATAAAGCATGTAAACAAACACCATTTACAGTGTTACCAAATTTCTGGTCATCTGTTCCCAACTCCTGACAACTCAAACTCCCGCTAACTTGAACCTTTTCTGATTTTCCTTGGAGGTTCAAGTTATCGGGATTCAACTGTATGTGCAGCTGATGGTGGAAGCAGCAAGAGCTTGCAGCCATGTCTCACAAATTGGAATGTTTCTGTTGAAAAAGTCTGAAGAAAAAGCTGATTGTGCCCATGCCCTGGGTATAATAAAAAGAAATGAAGAGAAATTCTTTGCATCTAGACTGATTCAAAAGTTATTTGTAGGCAAACTAAGTCAACAGAGAAATGTTTTCCAAGTCAGTATTCCTCTATTGACCGGTTGCAGCATTTATTTAAAGTTCACAACAAATTTTCTTCAGAAATGGAGCCAGGCTTCTTTGAGGTTAAAAACACGGGATGTCAAATGCCCTGGTTGCACTGAGGGTAGGCTAATGCCCAACGCCTGAGATTCGAACATGAGTAAATGCCAGAGTTATCCCAGGGAGGATGGGTACTGCTGGAATTGACTGATGCCTAAAATTTCTCCCACATCATATACAGTGGAATGAAGATTTTGACTGTGTCATCAATAATAATTATCCACCACCTAAACTAAAATGCCTGTTTTGTAATGCATCACCATAAAATGCATCAATGTAAATTGCAACAGCAATCTTGAACTTCTTGTCACTTGAAGGTTACATGTACTGTTATAGCCTGTCATTACGTACTGTATTTTCAAAAAAAGGGGGGGTAGGCAGGGTAACAGAAGTAGTCGGCAATAAGGGCTGCAGATATATTTTGTTATTAGTCATGATAAGTGGACTGTAGGTGGCAAAATTTCTGGCTGCCAGCACATTTTGACAGGGCTAGTAATTTTATTTAAAAATGCAGGCTGAAACTTGTAATTAGAGCTACAGTTTGTATAAAACAAAACATTATCAAGCCTCTCTGGTGGTCACGTACCAAGGCATGCCCAAAACTCACTAGCAGATTAGTTGACTTCCAGTGGAATTAAATAGCATTCAAGATGCTCAAAAATTGTCCTTGTCATCTTAGAAGGGGTATCTTTTGAATAGATACAATAGATTCAAAGATTATGGGACAAATTCTCTACTTTATACTGACTTACATTTCTCCTTAAAAACTATTTTGAGGAAATACAGTACACAGTTGTAACAAATGAAGTTAATCCTCGATTTTTTTGCAGAATCAGCACTGCCTTTCAAACGCGCCACAAGAGAGAAAAACACCAAAGATGCCCACACCCAGAGGAAGCCCAAGGACTCCACCAACAGGAGGAAGCTTAAAGGAGAACATCTTTATTCTCCGCCGGCACTCTATGCCATTGCAAGAGGAAGAAGAGGCTTTAGCATCACGGGATAGTGATAAAACACCTTTTTCCTCAATAGATGCAAATACAGAATCAGAGGAGGGAGGTGCTTATATGCCAGTTGTAAGTGAAAGAAAGTCTGGAGAGAAGAGTAAAACCCAAAGGCATTCTAAGCGGGTTTCTTTTGGACCAGTTCTTAGTCCAGAGCAGTTTGACAAAAATATGCCTCCTGCTACACCAGTGAGACGTGGAGCTATGCCAAAGAGACCATCCTTATCTGGTGACAATTCTCTTTTGCCCTTGGCTTCCTCAGCCAAAAAGCGCAGATCAGTTGCTGCTTTACCACAAGCAGAATCCATTCAAGAAGAAGAATTTGGTGGTTCAGGTCCCTTGGAGAATGAAACACCCAAGACAAAGAAGCAACAAGCCACCAAGGACCTTCGCATTCCCGCCATGCCTAAAGAATCCAAACCTACTGAAATAAAGGAAGCTACGCCCACTGGGCATAGACGATCATCATTAAGACTAGCAACAAAAAGTCCCAGTTTGACTGAACTTCAGTCTGGTATTAAAGTTCAAGCTCAAACTTTAAGTTCAGGCTGTTGCATGGAAGAACAAGAGGATGAGACCATTTTGGATAGTGATGACTATACTTCTGATGAAGAAGATGCATTAGAAAGGACTGACAGTGAAGAGGAAAAGTCAACTGACACTGAGCTTCAAGTAGTAGAAAACAAATTGGCAAATCCCCTACAGCAGGAGATGGAAAGTGGAGTCCAGCTGCAACCGAATAAAAAGATGGCTACACCACTGCGAAAGGAGATTACAAGCGGAATCCTGCTGCGAAAAACCAAAAAGAAGATGGCCACACCACTTCGAAAGGAGATTGCAAGCGGAGTCCTGCTGCGAAAAACCAAAAAGAAGATGATCACACCACTGCAAAAGGAGATTGCAAGCGGAGTCCTGCTGCGAAAGACCAAAAAGAAGATGGCCACACCACTTCGAAAGGAGATTGCAAGCGGAGTCCTGCTGCGAAAGACCAAAAAGAAGATGGCCACACCATTGCGAAAGGAGATTAGAAGTGGAGTCCAGCTGCGACAGACCAAAAATAAAATGGCCACACTGTTACAAAAGGAGATTACAAGTGGAGTACTGCTGCGACAGACCAAAAAGAAGATGGCCACACCCTTGCGAAAGGAGATTACAAGCGGAGTGCTGCTGCGACAGACCAAAAAGAAGATGGCCACACCCTTGCGAAAGGAGATTACAAGCGGAGCCAAGCTGCGACAGACCAAAAAGAAGATGGCCACACCCTTGCAAAAGGAGATTATAAGCGGAGTCCAGCTGCGACAGACCAAAAAGAAGATGGCCACACCCTTGCAAAAGGAGATTACAAACGGAGTGCTGCTGCGACAGACCAAAAAGAAGATGGCCACACCATTGCGAAAAGAGATTACGAGCGGAGTCCAGCTACGACAGACCAAAAAGAAAATGGCCACACCTTTGAAAAAGGAAATTGAGAAAGGGATCAGCCTTCGTCAGACCAAAAAGAAGATGGCCATACCTCTTCAAGATGAAATCAAGCGTGGTTCAAACCTCAGAAAGACAAAACAAACTATGCCGTTGGAGCTACAAATTGAGATTATCAAAGGGAAGAAGTTAAAGTCAACAAAAAAAAGTTTGTCGACTCCTCTTAAGAAAGCTATAAGTGAAGGTATTCACTTGAAAAAGACCAAGAAGAGTTTGCCGACCCCTGTCAGAGGGCAAGTTAAAGAGGGAATAGCACTGAAGCGCATAAACAAGTCTTCAAAGAGAAAGAGGAGTGAAGATGGGATGTCAGCCAGTGAATCAAAGAAGCTGAAATTATCACCTTGTGATGGAATATCTGTAACATACGAAGAGCCAAAAGTAATGCAAATAAGACGAACCTTAAAGACTCCTCTGAGAAAAGCGATCGTCGCGGGAACCAAGCTACGTCCAACTCGTCGCCGTATGGGCACCCCACTTCGAAGACAAATCCATTCCAAACCCACTCTGAGAGCCATGCGTCGAAAGTCTGCAGCTACCACAGGTCTAAAGAAGACTGTGCCACGGAAACCTACATATGCAGAGATTGTCAAAAGACCTAAGAAGACTAGCATGGGCAGAGCACTTACCAAGGTAAGACATCCACTTTAGTTTTCTTAACAGGTTGTGTTTTCACTACCTAGGACAATTTTGGCTAGTTAAAGTCAGAAGTCCAGACCCAGGGAACAGCAAAGAAATGTATCAAAATGTCCAACTCTGACTGCATGTTTCCATTCATTAAACCTATTGTTTGGTGCCACTATCGCTGCCGTTGTCATCATGAGCGATTGGATTGTGAGAGAGGAATTTTAAGTCTCAGCCGTCATTTTCGCAGGCTTTCTATATCAAATTTATAAGCGACCGTGAAATTGCAAAAAGTATGGCAGAAAAAAAACTACAGTTGAACCTCATGATACGGACACCGAAGGGGCAGAGCAAAGTGTCATATTATAGAGGTCACCATGGTGACATCACTTTTAAGGCTCCACTGACTGTCAGTTTTAAGTGTTCAGTAACTAAAAACAGGCCCACCTGCACTCGTCTTTAAACTGCATCTTAATTGATTAATTAAAATAATATACAGCAATTGTGACACTGCCTATCAGTAGTCAGTACTACATTGTACATCTCAGCTGTATACCGCGAATTACGAATCACTGTTTTGAAACGAAACGAACTACTACGCAATACGCTGCATGTAAAAAAGTAATTATTACTGGTAAAGTTAACAAATTGACGTCCGTTTTTTATGCGTCTGTCCTCTTATTGATGATAAAATAAGTCATAGCATTGTCAAAGTGCTGTGGATCCACTCGCCTGCGGCTCGTGGATCCACAGCACTTTGACAATGTACGTTTATTCAAATTGACGCAATCATTGTCAATAAGTTTTCTAGCTTTCTCATTGGCTAACTGATAACAATAAATTTCATTGGCTAAAAAATTGACAGGATGACATCTTGCATAAATTAACATTTTATGTGTCTGTACCGGCACTTATTGATGATAAAAATTGACCAATCAGCATGCGAGAATAACTTCAGTTATTGTAAAATACAATTCTGAAAACGTCTTTCGATATTTGTTTAATACTTAATACGCATCCTCTGAAACAAGGAGTCACTTCTCCTTTGCAGAAATATAGCCAGAATCACGACAAGAGACAGTCAAGCGCTTCGTCTCCTGCCATTTTTTGAATTTGTGTGCTTTTGTAATTTGAACTGTCAATCAGTTAGTAGGTTAAATTTTACCATGAAAACAGATTAGCAGTTTTGTGAATGTCTACCCAAAAATGATATGATCCTGGAACTTTGTTCTACAGGTCCTGAGACTGATCTGCAAAATCGTGCTTAGTAATGGCTGAAATTAAGGACGTGTGTCGACAACCCAGTATATAGGGGAAGGGAATGTGATTATGACGTACTGTACAATACGATCAATAGCGTTTTTTATGTTTATGTAGACGGACGTTGCTCCACCCACTATGTTTCCTGATGCTGTTCTACCTAAACCAGGTAAGTACTGAACAGTAATGTATGTAATGTAGAATTGCTTTATAAACTACATTAAAATATTTAAGGTTACAGTGTACCTTCAGATCGAAAATTTATTGAAATTTTTTTTGGCGTCAAAATAAAGTTTACAGAATGAACTTTCATCCAAAAAAACATTATCGAAAAATAGTGAAAATTGACGGAGAAATGACGGTATAACTTTTGTGGGCGGAGTTTGTTTATGAAGCGATATGTTTTTCTAAGCGCTGTTTTCTCAAAGTTAATTTTTCTCTTGTAGGGGACACTTTAAAGAGCTAGAACTCAAAGGGAATTTGTTCGATTTTCCTCAAATTTGGACACAAGCTAGGCTAACATATAATCAACAAAAACGTGTCGGCGAATTTCTTATTTCCGAAAACTTTTTCGTCAAGAGCCATTTCCGTGCAATCACTCCAACTTTTTTTCTCCTTTTTTCGAAAATATTCTGTAACTTTTCACTGCCATTGAATATGGGAAATCGCCGACACGTTTTTTTAGCGCTTCGTGTCCGGAAACCCGAGAACAAATCAAATTAGCAAAATACAATAATCGCTTTGAGTTATAGCGTTTTAAAGCTGATTCGGACGTTCGAATTTAGACGTCGTAAAAAATTCGACAATTCATTTTATTACCAAATGGTTTCCATATTTAGATAGCCAGCTCTATAAGCTTTAATTTGATATCTGGGTTTAGGTATATTAAGTGTAATCTTAAGACGCTAGAGCTGTTATACTGGAGACACCCCCGAAGGTACACTGTAACCTTAAGGTGCAACCGATCCGGCAGTTCAGTTCCCAGCCACACTGTTTCCATCATGCTCGACAACTTTTTCGAAAGGCTCTTCCACTTTCGGGGCTCGTTGCTTTTAAAACTTAACGTAGTTTAATTAAATCGCACGCTACGGACAAGGGTCGTTTAAAGGGAAGGTTTCACGGTTCGGCGTATGTGCAAGCTATGACGTAACCCATTTAATTTCATTGTTTAGACCAATCGGAAGGGAGTGAATAACTCTGGCGGGAAATTTGCTTGTGAAAATGTCGCGGTCATTCCGCTGATTGAATGGATGATTATACATGCCCATGAGCGTAGAATAAATCCTTCGGGTCAAAGGTTTTATTCAGTGTTAACTTTGTCCGTGTAATCCGTTGATATTTTCTGGGAATTTTGGTCATCCTTCGCTTCGTTTCTACTAATTATGGTATGTGATTATTGTAGTAAATGTGAGTGGTTTTTAACCGATAAAATTGGTAAGAAAGCGCAAATAAAGCATTTAAATCTGTGCACATGAGCGGAACCGTGAAAGCATCCCTTTAAGATGAGCGAAATTTGATGGGCTGAATACTCTGATGAACTAATATAATTGTAAAAAAACAGTGCGTGCTAATCTTTTTTTTTTGACGGAACTGATATGTAACCGGGACTCGGAATGCCAAGTTGATTAATAAACCTAAACCTCCATATCTTTTAATAGAAGCCTCAAGAAACCCTCCCAGCAATGGTCAACCTAAGGAGAGGTGTGAGACCACCAGCTTTGGAAAAAAGAAAGCTCCTCGAAGGAAAAGCACTAACTGGATGTCGAGCCTGGCACGAGCCTCAAATGGCGTCAAGACACGCACTACTTCTATGGAAGACTTGCAAGGTGTAGCAGAAATGTTTATCACACCACCGCCATCTCAGTTAAGTGCCAAGAGATCTTCCAAGAAAGAAACAAATTGGTTATCTAGTCTAGCGAAGGCGACCAATGGCCCACGCAGACGTGCGGAAGCACCAGCAGAAGACCTTATAGGACTTTCTGAGATGTTTGCCACGCCACCGTCCGTCGGTAGAGTGACAAGGTCGACAGTCCAACAAGCTACACCAAGTCTTCGCGAACAAGAGTTGCACCTGATAGAAGCCTTGAAACCAACGAAAACGCCTTCTTTACGAAGAGCTGGAAAAGACATTGCAGCTGTTACAGTGGCAACACCTGTCCTACAATCAGGAGATGGAGATAGTATTACTCCACAAACGATGCTTGAGATCGTTGAACCTTTAAAACCGAGTAGAACGCCATCCCTCCGCCACTCAGCTGAAGAGCCTATCTCACTCCAAGTTGTGACTCCAGTTCAACTGTCTCGCACTCCATCTCTTCGCTCCGCCAAGAAACAGTCTTCCGTTGTGACCAATGAATCCCCTGAGCTTCAACTAGATTTTGTGCAACCACTAGAGACAAGCAAAACTCCATCCATTCGACATGCAAATGAAGTTAAAACAGTCTTACGAAAGAGCGTTGGAAATCCAAGAAGTGACCGGAAAAGTCTGGGTCTTCAAGGACTAGAGCGCTTAATGAAGTCACCCAAACCGCAACCCAAACGCTACTCGCGTAAGAGCGAAGGTTTACAAGGAGTCGCAAGGCTACTGGGAACATCAGATGCCAAGGGTGAAACAGTTACAGAAAGCCCTAAACTGGACGGAATAAGGGAAATGATGCGGCAAACAAAAGAATCTTTAGCCAGTCCTAACTTTGTTGGCCTCAGGATCCTGATGCAGACACCTAAAACTACTGAAACTGTAGATCCTGAAGAACATTTCAGTTCAGACCTTTTTGCCACAGTAGAAGCAGACCCGTCTCCGAAGGAAAACGATTCATCTACCAAGTCAGCTAGGCGAAACAGAAGGGATACTAAACTTTCTGTACCAGTCATTGACTTAACCTCCCCGGAGACCCAAGCAAAAGCAGCTGAATATGAAGCAACAACAACAAGAACAAAAAGAGCAAAGCGAAACGCACCCAAGGGGTTACCTGAGCCAGAGCGCAAAAGAGTTCGCCGCACTCGTGCTACAGTCAACCAGGAAAGTGAAGGTCAACCTGAGAATTGCCCCAACCCCAAAGTCACTCAGGAAAAGAGGAACACAAGAAGTAAGAAGAATCCAGCGGCTAACACACAGACCACCCCTAAGCCATTTGTTTTCAAGCGCACGCAACTGGATCCTATCATTGAAATTCCAACTCCCATGTTGTCGCGTGACAATCCTATCAAGGCCATTTCCCCGTCTCCCTTGACCCAAATAGAGGAGACCGAATCGTCACATGAAAAAAGACGTACTAGAAGTGCAACTGGGACGACAACAGAAACAAAAGCACCTGACCAGAGTTGTCGCCGTGGCAAGCGCACTCAAACTGAAGCCAAGTCTTCGTCTGAAGAGTCTAGTACGGTAGAGGTAAGAGAAATTCGCTCTGCCAGGAAGAGTAAACGGGGTGTAGGAGATATAGTTGGTGGTGTAGAGAAAGAAGTTCTCAATGTTGTGGAACCAACAAAGGCGAAAACAAGATCAACACGCAAGAATCAAGTTCAAGAAGCGCAAGACAAAGAGTTGTCATCATCAGTGAAGTTTAGAGCCACCCGTAGCCGAAGTGCTGAAGTTCCCCAGGCGGAAAAACATGTTGCTGATACTACTAAGAGTGCAACAAGGCGGTCTCGACGTGGTACTAAATTTGTTGAAGAAAACGTTTCTGTTTTGGAGGAAACTAAATCAACCCGAAGCACACGAAGTCAAGAGAGTTACAATCACAGTGATGATTCCAGTTCAACAAGGCCTACGCGAAACAGTCATGCCGAGAAGACCATCGTAGAGGAAGATATAAAAGCCCAGCAAGAGAGTTCCGCAAAAAGACCTCGCGCAAAACGCCAGCTCAAAGAAAAAACGCCAAATTATCCTGTTTTCGAGGAGACAAAATCAACGCGAAGCACACGCCGTCAAGATATCCACGAAAACGGCGACGATTCCAGTACAACAAGACGTACACGAAACAGTCATCCTGAGAAGATCATAGTAAAGGGAGATACAAAGGCCGAGCAAGAGAGTTCCTTGAAAGGAACTCGCACAAAGCCCAAGCTGAAGGAAAAAGCTGCGAACGAGCCTAAGAATTCAAGATCAACAACGAACACGAAATCATCTCAACATGAGGAACAGGAGAGTGAGAATACTGTGCGTGCGACACGAGGTACAAAAAGAAAGATCCGAGATGACACCGCCAGATCAGCTGCACCAGAGACAAAGAGGACCCGCTCAAGTGCTCGCGTCCAAACCAGATCAAGCTCTCGAAAGTGACGCGGACATACTGTGCGTGACATTTAACACACTGTAGTCGTACTGCTGAGTAGCCTGAAACGAAAAAGACGGGCAACACTTCACGCTCTCACTCAATTCCCTCGCAAAGAGTCTGGGTAGTTTCGGGCTTAAGGTCGCCCGATTAAACAGCTTAGAAGAGAGCAATCTTATAAAATATTAAAACTAATTGCGTTTTTGAGACGGCATTGGCCCAATTGTTTTTTTGAGCCTCAGCAGTATGACTCGTAAAAATACCCACCATTACGCTATAGGTAATGTCTATGTAATTGTCGTACACTAAGTTTTATACGCGTAATCAGAAGTTTGTTTTGCAGAAATATATATAATATTAAATACTTACTTTTTACGCCATAAATTGTTTATTGAAACAAAACAAATTCGATAAAGCATCCTTATGAAGTTTTCCAAACGGCTACAAAATAGCTGAAAAATGCGAAATTGCCGAGTTTTAGCCCAGAACAAATATGTTTGCGTGTTTAGCGCGCGCCCAGTGAAAGCTTTATGTCAACCAAAAAATCAGCTTTTAACTCAAAGTTTCAGTCTTTACTTTCGATAAATTGGATTGTCCTTTGAATGAAGTTTAATTTTAGCAGCTAAACTTGACAAAATAATCAAGATTTCCACCCTTGCTGTACAGTTCGCGGCGAGCATAATGAAGTGCCGCTGGAAAATTTCAACTAATCACAGGCCGCCTTTCGAGACAGTAATATTTTTAAAAATTTTCATCCGACCAAAAACGAAGCAAAAGATTCGCATCCACACTAGCGTTTTCACATTAGCTGGACATTTATAGGAGTAAAAATGCCCAGCTGTAGTACACACTTACTTTTCGTGAAATAACATCAATATTGACGTCTCAAAAGCATGCAAGCAAAAGTATCTGAGAATCGTGATATATGTTATATTTTTATAGTGCCTAGAATAGCATTTTACTTAACTATAATTTTTCCAATCGTGTAATATATATATTTTTTATTTGAGTGAATTTAATCCTTGGAGCGTTTACCATACTCATCAATGCTTTTAGTTAATATTGACATGTTAACCTTTTTAGCCAATATATGTATATTCTTTAGACGCCTTTATTGAGAAACTGAAAATGGCACTTTCCAAGTGCGAGTTTTCTCTAAAAGCAACAGGTGTGGCTTATGAAAAGAGCCGTTTGCGTTGCCCAATGTATATATTTTTGAGGGCTTATAATTAAATATATATTAGATTTCATGTCTGGTTTATTGTTCTCAAATTTTCGCTTATACAACTAAACAAATCAGTCTACGTGAAATGCTCTTTCAGACTGGATGCATATGCCTTTCCGCCCAGATTGGAGCACAGTTTTCTTATCTTCGCCCATCTAGAAGCAGCGTCGACTGAAGAGAGAAAAATTAACAAATGGTTAACATTCAGCGTGCATTATTGAGGTTTTGATGCCACGGGAGGTTTTCTAAGCACGAAAAGTGCATGTATAATTCCATAATGCACAGCTGTGGTGTTAACTTGTTTTAACCATGGATAGTAAAAAAATCATAAATGAAATCGAAGAAATTAGCTTCACAAGCTACACTTAAATTCGAGTTAAAATAAAGTTTATGTATGTATGTAAAAATCGACCAATCGGCGACATGAAAACACCCCACATGACAAAAAGTTTCCTGTCAAGTCTTTATACCATCATGGTTAAAAAAAGTCTTGCAGACATCTTAGTCTGGAAATGTTTTTACCCCCTCCCAAAATTTCTAATTGTCCGCTTCTCTGCCGTATGCCCACGTGTCATTTTTTAAGAAAAATGCGAGTGACAAGGGGCGTCTTTTTCTCCTTCTCATCAACCACCGAGTCTTGGGATTCAAAACAACAGAGGCGTCTTGGGACGAGTCGGGTGCAGTTGCATTTGACGTTAGTTGCTTGTTTCTGAGCCATTTCCTTGTCGTTTTCTAACTCGTGAAGCGTTAAGCAAGTTACACCAAAATAAATCGAGGACGTCAGTGAGTAATCGATGGGTAATTCAGTTGATTAGTCATTGGCTGCGGCCGCACTTGTTGAGTTAGGGGGTGTTTACATGACACCGGGGCGAGTTCACTCCGGTTCCCTCTTATGGCTCTACATTTGTTTACATGATACCACCATAATGTGGTGGTATCATGTAAACAAATGTAGAGCCATAAGAGGGAACCGGAGTGAACTCGCCCCGGCACGAAAGTCGCCCCAGTGTCATGTAAACACCCCCTTAACTGGGTTATTTTTTTAGAAACCCGGTTAAAATTCCAAAATAAAATAACTCGGTGAAAAGGCGTTTGTAATAAAATAACCGAGTTTATTTTTCTTAGCGCACTTCAGAAGGTCGAACTTTGAACGAGAGAGATGATTTTATCATTTGCTATATTCTTTATTCTTTTTTGTGAACGAGGAACGAAATAAGCCTGCCAAAGCATCCGCCGGGCAGCAACCACGACGGTGAAGGCAGCGAGAGCGGCACAAAACAATAACATTGATAAGCGAAAACAATGCTTTTGCACATGCATTTTACATTTTGGTATAGCGATATTTCTCGTTACGTCACCTATTGTTATTAATGTCCCAACCAGAGAACTATTGGCTGTTGAAACAAATCTTTTGTTTTTAAATAGAAAATGCGATAGGTAATGATCACTTGCCTTACCCATGGGGATGGCGTTGGAGGGTGGGGAGTTGGACGCAGATGGTAGGGGAGGGGGGGGGGGGGGGGGGGGGGGGGGGGGGGTCGGGTCGATGGAGCAAAACGCATACTGAGGAGAAGGGATGGTCCGAAGTTTGTTTCGTATTCACGAGTTTGCTCGTAGGAGCCTTTGATGTCCATCTCGCGCCACTCTTTCAGAAAATCAGCGCGTTTGGTGTAATTCTAGCATTCTGTCCTAGAACAATCCTTACCGTACCATTGTAGAAGGAAAAGGAAGCCTTCCTACAGTCTCTACTATTTGTAATTCGCGCGACTGTAAAATGCGAGCAGCCAAGCCGTGATTTCCTAACTGAGAAACCTTACTGAAGACGAGGAGAATATCTCATCATTTCTTTCGTTTAGTTGTATTTCCTTGCACAGATTAGTTCATGAAGATAAGGGAAGACCTATTCAGTCAAGTGCACTGGAATGACTTTTTTTCTTTACCTTTTGTAATACTGATGATTGAAAAACGCACGAGTCTCTTGGATGTAATATATACCTTACATGTCGAGTGATAATGCTTCACACGGACCCTCTAATCTCGAATTTTGTTTTAGACACGGCAGGTAATTAGACTTTGTAACATCATTTTTTTGCCCGCATCAAAACAATATTATCTTCCTTCACTTACCTGGGTGGTCAAGCCCAAGAAATGATATCAACTGAGCTGCTTCATTCTCGTCCCATGCGCTCCAGTTTTCCACAGAAATTGAAGTTAAGTATTCCTACAGAAAAGGACAATTACATATTGAAAATTAAGAGACCGCATCAAATAGGATTCATCACACCCTACCCCTTCTCAAAGCACATACAACCACACCCTCTCACATAGAAAGACTTTTTTACGTCTGAAGAAGCGTCCACGGACAGCCAAAACGTAAATAAATAGACAAGAAGTCCAAAAACGTACGGAAATTATTAATTACTTAGCCAATTACAAACAAGCATGCACGTGTGTGAATAAAGCTATTTCGTGAAAGGATCTGGGATGAAAGTGTTTAAGCGTATGCGACAAAATCTAAAGGTGGTAGAAAAAGAGAAACAACAGTATATATAAATAAAACGAACGAATAAATAATCGTATATAGATAATCATAAAGATGTCGATGGAGTGGAACGTGGTGACATAGATACTTATCCTGTCTCAGTCTATGTAAAGCCGTTACTAGGATCACTGAAGCGATTAATCTTTTTATTTGATATTTGTATATTTGCCTTTATTATTGCAAAGGTGTTAAGGCTTACAAAATGCATACTAAGAACTGTAATTATTGTTAGCATTACTTCTAAATATACACCTCACTACCACCCAATCCTTTTCAGTGAAAGCCTTATATTTTAACCTAGTATAACATTTTGTGAAATGGCCTAAAATGGTTCGGCCAGCAGAAATATTGCAAGAAATCAAATTAAAAAGAAAACATTTTATGAGCTTTGCTCAAATCTATGGACGTCTTGTGATACGTATGCGGATACTATTAAAAACATCTTTTGGTACTAACAGATCATACCACTGATGAAGCATCACTGTGTCAGGTCAGGAGGCCATATAGCTATGGGCTCCTGTGTATGCCTTATCGTATAATGTATCTGTATCACTTACCTGAAGCCTATCTATGGAAAGGAGACTTTTTTGATTTTCATGATTTTCACAGGAGAGGGTTAGCAAGCAGGCGGTCGTAGAGCGTCTCTAAAAATCACAAGGAAAAGGCGTAACAACACGTTTATCCAATACAAGGTCATACAATGGTCGTAGCAATTAAATTTTTATCCCCTAGTGGAGTAGGCCACAGGGCGGCAGTCAATGGGAACAGGCAATACATTCAGTAACCATGAAGAGAAGTTGGATACAAGAGAAATACTAGCCTGTAAACTGACAAGCCTATTGGTTTCGTAGGGGACAAGACTAAAACAAAAGCAATCGTGGGGGATAGAGAAGTAGAAGTAGAAAGTTTTAGCTCGGGTAGCTTCGCTCGTGGCCTTTTTTACATCCCACCTCCGACCAGGAGGCCTGTTTATAACTACATCTGAATACACATAAACATGTTTTTCTTTTTCTTACCAGAGTGGACAACTCAGGTTCAGTCGTACTTAAAATCTCTGCAAGTTTGTCGATTAGGCCGTAAAACCTAAAACCATACAAGAATTAGCAAAAATAGTGCCAATAATATATGAAGGCGTCATTAAAGTCACTGTAACTCTTTTTTTTCCAATTATTTTGTTTAGAGTGGTATCTTTTAGGGGTCAAACTAAAGGTTGAGCTACGCCCAGATTGGTCTCCTTTGTGGGTTTAATTCAACATTTCCGGCGAGCATGACGGGGACTCCGCTATGAAAGGTACGGGGAGGCTCGGTCGAACGTTAATTTTTACTTCGCTGGTAGCTTATGTGCTGGATGTGCTTATTTGTGTTAATCCAAGACGAAACGCAAAGAAGACCTTTTTCATAAATGGCGGCCGATTGGGAGGGATGGATGGATAGACGAAAAAAAGAATAAAAATAATTGATTAAATGAATGCCAGAATGAATGAATGAATGAATGGATAGTAATAGCATCAGTATTAGCATTAGCATTAGCGTCAGTTGTAGAAATAGCAATAGTATGATTTTATTGTGCCTTACTCTCCAGCCTTTTCTTCAGGGTCTTGCAGCTTATCTGTAAGACCCTGAAGAAGAAAGGCGTACCTTTCGAAATATTGGATATTTTACAAATATAGTGGTTTCCGTACCGTTTATCAGCCTTGTTTTTTTATGAAATCGTTTCATAAAAATGGATCCGGTGCTTCTATCTCGTTACGGTGGTCTTTGTAAATACATTTACTTGTTTACAATAAAGGAAACCTTTTACTTGTACAATAAAGTCGATAAAACAAAAAAATTACTGAAACTAAATAGAAAAGGATTAAAACTAAAAAACTAATTAATTTCTGTTTGTCTTTTATGTAGTTTTTCTTGCAAACTAAGCGTTTTCTTGCTTCAACTGGTATTGATATTCATTGTAAAAAGTGGGCGCGTAAATGAACATTGTCATACCTCGCTTTATCCTGGTTTTCTTTGTTGGCGCAGCAAATTTCACTGATTGCTTGAATTGTAAACTAAATGACAATTACACTTGAATCAGTCTCCACTAAAGGAAACCTGAATTTAATGAGAAACCAAAAAACTGACTAATGATCAGTCCTGCGATGCTGCATACATGAGGAATGTGGTAAGTACACCAAAAGTTTGAATTGATCACGTAAGGTGGAGCTGCCCTTTGAAATAACAGTGCAAATGTAATAACTTGACTGGAGTTTATGCTTAATCAAAATAGTTTGCTATCTTCCATATATAATGATACACCTTGAAAAAGAAAACCCTTTATGTGAAAGATATGAATCACTTACGACCGAACGGATTTCTGGGAAACGGAAAAAATGATGTATTGGTAGATTGGAGTTCAAGTTTATTACCCTTGGTGCTTGTTCAAGCATGTCATACCATTTTCAGCTGGATAGAAGACTCGTTATTCAAAAGACTGAGTAAGTTAACGAGTTGGTTTCCAGCGAACTTGGCTGCTGATGGTCCTCCTAAAATACATTAAAAACAAATAAACAATGATAACAAACACTTGCGCACTACAAGAGATACTTAATGCATTTAGGGCGGTAATTTACAATTGTTGGATTCGCATTTTTACATGATTGTGTAGACTGCTAGCAGTCCCTCTCTCGATAGTCGAGCGGGCGAGCATTACGCGGGCGATATCGGCGAGCCAACGAGCGAGGGCTTGTTCGTTCGCTCCAGTCTCGCCGAGCTTGTCAGTTTCGTGATCGATAAGCTCGCCCGCTCGACTGACTGAAAAATGACGGCTAACAGTCTAATGATGGTGTGGCTAACAGTCTGATGAGACGTCTGATGATTGTGTGGCTAAGGTTGCCGAAGCTGAAGGCTGCGATCATTACAAACAAACGTTTTTAAATTACTCCTAAAGTTGGTTACCTTCAATTAAGATTATTATTAATTGTTTTATTGTGAATTTAAACAGTGATTAAACGTTTCGGATTTAACTATTCACCACAGATATCTTCTCCCACACAAACAGTTGACATAACAACAACACTTAGAATTTAACCTAAAATTTAAAAGGAAAAAGAAGTTTTGCAGTTATGCAGTATAGTCATGTAACTTTAATGTATTTACACAGAAGCTTATGTTTTTTTTAAGTGAGTTGATAAGCTGGTAAATTGGCCGCCACCCTAAGTTATCTCATCAACTCAGTTGATAAAACCATATGTTGGTGTTTCACCGACGCAGCACCACAGTTTCATTAGAAACTAACCCCTTTATTTTTAACTCGTGAATACGCGAACCGTAATGAACAGGTTATCGCTGACGGGGACAGATATGCAAATGTTCACTTCTTCACTCCCTCCATCACTCGGCTGTAAACTGTTGGTGACGTAATATTTTAAACTAGTTTTTTTCAATGATGATACTGCAATGGTACAGGCAACCCTTCATCAACCTTTTAAAATTATTGATCTTTCATTGTTTGTAACTAACTGAATAGAGATGATTACTTACCAGACCAAGCAAGATGACCTAGGTCCTTGACTGCTAATAGTGGCAAATAGAAAACGTAAAGAAGGAAAACGAAAGTCAGTCATGCAGGATGACAAGACCTTGTCAACAGGTTTAAGTCAGGGTCTTCTCAAGAGCTTGAAAGGCCCCTGTCTGAGAAAAAACTCCGATATTACATCACTGTTACAAAGAGCAACTCTATTAACTTGGAAGTGGAGTAATAAACATAGTATCAATCGAAGGGCTGGGAGCTTAACCGTTCTATGTCGAATATTGACACTTTTTACTCACAAATTGTGTTTTTTGAGCCGAGGCCGAGAAAACACTTTCTCGCTAAAGTAATAATGACAGATTCATTTCACTTAAAGTTAAAGAGAAACAATAATCCCAAATTAAAAGATCATAGTCATCATATACTTTTTCAAAAAAGACAAAATACATTTTGACAAAACAAAATACATAAGCACCCTATATGTGGGATATTTTTTGTCGAATTGAATCGAACATTAACTAGCCATTATTTTAGCAACAGAATGCTTTTGTGAAAACTCGGCATAGGACGATTATGCCTCCAGCCCTTTTATTCGCATCATTATTCATTACTGTATTTGTTTTGTACCTTGTGTTCTTTCAGAAATGTTTGACAAACAAGCAAGCTTCTTTGTAGCTATCAAAATGTCTCTCTCGAATAAATTGTCATCAACCAAAGCTCCTACATCTTCCAAGTGGCTGGCTGCGGAGAACAAAGCATTGCTTTCAGAAGCCTGGTGACAAGCCACTTAAGGAGTACATACCCGAACTGGTTCTCTGACTAAACTGATTGACAGGCAGATAGCTATTACGCGCTCATCATGTCTTGTAAAGTAAAGATTAGTTTCAAGTGTACATTTTAACAAACGTAATTTAATCTACTAGAGAAACAATCTCACCACCCATTGGCGTGGCCAACAGGACTATGATGTACCCACTTGTCAGTAGTATTTCTTATTTTCTTCATTTTTAATTATAAATGTGTTTTTACTATCCAGGCTGTCGATAGGTTTCTTTTTTATCTCACATTCCTCCAATATTATTTTGTTTAGCAGGAGTTGGTCTTTGCATCCATAGCTTCCCCTTAAGTCCTTTTAGTTCTAATGGTAATTAAAAAATGTGCAAGTCCTTTAACTTAGTTGATAAAATCAAATTTTCGTGAAGACTTTGACGTGTTAACTTTTAGCCGTAATTTTACTAAAACTGCCCAGGCGTGGGTAAAACCTCCCTCATTTTGCATCGTGTGGGAATGAAATATAAATTAAGACATCTTTCAGTAAAGTCACGCCTAGTCACGCCCAGCATTTATACCAGAACTTCTAAAGGTGTTTTGGATAAAGCTATAAAGAGTCTATAAAGTCATGTTTTTTTTTTCAATGAAGTAAGCCAGAGACCACGATTTAACAGCAGTGATAAGACAAGCCAGGTAGAAGCGACACTAAAAGCTCCGATCAAATGGTATATTATAGTCGATGATAGATAGAGAGAGAGTTTTGATCCAATTTATCATCTGCTGTAGTAAAATTGACTATTATGCTTGCGATCAAATGGTGCATGATAGGACATGATAGTCGATGATAGTTGGTTATGACAAAAGTCACTTGAGCAAAGTCGCCCACTGACTTCTTGCCTGACACACAGCTGCTAATCCACGGTGATCGGGCCTCGAAAGAGACTGTTAACTTTTCGTTTTCATTCAGTTAATAAATATATAACTGAGCCCGTTACTTTAGGAGGCAGCAACTGAACGAAAAATGATAGTCAACCATCACGCGCTCGGTCAAACGATCAAAACTATCATCACTGACTATCATGAATGGAACATGATCAAAGTGAATGATAGTTCGTGTTCAGACGGGTGCGCGATTCAATGAAGATCATCAACTATCATGCACAGTTTGATCGGGGCTTTAAAACGATTTATTTACAATAGCTGTAACACATAAGCGCCGTATAAGCTTATTAATTTTATCTCTTAGTTGGTCCTTTATTTAGCTGACTCAAATCTCTCAGTGGTAAACCAACTACAGGAAATAAAAGTGGACCCAACTCGTGTTCTCCTTAAAACGAAATACATCATTCTTAGCCTATGTCGTGTATTGTGTTTTGAAAATACTATAAAATCTTCATTTTTTTAATAAACCAATTTTTATTTATACACTTACACAATGATATTACAGATTCAGTTTCAATTTTCTTTGCTTACAGTTAACAGGTAGAAGGCATTATGATTAAGGCTTACTTAGATACGGTGTTGCGATGACCTTTAGTAGCTCTTGGACTTACTTACAGTTCACTAAGTAATAAGTATCATCATAACATTTAGCATGACATTACAAATAAAAACACATAGCAGGGACATACAAGGCAAAAGCCAGAAAGAGAAAATGGTCTAAATGAAATGAAAAAGTAAAAAGCCGAGGTAAAAACAGTTTTCGCGGAACGCAATGGGAACCACTGATTCTTTGTTGCGAAAGCCGATACAGTTAAAGAAGCTTTAAGCCTTCAGCTCGTTTTGCCAGTAATTAAAATTCTTTAGTACTTACCACCAACATTCGTTCGCTCTTTGAATTCTTGAAAACCTGCTTTAAATTTTTTAGAAACCCAATCCATGTTGGCAAAATGTTGTTAATTCTATAGATCGAGCAGTCAAACAACGAAACGAATAACGTCATAATGGAGGCAAAGCCAGCTGCCCCCCGACTTATTTAGATGCAGACAAAACTTATATATCAGTGAAAGTGCTATGCACATAAAATTATCAATGTCCCGTTTCGTTATTTATTATAACTATTGTCGTTTCCAAGAGATCTGTATGGTAGCAAACTGGCGCATTTCAGATTTTTGGACAAAACATGTTTCAACCGTTATAACGTTACACTTAAGTTAAACTACATGGACATTTGCTTTGCCTTTTCTTTTTTTTTTTAAACAAACAACTATGATACTTTAACCGGCTTCAACTTTTTAAAACATGAAATGCTTTTCTTTTGTATTTTTCAATAATCTATAGACAGGAAGCCATGTAGGAAACAGAACAGTCTTTTATACCAAAATCAGTGAAGTTGACTCTCTTAGCTTTCAAGAAAGCACGCGCATAAGAATTTATAGATTCCACAGAAGTCAAATTGTCAACGTCACCTTGTTTCGATGAATCGACTGATATTCGAGAAATTTCGACGGGTGGTGCCGGAATATTACTTCGCGCTCAGAAAAGTATTTTAGTGTTTCTGAGAAAGCTCACAGTTCGCACGGAAGGATAAACTTTAATTTTTTGCGTGTCTGCTGATATGATCCGGGTAAACAATAATAATATCAGCTAAGTTTTGTTAACTCTCTAAAAATAGCGACCAAGAGGTTGTCATGTATGCATACAGCTGTTTCGAGAAAGGTTGTCGGAAAAAAGCGCAAAAGTGCACGCGACAATCCCGAAAAATAATATGGTATATGATCAATGAATTTTAATAAGTCAAATAAATACATGAAACCCGCGATGCCTCGTCCGTACAGGGACGATCTTAGATGGCGGGCCATTGGGATAAATGAGTTTTTAGGATATAACGTGGATGACTACCCACAATACCTTTCTGGATTGTCGCGTGCACTTTTACGCTTTTTTCCGACAACCTTTCTCGAAACAGCTGTATACGTGAGGCTACACTCTCTTTGCCATGGAAGGAGTTTTTACAACGCACGAATTTTCATTGCGCTGCGATTTTGACTAATTTATCTTAAGTGTATTCTAAAGACTTGCGTACAAATTTCAGTTGATAATAATAAAAAAACACTTCCCAACAAAACATCCACATTCACCTAGAGTCCCAGTATGTCGCAGACTCGGCACAGAATGCCGCTTAACTGACCGTCAGAATACAAATATGAAACTTAGAAAGTATCATTTTTAACGAAAAACTGATCTTTACGGCGGCAGGAAAATAAAGGATAAGGACAGGACAATAAACTAAAAAATGTGTTATTTTCGTGCGCGATATGGTTTGAAACACAAACCTTGGACGGGGGTTTAATCGAAAACAAAGTTGCTGACATCTCGTAAGTATGTTCTTAGCGATATACAACAGCTTCAGATAGCTTGGTACACTTCTTTGACTTCAACGTTGAATACGCTTGATTCAAGCGTATGATCTTCAAGACTGAAGGGGGAAATTCCGAATCCGATTCATACCGAGACTTTGACGGATTCCTCAAGACTAACGCTGAGTCCGAAAACAGATTTCTTCTTGGTATGGTAACGACAGCGCGCATGTTTTTTGAACTTTTTTGTTCAACTATTTTGCAGTTAGTCAGTGTCTGCCGCTTTCTTGGCCTTATCATCTGTAATGGTTGCTTGGAGGCGAGTGAGGCGAACGACAACATTTCTGAGGGGGTGGCTGGGTGTCCGTGCTCGATACGTTTTCTCAGTTTAGCTGTCTCACTGCAAGAATTTTGTTTGCGTGATTGGTCCCATGACTTGACTGTACCGGCTGTACTGTCCGTTGTTCAGTCAAAACAAGTCGACAAACTCTCTGCTGACATAAAAAAAAACCATTTAAATGAGAAAGTCTACGACACATAAAAATATTCAAAATCTCACTTTTGTAAGAGAAAAATCAGTTACTTTCCCTGAGTGAGCCTGAGTGAGCACATAGGCATTTTGTATGCGCATGCGCGAGAGGAATTGGAACATTGAGCCACTGTGCCATTTGTTATTTTGAGCGCGCTTCCGCGGGTTTTCAACTGGGCGATCTACGCTTTTAGAAAGATTTTTTCAAGACAGATGAAAGAATATAACAAGTTTGCATACATCTCTAACACTATGGATACTCGTGGTGTTTGCTGGGACTTCGGGTGAGGATATTTGAATGATCAAAGTGCGAACAGAACGAGAAAAAAGCCCGAAGAAGTGGAGTTTGACATTTGATTTACCGAAGTTCAAGATGTTCACATTAGAAAGCAAACGATGAAGGTTAGTCTTAAGATGCTGAAGCTTTATTGTTATGAATCACGAGTTTGTATATTGAGACGATCGTCGGATACACGATCCCATAAAAGAAGGGAATTTGGAATTTGAGCTTATTTTACTGCAACTTCGAAGTAAATTTGCATAAAGTTTCCGGTGGCCCCCAAGCTTCAAATCACTTCAAATAACATTGTCTTTTCTTTCTCTTTGCAGTCGCTTAGGACTCTGAGCTTTAAAAAATGTTCCAGCTTTAGGATTGAAATGCTCTTACTACAACCTTTGGCGAATTTTTATTCGGGAGGTTTTGGCGGATTTTCCAAGTCTTGGCTCACAACAAGCTTTGGTCTTGTTGTTCTCCAAGTCTGTTGTGCAAGGTAGGTGTCATCTATTTTTGCGACGGTTATAGTCTCGTTTCATTTCACTTCGACTTTGGCTTATTTTTTTCCGTGTTTTAGTGGGAATTTTTATAATTGCCTTTTTTGTCTTTAAGTGCTAACTTGAGTAAAAACTTAAGTAGAACTTATTTATTTCACGGTCCCCCAAATCCCACACCACAGTCAGTTCGTTGTTTATTTATTTGTCTTTCGCTCTACCCAGTTTATTTATCCCAGAAAAATGCGTGCCCCTTTCTTCATGAGGTCAAACTGCTGCCGTTTTCTGTTTGTACATGTAGTTTTCTAAACGAATGGCGTCAGCTTTATTCTATCGATTCGTGTTTATTTCATTAGCATGCTTCTGCCTTGCAAACTGAATTTGGAGTCAAATATAAGCTCACAGACTAACTTTAGCAAACCTGCTCTGGTTCCACAGATATGAGACGAGTGACACAACAAATGCAAGAATACTAAATTATTAAATTGTTAATATTCTACAGTTTAAAATGGACGTTGGTTTACAACGTGTGTATTTTTTAACCCCACAGAGGAATGCAAATCAAATTAAAGTTCGAACTGAATTGACAATTAGTTGTATTTGTTTAAAGTCATACGTTTGTACAAAGGAAACGTTATGTAACAAAATTTCCAGCACATAAAATATATGTATTTCTATTGCTGCAAAGATATTGACAAATTGGGAGCTTCACCACAAACACAAATGACTTATTATACAGATGTAGGACAGAGGGCTGTTTAGGAAAGGTTCCTCAGACTCTCACGTTTACTTCTATCAATCTATGCCTGATGCTCACACTGTCTGTTTGTCATTTTTACCCTAATGAAAACTGGAACACCTTTTGGTCCTTTTCGTTGTATTGGTAATGTCTTGTTTATAATTCTTCAAAATGTTACAATTCAAATTTGTGATTTGCTCTTGCAACAACTCCATATACTGAAGTACATACTATGGAAATGCAATATTTCTGTTATAATATTTATAACAGAATAAATATATATTAATATTTATTTTGGCCAAAGTGGTAAGCATTACCAGGGATACGAAGTAGCAGCGTTTCAGGCAGGTGAACATACCGGTAATCGAAATTCTAAGTATTGCTCTACAGTATTCTAAGAAATTATTTAGTTTAAAGAAAATGCTGTAAATTGAGAGGATTAAAGGAATACAGTTGTCCAACAGATTTAAAAGAGTTCCATACTGAAGGTCTTCGAATCTTGAACGCTTCTTCATGACAGTATGTCGTATCAATGTCCAGCTCCCATAGACAGCCTCCAAGATTAGGCTTACCCGCCAGGGCTTAAGAGTATCTTCCAATTTACTTCTTGGGAAAATTGTTTCATATATTGATTTAGAAAATAGGATGAAATGGATTAAAAACATGTTCTCTGCTGTTTAGGGAGATGTGAAGTGGCCCGATAGTTGGCACAATGGACAAAATGGATGGCTGTCCAGTGATATTTTCAGGCAGGCTGTTATTGATGTGACTGTCATCAGCCTTAGTGGACAATGGATACGAATATCATTTGAAAGATGAAAATGTTCCTGCCGAAGAGTATTGGTCAACCCAGGATATACGATCTCCCTACAATAGAATTGGCCTCATAAAGAAAGTCAAACCTGTGCTCATTACTATATCACATGCAGTATCCAAGTCCTTCTTTGACTTCAGTCTGTACACTGTAGCTTGACAAAGTCCAATTGATGTAAATCGTCCATTTCCTGCATTGTTCTAACATTGCCACATCATAATGTTGATGGGTGTTGATTCTGTGTCTTTCAAGTTCAGGGTTATAAACAAATTCTGCTGTGAACCCATCAGGCATCACAGATGCATATGTGTTACTGATATTATGCATGCATGATGTAGATGTAATAATAACATACAAAATGACGCATTTTTTCTTTGCTCTTGTCGCCTGTCTGTTTGACATTGTATACTATGTAATGTACTGTGTCACAGTGTGGAGAAATTAAATGCTGATCACTTGAAAATTTAAAGGGTGTTTAACACCCATAGTCAACCAAAGTTTAACAATAAAGTGCTTTTAAGCCCAGTTCAGATGCCAGACTTTTTGCAAGCCAAAGCAAATACCTTGAATTAAGTACATGAAAAGTTTGGCATCTGAATCAACTGTTTGATTGAATATTTGACTGTGGACCGGGTTTGAGTTAGAAACCAAAATTTCACGAGCTGAATCAACCGCATAATTAATTATTAAATGTAATTTGGAGCAAGGATTGATTTTTTTTATTAGATAGTATTTTATTGATTTGAATAAAGTTCAGCTCATGAAAAGTTTGGTGAATGAACCAGGCTTTAAAAATAAAATGTAAAATATATGTCAAGTTATTTTTAATTTCATATCACCATCTGAGATAATGGAGATTTTTCAATAAAAGTTCAGGGTGTCAATGTTAGAGTAAGCTGAAATTTCCCTCTGTACAATTTTCAGTTTTTCAAGTTAAAACTGATTGTCTCTTAACCAAGCTGTCTTAAGATCAGTAAAGGTTATCTCTTAGGGGAGCTGCTCCTGTGTTTTAAATAGCTGATAGAAAAAGCATGAATGCTAGCATTAATTTTGAAATATATTGAGGTGAAACAAATCAGTTGTAAGAGGAATAAACTACAAATCCCAGCATTGTTATTGCTATTGCAGTTTGTTCTCCCATCCCATTGGTCATCATGCAATTCACATATTATTATTACTATTTAATTAAGCGATTAGTGGGGTGAGCATGGCCAGGGATATTCTTCTTTTATCTTGGTAAATTCAATCAGGTTATTAGCTACCTCCTTAAAAACATTGCAGGTCGCAGCAGTTAAGAGGTGGCTAAATCAGGACAACATTGTTTGAGGTTATTATACTCTTCAATTTTAGATGTCCTTAAACTTGTGTCACTAAAAAGTTTTCTAATTGCCAACTGAAGGTAATTACAGCTGTCAGGAAAATATTTAAAGCAAATTATGCAAACAAGGTTTCTTACTCGCTGATAATATCTTTAATTTTTCCTCCATTTCTAAGAGTGTTTCCTTTGGAAAAACTAAAATCAGTGACACTCGTATTTTCGGTACTCCTACCCGCTGATTGAGTCATTACTGATAGAATACATTGTCATCGGAAAAAGAGGCACTTGAAATACTCAACTATGATTTAAAGACAGCACTTATGTGATGGAATGACTTTTCAGAGCGACGGTACTCTTTGAACAGCTCGCCTGCAGCGTTCACAAAAATATCTCTGTATTCCACTTGTCGAATTTGTTCCGAAACAACCCTCAAAATCATCACTGTACACGCTAGCATTTTGCTAAGAACTCTGTAGAGACTTTCTCTCACAAACCACACAACCATTTTTCGATTTTTTAACAGCAGACTCTAACACGTTACAAAACGAAGAGAAGAAAGATGATCAAATATTTTGTTGCGAAGACCGCCATTTTTTTTGGAGTGCGCGGAGCAGGCGCATACCAGCGGTTACTTTCATTAAATACTCTTGATGGAGCATGCGCAGACAAAATGCCCCTCTGTTGCCTGAGTGGCCTTTTTCGCGCCATTTCTCCTTGTTACCAGTCTCCCCGGTTCCTCCGGATCAAACACAGCGATCGAGCAAATATGGTAGAATATGATGTTAAAAGTTGTCGATAAATAGGGGGCATTTCTTTAGTTTTTATATGAGAAGATTGTTCCTCAGAAATGGATCTTTCAGTAGACGACTCTCGTGCCCTTAACTTATGGCAGAGATTGTATTTTAACGCCCAGTCATCAAATGCAAGTGGTTTCTCCATAGCGGACGCCTGGCGAAGGTTGCTCATTCAACTTCACACTTGGAAGAAAAGGTTTGTAGGCGCAATAAATTTACTTATAAGTTAAGTTAATGAAATCCAGAAAACTTTATGGAATAAGAGGAACCAGACCCCTGTGACCAGGGTAGGAAACAGAGGCATAGTTAGACTTTTTCGACTGTACACACCATCCGTTTTTTAAAGCGCTGATACAAAGGAACCCCGCCTTACGGCCACCTCGGTAATACGGTCATCTCGTTACGGCCATTTTTTTTTGTCCCGGAAAAACGGCCATACATTTTCTTATAAAAAAAACCCGTTAATGCGGTCACCCGTTAATACGGCCAACGGCCACAATTTAAAATCCCAAACACTAGAATCCTTTATAATTTCACCCCGTTGATACGGCCACTCGTGCTAAATTTAGAAAACCAAAGAACCTGTGACATGTCAATTTCATCAATCATTGATTTGCTTGGTAGTCAAACAGCCGATTTATTTTTACAACACTGTTACAACGTAAGCAACACTTCTCCTGGCCTGTTTTTATTCTTGACGCTAACATCTACTTGGGCAAATTGCAGAGCGATTAAGTCATTGTGCTTTCATCACAAAGTGAATACTGAGTGAATTTTCAAGCGGTTGTTTATTAAACCGGCCAAATTATTAAAAGAGAAAAAGACTGTAGTTGTTCATGGAGTGCTAATGTGATTTATTTGTCATTACCGCCCTTTAGTCGTGGATTTTGACCCTTCCCGTAAATACGGCCGCCCCGTTAATACGGCCAATTTATTTTGGCCCATCAGTGACCGTATTAACGGGGTTCCACTGTAGCTGATAGTGATGTTACACGGGACGATTCGCAACGACGATTTTTAGCGCAACAAAAGGTAAGATTTCCATATTACCCCATTCATTTAATTATACATGTATGCGCTTTTGTTTTTTTTAGCCATTCTATTGTTTTGGCTTTTGTTTCCTTTTGAAGAACTGTATGAATAAATAATGTATGGGGTTATACGGAAATCTTTCCCAACAAAATTAATATGCACTTATTGACTAAGTGGGGGGGTCGGATGGAAAAATATTTGGCTCGAAGTCATGGCATACGGACCGAGCGCAGCGAGGTCCGTGTGCCATGACCGAGTGCCAAATATTTTCCCATCCGGCCCGACCAATTATATGACCAATTAAAGGGCTGAGAGCATATCCAGCCTATGTGACTTTTTAGACCTTTTTTTCATTTTTTCTCACTCAGAATAGCCTCATTTTATAGTACAACGAATAATATCACAAGCCCTTGTCGAATTTGCACTAACCCTAAGGAATTTGACCAATTTCACCTGAAAGAAGCAGAGTTCTGGCCCTCCAGTGCTTTGACTGTACATTCAGAGCGCAATTTCGAAGCCATTTCAAAGCAGTTTGGCCATAAGAATACGCGACTGCAATACTTCTGACCAGTGCCAACAACCTGAACGAAAATACCGTTATTTACGCACGCCTGGCTCGCTTATCTATCGTGAGCTCACTATGGCAACACATCGCCTCTGTAGCGTGTGTGTAAGCCAACGTGTATGAGGCCCGTCCGGTGATTGAAAGACATCATTAAGTCCGGAAATCAGGCTCTGTTTACAATCACCCATTCTCCAGGTTTACTATGGTCAATCTCTCCCAACATCTCCAGCTTCCTATAATATTTAAATTTTAGTGATTGCATATGCAGCTAAAGACTGTGTGAAAAAATTTCTGTATAGCCTGCTTGCTGGGAGCACTACAAGTTACAGTAGTTGAGAAACTTGTGCATGGTTACCCTGTCAATGCACAGTTAACATGAGAAATTAGCACTGTCCTGTACATGCCTGTCATGTATGAGGTCTCAAGGAGACTGCAAGCGCAAAGCAGTTGTTGATTAGTCATCTATATTATATCAGTTTGATAAAAATACTAAATTTGACAACACTCTTACCACCTAATCCACTCCATTTACTTGGCAATCTCTTTCCTTTTCCTTTGCAAAATTTAGGTTTTAAAAAGTACATGTACACGAGTACTACAGTTTGATAATAATAATTGTTTTTTTTTTGTGTGTGTGTGTTAGAACTGAGTGCATTTGTTAGTGCATTTGTTAACATCGGTATTTATAATTGGGTGTTAAATTGAATTAGGATAGGTAAGATTTATTTTAAAAAGCAATATTCATATTGTTCTGGTATATATCTTTTAATTAGCAACAAGATATCCTACCAGCTTTATACAAGGCTATTACAAACATTTGAGGCTCACTACTGTCAAGTTGTTGATAATCAGGAACCAGCTGGTAAAGGTATGCATGCAAGTCTGTGTATAAATCTCGTCTCTTCTCTCTCTTATACACAAGATCAATCCAGATTGTTGTCTGGAATATCCTTTTTGTCCTGTACTTTTTTGGTCAACATGACAGCAGCTGATCAAACAACGTAGACCACTATAATAGACGTCAATGCCATGTGATGCTACAGTGTATATACAGGATCTTGCAGATACACAGAACTTTTTTTATATAGGGTCTACATGTAGGTGCTTAAGAATGTTAAGGGGAGTTGATAATATTTTAATTTTCCTTTTAAACTTTCCTAAAAGGAGAGTGATTTGCTCATTTTACATGTACTTGTGGAGATTTGACTTGTTTAAGTATTTTGTATTAAGTGGCACCTAACAAAATTCGATAAATTTCTTTTAAGTCAAAATTTTACTGCTAAATAGTGTTTCATTTCTCTGTTTTGCAATTGATTATCAAGAAACTACAAACACAATTCCTACATATTCTTTCAAATCAAAATTTTACTGCTAAATAGAGTTTCATTTCTCTGTTTTGCAATTGGTTATCAAGAAACTGTAAACACGATTATATTGTTTAGTTAAACAGTTGAAGGAAAATATTATATTCAAACTTTCGGTGATATTTGGAGTGAAATCTTTGCTTTAATGGAACTTTACTGACAATTTTTAAAAAGCATTTAAGACATGCAGGCATGTTTAGTTGGTGTGAATGATCAGAGTTGTGGTGTTACACGAGCCAACCGCGAGCCCGAGTCAACCTCGAGTCACGAGTCAACCTCGAGTCAAGCCAAAAATTAAAAAAATATATATATATATGAATATATAAAAATTATTGTAGGAAAAAAAAAATGAATATATGAATATATAAAGATATTACGGTGGCCCACAACTGTCACGGCAAAAGCAGAACGCTCACGGCAAAAGCAAAAAGCTCACGGCAAAAGTAAAAGGCTCACGGCAAAAGCAAAAAGCTCACGGCAAAAGCAAAAAGCTCACGGCAAAAGCAAAAAGCTCACGGCATAACGGCTCACAAAATAATTTTTCACAAACTCTGTTACATGTAAAAATATAATATTATGAAAAAGGTAGGGAAATATCATTATGAAAATTTATCGAGTATTCGAACGTACAGACTGCGTGTTCCCACGAGCGGTGTCACTAAGAGAGAAATGAGTCGGCATTTGCACGTCTGCACCAGCCGAATAATATATTAACGACATTAACAGACTCCCTTGAAACTTTTGAACAAAGATGGGATATACTCCTGTGAGTCAAATAGGTATTTACATGGAAATTCTACGAAAGCCTGGACTCCCGTTCAAATTATTCGCAGTGGTTTAATTTTAGTCGTACGGGACTGTACGCCGGCTGGCTGGTATTAGCTATTCATAGGGGTAATTCCAGTCTGTGAGTTCCAATGCTCGAGGAATTTTCAGAATAATATTTACCTATATATACTACCTTATTAATAAGATTATTTATATTTTTAACAGAGTGTAAGAAATTCATTTCGCGATTATTCAACCTTCTTTTAGTCTTGTATTTATAGTCTTTGAACGAGAGGTTGCGTGACATTTAAATACTGTGAGTTCAGTAAACAAATTCTCAGTGGCGAGAAATGAGTCGTTCGCGTAGTGTACACAGACTTGGCAAATTAGTCTGAATCAAATCAACAACGCTCACTAGAATCGCTTAATGCATCTTAACAAAGACATCATATTTTGGATTGGCAAGAATAAGTCAGATTACATGGAAATTCTACGAAAATTCTGGACTACCGTATGAATAGCAGATTGTCCAAAAAGTCCACGTACAGGTGCGAAGCTTCAGTTGTCTTTCATATCTCAAATATATTTTTTCGGGCTGTTTACCACTGTGAGACCATTTAGACAACAAGAATTATGATAAAAAAAAGTATAGAGAAAAAAAAGGGGAAAAAACATGTTTTTAAACTGCTGTCAGCTTTTTGCTCTTGCCGTGAGCTTTTTGTTCTTGCCGTGAGCTTTTTGCTTTTGCCGTGAGCTTTTTGCTTTTGCCGTGAGCCTTTTGCTCTTGCCGTGACAGTTGCGGGCCACCGTAAGTAAATATATTGATATATTCATATATATTTTTCCTACAATATATATTCATATATATTCATATATATATATTTTTAATTTTTGGCTTGACTCGGGGTTGACTCGTGACTCAAGGTTGACTCGGGCTCGCGGTTGGCTCGTGTAATGCCACAACTCAAATGATCATGGTCATCTGATTTAAAATGTAAGGTGATTACCATTTGTAAGACTGGCCAGCTTTCCACAACAGCAACTCAGTTAAATTTTAAATGGCAAATGATAATAATTTCAAAGAACTGGTTCTATTAGTCCTTTCTGACAAATGCATGGTTATTGCCTTTAGACCGTTTACATCTTTCAAAGACAACACAAAAATAATAGTGGGGTGAAATTTATAAGAGCCATACTGTTGCAACATAGATAATATGCTGCATCCATATTGGTTTCATGATAACAGAGACTTAACCGGTCACATGACTCATATGTAGTATACCATGTACATATAATCATTACTCACACAGTTACTAAAAGAATTCCTAATTCAAACTTATTGAACATGCTTATAATTATACACTAATCTTATACTTGCATACTTTTGTGCTAGGTTTGAACAATTTTGCTGAAACAGTGTTAACTCTTGCCTCTGGCTGTCGGAATGGTAAGTTAAGGTGTCACAATATTTTATAATTTATATTAATAGTGGTCATGATATGGTAAGTGAAATGCTGCCCTATTGCAAATGTTGATGTTATTGCAGTCAATACTTGAAACGTATTGGTTCAGTTTTTTTGCTCTGGTGAGCTATACACTTTTCAAATTGAACAGATTTTTTGTATTGTACATTTGGATTAAGATGCTTGCCCTGGCAAATTTGTACCTCTTTTATAGTAGAAATATTGGATTTTCTTTCATTCGAGAGGCACCAAACTTCCCACGCAAAATCACTCTAAAGAGGTTAATAGGGGTGGCAAATGGTACCTTAAAAAACATGGGTCTTGGAAGATTTTGGCCCAGTCTTGAAGTTTTGTTTGGTAGATGCTATTTCTGTGCACGGAGTGTCAGAGTTTTTTTGTTCCAAGGTCTCGGAGTCTAGGATAATTTTGTCTAGCATTTTAAAATCTCAGAATTTTGACTGAACAAATAAATTTGTATTTATTTATTAGATATCATGTTTGGTCACCAAAATATGCACACAAAATTATTATACATACCGTAAAATCTCTATTAAGCCACCCCTCTCAAATAAGCTCCCCCCCCCCCTCTAATAAGCCACCCCCCCTCTTATAAGCCACCCCTCTTTAGAAGAAGAAATTTATTAAGCCACCCCACCCCTCCCCCTTAAGAAAAAATACACTGCATGTGAAATGAAGTACAGTACAATGATTTATTCACCTCTTGGAAGTGCAGTTTGTAACATGATTGTATCATTGATTGGACGAATGCTTTACATGTAATCATGTGTGACAAGACTGTAGGCATCGATTGAATGCGAAATGACAGCGATATTCAAACTAAAACCATGCTGCATTTTACTAAATCAATGAGCCCCCCCCCCCCCCCCTTTTATAAGCCACCCCTTGAAAGTACTTTGCTTGCTTCATGTCTATTTATATTTTTTGTTTCAATTTTACAGATAGTCAGAATTGGAGCTCAGGTTTGTCCATGGACAGTGTTCAAAACCTGCCTATTTACAATTCTCTCTTGGCCAGGGCAGCGGTAATGCCTACTGCTTTATATTTGACTGTGTACATTAGAAAATGTTGATCCTGACTGCATTGCACCCAAACTATAGCCATAGCATTTCATACAATTACATTTCAGAATCATTTCTTACCATATTTCAACTACTGTTTTACTGTATTTTTCTGTCACATCAGGGTCACCAAGTGTTGCACTCCAGGTTAAAGGCTGCGGGTTTATTTCCAAAACACTCTTTACCTTAACAATCGAGGGAGTACATGGTTCTTTTGACATCCTATATAATGCTTGGGGATAAACCCAGTCCTTTCTCTTCTACTCAGACTTTAGCCAGAAATTGAAAAGTGGGCATCCTGAAGATATTTCCCATCATAAATTTTTGAAGGGTAAGGTGCGATTTTCATGAATTTCTTCAAAAAGTGGGCATCCATGGGATGCCTGGACACTGCTGGCTAAAAGCTTGCTTCTACTCACTACATATCTACAGTATTAAAATAAAGCACTGCCTTGTATTGTATTGTGGTAAGGAATTATTCTCTTAATAAATTAACACATCGATCAAGGAAATTTAGTTCTTGTGTAAAAAACTTTTATGAATTAATATTCATCTGTTGACAGAATGCCACCAAAGAACAAGCCACAGAAAAACATTTTCAAAACAAAACATTGTCCATACCCACAGCATCTGCATCTAGATCTGCATATCATCAATCATCTGTTATTAGAGAAGGCAGGAACTCTGAGGCTGATATAAAGTCGATTGACAATGTGGACTTAACCTCTGCCCATTCAAGTAATTTAAATACAACGATAAAGGGGAATGATATGCAAAGCATTGGGAAACATACTGCAGGGATGCCATCATTAAATACTGTGCTTCAAACCCAAGAAGAATTGTCTTTTGAAAGCAAAAAATCACGGATTCAGCACAGAATCGGTAGAGAAGCTTTGCCAGTTGGTGGGTATGTGGTAAGTGTTACTCTTGTAATAATTACGGTAATCTTTGATGTTTCACTTGCAGTACCACACTGACATCGTAATGTTTTATTTTACCTAAAAGCCATTGCTATGTCTATTTTCAAATATATCTTTCTTTAAAGTTTGTCATGTTTGAGAAAGAGCAATGGAAGGACTTTTCTGCAAAAAAGGGTGTATCACAGTTTTGGACAAAGTATAGGGAAAAAGGCTCTAAACTCTTAAATTTTGTCATTGCAGATACTAAACGTTCACTGAATTTGAATCAAAATTTAACAAAAATATTGACACATTCACAAACAAAAACATTTTATTAAAAAATCAGGCTACTATGTGTAATTTTAATAGTCATTAATTGCATCTTTAAAAATGCACATCTGTTGACATGATCAGCATGGATCTCAAATAAACAGAATATCCTCAAATATAATTTGGGGCATTTATTCAAAGATGGTTTAAACTACTGTAGTGACATCAGCATAAGCATAAATGGAAGCACATGTTCATACTCAGTCACCTACATCTGAAGGATGTGTATATTACCTACTTGTAAAGTGTCTGATCAGATAGGTGCTTTGGAAGGTGTGATCACTATAAGTACCCACTTGTGGAGGGAGGGATCAGTTATTGTCTACTTTTGCTGGATGTGATCAGTTACAACTGTAGGTGCTTTTTCTGGTGGGTGTGATCACTTTGCCAACTTGTGGAAGGTGTGGACAGCTATTTTCTACTTTTACAGGATGTGATCAGTTAGTACCAACTACTGAAGAATGTGATCTGTTGTAATGTAGTTGTGGCTCATCAGTTCATCTGGCCAAATATTTATTCTTTACAGCCCTATTCTAAAGACCACTAGTTCTTTTCCACAAGAAAGAATGAACAAAACGTCTCTTACATTGCATAGCTAAATACAATATGGTGGCCACGATGTTCTGAATTTTTCTCTTTTGCTTCGTTTTTTTAACATCAAACTACAAAATCTAACTATTGCCGAAGCAATAGGTGTGACTTCTTTAAGTCAGCATCTTGCTTCCTGGAGTCTATAAATTGAAAAAAAAATATACATTGTTTTGATCTTTTTTTTATTGCATAAAAATGCATGAGTACGGTAAACGTGATCCCAAGCATTAATTCAGGATTTTGTGTTTCATTGAAAAAATATGCAAATGGCATTTTTTTGCATTCATTCAGGAGTTGATTGTACACTTCTTGGGAATTCCGTAAATTTCTTACATTGTGTAACAATTCATTCATGTCATTGTAATATTATCAGGAGGTTACAAGTACTTACTGCGACAATTCCAGATCAAAGGGAAATTCTGGAATAAAACGGAAAGCAACAAGTCCCTGTCTGGGTAAGTGAATTATTAAGAAAAAGAAACATACCTTTATTCCTCTTCTGTATACAGTGTAGCTCCTCATTCTGGATACTATAGTATATTATTCATCAATGAATGGTTTTTTAATTACAATGTACATTCACTTTCCAGTCCTTAAGAGTAAATGGAAATATATATGTATTATTCATTTATTAATAATTTATATATCTATTTATTTAAAGGTGGTGATGGTGTTCTCCCTAATGGGGCCTTCAAAGGATCAGATAATAATCATGACACTGTTGTTCATAACAGGACTTTTCAATCTAATCAGTTGATGAGAAGTTCCACTCATGTTGAGGTACAGTATAGACCCTATTCATAAATGGCGGCCAATTTATTTATTCTTTTATATTCATGCTAATCAGCCCAACTAGCCTCATTTTAGAGCAAAAATTCTTTTTAATTTTGCACATGCTAACGAGGCTAGTTGGGCTGATTAGCATGAATATAAAAGAATAATAAACCGGCCGCCATTTATGAATAGGGTCTATATACAGGAGTTTGTTTTAATTTCAAATTGTTACATTTCTCTTTTGAAAATTATGTGGAAATTAAAGAATTGCAAGAATCTTTTAAGTTGGTAAATTGAATACTCACAACATCAGCTATCAAAGTCATAAGACTGAAGTTGACATCAAATTCTATGGTTTTGTTTCTAATTATTCCATAAAGATTAAAAACACTAGAATTTGAAACTTATTTATAAAAAGCATTGAATAGTGTGATAGAAATTGAACCTACACTGTACATGTATGACCTTTACCTTCCTGAGTTTCGAAAGACTTGTAGTGAGTTAGGCCATATACATGTACTGTAGGTTCATATACAATGTACATGTATGAGATGCATCCTGCACACTGCTGGGATCAGCAATGTCTAAAGCATCATGTGAGGTGACAAATAAAGAAAGCTGGTTAATGTAAAGCTTGGTAATGAATATGAGAAAGATGTAATGTTCATCATGTGAGGTGACAAATAAAGAAAGCTGGTAAATGTAAAGCTTGGTAATGAACATGAGAAAGATGTAATGTTCATCATGTGAGGTGACAAATAAAGAAAGATGGTAAATGTAAAGCTTGGTAATGAATGTGAGAAAGATGTAATGTTCATCATGTGAGGTGACAAATAAAGAAAGATGGTAAATGTAAAGCTTGGTAATGAATGTGAGAAAGATGTAATGTTCATCATGTGAGGTGACAAATAAAGAAAGATGGTAAATGTAAAGCTTGGTAATGAATGTGAGAAAGATGTAATGTTCATCATGTGAGGTGACAAATAAAGAAAGATGGTAAATGTAAAGCTTGGTAATGAATGTGAGAAAGATGTAATGTTCATCATGTGAGGCGACAAATAAAGAAAGCTGGTAAATGTAAAGCTTGGTAATGAATGTGAGAAAGATGTAATGTTCATCATGTGAGGTGACAAATAAAGAAAGATGGTAAATGTAAAGCTTGGTAATGAATGTGAGAAAGAGATGTAATGTTCATCATGTGAGGTGACAAATAAAGAAAGATGGTAAATGTAAAGCTTGGTAATGAATGTGAGAAAGAGATGTAATGTTCATCATGTGAGGTGACAAATAAAGAAAGATGGTAAATGTAAAGCTTGGCAATGAATGTGAGAAAGATGTAATGTTCATCATGTCAGGTGATCAATAAAGAAAGATGGTAAATGTAAAGCTTGGTAATGAATGTGAGAAAGATGTAATGTTCATCATGTGAGGTGACAAATAAAGAAAGATGGTAAATGTAAAGCTTGGTAATGAATGTGAGAAAGATGTAATGTTCATCATGTGAGGTGACAAATAAAGAAAGATGGTAAATGTAAAGCTTGGTAATGAATATGAGAAAGATGTAATGTTCATCATGTGAGGTGACAAATAAAGAAAGATGGTAAATGTAAAGCTTGGTAATGAATGTGAGAAAGATGTAATGTTCATCATGTAAAGTGACAAATAAAGAAAGCTGGTAAATGTAAAGCTTGGTAATGAATGTGAGAAGGATGTAATGTTCATCATGTGAGGTGACAAATAAAGAAAGATGGTAAATGTAAAGCTTGGTAATGAATGTGAGAAAGATGTAATGTTCATCATGTGAGGCGACAAATAAAGAAAGCTGGTAAATGTAAAGCTTGGTAATGAATGTGAGAAAGATGTAATGTTCATCATGTGAGGTGACAAATAAAGAAAGATGGTAAATGTAAAGCTTCGTAATGTATGTGAGAAAGATGTAATGTTCATCATGTGAGGTGACAAATAAAGAAAGATGGTAAATGTAAAGCTTGGTAATGAATGTGAGAAAGATGTAATGTTCATCATGTAAAGTGACAAATAAAGAAAGCTGGTAAATGTAAAGCTTGGTAATGAATGTGAGAAGGATGTAATGTTCATCATGTGAGGTGACAAATAAAGAAAGATGGTAAATGTAAAGCTTGGTAATGAATGTGAGAAAGATGTAATGTTCATCATGTGAGGCGACAAATAAAGAAAGCTGGTAAATGTAAAGCTTGGTAATGAATGTGAGAAAGATGTAATGTTCATCATGTGAGGTGACAAATAAAGAAAGATGGTAAATGTAAAGCTTGGCAATGAATGTGAGAAAAATGTAATGTTCATCATGTCAGGTGATAAATAAAGAAAGATGGTGAATGTAAAGCTTGGTAATGAATATGAGAAAGATGTAATGTTCATCATGTCAGGTGATAAATAAAGAAAGATGGTAAATGTAAAGCTTCGTAATGAATGTGAGAAAGATGTAATGTTCATCATTTGAGGTGACAAATAAAGAAAGATGGTAAATGTAAAGCTTGGTAATGAATGTGAGAAAGATGTAATGTTCATCATGTGAGGTGGCAAATAAAGAAAGATGGTAAATGTAAAGCTTGGTAATGAATATGAGAAAGAGATGTAATGTTCATCATGTGAGGTGACAAATAAAGAAAGATGGTAAATGTAAAGCTTGGTAATGAATGTGAGAAAGAGATGTAATGTTCATCATGTGAGGTGACAAATAAAGAAAGATGGTAAATGTAAAGCTTGGCAATGAATGTGAGAAAGATGTAATGTTCATCATGTCAGGTGATCAATAAAGAAAGATGGTAAATGTAAAGCTTGGTAATGAATGTGAGAAAGATGTAATGTTCATCATGTGAGGTGACAAATAAAGAAAGATGGTAAATGTAAAGCTTGGTAATGAATGTGAGAAAGATGTAATGTTCATCATGTGAGGTGACAAATAAAGAAAGATGGTAAATGTAAAGCTTGGTAATGAATATGAGAAAGATGTAATGTTCATCATGTGAGGTGACAAATAAAGAAAGATGGTAAATGTAAAGCTTGGTAATGAATGTGAGAAAGATGTAATGTTCATCATGTGAGGTGACAAATAAAGAAAGCTGGTAAATGTAAAGCTTGGTAATGAATATGAGAAAGATGTAATGTTCATCATGTGAGGTGACAAATAAAGAAAGATGGTAAATGTAAAGCTTGGTAATGAATGTGAGAAAGATGTAATGTTCATCATGTGAGGTGACAAATAAAGAAAGATGGTAAATGTAAAGCTTGGCAATGAATGTGAGAAAGATGTAATGTTCATCATGTGAGGTGATAAATAAAGAAAGATGGTGAATGTAAAGCTTGGTAATGAATATGAGAAAGATGTAATGTTCATCATGTGAGGTGACAAATAAAGAAAGATGGTAAATGTAAAGCTTGGTAATGAATGTGAGAAAGATGTAATGTTCATCATGTAAAGTGACAAATAAAGAAAGCTGGTAAATGTAAAGCTTGGTAATGAATGTGAGAAGGATGTAATGTTCATCATGTGAGGTGACAAATAAAGAAAGATGGTAAATGTAAAGCTTGGTAATGAATGTGAGAAAGATGTAATGTTCATCATGTGAGGCGACAAATAAAGAAAGCTGGTAAATGTAAAGCTTGGTAATGAATGTGAGAAAGATGTAATGTTCATCATGTGAGGTGACAAATAAAGAAAGATGGTAAATGTAAAGCTTGGCAATGAATGTGAGAAAAATGTAATGTTCATCATGTCAGGTGATAAATAAAGAAAGATGGTGAATGTAAAGCTTGGTAATGAATATGAGAAAGATGTAATGTTCATCATGTCAGGTGATAAATAAAGAAAGATGGTAAATGTAAAGCTTCGTAATGAATGTGAGAAAGATGTAATGTTCATCATTTGAGGTGACAAATAAAGAAAGATGGTAAATGTAAAGCTTGGTAATGAATGTGAGAAAGATGTAATGTTCATCATGTGAGGTGGCAAATAAAGAAAGATGGTAAATGTAAAGCTTGGTAATGAATATGAGAAAGAGATGTAATGTTCATCATGTGAGGTGACAAATAAAGAAAGATGGTAAATGTAAGGCTTGGTAATGAATATGAGAAAGATGTAATGTTCATCATGTGAGGTGACAAATAAAGAAAGCTGGTAAATGTAAAGCTTGGTAATGAATGTGAGAAAGATGTAATGTTCATCATGTGAGGCGACAAATAAAGAAAGCTGGTAAATGTAAAGCTTGGTAATGAATGTGAGAAAGATGTAATGTTCATCATGTGAGGTGACAAATAAAGAAAGATGGTAAATGTAAAGCTTCGTAATGTATGTGAGAAAGATGTAATGTTCATCATGTGAGGTGACAAATAAAGAAAGATGGTAAATGTAAAGCTTGGTAATGAATGTGAGAAAGATGTAATGTTCATCATGTGAGGTGACAAATAAAGAAAGATGGTATATGTAAAGCTTGGTAATGAATGTGAGAAAGAGATGTAATGTTCATCATGTGAGGTGACAAATAAAGAAAGATGGTGAATGTAAAGCTTGGTAATGAACATGAGAAAGATGTAATGTTCATCATGTGAGGTGACAAATAAAGAAAGATAGTAAATGTAAAGCTTCGTAATGTATGTGAGAAAGATGTAATGTTCATCATGTGAGGTGACAAATAAAGAAAGATGGTAAATGTAAAGCTTGGTAATGAATATGAGAAAGATGTAATGTTCATCATGTCAGGTGATAAATAAAGAAAGATGGTGAATGTAAAGCTTGGTAATGAACATGAGAAAGATGTAATGTTCATCATGTGAGGTGACAAATAAAGAAAGATAGTAAATGTAAAGCTTCGTAATGTATGTGAGAAAGATGTAATGTTCATCATGTGAGGTGACAAATAAAGAAAGCTGGTAAATGTAAAGCTTGGTAATGAATGTGAGAAAGATGTAATGTTCATCATGTGAGGTGACAAATAAAGAAAGATGGTAAATGTAAAGCTTAGTAATGAATGTGAGAAAGATGTAATGTTCATCATGTGAGATGACAAATAAAGAAATATGGTAAATGTAAAGCTTGGTAATGAATGTGAGAAAGAGATGTAATGTTCATCATGTGAGGTGACAAATAAAGAAAGATGGTAAATGTAAGGCTTCGTAATGAATGTGAGAAAGATGTAATGTTCATCATGTGAGGTGACAAATAAAGAAAGATGGTAAATGTAAAGCTTGGTAATGAATGTGAGAAATATGTAAGGTGACAAATAAAGAAACATGGTAAATGTAAAGCTTGGTAATGAATGTGAGAAAGATGTTATGTTCATCATGTGAGGTGATAAATAAAGAAAGATGGTAAATGTAAAGCTTGGTAATGAATGTGAGAAAGAGATGTAATGTTCATCATGTGAGGTGATAAATAAAGAAAGCTGGTAAATGTAAAGCTTGGTAATGAATGTGAGAAAGAGATGTAATGTTCATCATGTGAGGTGACAAATAAAGAAAGATGGTAAATGTAAAGCTTGGTAATGAATGTGAGAAAGATGTAATGTTCATCATGTCAGGTGATCAATAAAGAAAGATGGTAAATGTAAAGCTTGGTAATGAATGTGAGAAAGAGATGTAATGTTCATCATGTGAGGTGACAAATAAAGAAAGATGGTAAATGTAAGGCTTGGTAATGAATGTGAGAAAGATGTAATGTTCATCATGTGAGGTGACAAATAAAGAAAGATGGTAAATGTAAAGCTTGGTAATGAATGTGAGAAATATGTAAGGTGACAAATAAAGAAACATGGTAAATGTAAAGCTTGGTAATGAATGTGAGAAAGATGTTATATTCATCATGTGAGGTGATAAATAAAGAAAGATGGTAAATGTAAAGCTTGGTAATGAATGTGAGAAAGAGATGTAATGTTCATCATGTGAGGTGATAAATAAAGAAAGCTGGTAAATGTAAAGCTTGGTAATGAATGTGAGAAAGAGATGTAATGTTCATCATGTGAGGTGACAAATAAAGAAAGATGGTAAATGTAAAGCTTGGTAATGAATGTGAGAAAGATGTAATGTTCATCATGTCAGGTGATCAATAAAGAAAGATGGTAAATGTAAAGCTTGGTAATGAATGTGAGAAAGATGTAATGTTCATCATGTGAGGTGACAAATAAAGAAAGATGGTAAATGTAAGGCTTGGTAATGAATGTGAGAAAGATGTAATGTTCATCATGTGAGGTGACAAATAAAGAAAGATGGTAAATGTGAAGCTTGGTAATGAATGTGAGAAAAATGTTAAGTTCATCATGTAAGGTGGCAAATAAAGAAAGATGGTAAATGTAAAGCTTGGTAATGAATGTGAGAAAGATGTAATGTTCATCATGTCACAAGTGTGGAACAAAGAAGAAAATCTGAGTTCCCAACAGGAATCAAACCTATGACCAAAATTATGTTGTAAATATAAAGTATGTGTTCCTAAAACCGGCATAAAAATACATTGTTCAATATATCTTACCTCAAAAGAAGGTTTGTGAGCCCAAATTTTCCCTGCATGTCGTTTTTACATTCAACTAATATGTTTCAAAGTTTTAAATGTTATAATTTACTAGTTTTCTTGTAATTCTTAAAATGGTTGACTTGCTTGTGGGCCCTATCACCTGCGTAGTGGTCCCTAAAACCGGCATATATTTAAGATTTTTATTTATTTATTTATTTATTTATGCAAAACATTTACGTAACAAGCAGATTTAAAAGGTTACAATAGAAAGGAATACATGGCAAGATGTTACAACAATACACTACACTAGACATTCCGAGACTGGGTTGTCATTGGCGATTTCAATTTTTGTTTATAGTCTGAAGCTGCACTAATCATTTAGTAACTCTATATAGTAGTTAACAATATATTTTAAATTATATAATACTTATGTTTTATTTTACAGAGGGGATTTTTCTAGATGAAATCTACAGTTTAATTTAACTACAAATTCCTCCAAAGATAGGTTTTTCTGTGCTAGTTTTTGGGTATAGAGGTAATATTTAGCAAAGAGGAGAGTACAGTTTAAGTTATTGGTAATCAGGTCAGTCTTGGAGGTGGAGCTCATGCCGAAGAGAATTTCCGTTGGGGATAAGGAGAAAGAGGTGCCATTTTCTTTGTGAAACCACTTAATAACTTCGAAGAAAAACTCTTTAGACCAGTGACAATTTGAAAAAGTGTGAATAATAGAATCATTTTCGCGACAGTAAATTCAAAGCATATCATTTTTAATACCAAATGAATGCAGTTCCCTTTTTGTAACAACTATTCTGTGCAAAAGTTTGAAGTAAAATTCTCTCAGCTTGTTTTCTCTAGAAATATATTTTACATGACTAAAAAAAGAGTCAATCCGCACCATGTCTGGCTGTAAATCTCTCTCCCACTTTACGCTTGCCTTCAATACTTGCTTGTCCTTATTTATCAAAAGCCAGTAGTAATCCCTGTTTTTT
Source organism: Dendrophyllia cribrosa (assembly GCA_024195265.1). Taxonomy (NCBI): domain Eukaryota; kingdom Metazoa; phylum Cnidaria; class Anthozoa; order Scleractinia; family Dendrophylliidae; genus Dendrophyllia; species Dendrophyllia cribrosa. Next base: position 22,789,632 of record JAJLRJ010000001.1, on the reverse strand, counting down.
AATTTAAGTAAATTTATGTTAGTATCCCGAGACAGCTGAAACTCATATTCTGAAAGAAGAATAGTTTTATCTAGGCATTTTATCCTTGCCTTAATAATGAGGGTCTGAGGTATTGCAGATACAACTTGCATGTATGTTAGGAAATTACAACTGAGTTCGTATTTTCGGATGAACTCAGCGTAAGGGAGAATTTTTCCATCCGCCTTCAACAGATCGTGGATAAAAATAATATTACTACTGAACCAGCTCCAATAAAAGATGGTTTGACTGTTAATTCGAATTTCTTTGTTATTAAATAGAATCAATTCCTGATCGGATTCTGGATTATAAGATGCTTTAAGTTCAGAGAAATACAGTAAGATCTGCTTGTAAAAGTTCGAGAATTTTGCCTGCTCGAGGAACTTTTCATCATAGTTACAGTGCAACAGGAATTTTAAGCCACCATATTTATCAAAATAATAGTTTGGTATAACCTTCCAGGATTCACTGCCCATTTGGTCGTTTATTAAAAATCTCGAGATCCATGCCAATTTGAGTGATTTGGACATAGTTTCTATGCTAGGCGCTCGTAGACCTCCATTGTCGTAGTCTTGAAACATGACTTTACGATTGATTTTGTCTTTCTTGTTTTTCCAGTGTTGGACATTAAATATTCATGTAGAGAATGCAAAAATTCATTCTGCTGTTGTAATTTGTTTGGAGCATAAATATTACATACAGATAAGTTGCCTGCTTCAGAAGTTATGTCCACTGAGACAATTCTCCCATTTTGGTCTTTGTTGAAGTTGACCATATAAGGGGTTAATTAAGATACAAACACCTCTGCTATGAATTGAGCCGTGTGAAAAGAAAATGTCACCTCCCCACTCACTCCTCCAAACTGTTTCATCACCTGGTTTTGAATAAAAAATTCTTCTGATCTTTCAAAAACCTGAAAATACTTCTTCTTTTAACCTGATTTCTTAACCCTCTGACATTCAATGACATGACACTTAAATCACCCTGGTAGACTATAGTGGCAAATATAGAGCTTAAAGCCAGGAAAAATGCAGCGAGAAATTGTACTCATTTGGTTTGATTGAATAAAAATAAATATTGAATTTTCCCCAGTGGATACATAAAAATACACACATAAATACAAAAACATGGTACATATACTATGTGGTCGCAGCATTTCTAGTGCTATGGTACTGATTCGATGAGTTAGTATTGATCCATGCTCCCTGAAAAACGAAGTTTCCTAGAAAAAAAAAACTATTCTATGGCGATATATAAGTAGGTCAAAGCTGCAAAATAAGGTCGAAGATAAAACTGATCTCTATTATTACAAAACCAGGGTTCCATTTACATACAGTTTATCTGGCTCCGATGCGCTAAAGTAGGCCCTGCTTCCTTGCTTCTTAACAGCTTTTAATTTTGGTAGCATTAAACGTCGTCTGTCGATGAGCTCCTTTGGCAGGTCCTCGTAGATTACGAAATTTGTTCCCTTCAGTTCCTTCGCCTTTTTACGCACCAGTTCACGATCAGTAAATCGAAGGAATCTGGCCAAGATCGGACGGGGATTATTGCTGATCTCGCTTTCTCCCATTTCTGTGCACTCTTTGAAACTCGATTTCCCTCGCGTCCTCAATGTGTAATTTTTCCTCCAGAAACTTCCACAGAACCTCACGTGTGTCTTCCGCTCCTTCGCCATCGACGTCCTCATTTAACTCCACAGGGATGTTCACAAATTTGAGGTTTTCTCTTCTACTGTAGGCTTCTAAATACAACAATTTTTGGTTTAATAAACTAGTCTCAAGCTTGTATTGTGTTTTTAAATTATTTATATCTTCGTCCGCCTGTTCAACGGAGCCGTTCAAAAATTCTACACTCCTCTCTAGCTTGCGAGTGAGTTTGTCGGTCTCATCGTGTTTCGCTTTAAGTTGTGTGATCTCACCATGTAGAGTACTCACATTGCTCTCCAGTTTGGAAACCGTTGCATTTACTTCTTGTAGTTTCACTTCGATCCTATCTAGCTTTTCAAGTTTCTTTTCTAGCGCCCCAAGTCGGGAGAGAACTAGGTCTAATCGCTCGTTTATCTGTTCCGCCATATTCAACGTAGCTAACGCCTCCTCCTCGTCTCCTTCGATAGATTCGTTTCTTGGCTTTTTTTCATCTGGAGAAGGGCTGCTTTCCTCACTGAATTCGCCGCTACTTTGTCTTCTCTCCTTTCGTTTGGAACTTTTATGTTTGCTGGCCATATAAAGTGAAAGCAACTCGAATTTCGAAGGGAGCTCCACAAAACGTGGCTACACGCTAGCCATGCGCATGCCCTTTCTTATCAAAGATCTTATTTAAGATACACCAAAAGTAACTTCAAAATACCATGAATTTGCAAAAAAATTGTGGTATTTTGGGGTTACAAGAGATTATATTCAAATATAATAATTTCCTTCTAGTCATGCTACCACGTGCAAAAGGTGTTGTTTTTAACAAACCAAATGCAACTTCTGAAGAGCAAAAAAGACATTTGAGTTATAAGTCAGCCCCCATCATTCTCTGAGCTTGAACTTATTCTCATGTTGGCTACCGCCATGGATCACAGACTCAAGTCATAAACTTTCCTTGACATCTGATTGACTGTCAATCAAAAAATTGCTACATGCCCAAATCTGTGACGCTAGCCGAGAGAATGGCGGGAATACAAATATCCTATTTGCCGCAGTATTCATTATCTATTAGATACAATAATTGAAAATAATTATGTTATTTCCTTTGAATTATGAAAGGGATATGGTGATAGAAAATTGTCAAGGAAGACCTTGGACTCAAAACAGAGCTGTTTAGATCCTAATGAGCAAGATAGCGATACAACCATGTCAGAGTTTATTACTGCAAAACAAAAATGGGTTAGTGGATAAAATAATACATTTTATATCCTATATGTAGTAACAAAAACAAACATTTCTTGTTAAAATACCAGTATTGGAACGATTTGATAAAAAAGCAAGGCTGATAAACAGTACGGAAATGACTATATTTGTAAAATATCCAATATTTCGAAAGGCACAGCCTTTCTTCTTCGGGGTCTTACAGATAATGACTCGTAAGGCAAAAAACGTTAATTTTAAATTTGAAAGGGGGCGGGGTATTAAATATGATACTACATGTATAACAACATTAACTGTAGTGACAAAGTAAATGTAAATAACAAAGCATTACAAAACATGAAACATGACAGTTAAATTTATTATAAGTAATGGAAACTTAGAAAAGATGTCATGGTTCATCTCTTCAATTTAAACCTAAAGGTTCAAGGGTTTGACCTCTCTCAATGAGATATGCTTCTCTTGCTTTATGTACACAGTCACGATTAGTTTTCATGAGTTCAAGAGGAATTAGTTGCATATCAGAAGGGTATGGTCGTCAGAAAGAAAATGTTCTGAGACTGCACAACCTCAGGGAACCCAACAAGCTGACACCGGCACCTATCATATCACAACCTCTGGGCACCCAACAAGCTGACGCCTGCACCTATTATATCACAACCTCAGGGCCCCAACAAGCTGACACTGGCACCTACATGTATGATATCACAACCTCAGGGCACCCAACAAGCTGACACAGGCACCTATTATATCACAACCTCGTGGCACCCAACAAGCTGACACTGGCACCCATCATATCACAACCTCAGGGCACCCAACAAGCTGACACCGGCACCAATTATATCACAACCTCGTGGCACCCAACAAGCTGACACTGGCACTTATCATATCACAACCTCAGGGCACCCAACAAACTGACACCGGCACCTATTATATCACAACCTCAGGGAACCCAACAAGCTGTCACTGGCACCTATCATATCACAACCTCAGGGCCCCAACAAGCTGACACTGGCACCTATCATATCACAACCTTCGGGCACCCAACAAACTGACACCGGCACCTATCATATCATAACTTTAGGGCACCCAACAAACTGACACCCGATCCTATTATATCACAACCTTAGGGCACCCAGCAAACTGTCACCGGCACCTATCATATCACAACCTCAGGGCACCCAACAAGCTGACACTGGCACCTATTATATCACAACCTCAAGGTACCCAACAAGCTGACACTGGCACCTATCATATCACAACCTCATGGCACCCAACAAGCTGACACCGGCATCTATCATATCACAACCTCAGGGAACCCAACAAGCTGACATCAGCACCTATTATATCACAACCTCGGCCCCCTACTATTCCTACTGTACATTAATGATCTCCCTAACTGTAACCTTCTATCTGACGTGAGAATGTATGCCGATGACACAAATCTCACGTTTGCCTCCAACGACCCTGAAGAGTTGTTTTCATCCCTGACTCACGATTTAGGCAATCTGAAACAATGGCTCGATTGTAACCGTCTAAGTCTTAATGTCCTCAAGACTAAATGTCTGTTTACAGGCACGAGGCAGAAAATCTCTTTGCTCCCTAGTAAACTACACATATGCCTTGACGGGCATTCAATTGAAAGAGTCAATAGTTACAAATGCCTAGGCGTTCAGGTTGATGAAACAGTCTCGTGGGAGGCTCACATCTTCGAAGTTGTCGGTAAAGTTGCTAAAGTACTTGCTGCCCTGAGGAGGCTAAGACATATATGTCCCCAGAGTACCCTTGTCACAATTTACAAGTCATTGATTCTTCCGCATCTTGATTATTGCAGCGCTGTCTGGGGCTGTATTGGTAATGGCCTCAGCCAAAAACTAGAGAAACTACAAAACAGGGCTGCACGCATAATAACAGGGTCTAGTTGGGATGCCAGATCTGCCCCGATTCTTCATGCCCTTAAATGACAGACGTGCAAAACAACTGAAATCTCTAATGTTCAAAACTGTAAATCACCTTGCACCTGAATACCTGTCTGATAAATTTGCCAGCGTTAATACCATTCACAGACATAACCTTCGAGCTGCACAACATAACCTGTTTATTCCGCGACCGAACACTGAGTCCCTCAAGAAAAGTTTTCGTTATAGGGGTGCAGTAACATGGAACAGTCTGTCAGCGGAGGCTAAGCAGGCCACTACTTTAAATAGTTTTTATTCCGCTATTGTATATTAGAATTTTCTTAACTTAGTTTCGTACTTGTTATAGGATTTCTTTTTTAATAATGTTTGTAATTTTTAAGTCTTAGCTTTTTTGTACTAGGTTTAATGCGCACGGCTCTTTAGAAGAACACTCTTTAGTGATAAGGATCCTGTGGATAAATAAATAAAGTTATTATTATTATAAATATCCCAGCTATTTTCCTCATGAGCTTAAAATGGTTTAGAAGAATAGGATAAATTATAAAAAATTAACATGTTATATATCCAAAAAGAGTTCTTATACTGATGCAAACCTATTGATACTGAGAAAAGTGTTAGCTGAAAGGCACTGATTGGTTGTACAAATGGGGCACAATCATGGTGTTTTCTAAATACAGCTGTCTTGTTTTGCAACTTTTTATGATTGGACATTTGAGTTACTGTTAGTTATGCATTGTGCATCACTACTGCGCATAATATCTTGCATCATTTTCGCGTGTACAAGCGCGCGCACACTCCGAAGCAAAAGGGTTTCCTTTGAGGATTCAGTTCTCTTAGTAAATAAGCCATTGTTTTCTTCTAAATGGTGACCTATCTGTTTTATTCCATACATTTCAAGAAAATACTACTCCATTATATATCCAAATTTGAAGAATATAATTCATTAGTAGATTTTGAAATATTCTCATGGAATCACTTTTATAATCTAGTTTTTAGCGTTTCACTGGAAGCCTGCAGATACTGAAATTGCCCTATTATTTCGTTAGTTTCTCTTACTTACTGGCTTTTCATGATGACATTGTTCTGCTATCATAACAATAATACTAATATTTCATTGCTAATAATAACTTTCTAGAAATTGCTCAAGACTAGGATTTTTGCTGTCACAAGCTTGCAAATAATTAGTTATACAACAGCACTATAACATGAAAAAGGGCATGGTAACCCCTTCTTTTTATTATATATTTTTGATGTACTAGATGTTAAGAGTAATAAATAACCGTGCAAAGTTTTAGAAAATTGTCATTAGAACTTCCTTTTCGATGGAATCACCTTAAATAGGTTATGCTGGGCTTGTAATTCTGATATTGTTGTTGCAGTATTGGTTTCTGCTCACTCCACAATGGTATTGTTACTTATAACAACACATTTCTTTTATTGCAAGCCAGTTGAATTATACTGTCATCTCTTTTCAGATTATCAATTCCAAAAAGAAGAACTACCATCAGGAAAGTGATGTTGGTGTTTTGAAACATGGTGCAATAAATAATGCAAATTATGGAAGCACAAGAAAAACATTGGGAACAAGGTGAAAATAATTATAAGCATATTGCAGTTTCTTAATTGCCAAATTTGTTGTCCATTAATTATTCAGTCTAACCTCTGCTTATAGCCACCTCCCTACAACGGTCATGGTTTTTCGTCCCGGCCAATGATTCCTACACAGGGCTCGACTTTCAGGAAAAAATCTAGGGGCCAGCTGGCCACTAAGTTTTCAGACTTGGTCGCCAGCACAAGTATTCTAGTCGCCAAAAATTTTCGGCGGCCCTTCGGGCCGTATATTTCTATATAATCGAAAGAGAACATAACTATAGCACTTTTCTACACAAGCTCAACTAAAAAGGCCCTGCTTTGTTCACGACACCAGTAAACTTGAACACTGATAATGACAGGAGAAAACGAACACGATTCGCACGATACTTCACGTTTGCCGGTTAATTCACCGTAAGAACAACTCCGCCTTCTTTTTCGATACTATCAGTTGTTAGCTTCGCTGCGTTCCGCTAGAATTCCCACTAAAAGGGAATGGAAAAATACAATTTTTCTATCTATAAAAACCCCTCGAAGATGCAACCTTTGTTTCATTCCTTTTTACATTACATTTGTAGTTTTCCAAAAGATGAACAAGATTAAAAAATTTGATTCAATTTTAAGTGAAGCGATACTCCGATAATGACTGCGTGTGCCGTGTTTTCTCGACAATAAAATCGCAGTTTTGTAATTTTTGCAGTGTTAATTTTCATTTTAGCAACTGTAGTTTCTAAAAATACTTGAAACAAATAAAATAGTTGTCGCTAATGCTGTTCATAAACTGAAAACCGTAAAACAAATTATTGTCGATATCGGATTTCGCCTAGCCTGTGAGCGTGTCTCGGCTGGCCGTAGCCCCAGGATCGGACTCGATCGAGTATATTCATCTTATCATACGATATCAGTAATTTATAGAGTAGGACATAGATAGACTGATATAAAGTTAACTCTTTCGTTCAATTTCATTAAATATATTTTGAATGAAAATAGCCCTGGTGCTTTTAAACATTTGCAAGTTTGTTTACGACTTCGCATCGCTGGCTGTCAAGCGTCAGTAAAGCGCGAAGGTCGATTTTAATACACACTGATTTTTTGACCCGGCCCAATCCGACTTATCAAAATATGTTGTTGGACTGCAGCAGATTTATAAATAGGGTCTTCATAAAGAAACTACTCGAAACTACTGTCGATAAAACAATTTTTCTTTAAAACCCGTGCAGTCGCTTGTACGTGATATGCATCACTGAACATGAAAAGCCTATGTACAACTCGCAACGTGTAAACTTAAAAAAAAATTGTATGTGTTTCGACGCTGGTTAATAAATTATAAAATGCGATTATTCTTGAATACAAAAATCTATGATATGCACTTTCAAACAGTAAAATGTGTGGGTTTTTTTTGTTTGCAAAAATCTAATTTTAGAAACAAATGTCGCTTTAGGAAAGATTGCGTGACGAGCCCAAAAGAGTCTGTGTCGATCGAGTTTCAACTTACAATCAGAAAAATACTTTTGATCGCTTTAAACGTGAAAATGAAAAAGTATAATGTTTATTCTTCTGTTAGACTAAGAAAGTAAAAAAATATCTAAATGAAAATATCTTTTAGTGGCCAAACTGGCGACCAAGAGTGAAAAGTAAGTCGCCAGCGGATCAAATCCAGTCGCATTGGCGACCCCACAGGTCGCAACGTCGAGCCCTGACTACATTTACTCTAATTTAAACCTCCACTGCTCCACAATGGCAATGGTCAATTATTATTAGAGGCCTTGTTATTCTCACCATTCTGCAATTGGATGGTTGTGAACAGAGTGAGAATTATTTTCAATACAGGTGAAAGCTTTTTTCAATAATAATTGTTACTTGAATAGTTTTGGCTAGAGAAAACCTTGTTCTATACAAAAATCTATGTACAGTACATAATGCTAAAATAAACTTTCGTTATCATGGAAATTACTATAAAACTCCAGTGAAGTTAAAAAAAGCAAGGATCAACATGCTTTTCAATTGCTATGAATAAATATGTAAATATTTCAGCCATTTTCTTGGGAAACTTGCTCTTTCAATGTTCAGAAATACAGTACCATCATAATATATTATCAGAAACCCATAGGTGGATTAAAACGTGCAACTGTCTCTTGTACGCTTCAAAACAAGCTTCTGATTATTCAATTTGCTAAGTTGTTTCAGCCATATTTGGAAAATCGAGATAAAAATATTAACCAATCAATTCGCTAAAAAAAAACTTGCTTCCAATCTCTGGGGACCGAGGGGTTTCCAAATATGGTTCTAAGCAAAAAATGAATATTTGGAAGCTGTAAATGCTCGTTAAACGTTTCAACCCACTTATGGGTTTCTGATATTATATATATATTCAATAATTGCAGGTTGGTGATGTATATGCTCCATTACTATTTGAAATGAGCTCACCCCCCACCACCGAGCTTCTTTATTTAAAGGGTACTCTCATACCCTTGATGTTGTGTGTTTCAGGAGAGGTCCAAGCCGGCAGTTTATTCCTCCAGTGTTGAATAACAGTCATGAGAGTGATGGCTTGGAAAGGTTATAAGTTCTATTGTATTTCCTGCCCTTGCAATTTATATAATTTTATATTCATTCAAGAAGAACCAGTGGACAAACTGAGAGCATTTAGGTCACCACTGCTGCTGCGAGGAGTCCTTAAATTATGGCTGTGCGATTGAAAACAGTTTTAATTTCGTTCATTTTATGTGGAAAGACAGCGAACACATTAAATGAAGCAGTTGAAGTTTTTTAGAAATGTGATGAAAATGTTAGAATTAACCTAAGAGAATGGCCATTTCTTGCATACCAAAAATGTTAAAATTAGCCTGAGAATGACCATTTTTTTTGTGTGTGTGTATACCTATATTTTATGATGTACAATAGCTGATTCTCTTTTAGTGAACCATGCATTTATACATTCTGTTGAAGACAATCTATGTTGGTGTCTGAGGTTAGTTTCTAGAGAAACTGTGGTGCTGCGTCGGTGGGGGTGAAGCACAAGAATTTGGTTTTATCGACTGAGTCGATAAGGTAAATTAGCCACTGTAAAAAGATTCGAGAAAGCTGAAGTTTCCAGCGCTAACCCTTCGTTGGAGCGAATCGTGTCTGAATTGGTGTCTGAACTTTTTCAGGGGCACTGGTAAGCTGAATGATAGAAGAATTAGCAGTGACCCAGAGGTGGATGAAAGACTGAAGAATATTGAACCAAAAATGATTGAACTGATAACCAATGAAGTGAGTTACATAGTACTAACTTTGACAGGTTTTTATTTATACCTGCTTCACAGATTTCCCTGTCATGATGTTCCATAGAAAAATCATCATATTTGTATCACATCTCAATGCAAGCTGGACGAACCAGTTTAAAGAATTCATACCGAACAATTTCAAAATGGTTTTCCCAAGTTTTAGATTTCCAGGGTAAAAAATTTGTTGTTTGACAAAGTTTCACATATCATGTTCACATGGATTATGCACGTCTGGTTTGCTGATAGAAATCTGTGCCCTGATAGCCAGTTGGCAAGCCAATGAAATGAGTAATGAAAATACCTTGTGGCACTGAAATGATTTGACCTTTTTCAGATTATGGACCATGGTCCACCGGTGTCGTGGGATGATGTTGCAGGACTTGAATTTGCCAAGAGTGTGATCAAAGAGATTGTTGTTTGGCCCATGCTTAGACCGTAAGTCCAGTGCTTAATCCGAGTGACAAGTTGTAAAATAGATTTACTTTATGCTTCTGCCAGTTAAGATTGGAATGACTATACAGAAGACTGTCATATAGTAACTGAAAGGTTTATGGTCTGGTTGGATAAAATGCTATGCTGTTGTTTAAAGGCTTGAAAATAAAGTGTCTGTGTCTGTTATTTTCAGATTCCAACCATAATTAATCAGTTGTCTCATAGTTCTTGATAAGTACAAGAAACTTGTTGAGATTAGTTTAGAATGTATTCTAAGTTTATAAGCTTTCTAGAGTAAGTCATCGCTAGCAGTCCTTACTTTAGGATACACATTCAGACCTTTTTTCCGCTGGTGCCCAGTAATGTTAATGTAATGGCCATTTTTAGTTGATTGTCTGAAGGAACTGTATATACCAAAAACTAATCACCAACCAGGCCACCAGTGTACACAACAATCATACTAGTAAAACTACTGTCTATTTTGTAGTGATATTTTTAAAGGTTTGAGAGGACCTCCCAAGGGTGTCCTGTTATTTGGACCGCCAGGAACTGGAAAAACATTAATTGGTAAATATTCACCATTCATGTGTATAATTAAATGGATAAAGATGCTGCAATACTTTGAAAGTGTGCATAAACTTTCCTCTATTTGATGGTGTTTACTTTAGTTTTTCTCTGGTTACTGAGTTGGCTGAGAATGGGATTGTGCCGGTAGACAGCCCTGTAACAGTTAACTGGATCTTGTCAGTGTGTAAAAACAAAAACGTTTTGTACGGGGATGCTCCCCCCCAAGGTCCAAACCCTTACCCTTTCATATACCGTTTTTGACAGAAAAGGCGCCCCTTTCATATACCTTTCATTGAAAATGGTACCCCTTTCATATAGCCATTACGTTCGTCTGTTTGATATATTTTGAAAGGCGCTTTTTATAATACTTAAATGGCAGTTTCCTCTACCCTTTTTTATACTTCAACTGACTCAACTCGCGTTTTCCCCACCCTTTCCTATCCTTCGTGAAATCCCTACCCTTTCATACAACTTCCGCCTAAAAAAGGTACCCCTTTTGGGCGGAGCGTCCCCGTATAGCCCATTATAGGGAGTACCCCCCCCCCTCCCCCCGGAGCTCCCTGTGGTCGAAAGCCCAGCTGTTAGCCTTATGTGAGATAAATGTTCTTTGATTCAGGCAAATGCATAGCCAGTCAGTCCAAGGCTACCTTCTTCAGTATCAGTGCATCATCTCTTACATCTAAGTGGGTAAGTATATGCCTGACTGCTCACAGTGAGTGTCATAAGCCAGCACGGCACAAGATTTAATTTTGCTTTTCACTTTGTGTCTGTTGTAGGTTGGTGAAGGTGAAAAGATGGTGCGTGCATTATTTGCTGTTGCCAGATGTAACCTTCCTGCTGTGATTTTCATTGATGAGATAGACTCACTACTATCTCAAAGAACAGATGGCGAGCATGATGCCTCAAGGAGAATCAAAACTGAATTTCTTGTTCAACTGGCAAGTGCTGTTTGATCTGAATCTTATACAATGCAATAAGTCATTTAAATCTTCACCGTATTTACTCGAAAAAGCACCGGCTCCAAATGATCACCGCTCTTCAACAGCAATGTGGCGCTTATTTAAAGCAATGAAGGTCAAGAGCAGGGATTATTCGAAGATTGTCAATATAAAACAGTATGTTTCGCTTTAAGCCAACTGTGGAAATCTATCAGTTTAAAATGTATGTATGGAATTGTTCTTATCTTTCTTTATTTGTTACGAGTAGTTAAGAAAAAATATCGTATTTTATTGACTAAATAAAATAAATAAGCGCCACATTAAAAAATGGAAAAACGAACCAAGTGGAAGTTACATAAGCCCTTTAATCACGGACTACAAATTCCATCGAACGTTCAACATCCCCCCCCCCCCCCCCCCCCCCCCCCACCTCCCCGGGTAACGCCCGGGCATTTGAACTTTTAAAATTTGGTTTGTTCAGGCCAAAAATGTTCAAATGCCTCATGCAAGGCTCATATTAGGCGATTAAATGCCCCTATTGTATACTTATATTTCTCATTTCCGGTTCCGGTATTAGTACATGTACTGAGCAGTATGATTTCAGAATCGGAGAAATTACCGAAATGAAATCAAGACAAATATACTATTTATATGTCGGAAAAATCTGAGACCTTTCGGAGTACACAGCACGGTAGGATTTTGCCCGATCCCACGTAGTCTCCTACGCAGCCGTTATTAGGGCTCGTCACGCAACGCTCCTCCCTCCCACTAAGTGGGGGAGGAGCGTTGCGTGACGAGCCCTAATAACGGCTGCGTAGGAGACTAGATCCCACGGCGATAGCATGAATTTGTTTGATGCCGGCCCGACGTTTGCACAGGGAGCAGAGGAGCCAAATTTGACCTAATACGCGTTCGATCTTTGAGCTTTATACGCGCGCTGTGTCTTGCGTTATATCGAATAACGGTTATTCGATCTGTTGTTTTCGAGTTTTTCCCCCAGCGGGACCCCAAGCGTGATCGGCGCTTTCCGGAAAGCGTAAGCTTTCCGAGCGAGGCACGAAGTGCCGAGAAGAAAAAGAGACAAGGGAAGAAACATAGTACCACGTGATTCGTTGGATGTGGACCGCAACATACTGGTGACGGAAGTAAAAACTCCGAAAGTGACATGCCGTCAATAAATCGGAAGTTACGCCAACCGTTTAAAATTCAAAACAACACGGCAGCTGATCGGAGCGGAGGGAGATTTAAAATGAAACGCGTTGAGAATGAGGAAAATATTATAATGTCGTCTAGTGAAGCTCATTGCATGCGAAGAAACTGAGAACGTATACAGTGCTACTCACAGATAATATTTTTCTTAAGTGTCAACGCAAGAAGTGGCCCTGAATTCATCTACAGCTTAGCCTAAACAATCATATGGGTTTTAACAGAAGTTTCAATCAGCTTGACATTAAAAGCTTAGACGGACCACAAGAGCATGGACCACAAGAGGCGTGAAAACTTCTCACCTTGCATCAGACATGCCTTGATTCCACAAGGATTCGAATTCCACCACGTCCTTACATTTTATCGAGCTTGCCTGTTTCCTTCGCAGACCTTTATAAAATTCACATTATTCACAATATTCACCTAGCGGACTAAAAAAATCACCGAATGGCACTGATCGAAGATATTCCGGAAAAGATGGCATGTTTTCGTGGAAAAGACGCTAACATGTTCAGATGAAACTCATGCCAAAGGCTTCCGGTCATGCGCACACCTCTCGTATGACGTATTTCCGTCACCAGTATGTTGCGGTCCACATCCTACGAAAGTCAACTTTGAACGCCACAAAGTGCGATCACCGAAAGGAGTGTTTAATGGATCTCTTCATTGAAATTGTTGAAAAGCTGTCCAGAGATTGTCCATATAAAGCTACATGCCGAAAATCAGAACTTTTTATTGAATCATAAGCGTGTGATCGGGGATCAAAAATTAGGCTCAAATCTGTTTCCTCCCTTTTCTCTTTTATTACTGCGTAACGATTTTGTGGCGCCCACAGTCAGCAATCTGCGGTTACCCAACGGAAAGCTCCGATTACGCTTGGGGTCCCGCTGGGGCGAAAAACAGACTCGTAAACAACAGATCGAAGATCGAACGCGTAAAGGTCAAATTTGGCTCCTCTGCTCCCTGTGCGTTTGTGCCTGCGTGACATATCTCGCGACATAGCCCTTTTAAGCAGTGGCTGAATTAATTCATGAAACTAAGGTACTAGGTCAAGACGAGGTGCCACGGGATAAGGAGACGCACTATAATCTATGATTACTACTAGTTATGTAATAAACTTTTAACTTTTACGTTCAATTGAGGACTTAGACTGCAAAACAGTCCGTATTTTTGCGCGAGTCCTCCGAAAAAATGCGCGACCGAAAAGATCTGGAGCGAGTGTGGATACGTGGAGAAAGACTGGGGAGGGACGCTAAAAATACGGACTGTCCTGATTCGTTCCGTTCCTCAGAAACGGGGAATCCCATTGGCTAAAAAATGACGCTATCTGTCAACAAATGTCACCGCATTTTATCGCACCTCATCAAAATTATAACCGACGCCATATCAATTTCCTCTTGCTTCGAACCTCGCATGGCTTTAAGAGGAAAAAACCGACTGTTTTGCAGTCTATTGAGGACTTGAATTTTTCCTTGTAAGGGGTATGTAATTGTGATGAAGCCAGCTTTACACTGTAGTTGTATGTACAGGACATGAGTTAACACGAGTATTGCTATTTGTTTGTCTTAGGATGGAGCTACAACAAATTCTGATGACAGACTTTTAGTTGTTGGAGCAACAAACAGGTACATTGATCAAATGTGAAAGTTTGCATTTTCTACTGGGCATTGTTGTTTCATTTTTATTAGTCTGAATCTACGGTATTTGCAATACCAAGACACTGAGTGTGTTTTATTCGGGACATCTGGGTATAAAAATTATATACTCGCAAAGTTTTAGTTTGCCGACCGGGGTTCATTGTTGTAGTTATTTGATACCACAGACATCAAGACTAAACATCACAAGAGTAGACCAAGCATTATTTTCGTTTCCGGAACATAACTGTTTACGTTAGGTTAGCTGTGTTTTCACTAGGACAATTTTAGCTAGATAAAGCCAGAATAGCCCAGAAAAGTCCGGAAATACAGTGAAAACACTTCGTTTTGTGTTTAGCGAGTTAAAAATGCAAACTGTTTTCACAAGGCAAAACAAGGGATTATCTCGCCTTTATGACCGGAAATTCATGCAGAGTTTCTGACCATATTTCTGTAGAACAAACATTAAACAGTTCACAGTCCTCCATCTACCTTATTCGTACTAATTTTCGCGGGCACTTAATTTCGCGAATTTGGAACACGAATATTTCGCGAGCATTAATTTTCGCGATTTTGCAAAAAATGATAAATTTAGGGCATTTAATTTCGCGAAAATTGACAAAAGACAGACTTAGAAAACCGTTTTTTATTGAATGATCACTTAAATGACGATTGATTTGCAATCATGATTTGCAATTAGGTAATAGAAATAGCGTTTATAATCAGACTAATCAAGCAAATACTGCAAATCAATCAAATGCTAATGCAATATTGTACTTAATAAAAGTCAATTGTAAAAATATTGAAATTCCAGTTAAAGTTGTGATTGAAATGGAAGCCACTGCAAAGAACAGATTGATAATTGACAAATACAAAGAGCTTGTGTTGGCTAATTATAAAGAGCCTGACCTAAATGGACATTTTGACGACTGCACGAAAGATGTTTTAAAAGAGCTACATGTACAAGAAGAAGAAATGAGTGATTCGGATGAAGAAAGTGCTGAAGTAGAAGATAAATAGACTGATGACAATTACCATGTCGCTATAAACGCAGCCTAATCATTGATTAAATCAATTATAGAAGTGTATTAAATTTCGCGTGTTTAATTTTCGCGTATCCTAATTTTAGCGAGTCTTTAATTTCGCGATTTTTTACAAATCGCGAAAATCGCGAAATTAAAGCCTCGCGAAAATTAGTACGAATAAGGTAGGACCTAAACTATGGAACTCCCTTCCCCATAATCTTATGCAACTGACAAATTACTTTAGTTTCAAGACTTCATTAAAAAAATACCTTATATAGAGAGCTATAAATTAAACTCGCCTGACCATGATATGGCAGCTTACACTAAATCATAATTAAATATGAGGAGCCCAATTTCTACAACCTTTTTAGCTTCCATTGGGCTTCCTTGCCTTGCAATTTTAGTAATATTCTTTTTCTTTTTGTAATGTTTACTCTATGTGGCAAATGTAAAAATAAAAATAAAATAAAATAAATAAAATAAGTTCTATTTCTGAGATGGTGTACATTTTTGTCATTGTCAGGCCACAAGAGATCGATGAAGCGGCAAGGCGGCGCTTAGTTAAAAGACTCTACATTCCCCTGCCTGATGCTGGTGCACGTGAACAAATCATGTACAGTTTGTTATCGCAACAAAAGTGCAATCTCTCTGAACAGGAGATCAAGCACATTGTTCAACAAACTCACGGTATGGCTCACAAAAGACTCTAAAAAAAATGTATAAATATGAATTATGGATTTGCAAGACCTTTATCTTTTCATTTAACCGTTTTGTTAGGGTGTCAACGCATTAATTGAGGACACTGATCAGTCTTTTTTTTCCCTTCATCTGCCGGCTGTTAAGAACAGATAATATACTTTCTTTGTTTAATGCTGTGTTCAGTTCGGTTTATGGATTGTTCGTGGCAGTTCGTACTCCTGTTAGGGATTCGTGTGTTTTTATAGCCACAGTTTGTTTGCTCTCTGTATTTTAAAATGTTGGGATGTTTTGCAGGTTATTCAGGCTCAGATATGGCTAACCTATGTCGAGAGGCGGCTCTTGGACCAATAAGAAGCATTGTTGATATTCAATGTATAGACGCTGATCAGGTGTGTGTGCGTGTCTGTTGCTTACACTGTGGACTACCTTCCTTAGTGGTCATAATTTACTCATGTGTTTTACTCTCGTACAGATTAGTTTTTTCTCTAGTAATGGAGATAGTTTTCTCTCTACACCAGCTGATTTATACAAACTTGATGTGGTGTTGTGTGTATGTAGACACTACACTCAGCGGCGAGAATGGTAATGCATCTCTGGTTGTTTTGTCCGTTTCAGGTTCCACCGATTTACTTCAAGGATTTTGATGCGGCGTTACATCAAGTACGCGCTAGTGTATCTGAGAAAGACCTTGATTTGTACATACAATGGAACAAACTTTATGGCAGTGGGTCAAAGTAACCTGAAGTGCTTTAAACGCCACGCTTTCCTTTCTGTAGTTAAACTATTGTTTTGATTTTTATCTTATCTTTCTTTCTTTATGAAATAAAAGAAAAACACCAACGAGCTGTGTAGAGGAATTCAAACTGTAACCAAGGTGTTTGCGAAGTGAGGGTAAAGTAAGTTTCCTCACAGGAGAAGAGTGTTTTAGCACAGAGCAGTAGCAAATATAATTTTGTAATCACGATGTGCTGAAATTAGTTCTTGGTGGACGTTGTTAAAAGTTTGCTACAGAGTGAATAGAATTGACAAAGTGAAGAAAACGTTTTCGCTAGACAAAGACGAGAAGATGCATGGCTTTCTCGCATTGAAACTTTTATTTCTACTGCGACTGTTGTCTTTACAATGGCTTGAATTTGAATTAGAACACAAGATAACAAACTGTTGCCTTCCATTTCTTTTTGACCGATCAAAGATCGTAGCGAACATGCAATCCATAATCATACTGACCCTCGCAAACATGCTAAAATGATCATGGGACAAAACTGAGGATCTCCCCAGCTAACAACTCCCAAAAGTATCACTGGTCAGCGTCGTTCTGACAAACAAAAGGCCCGCCACTGTCTCCATTGCAACCATTTCTCGGAGTCATTCCATAATCCCCCGCGCAAATCATGGCTTCTGTAACACGCCACGTGCCTTTGTCAAGGAGCATGTTTAAGGAGGTCGTTTGCTTTTTTGCGCATACACGGTTCGAAACGACGAACGATTTACGGTGTCCAACACTATTAAGTACTGTTTGGGGTCGCCATTAGTAACGCAGTGAGCAGCGGTTAACACACATTTGGGAGTGATCAAAGAGCTACCGCAACAGCACGATATCCCCTCAAGAATAATGAATAGCATTACTTGCAAAGAGCAGCTTGAAATTATGGATAGCATTAATTCAGGCCGTACTTAACAAAGTGGAACGAAGACTCAAATTATATCAAAGCAACGGCGCGGTGATAATTTTTCCAGCTCGTGAGCTTCTGTATCCAATAGGATTAGCCTAACCTTAATCCTCTTTGGCACTTTTCCTCCTTTTACTCCCTTTCGCGGTCGCCATCTTTTTTCTGTTATGGTGCAACAAAGCACCACGGGAAGATACCATCCCTGTGGCGGCCTGAATTAATGATATCCATAACTTTAAGCTGCTCTTTGCAAGTAATGCTATTCATTATTCGGGTCATGGCTCGTGTACGACGACTGTATTGTGATGTATTTTGTTAGGTAGTGTTAGGTTGTATTGTATTGATGGTTTTCACTCACGTGACCTTCAATCCTGTGGGACTTAAATGACAAAGACCATGGCGGCCATGTTGGAGCACATAACAAAAGAAGTTCATAAATTCTTTTGTAGGTGTGCACCAACATGGCCGCCGTGACGTAACGTGAAAACCACCTATTAAGTTTAATGACGTCAGTCAGGACGTCGTACATGAGCCATGACCCCATTATTCTTACGAGGATACCGTGTTGACCGCAAATAAAACCCTTGCCGCAGACTTGCAGTTGAATACGGCATGGCCATTCACTGATGACAGCGTCATTGCCTCCAACAACATGCGATGAAGACACTGCTGCTTGTCCACATGTTTTTATGAAGAGTTATTTGTTGTAGCATGTGCTGTTCATGTGTACTGGGTACATGGGTACATGGGTACAGTTAGTGAGCGGAATGGAATGTTTAACCAAGTTACGATTTCTCATAACAGACAACATTTTGATCTATTTTGGCTCAAACTTCCTTTTCCCCCAACACGCCTTATCTTCCATTTTCTATCTTGTGAATACGCGAAACGTTGAACGAGATATAGTATACGGGGTCTGATTTGCAGATTAGTACTCGATGGCTCACTGGGATGTATTCCCCAGTGTATTACATCATCCAGTTGTCTGGACAGTCTCGTTTCACATGTTTTGGTCGTTTTGAATTGTAATTTAAGTTATTTACCGCAGTGACGATTACAAACATCAAGAACAACTGAAATTAACCTTAGGTTGTTTCGTGTTCACGAGATGGCTGTTAAAGTCCTTTTATTTTTCAATTGACTTTCTCGCACTCCGTTGACATTAAATGGACAGTCTCCTGTTTATATATCTGAACTAATTTCTCGATACCAGCCAACTAGATCTTTAAAGGGGCTATGTCACCATTTTTAGCGTTACTTTAAAAAGCCAAAATCTTTATATCAGTGCATTTCCAAAAATAAAAATCCAGTTTTGTTTAAAATTATTCTACTAGTGCTCTGAAAGTAAAAATAAGTGTCTTGGGGTGCAGATGGCCAGGATGGAAATGGATTGTATCTTGAAAAAATTGGGCCAATTTTTTCAAGTTTATCGCTTGTGTCTTAGAAAATTCGTTAAAACTCCGATTATGGTTTATTTTCTCTGCTAAAATTCACTTGATATCTTCCTGTTAGTGTTCTTTAAGCATTTCGTGTACGACAAAAGTACTTAGTTTTAATTTGGGACGGTTTTGACCCGAAAACCTCAAAATCACCATGACATAGCTCCTTTAAGTTCTTCTAGCTGTAATTACTTGACGATTACGAAATGTTTGACTAAGTCATACGGGGATAGATCTTTTTCTGTTGCCTCCGCCATGTTATGGAACTCGCTTCCTTTACACCTTCGAAACTGTAAATCCACTAACATTTTTAAGTCACAACTTAAAACTTATCTTTTCAGTTTGTGATTTTTAATTTTATTATTCTTGAATATTATTGTTGTATTATAGCAGTATTTTACAAAATTATAGGTTATAGTTTTCTTGTTGTTGGATTTTAAGTTTTATATTAGATTTTTAGATTTAGATTTTAAGTTTTTAAATTTTTAGGTTTTACATTAGTTTATCGTAAGAGCATTAAGACTTTGTATAATGCTCTAAATTTATATATTATTATTATTATAGTTGGATTGACCTCAGTTTCATTATTGTCCTAGAAATTCGTTAATCATGGCTTAAAGGGATGGTTTCACGGTTCGGAGCATGTGCACAGATTAAAATGCTTTATTCGCGCTTTCTTACCAATTTTATCGGTTAAATAACCACTCACATTTGCTTCAATAATCGCATACTATAATAAGTCCAAACGAAGCGAAGGGTGACCAAAATTCACAGAAAATTTCAACGTATTACACCGACAAAGTCAACACTAATAAAACTTTGACCCGAAGGATTTATTCTACGCTCTGGTGGTGTTCATGGCGCATATGGGTATGAATAATCATCTATTCAATCAGCTGACTGACCGCGACTTTTTGGCTGTTTTCACTAGGACAATTTTAACTAGATAAAGCCAGAAAAGTCCGGAAATACAGTGAAAACACTTCGTTTTGTGTTTAGCGAGTTAAAAATGCAAACTGTTTTAACAAGGCAAAACAAGGGATTATCTCGCCTTTATGACCGGAAATTCATGCAGAGTTATACTACCTCGCGAGATGATATAAATTGTCCTGATAAATACCGCAGCCAATCGCATTGCGCGTAGTGACAGACGCCTGTCAAATAATATTATTTGCCAGACGCTCGCTTCGTGGTTGAGTGGTTCAGTTTGCGAAACAGAACTTTTAACGTGGCAGAAGAGTTCAACAATCCTTCCCATTTCTTTCCGGATTTACAATTCCTCCGGCCCCGTTAGATTCCCCAGTTCCTCGGCCAGGACCCCATCTATTTCACAGCGCCGGCGTGCAGAACCAGTTACATCATTCAAGAAAAAACTTTTTTAAATGTTATTTTAAAGTGCCAAAGTACTGCCCATCACCAGTAGTTCCACTGCAATTTATGCCACATGCATCTCACTCTACAAGCACCCGCCGACATTGACCGCATCCTCTCTAAGAAACCCCTTTTCCTTCGCAGAAATATAGCGAGAATCAATAGAAGAGAAGTCATTAAAAACGCTTCATCTCCCACCATTTTTTGAAAGTTGCGCGCTTTTGTAATTTGAATCTTCTGAGTTAGCGGCTTAAATTCCGGGTTAAATTTCACAGTGAAAACAGATGTCACGTTTAACTAGTAAATGTCGGTCTGTAAACAAACACCTAGAAAGAATGTTCAGCTAGTAAATCGGCCCAGTGAAAACACAACCTTTCACGGGCAAATTTCCCGCCAGAGTTAGCTACTCGCTTCCGATTGGTCTAAACTATGAAATTAAATGGGTTACGTCATATCTTGCACATGCGCCGAACCGTGAAACCCTCCCTTTAAGTTTACCTCTCAAGTCGAGTTTGTTAATGAGGTGGGGTGAAAGCGCTCGCATTCCTCTTAGAAATAATACACTATGGATGTAACACTGCGGCGTTAGTGCCAAATTATGGCTGCTGACGGCTTATAGAGTCGATAGTGGTCTGAGCAAGAAACTATTTAAACTGAAATAGCTATTCCCTCGTATGAACATTTACTACCCACGATCTGCTCCAGTACGGCCTCGTGGCTCAAGCGGTAGAGCGACGGAAGATCTAATCCGGAGGTCGTGGGTTCGAATCCCACCGAAGTCAAAGATTTTTTTCTTTCCCTAGTGTGGTCCCTCATTTCCTTACTAGGGCTAACGCTCGGAACAGGGAAATTTATAGGTTGACTTTAGCACTATAATTTACACACAGAGTTAATTCTCTGATTCCTCATTTATTCACATTCCAATTTAGAACAATGCGATACAATTTAGAGTAAAGAAGCTAAGATATTGCCTCGCAGACGTGTTGAGATTCAGACCATAAGGTCCGCCGATCGGATGCCAGTGATTGGCTGGTACCGTAATGTTAAGGAATGAACGCGCCAATCAAAAGGCAGCGACTGCCAACCTTGTAACTTAACTTAACTTTATTTATGTATCCACGGGATTCCTTATCACTAAAGAGTGGTCTTCTAAAGAGCCGTTGGCATTAAACCTAGTACAAAAAAGCTAAGACTAAGAAACTAAGTTAAGAAAATTCTAATATACAATAGCGGAATAAAAAACTATTTAAAGTAGTGGCCTGCCTAGCCTCTGCTGACAGACTGTTCCATGTTACTGCACCCCTATAACGAAAACGTTTCTTGAGGGCCTCGGTGTTCGGTCGCGGAATAAACAGGTTATGTTGTGCACCTCGAAGATTATGTCTGTGAATGGTATTAACGCTGGAAAATTTATCAGAC
Organism: Dendrophyllia cribrosa; assembly: GCA_024195265.1. Taxonomy (NCBI): domain Eukaryota; kingdom Metazoa; phylum Cnidaria; class Anthozoa; order Scleractinia; family Dendrophylliidae; genus Dendrophyllia; species Dendrophyllia cribrosa. Next base: position 22,767,587 of record JAJLRJ010000001.1, on the reverse strand, counting down.
AGGTATTCAGGTACAAGGTGATTTACAGTTTTGAACATTAGAGATTGCAGTTGTCTTGCACGTTTGTCAGCGAGGCTATTCCATTTAAGGGCATGAAGAATCGGGGCAGATCTGTCATCCCAACTAGACCCTGTTATTATGCGTGCAGCCCTGTTTTGTAGTTTCTCTAGTTTTTGGCTGAGGCCATTACCGATACAGCCCCAGGCAGCGCTGCAATAATCAAGATGCGGAAGAATCAATGACTTGTGAATTGTGACAAGGGTACTCTGGGGAAATATATGTCTTAGCCTCCTCAGGGCAGCAAGTACTTTAGCAACTTTACCGACAACTTCGAAGATGTGAGCCTCCCACGAGACTGTTTCATCAACCTGAACGCCTAGGCATTTGTAACTATTGACTCTTTCAATTGAATGCCCGTCAAGGCATATGTGTAGTTCACTAGGGAGCAAAGAGATTTTCTGCCTCGTGCCTGTAAACAGACATTTAGTCTTGAGGACATTAAGACTTAGACGGTTACAAACGAGCCATTGTTTCAGATTGCCTAAATCGTGAGTCAGGGATGAAAACAACTCTTCAGGGTCGTTGGAGGCAAACGTGAGATTTGTGTCATCGGCATACAGTCTCACGTCAGAAGGTTACAGTTAGGGAGATCATTAATGTACAGTAGGAATAGTAGGGGGCCGAGGATTGAACCTTGAGGCACCCCACAGCTTATGAAGCTAGTTTCAGAATTTACTTGTTTACTAGTAGTAATCATAGATTATAGTGCGTCTCCTTATCCCGTGGCACCTCGTCTTGACCTAGTACCTCAGTTTCATGAATTAATTCAGCCACTGTTTAAAAGGGCTATGTCGCGAGATATGTCACGCAGGCAAAAACGTCGGGCCGACATCAAACAAATTCACGCTATCGCCGTGCTGTGTACTCCGAAAGGTCTCAGATTTTTCCGACATATAAGTAGTATATTTGTCTTGATTTCATTTCGGTTATTTCTCCGATTCTGAAATCATACTCCTCAGTACATGTACTAATACCGGAACCGGACATGAGAAATTTCTGAGAAAGCCTGTTCTTGGACACCGCGTTAATGGCGCATGAAATCGACGTTTAAGTCACGCAACATTCAACGTGAATTTCGCAGGATTTTTCGGATAAAATTACAACTACCAGTTGCAAGTAAGACACAAAACTGTTGAATATAATTCCTTTATTAGCTAGACAACTTTTAGTCACAAAACTGCGAAATCTTTAGTCGCAAATGCGCCCGATACAGGCGCAATTTCGAGCACTGTAAAGTTAATCTGCGTTCGACTGGCGCGACCGGTCAGTGAATTAATATTGCTACAAGACAAGCGAATTGCACCGTACCGTAGAACATCGCGAAGAACGACGTCGGTATTTAGGTGAAAGCTTCCCAAATCAGGCAGAGAACCACAGCAAAATCAAGATAGAACATTCAAAACATACCAGAACGGTAGCGAGAAAAATCTGTAACTTCTTGCTTGATTCCAAAGAGACCCAACAACTTACTTGGTCCGGAGAAGAACCTTAGTCCAATTTTTCCACTGCGTACTTTTAGTAGGCATTGAAATATTGAGCCGTACGATTCCAAAATCGGGAAAATATCCGAAACTAAATCAAGACAAATAGATTATTCACATGTGACATTTCGGAACCGCAGCTCCCCAGGATGATGCCTGATTTCCACGCGATGCTGGATACTATTGTGACGTTTCAAGATGGCGCAGATTTGGTACCGACACTTTTCTCGATTCGTTCCGCTTTGACTGACGACGCGCTAGGCATGCTGGATATTATTGTGACGTTTCAAGATGGCGCAGATTTGGTACCGACACTTTTTCTCGATTCGTTCCGCCTAGCCGACAAGATTAGGAAGCGTCTCCTTTGTCGACGCAATAACTGTAACCTGAGTTCTATCAGAGGGGTAGTCTCGGAAAAGATTTAGGCTTGCACCCTTAAACCCAAACAGCTCCAATTTTGACAGAAGGATCTTATGCCTTTTTTAAGTCAATAAACAGAATGGCATTTGTCAAACCATCGTCGATGTTAAGATACCAATTGTCTGTAATATCAATAAGAGCTGTAAGAGTAGAGTGCATAGGTCTAAAACCAGACTGATATTTCGAAAGTAGCTTATTGTGCCTATTGTCATTTAAATATGTATATACCTGATTAAAAATGGCTTTTTCAAAGAGTTTGGCAATTACAGAAAGTACAGAAATTGGCCTGTAATTGGCTGGGTCAACCTTCGAGTCAGCTTTGAAAATTGGAGTTACTCTAGCACTCTTCCAGTCTTTGGGAATGATTCCAGTAGAAATAACTAGATTAAAAATATGTGTCAGGGAAGACGCAATGACTGTAGATGATAGCTTTAGGAGGCAAGTTGGAATACCATCAAGACCATCAGCTTTGCCCACAGGAATATCGTTCACAAGTTTGCGCAGTCCGTCAATAGTAAGTAATTCAAGCTCGAAGGTGCTATCACAAGATTCTACAAAATCACGAAAGCTGACTCGAGGGGGATTTATGTTAGCCGCCAAATTAGGGCCAATATCGGTAAAATGCCTGTTAAAAGCGTTGCTTAGCTCATGAGGGTCAGTTATCACCGTGTCACCAATAATCAATTTTGACGCCGGAGCAAAGTTTTTCTTTCGCGATAATAATGTATTAATTTCATTCCAAGTCGCTTTAGCTTTCCCAGCGTTATCTTCGAAGTACGAATGATAGTAATTCTTCTTGGAGGCCTTGTAGTTGACCCTGGGAACGAGGTTGAGTGACTATCCCTTACCCATAAAGAAGAAACAAACCCATATTCTTATTTTGTCTATTAACTTTATTTCTTTACAGTACTAAATAGAAGTAACTTATAGCATGCCAGAAAGTAGCTTTTTTTGTAGTTGCAGCCTTCTACGAAGATGTTCTTAGGGCTCGTCACTCGTGACGAACCCAAAGGACGTCTGCGCAGGAGACATACAATACAATAATTTATTTTACGTCGATCAATCAATCAATCAACCTTTATTTAACGTGGTCAGTACACTTAGCTTAAGAGCTAGTTTCCAGGTACGCCACGAAATAATAAATTTAAGATAAGCTACAATTAAATAGTGTAGAGAGTGGTCGCCCAACCTCTCGAGCACTATAGGTTCATGTTTATAAACACTCGACTATACATAAAACATGTATTATGCATAACGTGCTCAATTTAAGATCTTCTCGTTTTGCAGAATTGTGGTTTAAATACATGGATCCTAGGCGGTTTAAAACCATAATTTGTGCTTCCTATTTTTAAACAAACAAGTTTTCAGTTCAACATTTTCTGAGTTACGAATCTTTTTAAGCTATTGTTTCTATTATGTGCTCGATCCACTTTCGAAACACGCTCACCCGAGTAAACACCGTGTAATGATTACTTGACGAACAGTCAGGGTCACCCCAGCTAACAATTCCATGCACTACCCACTGACCAGCGGTGTTCTTACACTGAAAGGGCCCACCGCTGTCTCCAAAGCACCCGCTCGTTTTAGTTTTCCCAGCATCCCCTGCGCATATCATTTTGCTAGTGACTATCCAGGTTCGATTGTCCGTATGCAGTCCGCCGTTTGGTGAAGTGTCCAGCTTTGCTGCGCAAGCGCCATTGGAGACGACGGGCATGCGAGCTTGTTGCAGAAGTGGAGCTGATTCTCCTTCACCGAACATTTGTCCCCAGCCTACACACATAAAAATAATACAAAGAATATCTAAAAAATATTCTTACTCTTGTTGAAAAAAAAAATATAATGTGACTATAAAGCGGCTTGCAGTCTCTTCTGAGAAGATTACCAGTTAAAAACGTCTGAGGAAGATTGAAGATTGTATTTAGCCATATTGTTTTAGTTTGTAGAGTCAGCTTGTGATGATAACTAACCTGTTATATAACATTCCTTTCCAGCAGCTACTTCCTCGAGAAATCCGGGCAAACAAGCCGTGTTTACAGCGTCGCTGCGTTTGGCTGGCCGAGACAGCTGAAATAGCGCAATATCATTTTCATATGGGACTGGGTGCGAAAATAAGGGATGTTTGATTATGCGCTTCACTTCAAATTCCTGTTCCAAAACCTCCTTCTTTTTTCGGTCCACATCGCCAATGACCACCTTAAACTTGCCGGTGTCTTCCTCCAACACACAGTGGGCAGCGGTCATTACCCATTCTGAGGCGATCAGCGTACCTCCGCACAGGTGATTGGTGTTGAATTGTAACCGTGCCTGCCATGGCCATTCACCGACAGTTGCATCGGCTCCGCTGACCACACGTGACGAGGAACTCGAGCTGTGACCACAGCTTGCTGTTAAAAATGGAGTGTATGTAGGAAATTAAACCGAATCGACCAATATATAAACAACGAGTGAGAATCTTACGCGAGGTAATCATGAACAAGTAGTAAACGGATGAGAATGGTGCTGAAAAAGTTAAACTTTACTATCTTCCAAAATATCACAAATGAAGTAAGATGAATTGTACTGATCTCGTCCAAAAGGCTTGCTCTTAGTTTTTATAAGTGGTACGCGTCTTATTAAAGAAGTTCCTCGCTCACCCATCCAGCGTCAACCTCGTTCCCAGGTTTTTTCCCTTTTAAAATTGTGAGGGACTGGAAAAGAAGCACGAAAAATACAAGCTCATCAACTACACAAGCAACTACGTTTTCTTTAAATACTTTGCTGTTCATCAGTTTCCGTCCTTCCTTGCTCAACAGAGCTTCTGGGTGGGCGAAAACGATCTGAACATCTCCGTTGACTAGCTTCGCATTAGGCGGACTCGTCAGCTCAACGTCGCCATTATTTTCACTTTCAGTAGCATTCTTTTGGGAAGGAAACAGACTCTCGCATTCTCCCCGATGATCACTGGCGAGCTCTAGCACATCAGCAGTTATTCCACTATCTTCCAAAACCTTAAGCTGATCTTCTATAATAAAGTTTAAAGGGCAGACCACGAGAACAATGTTTTTGTTTCCCTTGACTGGCAAGAAGTCAGGTTGGAGTTGGAACAGTAGCGATTTATCGAAACCAGCAGTAGGGAAAACGGCAATGACAATTAGGCCTGTCAGCATATGCTCAAAACACTTCACCTGAAGAGGGTTGTAAGCAAAAGGAAGGAAATTTACGAAGGTTTCAAAGCCAATCCAAGACGACTGAACACGGGAAGCTCCTTTGTTTTCGCCATCTTGCTACGTGAATATTGCTGATAGTTCGAGTCTCGATTTCATGAGTCATTCACATTGCTAATGTATTTCACCCAAGATTTTTGGGTGTCCGATGTCACGTGGCCGGCCGATGCCAGAGTCTTTTCCCGCCCCTACCAATTTTAAAAGGGAAAAACCCTAGGAACGAGGTTGATCCTGCGTAGGATCAGAACCAAAGCGGAGGACGTCTGAGTCTGAAGCAAATGGCACAAGTGTCTTTTTTCAGCTTTATAACTTGAGATACTTTTTAAGATAAATAATACTCAAAATCACTGATTGGCAACACTTTAGCAACGCCTTCTGCATCAACAAACAGTATGTTGCTCTGTGAGCAGTTATATCCTCCAACCCATGATATATTCGGCTGCTCTAACTACACGCGTCCAACTGTATGTGTTCATAGACTGCATTTCATCACAGTATTATGAATTTTGTACATGTGACACAGGACGAAATAACGACTTTAAGTGCAAGTAAAGGTTAATTAAAGAAAACCAGAAACCCATAAGTGGGTTGAAACGTGCAACTGTCTCTTGTACGCTTCAAAACAAGCTTCCAATTATTCAATTTGCTAAGAAGTTGTTACACCCATATTTGGAAAATCAAGATAAAAATATTAACCAATCAATTCGCCAGAACAACTTGCTTCCAATCTCATGGGATCGAGGGGTTTCCAAATATGGTACTAAGCAAAAAATGAATATTCGGAAGCTGTGAATGTGCGTTACACGTTTCAACCCACTTATGGTTTTCTGAGAAAACTTAATGAACAATTTCGACTATCTTTAAGTGCACCGTAAATTACTTAAATAAGCCTTTACTTGACAACACTTAAAGCAAGTAATGAACAATTTAAGTTGCCTTTAAGGGTCTTTAAGTTCGTTGTTGAAAAGTTGAATTAAAGATAACGTAAAGGTTCTTAAACACTGACATATTAAAGATACTTACTTACTTTAATACATTTAAGAGTATTTACGTCTCAACTTAAAGATTTTCGATACCTTTAAGTAAAATTTAATTTTCTCTTAAAGATTAGTAAATTCATTATTTCGTCCTGTGGAAATTCACGTGAAGTCTGGCCCTATTTACAACACAAAATCCCCCCCCATCTACCTTCATTGAGGAGTAGTGGTGTACTTATTTCCCTAAGAGGTCCATTTGGAGGTGGCATTTCCTGATAAAACGTAGAACCACCATTTTCACTTTGCTCTAGGCCTAAAAGAGACAAAAAATTCTTATATTATCTCAAATAGACCAACCGTCCTTTCAGTATCAACTTAGGCATTGCAGTCAAACCGAAAGATGGTTATAATGTAAAATTACATGGAAACTGAAAAGCGCATCCCTTCAAAACACCAGATTTTTTAACAGGAAATGTATATCTATATACACCTTGATTTCTCCGAGACTCTTCTACTCTCTTCTCTTCGGCCCCTAAAAGAAAAACAACAGCGTCCTGGTCAGGCTTTTATATGAGGCAATTGAGTTCCTGTTTTTTTCCTTTATCAACTTGTAATCCAAGTGGAAAATATAACCTTTTCTCATAATTTGCGAGAAATTGAAGTAATTGGTTGAGAGGAAAATCTTACCATGCAAATCAAGCACAGCTGGTTCGATGTCTGCTTTGAAAAACGGTTCCTGTGGGGGGAGGTGACCGCGACTAATGATATGATGGCGAGCTGGATCAGGCACGACGAACAAAAATACATTTGTTAGTATCCCTGTGTTACCTGTGTGGTAATATCCCTGTGTTACCTGTGTGGTAGTGTCCCTGTGTTACCTGTGTGGTAGTAGGTTGTGTTTAAACATTCTAGGTTTCTTCCATAATATTTGGTGGTTTTCCGTCAAACTAAAAGGTTTTCTTTACACCGGCGCCAAGTAATACAAGTTTAACATCATGACAGCTGCGCTTTCACATACAGAAAAGTCATATATTTAAAAATATATTACAGTCATTGCTAATGAATTTTGTTTAAATTTTGCCTTTCTTGATTTTACAGCGTATTAAACTTCTGTATTTTATAACGGACTCACAGTGACTCAGTATAATTTTGTTCAACTGCTATGACATAAATTTGCGGGCGATACTTTTCAATAACACTAAAATGAGACGAATTTTTTTTTTTTCACCGAATAAATAAGTCAAGCTAGAGTTTTGCCGTAGCTATTTGATGAACCATCAAAAACATTTTAAAACAAACAGGAAACCAGTTCATTTTTTGCAACAAAGTTAACTGTGTTAGTTCACAGCACATCGAGAAACACGAGGGTCTACCAACCAAGATTCACAGAAATACACGCTTCGCCGTGCAAGGTTAGTAACAGGAAAAGCATTTGATATTTATTTTCACAGTTTATGCAATACGGCTGACACATCCAAGATATTAGCTAGCAGATGGGAGATGGTCGAAAACTTGAAACAAAACGACCAAAGCGTTATGTGTAAATCATTAAAAACGCACGCGCTTGACTTCAAAAGTTAAAATCAAATGCGCAACCATATATAAAAGGAAAATAAAATCGGTAAAATCTCGGAAAGAGGGACACATTCTATCGGAAATCTCGTGCAGCTTCATGAAAAAGAGTACAGAATGTGCTAACCGAGAGGTCACTAATAAGAAATCAGTCCTCTACTGACATGATTTTGTTGTGATATAGTGAAAAAAAAATTAGAACCTCTGAAAGGTGTGTTTTTACGTCGCTTACAAACTATAAAATATGCAGTTCATGCGCCGATATTTGTCTATGTTACCTTCGATTGTCCTTAAGGAAGCCACAATAACCACCGCGATGATAAGGCTGGCAAAAACCTTCATGAAGCTGAGCGAGTAATCCAACGCAAACCGCACACTCAGATCAAAACATTTACATGATTAAGGACTTCTCCTTTAGGTTGTTTTCACTGCTCGCTGAGATGAATATACATGTAGCTTATATATTATTGGTTGAGCGATCAATTTATCATAAGAGGCTTCCCTTATCTGTAAATAACAAAACAGATGGCCACGAATCGTCATTTACATCAGGCGGCCCTTTTTCGTCAGTCGTTGAAGAAATTCGTTTATTTTCCAGTTTTCTTTCACGCTCAAGTTATCGTCGCCTTAGCTTATCTGGTCACTACTGTTTAAAAAGAAACTGGATTTCAACATCCAAACAGGGTTATGAAAACAGGGAAAATAAATATATTTCACGGCAGGTGGCGTTTGAGGGAAAAGTCATTAAATATGCAAAATTCAAGCGTCTCTTCCAAGAGACTTTTAATGCCTGTGAAACAAAAGGAGTTGAGTTTATTATAGCCAGATCAAACACCAACACTACAAAATAACTGAGATATCATAAGTCCGGGGAATTTTACACAAAGTATGAAAAACATGTAAATAGTATGTTTCAGTCTAAACTACTTTACAAAATACGAACGCTTTCTTCACTTTCTGTTTCAATTTTCTTTATTTCCTTGCAAACGATAAAAAACAGTTTCCTTCTAATGGGTTTAGTGCAACGAAATGGATAACGTCGTGTTTCGTGCAGCTTCTTCAGTGCAGTGATGTTGAAGTTGATAGAATAATAGCGGAAAACGAATCTCATTGGGTGAAAAAAGTCCATAATGGAATATACGACAAATATGCCAGTTTCTTCTGATTCTTACTTATCATGAAGGCGTATCGAATGTCGTCTCAAACTATTAAGTCAAATTAACTATTTCTGTCGCCGTCCAAGCATCTTTGGACAAAAGAAAATGAAAAAGAAGATCGTCGCTGTTGATCGACTGTTGATTATGCTAAATATGCTGCCTTTCTGGTATTGCGAGAAACAATTACCGTAGCATCCGTTAAGGCTGGATTTCAATATTGAACTAGACTTCAAATGATCTCCATACATGGGAAGTTTTTTCGCTTCCGCCACTCTCAAACAATTCAGAGTTTGCTAATTTCTCGTCATCGTTTCGCATGCATGAACTCAATCAAGTCGAACATCTAATGATAGAAAGCCATTACAACATGTCAACTTCATTTATAACCTTATGAAAGCATATGCAATCGCCATTCACTATGAATTAGTTGGATATATGGATGGGGCCCAAGCCTAGAGCTTTGGGCCATTAAACAGAGTGAAACTGAGTGAAAAACAATGACCGAATCTAATCCATTTCCATTTCCCTTTCAGCTCTAACACAATATTAACGAGTATCCGTGCTTTTAACTAGCTCTCCTGCGAAAAAAAAAGAGACCATGTTGCAGTCTAACATCCCTAACATGCGTTCAAGACTAACGTCTTTTGTTAAATATCAGTCAGTTTGCTTCGACAGACAAAGAGCTATTACAACTTGCCGGCACAACAAACACTTTTATTCTTTGTGAACTTCTTCCTTAGATACAATGTTTAAAACTAATAAATACTCTTTTGTTTTGTTTACTCTTTATTTTACTTCCACAATTTATGTAATAATTTTAGCTTGTTCAAATTGCTCGACTCACTCGTTTATTACATCTTCAATCCACTGTCGGAACATACTGACTCGAGCAAACACACTGTAGTGACTGATGGAGGAGCAGGCGCGGTCCTCCCAGCTTACAATACCCTGCTGTACCCACTGGCCAGCGGAGTTTTGACAAACAAAGGGTCCTCCACTGTCACCAAAGCAGCCACTTGTCTTCGTCTTCCCAGCATCCCCTGCACACAACATGACGGAGGTAACCGCGCTTGAAGAGTTTACAGCTGACTTCATGTGCTTGGACTGGCAGACACGGTTGGATACCACAGGCATGGCAGCTTGTTGCAGTTTAACCGCAGCAGTACCAGGATGATTCATCTGTCCCCAACCTTTAAACATAACATCGTAAATATTTCATTTAATTTGGTATTTTTGTTGCATTACAATTCATGGTTACAGCACTTAAGACTGAGTGCTCTCTTTTCGTTTAGTGAAGAGCCAACTGAATTGTCGGCAGTGTCTGGTCAACAGGCCTTCCCGCCCAGGAAGAACACGATTATTGATTTTAGAAAGGACGTGAATGAGTGAGTGGGTGAGTCTGACAGTCCGTCAGTCAGTCAGTCAGTCTGTAATCAAGAGTTAGTGAGTGAGTAAGTAATGGAAGTAAATACTTTAGTAGCGGTAGAAGAGCAAATAAGTTAGTACTTCACACTTTATATTACCTGAGATGTAGCATTTGGTCCCAGCTGGTACCACATCCGAATCGCGTGGTAAACAAACCGTGTTCACAAAGGAAGTTCTGGTGGCTGCACGTTTCAACTCCAGCAAAGCTATGTCATTGTTGATGGGAACTGGTGAATTGTAATCAGGATGCACCATCACGCGCTTGACAGTAAATTTCTGCTCGGTACCTTCAGGTTTCTGTCTGTTGAGATCGCCGAGTGTCACGCGATATGTTTCGGGATCTTTATTTGAGATACAGTGGGCTGCGGTCATAATCCAGTCAGGTGTGATGAGAGAGCCGCCGCATGTGAACCCCGAGTCCTTGGTCTCCAGCTTTGCTTGCCATGGCCATTCACCTGCAGTAGCGTCCTTTCCACTAATCACTCTGCCTCCTGCTGCTGTGGCCTGACCGCACGTGGCTGTCACGTGCACAGATAAAACGAGAAAACGTATTATTTTGCGGAGGGGGAGGGAAAATATAGTTGTATGGTAATATCCACTGGATAATAAAAACCTCGTGATCACTTAAGCAAACTGAGGTGAGAACAAGTCTTAAAATGCTAGTAACCATCTTCCAACAAACTTCCATTAAAACAAAATAACTTCAGCTTTTACTTACGCGAATTGATGGGATCCACATTCTGCTCCATTTCAGCATCTTCGGCATCATACAAAGAACCTTCATTGTACAAAGAGAAAAAGTAAGCTACTTGACAGTAAAAATCTGAATATACTGAGAGCCTAAAAGAACTTTGAGACTGAAATTTGAGTTATTTCAGCCTAACATTTGAGATACGTTCTTAATTAAAAAGTCAGTTTCAATGGTAAGGAAGTGCTTATCTGACTAAACTGTGCTTGAGTGTTTATAACCGTATAAATTTGAGCCTGTTTAGTAAAACTGAAGCGGATAAACAGATACAATGCATGCTACAAAATAAAAGATAGGGACCAGGCCCACATTAAATTATATTTATTACCAGCAACAAGACGTTTTTCTCAGTCCAGAAAAAAAAGAACCAAAACAACCTGACATCGTAGCAGACATCACAAATAAAAACCTGTTTAGGTTGACTGAGAAAAATGCATGCCAATTTCTTTTGAGTGGTCTTTACTGTAGTTTTCATGAATTAAAAAATACAAATAATTGACATTCAAATTCATAAAAAAACTAAAATTTTCAGAGTCAGTGGAGGCCGGTTAGTCTGTATTCGTAAGTCCGTGGTCAGAGCTCACAGCTTCTATCACTCTAACTTATGCCGCCGAATATTAGCCATAAATTTTGTGTGGTGTTCTAAAAAAACAAATAGACGACAGACTGATCTTTACGGCGGAGAAATTAATCCGAGTCTGCCGTTTATTTTTAGCCCAGGTTTCTAATGGGTTTGTCGCTATGGTTTTACGTTATATAGTTTTCGTCTTTTTCAGTTTAAAAGTTAATGTTCAACTGACATTTCAACATTGATTTCTTAAGTCGCCTCTGTGCAGGATAGCGAACATACCCGGGACTACATGTGGAGTAATGAGAGTTTCCTAAGCTCTAGGATTTCTCCATTGTGAGACTGAACTGCATTTAACAACTTTAAAATTTGCGATTTTTTAAAGTTGTTATTCGACATCCAAATTGTAAATACTGTGCTAAATACACGCTCAATTCACTAACTACAAATACGTTTACAAAAGTGGTAAGCCAAGGTTTTGACTTTAGCCTATGACGCGCGGACATTCGGTTTGAAGTAGGTTTGATGCCTTTTACGGGGGCGCCCGTTTCGTTTGATGTCTTACCTTGTTCAGGATAAAGCCGGTGAGATTCAGGACAATGGGCTGAATAAAACAGCAGCAGAAGAATTAAAGGGGGATTTAAACACACCATCACTTCTGATCACTGATAACGCCGACTGAGTTTCCCTTTAACAGCTGTTGATCTGTCTTCTTTGTCCAATAAATTTTACATGACGTCTCCTATTTCATTTGCTAATGAAATATAGCTTATATTTAAAACAAGCTATGGCTGGCGCCAAGACGACAATTTAAATGGAAATTTTCCATTTATTTAGTTGACGACAATTTAAATGGAAATTTTCCATTTATTTAGTTCACTTACTAAAGTTAGACAAACGATTATGTTAACCGTATGTTAGCAGATGTTAACATATCCACAGGCAAGCCGCCTGACATAAAATTCCTCTTTTGTATGGAAAAATCCTCTTTTGCATGGCAAAAACTCCAGTGCAAACTGAATCAAATGAATTCAAAAGGGCAAACGTTTCTCTATTTTCTCCGAATTTTCTTATTTCAGTAACAATTATGGAACACACTCTTATTGTGTACTTAATGCTCTCTGCAAAAACTTTAATTTTTACAATTTAGGCGGTAAGTATTCGTAAAAGCTGTCACGCGAATATCGAGTGCACTTACTTTAGTTAGTAATGTATTCTTACACGACTACTCAACCACAAAAGGGGCCCTAAGTCTTACTAAAGTTTTCCGAAAGTTTCATACTTGTTGGGACCAGGGCCTTCCTTACCCACTTTGACAGAAACTGATGGATTTCGAACATTTTTTGCATGCCCTCAAGGTGTCTTAATTATTCGCTCCAATATTTCCCCTAGATAATACTGTACTTCTTGTCTTTACTCGCCCAAGGCCAATCTCGTACCAGGGTCCTCAGGTTTCTTGGTCTCTCCTGGCGATAAACCGCTGACCAAGAAGCCTGAGGACTCTGGGTACGAGATTGATGCCGTGTCCATCCCTCCTCCACCCCCTGAGTAGGCCTGTATGTACTTAACTGTATAATACTAACAAATACAAGCACCTGGGTGGCGCTTTGTCTAGTAGGTAGTGTGTATGAGATTTTGATGCTGAATGGAGGGGTAGATGATTTCTGGTTTCTGTAACTAGATTATAAATAGTACGAAAGAGAAAGTGAGTTAGTCGAGAAGGCAAGTATAGTTTGGTTTACCTTTCAGCTGTTTAAAGTGAATGGAAAGAGTTCCATCTTTAATGGTGAATAACGGTGATATCTTTTCGGGAAGCTTGTCCATTGCAGACATTGCATTAACGAGATATTCAACATTGCATTGACGAGATAAAATGCATGTAAGCTTATTATCCATAACCTGTCATCAGGCCCAACTATTGCAGCGCTCTTACTTCTTTCTATTATGCATGTGGTCGCCTTTTCGTTTCGTGTTTCGTGTTTCGTGTTTTTTCGTGTTTCCAGGCGAAACGAAAATAGAGCCTGATTTCAAATCTCGAGTCGCTTCAGTGAAATGAAAGACATAAGTTTGACAACTTTAAATTGGAAGAACATCATTGTTTTTTCAATAGAGGAGAACAGCAATAAAAACAACATCAATATTCAACGCACAAAATGTTTTTGACAGCAAAATCTTTGTCGGGGTTGGGAAGAGGGGCACTCGCTAAAGCTTCATACGGTTTTTACCCTCTTTCTTTTTCACATGCCAGCTTTTATCGAGCAGGAACTTTACAATTTATTTTGTTTGGCGAAAACAGAGGCATAAAAACGCCATTACGTAAGTTTCTCAAACAGCGCGCGCGGTTTTTAGCGAAAATATTTGGAAGATAATGAACACAATAACCTTTACACTGATATTTGTCCTTGGAAAAACTCACATATTTCGTTAAACTTTCTTTAAAGTCCCTTCCAATGCTAATTTTCGATAAGTTAGTTTCTTCGTTGGAAGGGTCGTCCTTCGTGACTTAAATTCCTCGCGCAAATTTACCGCTAATAGAGGGTCTGAATGGGGGGGTCCACATGTCGGTTGTCGGTTATAATTTCATTACTTTGTCGGTTGTCGGTTAAAATTTTCGACCTTTGTCGGTTGTCGGTAAATCTCAGTTAATAATTAAAAATGCAAGATCATGCAAGTTAATTATTCACATTTGTTATGTAATTTGCGCAGTTTTAAGGCTTTAAACTCTAGACGAAGTGTAAAACTTGTAATTATTCATTATTTGATTGCACTTAAACCTAGTTAACTCTGTTTTTTAGCAACGTGATCGTCTACCCCACTTTTATTTGCAAATCTAGTATACCGATAAAATCACCAAAGTTTTTATTCTAGATGTGAATTTGTTTTCCTGTCGATTACAGGGCATCGAAGTAAATCAAGAGAGGTAAATTTGACAAGAGTGAAATGTCCACTTTAGCCTTTGGGATACGTAATTTTGTTAGCTACCGAAGTCTTTTTTTTCCCAAGACGTCCACAAACACTTATTACACTTATTTTTCAACGGCTCTCGTGGCTTTACTGTGGGGTTTCTTTGGGTTTTTTGCCAAAAATGTCGCTGTCATGAGTATCAATGAATCTGTACCGTTTATTGGATCTTTAATGATTTCACAACTATTATTACCTCTTACCGTCACATGTCGAGACGCGCAAATGCACGAACAGCCCTGCCGGATCGTGTAACACACGCTCTGTTGACAAGCTCTGAATGTTCTTCAAAATCTGTTTCCTTGTCATACTCATCAATTTGTACTTCCCTGTGATCCTTAAACACCTCAGTAACATCCCCTTCGTCCACAAATTGTATGCTAACAACGCGTTGTGGTACTGCATTCGCTGATGATACATTGTTTTCTTCAGGGAATCGAAGTCTCTCTTCAGACTCGTCGGTGCGATGAACAGCGTAGACAGCTGGCGGCAAGGTCCCAGTCTTATCTTTTGTGGTCTTGCTCCTAACCGTCCGTTGGCGTACTGGTCTATAACTCTCTAGCCACTCTTTGATCTGTCCTTCCATAGCTGGTGTTATGTCCTCACTTGGCAAAGGTGTCATCGTAGCTATATAGCAGAAAGGGGCATGGCAGATTGAGGGACCGGATAGTATGATTTGTTGTGCGTTTAGTACTTTGCTGCCCATCTAGATGTGCGCTTCAGAGATTCCTTGCAAATTGTTCCAAAATCCTGCGCATATGTAAGTACCGTAAATGTCTCATGTTTAAGTGCGAGGCAGCGTGCAAATTTTCCACTTCTGTTGTGAGCAACGTTCCGAGCACCAGATCATCTAGAAATTGGGGGTTAACGTCCATCACGTTCTTGTATAGCCTGTCCATCCCCTTTTTAAGCAAAGACACAGATACTTGCGTCTTCTGTGACACAGTTCCCTGTGGACCATTGGTTGCAGAAGTCTCGCTCAACTGGTAGCGTTCCTTCACCTTACTCACAGTATCTTTTACATAGTTGTCAATCTTTGTCACGTTCTCTTTTGCTTGTTTCAAGGACACTCCTTCAGGTTTCATACCCTTAGAATGAATTCCAAAAGTATCGTAAAGGGAACCAAGAATCCCCAGAAAAGATATCGTTTCTGAGAGGCTCGTCACTATCTTCAATTTTTCCAGCGGCAACATCTGTAACAAACAAAGTCTTGTCTACGGAGAATATCCCCTCGATTTGTTTGAATGAGCATGAATCTTGTGTCCCATCGGAAGAACTGTTGTGGCCACTTCCTACCAAAGCTCTAACCGAGTTATCATCAGGGTTGTACTGCATGACCTTTCCCGCCTTTGTATCCGTGTACACTACCTTCCCGTTCAAGGTGCATACTTGGTTTACCTCATAGCAAGGAAGAGTCGAGTTGCATACAGCTTGTGTTACCGTCTTTGTGCTAAGTTCACATTTGTACAGCCCACCTTGGCTCGAGGCTCCTGAGAAGAATGCGCATTGGTCAAGTAGAGTAATAGACAAAAGGTTTACGATGCTGGATGGATAGGCAGTGAATTTCGTAGCATTGCCGTGAATGGTCACTCCATCAAATGTCAATGCTATCTGATAGACATATTGACTCTCGTCATCACTACAAAAAAAAAAAATCATTGCTTGCAGCACAGATAGCAGAAGGCTTACTAAGACTATTAGGATGTATCTGGACGTGTTCCGCACAGTCAATGCTCTTAGAAATGGCACCCAAGTGGTTGTTAAGTCTTTGGCGCAAAACGGGAACCGTTCCATTCGTTGGGAGAGATAGTGCCTTTAAGTGACTCCGAAGTTCAGCTCGTCGCTTGAGTGACTTTGTACTTATTTTCACTTTTCCCTTGAAGTCAACAAAAGAATAGTCGATTTTCCCCTTTCGCACAAGAATGCAATCTCATCGATGAAGCACAAGTTCCTAGCATCCCTCAGTCCATCTCGCACAACAGAGACATCTGCTGGCTGGCTGGTGCAATCTTATTGTTAGGAGTCTTGATAAACCTGTCTCAAAGTTGTAATCAAGCGCAAGGATCGAGCCTGTTGGGCCATTAGAAAAGCCGGCAAAAGTTTAGGCAAAAGTAACTGAGAATCATGACACAACAGCACGGCGTCTCGTCGACTCGCTTACGAGCCGCTGTTCTAGAAATGAGCCCGCCGCCGCTCTCCGAAAAGGAGGATCCCGGGGCTTTAAAGTAATTTGAAGACAGGAAATTCTATAATTGACGAAATTTGGAATTAATGTGGTTACGTCTGGTGAAATAGAGCCCACCAAAGGATCTGGACATTTCCTGCGCTAAAAATAAATTCAAAATGCTCTTCTTTCTGAATACAAACATCCCTTTAACCCTTTAACTGGCAATCGTACATATTCGTACGAGAATCACTAGTAGTGATTTAAAAATCTGCAGCTTTCACATATCTACACAAATGATAGTAATGATCCCTTGTTAGGGCAAAACGATAAGTTTCATAGCATTAACAACCAACTACTTGACTACAACTATGGATTTCCGCTGCAAACGGTTGTTCATTCGGCAGCAAATCCAGAAATGCCCGTTTGCTACCTCCCAGGAAAACAACAAAAAACGCACATCTTTGCATCAATTTGTTTTAATGAAAAAGTAACTCTAAATCCAAAAGTGTACATTTGCAGCTAACTTCGAACCTATTCCTCTGCATCCACTTAGAAAAATTCCCATCAATATTTCAACAGACCGAGTAATTTCCATTCAATCAGAGCTATTCTTGCAAACTTATAATATCCTTATGCACGACCGAAAGGAATTCTGGGTAATACAACCATACCGGCGGCATGCAAGTCTACCTACCTCTGTTTGATATATTTTTTATAAGTGTCGAGCCACCCAGACCAACTGGCAAAATATTGCACCGATTGCATTCTTTAGAAGTCAAAAGTCGTCCAAATTGCCTCGGTAGGTCTCGAAATCCAACCACAGAAGGGCCAGAGAGACAACTTCACTCATGGACCGCCATGTTTTGCTACAGATACTTTTGGCATTCCAGTCATAGTCAAATCATCTCTCACCTCTGGTTTCTTTCAGACGTTTGCCTCTGCCCACCATTCCAGCTTAATGATGCCAGCCTGGGGGTTTCTGCAGTGAAAAATGACTCAAAAAAGCACTTATAAACCAAATTCTTATCAGATTCGAGTCCGTGTGATCGCTAATCGAAAGAGCAACGGCTGAATACTGACGTCACAATGAAAATTCGAGCCCACGTTGATTTGAAACAGCGTATATTTTTATGTGAGCTATTTATATGCAGTCACGAAATTCTACAGATTGCCTAGCCCCACAAAACTGCTTTGGGAACCCAAAGAAATTTGGCGGTTAAAGGGTTAACGTCGGACCATGTCGGTTGTCGGTTAGAATTTATTTGTCGCTAGTCGGTAATTTTTTCCTCGTTTTGTCGGTAGTCAGTAATATTTTTCGCCCCTTGTCGCTAGTCGGTTAACCCCATTCACACCCTCCTAATATGAAGGGGATTCCATCGAAATAGAAGTTGTAATAAACTGAAATTTTTCTAAAACTTTGCACAGTTATTTATTATATCTAGTACATCAAAGAAATATAATAAAAATAGGGGGTCACCAAGCCCGTTTTCACGTTATAGCGCTGTAGTATATAACTAATTTGCTAACTTGTGACGACAACATTGAAAATCCTAGCTTTGAGCAAAAGGCAACAATTATTTCCAGAAAGTTATTATTAGCAATGAAATATTAGTATTGAGTGAAAGTTGTGATCCTCGCAGTGTGCTCTCAACTTAAGCAGTTTAAAAAAAATATTAGTATTATTGTTATGATAGCAGAACAATGTCATCGTGAAAACCCTTAAAGTTACAGAAAAAGAGAAACTTATGAAATAATAGGGCAATTTCAGCATCTGAACGCTTCCAGTGAAACGCTAAAAACTAGATTTTAAAAGTGATTCCATGAGAATATTTCAAAATCTACTAATGAGACATTCTTTAAATTTGGATATATAATGGACAGTAGTATTTTCTTCAAATAAGTGGAATAAAAAAGATAGGTTACCATGCTCGTTTAAGAGAAAACAACCACTTATTTACTTAGCGAACTGAATTCTCAAAGGAAACCCTCTTGCTTCAAAATGCGCGCGCGCTCGTGCATGCGCAAATGACGAAGCTTATAAACGAGAAACTTTCTGTCTAAACTCGACTAAAAAGCGAAGGTCGACTCATAGTTAGTAGATGGTCGACTCAAGTCTAATCACAGGCAGCCCAACCGTGCTGTGTGAGTCACATCAAATTACAGATTCGAAGCCGGGACACAGTAATGAAATATAGGTAATAATACGATTTGTCACGGAATTGAGAAGCGATAGAAAAATCGAAAATATTACACAAAAAAGACTTCTTACCTTTACTTTATTGTCCCTTGATGTGCCCTGACCGGTTTAAATGCATTTTTACCACTTTTGTCACTTGCCCCACTATCCACTATCCCTTCTTTTATGGTGGATAGTGGGGCGCTTCTCAATTCCGTGACAAATCGTATTATTACCTATATTTCATTACTGTGTCCCGGCTTCGAATCTGTAATTTATTTGATGTGACTCACACAGCACGGTTGGGCTGCCTGTGGTCTAATTTGCGTTCAACTGACAGTGAAAGGCTTGGTTTCACAGTGGGCCTGGTTTCTAAGTTCGCTCGGGCTGCAAAGTGGCAGAGAGGTGGCAGAGATGGACGTTACCTCACAAAACCCAGCGTTCGTTGATTTAAACGATTTAGCATGTAGCAGGGTAAGTGAATTCCTGAAGTTATGAAGATAATTGTAAGATTTGTTGCATATCAGTCACATTAAGTAAGGTAATCCGCCGATACAAAGGAATTTTTTAGCACAGCGAAAATAATGACACGTTTAATTTCTTCTTTGTACGTTCGTTCAGGTTGGAGGGAAAATTGTATTTGCAACAGATGACTGGTTTGCAGTTGCTGAAAATTTGCTGAAGGTGAGTATCTCATGTGAAGAATAATGAAATGCAGTTCAGTCACGAGACAGTAGTTCACCCACAGGTAGTCTACGTGACAGGCGTAATGTACCAGTCAATTCCAAGACCGCCCATCCCCCCCCTCCGGGCAAACCCCCGGGCATTTGACTTTTTTTAAAAAAAATTGTCAAATGCCCCACTATGTGGGCAGTTTATACGGTCAAATGCCCCACCGGGCAGGGCTTCACAGAGCGTCAAATGCCCCACCGTCCGGGCAAGGAGGGATTAAAGTAACTAGTTACAGTGGATTTCAGCTTACCTTGGCTGCACCAGTTGCCAAGTTTGTTGGGAAATTTGATACTACGTTGCGAAGTTGTCAATTACATTTGTCAGTTTGCCATCCAAAACGAAGTTGGCAACTTCGGTGCCAACGAAGCCTGTATGTAAAGTCTGAAGTTGTTATTAAACGCTATTTGCGAAGTCAAAACAATTTTTAGCCGATCTGGATGGTTTTCTTTAACATTATTTTTGTAGACTTGCCAAGACAAATCTATAAACTGGTGCTGTTCGGATTGTTTTCGAGGTGAGATCATGTACGCTGTAAGATGCATGCCGCACGTCGACATGGATTCAATGAGAAAAACATTCAAAAAGTTTATCTATTGCCCTATACTGTCACAAAAGAAGTAAAAATAATAATGTTTCAATACAAAGTGATACACAACATACTTCCAACCAAAGCGACTATTTACCGTGATGGTCTTGTTGACAATGACCTCTGCAACTTGTGCAACTTAGAAAGACAAACCCTAGACCACATGTTAATACACTGTAGTTTATCTGCCGATTTTTAGATTTTGTTTCAAAATTGGTGGCATATTAAAACACATGAAAACATTGTGTTAAACGCAAGTCATATACTCTATGGCTGGTTTAAGAGAACAAAGCATCGGCAGGTCTTAAATTACTCTATCTTAATCGCAAAATACTGCATTTTTTGCACTAGCTTACGTGGAGAAATACTATCCTTCTGTAACTTCCTTCTGCAAATGCAAGAAAAACTACAAATTTTAAAGTGATCGCAACTAAACAGAAATCGCTTCCCAATTTCTACCGAACTTGGGAAATTATCCTTTAACATACAGTTTTCCGTCGCACTTTCTTTGTTTTTTACTGTAAGTAGTTGTATTTATTTCCTCTGTTGTAAAATGTCGTCTTTGCTTCTGTATTACTTACATTGTTATTTTAAAATTAATTAATTAAAAAAAAGTCTCGTGAAAATGTAAGTAATTAAGCTTAAGACCCATTCACTGTTATTAATTGTAATTAATCTAAATGAGCACATCCATGTATTGTCAGTAATAAACCAATAAAAAAAAAAAAAAAAAAAAAAAAAAGATGCATGCCGCTATTTCAGGTTGTGGTTTTGAATTCGACCAACATATAAATCGTATATTATCTAGCTCGGAATAATTTTCTGCTGATACGCCTTTTCGGTTGTCCTTGTTTTCACTCAACACTTTAAAAAAAGTCATCTCAGGAACTCCAGAATATAAATGAATATTTACATTTTACGACAAAGGTCAACCGAGTCAACAGACACGTGGAACCGGAAAGAATGGATTACGAAATCTTTTACCTTGCGACCGCTGACCAACGTTTTTGTTGAAGTCAAATGCCCGCCCTGTCAGGCCTCGTTTCACATCAAATGCCCCACTATGCGGAGCTAACCTCTCGTCAAATGCCCGGGGTATGCTGGGGGGGGGGGGGGGGGGGGGGGGGGATGGGCGGTCTTGGAATTGACTGGTACATAATTCCAGGTGGCAAATATTAGCTATACAGACTGACACCAGTAGCACTTAGCTCTTTTTCGGCAAAAGAACGACTTCTGCATTTATTCCTCACCCACCTGAGCAATGCATCAGACTTTTAATACTTACAATTTATAGACTTCAACATTGTAAAGGGGTGAGCTATTGTTACTTTGATTATCTGATTATCGGCAATTTTCAAGTTGATACACAGAAAGGTTTAAGCAGTATCACGATTCTCAGTTACTTTTGTCTGCTTTTGAGACATCAATGTAAAGTTGTATTGTCGTCTCAAAAACCAGCCTGTGATTGGTTGAAAATTTCCCATGGTATTTAATGGGTTCCTTGAGTAGAAAACCAAAATTTAAAATTACCTCCAAGAGAGGGGCAAAAATGTTGATTACTTCATCAAGTTTGGCAGATAAACAAGGCTGTATTCAATGCAACGACCCTTTCTATCGAAAGTTAACGATAAGATGAGTTTAAAAGCTGCTTTTGTTTGTTTGAACGGTTTGTTTACATTGAGCTGTGCTGTGTGCACGCTATTACCGCCATCAATATAATGCAGTATTGACGCCTCAAAATCGAAATCAGTTTATAATGGCCACAGTTGGAGTTCTCAATATCTGTTGAGCGCTGGTGGGGCGACTTTAATTTTACCCCACCTCCCCCCCCCCCCCCCCCCGGTAGCTTGAACCCTCAATACCTCGAACCTCCGAAGTGATTTTGTTTTCCCTTTAGGCCATTTTCTTTATATTTATACCCTTGATAACTTGAACCTCATCTGTCAAAGTCAAAACATACAAAGATATCATCCAGAACACTGAGTGTATTAGTGTACATACATTGTCCTTTGTCCTACCAAAGTGTTCTTTAATTTTGCTTTGCTTTGTTCATTTGTTCATTTATGCTTTGTTTTGTTTAAAAAATAGTTCCAGTTTAACTCTTTCTTGGTCAGTAAACCTGATTAAAAAAAAAGGTGTTTGATAAGTTGTAAAGCGTGTAAACAAACAATAATTATTACAGTATTGCCTAATTTCCGGTCGTCTGTTCCTAACTCCCGCTAACTGGAACCTGCAAAGCAAAGCGAAGTAAAAGAACACTATGGTAGGACAAAGGACATTGTATATGTTGCAGGTAAAATCCGTTCTCAGGTTGAATCAGTATTCAATCTAGGTTAACCCATTGACACCTGAGAATTTTTACGTTTTTGAGCGATTTCCTGCACCCGGGGGGGGGGGGGGGGGGGGGGGGGACTCCCATATAAAAATGACGGGGGTGCTCCTCGTACCTTTTAGGGGTCAAAATTTGTAGATCGGTACCGCTTAGGATGTAAAATCTAAAATGACCACCGTTGGAATTATCGCGGTGCCTTTTAGGGTATTGAGCCGATAAAAATATGATAGTCAACTGGTTTTTATTGTTGTCTCATTCGTCACTTATCCATAATAAAAGAGTGTACATTCAGTTTGGATAGACGGGCTTTTAACTTAATCACCTCACATCTTGTTAACTTCACGATCAATTGCACTGGAACGTTAATACCACCTCCGCGTCTGTATCAGCCACGAGGATCAGGAAATGGATCGCCAGTTATGGTGCTACAAACAACGATTACCGATTTCGTAAGAGCTGTCATTGTCACTTCTGTTGTTAGCTTTAACTCTTCCTCCCATTACAAACCGTGCATTGTTCTCAAGGGCTCAGAACAATCAATAATTGAAAAGTACACGTCTGACAGGGATAAATTGGATGAATATTATGAATATTATCTTCCTGGAAAGTTGCGAGTGATCGTCAAAGAGATGGATACATTGGCGGAGCTTAAGAAAACTTTTCTTGAATTCATCAACGTACATGAAGAGGGCCTGATAACACAGGAAGAATTTGACATCGCAAAGAAAAAACTCCTTAACGCGCTTGCAAGTAACACTGAAACGCCTCTCAGAGAACGACTTAAGACTCTGGCAGACATCTCTCACGTTTTACTCGAGGACGAGCAAAAAGAAACTAGAAAGGCCTTGATAGACGGTAGTGTGGCAAACGTTATTGGTCCCGCAGACCTTGAAGAAACAAGCCAGCTAGAAATTGAGGAAATATCATTATCAGAGCCAGCACAAAAGGTAATGAGACTTTATATGTATTTCTAGTGCGCGTGTTAAAACACAACAGGGGTGACATTTTGATTAAAAGCAAAATAATTACGTGTAAGTTGGTAAAAATATGTCTTGTTTATTTCATAATTATCAGTTATGATTAATAATCCTCAAGTCACTGACTTCACTGAACTAGAACTGACTGGAGTCCAATTCGCTCTGTAATCAAAGAAATCATACGAGTGATTACAAAAATCGGACGACCACGTAGCGGGAGTCCAGATATATTAATCACGTGTATGATTACAGACAGAATTGGACAACACCAGAACAAATTAACCTGAAAAAAAAAAGAGAAATTCAAGTGTATAGCTTGAAGAAAGACTTTATCAATCGAAAGCATTAAGTTAAATACAATTTCATCACTGCAAAACTGGCATTGAAATATGATCATGTAATTGATTCATTCAGGGTCGAGCCCATGCTCCTGGTTCATTTGATCGGCTCAATGATCGAACTGTCCAATTTCAACTTTGCAAGTAAATTAGAGGAAAATACAGAGGATTATCAACCAATCACATTGGAAGAAATTGAAATAGGTTATGATTAAGACTATAATAGCTTGCCAAAATAACTATTTTCTACCGGATATTGTACAAATTACCGGGCCAAGTTACTCTCCCTAAAATTGATTCTCAAAAAAAAAGTTCATTATTTTGAAGAACTTACGATTTTTCTAAATGTCATTGCAGAAAGCGAAGACTGAAGAAAACAGTGATGGTGATAGTTGTTTGCCTTTTCAAGACATCTGTAATGAGCTTTCTGCTGAGCATGAGCAGCTTTACTCTGTTTCATGTCAGTTCAAACCTCAAATTGTGGCCAAGGGAGACATTAGAATCCACTGCGAAATCTGCGATATTCTAATCACACCAGGCCTCCAAAAGCAGCGGCTATATTGAATGAGAAGGAATTTTATTGATTCAGCAAATCACAAAGCCAAAGTTATAAAAGTTTCCGGGCACGAACATGTCTCATCTGAGAGTGTGGCTCATATGGAAGTAACAGAAGCCAAGAAAGTGGAATTTGTTAACAGCATAGCACCAGGAACTTTTTAAATCATTGATGGGTACATTTTGTGTAGCTATTGCATTGGAAACAATCGTAATATAACTCTAAATCCACCACACGGCTCGTTTGAAAACAACGTGAAAACTCATCTGAAATCGAAAGAGCACATCGCAGCGGCAAAAGGGAAAAAACAGCTGACTTTGGATTTCTTTGTAAGTGGCAGTAGTCAGAGCGAGGGTGATGTCAGTCTTAAAAAACAATGACCTCCTCAAGAACCATGCCTGGGATATCATCTTGACTATGTAAAATATTCCAAGTCAACTTACAATCCAAAAGTTTTACTTAGCGAAGGCCACGCCTCGTGAGATGGTGAGGAGGTGTTGTGGTACCCAGGGCCCTATTTTCAATCCGGCACCATTGTTGGAACGTTTTGCCACAGGCAATGTAAGAGATTTGCAAAGGCTGGCACTTTTGAAAATGGATTTGTTCGGCGTGTAATAGCATTCCAAAAATTGATTCGTTCAGGCTAAGATTGCAGCGACGTGCTGAAAAAGGTGATTCAGAAAGAGATACAACAAACTTTATGTATCGGTCAAGAGATTATTTTGTTGTCCAAGCTTAAAGAAAAAACAAGGAAATTGAAACCTACAAATCGCAAGTGTTTTTATTGAGCAGCAAGCTTGCTCGTCTAGAAGAAAAAGCTTGCTCTTTAAGAGACAAAATGAAGGAACTGTCTAGAAGAGGAGATGTCCCAGCAATTGGCTACAACATTCTAAAGGCTTTTAAAGAAGGACAACACAAAGATAAGGCAGGACTGGTCGGTCTTCTTAAAACAATCTCGCAAAACCTCTGCAGACAAAAGAAAGGTAAAAATAAAGCAGATTCAGACGAAGTATGGGGATTCTGCGGGAGGAAAGGGGAAGCCCACATTTGTGAAGATAGCTTTGTGGTCAAGGTAGGAAATGATGATATTTTAGCATAAAATAATAGTTAATGTTAGAAAGCAACATCAAATCTGAGCCCACAATCACCTCTGCAGCCTCTTCTCACATGTTGCTCCTTAAAATTTTGGCACTTGCCTTCCTTATTTGGCTCAAGTCAATGAAACGGGTTAAATTATGTGACCTTTCTCAATCACCCTCATCTCAGAAGGCTGCAAGTTTCTCCGCAGCAAAATTGATCCCTCCCGCCCTCCCATACTTATTCATTGCCTATGCTATAATTGCTCCGTTACTTAGTCCTTAGTCGCTTACTAAGTTTGATTGATGGAAAACTTTTACTCATTAAGTCTTATCAATAAATTAAGGGCGGGGAATTGCTGCCTGCGGCACCCCTTCAGCCCTGTGCTGAAGCCCCGTCAGGGAGGGGGCATACGATACTTGCTGGACTGGGTTAACTTGGCCCCAGGACATTACCCCAGCGTCGGTGCCCGCCTTGCAGTACAGGCATGAGGCACCCCCTCGGCATGGTGCCATGTGCCGAGGCCCCTCATCTGGTGGGTTTATCCGGTCGGTGGGTTCTATCCGAGCCTTGCCAGTATATTCCCTGCCCAATTTACGCCCACAAATGAGTGTTGTCTTTTATTGCGTGTCGAAACATTAATTAAAGAGGCCTACGAACGTCTCGTTGAGGCATTTCGAAACAATCAGACTGCAACGCATGCCCGGGTCATCATGGTCAATCCACTCCATCGAAAACTTCCAAGAGTTGTCCTGTTTCTTCAAGCAAATTGTAATCGCTTTACTCACAACAAGGTTCTTCATCAGTGGCTTGTCCTTGATACTCTATGTGAGAACATTTTGGATCCCATCCTTGAGCCAGGTATTGGCCATGCCTCTGATGGTGATGCTTGTCGTCAGAAACTTATGCTCAGTCAAGCGACTGCAGTAAGTAACCAATATCGACCTGTTCCTGTTCATCTCGGGTTCATCATGTCTGCCAGAATTGAACTCACAGCAGCTGGGAAGAAGATTTTAAGAGACTTGTATGACCAAGACTGCATTCATAATGACAAAAAGATCCTTAATCCCCTAGACCATTCCACACGGATTTTGCAACTTGGTAGATACTCAGTGCACATGAATCACCCGAGGCTTGTCATGGAAACATTTTCCCCTGCAGTTCACCGCATGCATGCCGATGACATCGCTCGTAAAGATCGTCAAAAATGGGAGGTAGTGCAGCGATTGAAATTCCAATCAGTACAACAATGTCTACTTGACATCGCCCCGGTAATGGAGTCACCAAAGATGTATCAGTGTATGGTACATGGGCCTTTCTGTATGTTGCCTGGCACTATACAGAAATCTTTTTTAGCTTGCACGCTTCCTTGCGTGATAGAGTGAAGTATGCCGCCCTTGTCATCATCTTTTACAGCCTATGGAGGACCTGGATAATTATGACTGAAGGACTTTCATTGAAAGACCGCTTTCTAACTAGAGAGTGTTTCCATGATGTTCTTCTATCCTGCCATTTCGTGGTTATCTTGATTTCCTTCTTCCACGATGAACATCCCGACTTAGAGTGTCCTCTTGACCTTACTGGATCAGACTGCTGTGAAAGATACTTCTCCGAGAATGGGAGTTTTGTGCAAAACCACCACAACTACACGTTTTTGGATATGCATACCAATCTCAGGCACATGAATCGAATCCAAGAGATCAGAGCAACGAATCCAGACATCATGTTCCCAAAACGTAAGCACAACAACGACTTTATCTGGGATAGACAGATGAGCCGCTTAAATATAATAGAGATTTATGACAATACTTTCAAAAATCTTTAAGAGGAGAAGGTATTCGATGGAGTCGTCTCTTTTGCTATTAAAAATGGTCAGTGTTAGTTCCTGTGTTGTTTTTTAATTGGTACCTTTTATAGTCCGGGAGATAAGGGACAAAAAATCGCGGAATTGTTCAAATTGTGATACAAGTATGAAACTTTCAGTAAATGTAGCTTTAAACATGTAGATTAAAATAAAAGCAAGACCCCAGCTGGATCTTTCTCCCCAAGCCGGTATTTTGGGAATTTTAATATGAGGTCAGCGGTTTGAGACAGCGGGCTCATGCTTATTTAATTTCTTGGCTTGGACACTCTGAATTTACGATAAAACAAGCGGAAAGGCTGCTTTTTTAATTTGAAACGGTTAATTTTGTCAATTCTATCAATTTGTTTTTTAATCTGGCCTCCCTGTTGCCCGGGATATATCTTTAGTTGATGTTGACACTCAGCAAGTAGTGCCTGGTTGATTTTGTCAGTAGCGCCTGGTTGATTTTGTCAGTAGCGCCTGGTTGATTTTAGCTTGCGAACAACAACGTGCTCGAAACTTGCAGTGTTTTGGATCTTGGATTATGGAAACTGATCAGGTAAGGGCAGAAAAGAACTGGAATTTGTGTGCTTTATGTGAAAAAGAAACAGAGGAAAAGTTAGTGTGGCCTTCTAATAGTACTCGAAAAAACTACGGCTCAGGGTACAAAAGTTTGGCAGACAATTTGAATCAATTTCGCGAGATCGGTGAAGTGCCCATTGAAGTCCCATTGTCGAGCCTCGATGAGGGAAATGGAATAGAACAAACGTTAAAAGATCATGAAGCAAAATGGCACAAATCTTGCTCCAGCAAATGCAGCACTCTTAAGCTTCAGAGAGCTCAGAAGAGAAAACTTGAGGACAGCTCGGTTGAAAGTTCTGAAGCGCCGAGTCCTGTTAAGACTCGTCGCACTAGTTTCGTTAAATCACCCAAAGACGTAACAGCAGAATCTCAACAAACATGTTTCTTTTGTAATGAAACTGGAGATAATCTTCGCAGAGCAGCTACTCTTTCACTCGACAGCAATGTCAGAGCAGCCGCTACAAAACTACAGGACCGAAGGCTTTTAACAAAACTTGCAGCCGGTGATTTGCCTGCTATCGATGCATACTATCATGCAGGATGTCTTGCTGGCCTATACAATCGTCTAAGAAGTATTTCACCTAAAGAGGAAGCAGATAACACCCCTCAAGTCTCCCTTGAAGCCATTGCTTTAGCTGAGTTAGTTTCATACATTGAGGACAATGCTAACCAAACAGTTTTTAAGCTGTCCGATTTGTCAAAGCTTTACTCCTCCAGACTTGAGCAACTTGGAGCTTATGTTCCCGAGCGGGTAAATTCCACAAGGCTGAAGGAGCGACTGCTCTCACAGTTGCCTGATCTCCGTGAATATAGCGAGGGGAAGGAGGTAAAGCTTGCTTTTTCAAGCGACATCAGTGCAGCTTTGCAGTTTGCTCAGGACTATGATTATGATGCAGAAGCTATCCATTTAGCTAAAGCTGCCACATTTGTCAGGAAAGAGATGCTCACTAAGCAGCAGCAATTTAATGGATCATTTGAGTCTGACTGTCATCACCAAGCGGTTCCTAAATCTCTGTTAGCTTTAGTGAACATGATATTAGAAGGGCCTAACATTAAGAACCAAAACAGTCAGGAAGTGGGGATAAACGTTGCCCTTGTGCTCTCTCAGCTTTTGATATTTAATGCAGTCAAACGTCAGAGAAATCCTACATCTGAAAGTACGGCAACTCGACATAGCTTGACGAGGGAGACGCCATTGGCAATCTATGTAGGACTTCTTCTTCATGCTGAAACACGCAAGAAGAAGTTAGTCGATAAGTTTTATAGAATGGGGTTGTCCATCTCCTATGACAGGGTTGTGCAAATATCTGCAGATTTAGGAAACGCTATTTGCGCACAATTTGAAGAAGAAGGGGTTGTGTGCCCCTCAAAGTTAAAGAAGTCTGTGTTCACCACTGCTAGCGTGGACAACATCGACCACAATCCTACTGCACGTACAGCGAAAGATTTGTTCCATGGAACTGCTATCTCACTTACTCAGCACCCAAGTACCGACACAGAAGGCATTGCAAGAGATCGGGTGGTAATCAGTTCTGATTCCCCAAAGAAGAAAACAGTGACCGAACTGCCAGAATCGTACACAGATATTCAACCTGTAGCGGTGCAAGAGAAAAAGGATTGTTACGTTCCAAAGGGGTGTAGAACTGCAAAACCTGCAACAGATTTGATCGGTGAAGGCATGGAATCGGAATTTCAATGGCTGGATAAAGTCGAAGGGTTGTTAGAAAAGGACAAACTGGACAAGGAAGACTACATCTCTTGGTCAGCCCACTTTTCTTCGCTGGAGTCCAATGCACCACGATCCCAGGCAATTACTGGGCTTTTACCACTCTTTGATGAAAATGCTCATACAGTGGCCATGATCCAGCATTCAATGAAGATCGCTAAAGAAGCAGTTGCTTATGTTAACCCCAACCAAACACCTGTAATAGCTATGGACCAACCATTGTTTGCTATTGCAAAGCAAATCCAGTGGGAGAAAGCCGATTTGTACGGAGAAGAAAAATATGTTGTAATGATGGGTGGCTTGCATGTAGAAATGGCTTCGTTGAAAATGGTGGGGCACTTGTTGGACAATAGCGGGTGGGACAGTGCATTGGTGCAAGCTGATATTACGACTAGAGGAAGAGCTGATGGTATTCTGAGAGCTGCCCATATTACAAGATCTCGCTATGCCCATCAAGTAAGTGCCTGCGCTCTGTATATATTACAGAAAAAAGCGTACAAGAAATACACAGAAAGCCGTAGCTCTTGCGATGTTGATTTTTCAACATGGGTTCAAAAGAAGAGAGATGATCACCCACAATTTCAGTTCTGGGCAACAGTACTAGAGCTCGAGCTGACTGTTTTAGAGTTTGTCAGATCCATCAGAGAGGGAAACTTCCACCTTTATGTTGAAGCTCTTAGCAAACTAACACCTTGGATGTTTGCACTGGACTTGTATAACTACTCCAGATGGCTGCCAGTACACATACGGGACATGATGATGCTGAAAGAAAAGCTTCCCTCAGTGTTTGCTGAATTTGTTCGGGGGAAATTTGTAGTTCAGAAAACTCAGCACTTCTTCTCGTTGATCGCGTTAGACCATAACCACGAACAGCAGAACGAGGCAATCAAAGGCGATGGAGGAGCTGTAGGTCTCACAGAAAGTCCATCTGCCCTTAGGCGCTGGATGGTAGCTGGGCCTGAAACCGCACGGGTGGTAAACGAGTTTGAGTCTACCTTTGAAGCCACAAAACCTTCTGACAAACGTCATCACGAGCAAGTACCATCCGTCCAAAAGGCCTTTTCCAACGATGTCCAAGGACTTATCAGTGTACTTGAGGAAATGGGAAACCCTTTTATGGAAGATAGCACCCAACTGATTGCGCTGGATACAAAGCAAGTTATGCCGGAATGTGTCGTCCAAGCGATCAAGACAGCTAAGCAAAAGGGACAGTCTCAGTATGATCAGTTTGTAGAAGAGAGGCTGGTTAAATGCTCCAAAGCAATAACTGATACCATCCATCTAAACAAGCTTTCGCTGTTTGGAACAACAGAAAAGTCAGCAAGTAACAAGACAAGAAATCAAATTTCAGCACTTAAGAACGACTGCAATCTGTTTGCAAGGCTCTACATCGCGTGTCAAGCAAGAGAAGGTAATCTTCAAGAATTTTTCAAACATGAAAATCATGCCAGTCCCCCCTCACTTTCTTGCGCTGGCAAAATGCGTTCTGGACAAAAATCAGACTTAGTCCAGGTACTTGAAGCTTCGACTACAGTAGAGCGTCCAGACGTCGATGTCAAAGTCTTTGATGCTGCTGCGATTGTTAACATGCTACAACCTGGGAAGTCTAAGACATTTAAGGACTACGCAACTGTATTTCTTGATTATGTCATCAAACAAGCCCAGAATGTCAAGAGAGTAGATTTGATATGGGATCGATACTTCAAGAACAGCTTAAAAAGAAGCACAAGGGAGACGAGAGGATCGGGAGTCCGAATACGCATGTGCGATAATGCATCCATTCCAGGCAACTGGAAGAGCTTTCTGCGATCAGACGAAAACAAAAACGAGCTGTTTCAATACTTAGCAGAGAGTGTGACTGCAATCCAGCTGCCAGGGGTGGAGGTTATCACTACATCTGGTATTGACGTGCTCAGCTCTTCTCCAGTAGAGACAGAAGGTCTTACCCCCTGCAACCACGAGGAGGCGGACACAAGGATCTTCATCCATGTGAAGCACGCATCAGCCAGAGGTCTTAAAAAGGTCCTGATCAGGATGGTTGACACTGATGTTGTGGTACTTGCCATAGCGCATGCAAAACAGCTGGATCTACAAGAGCTGTGGATTGCCTTTGGAGTTGGTAACCATTTCAGATATATACCAGTCCACAAGGTCGCCAACTGTCTAACTCAACAGCAGTGTGAAGCCCTCCCATTTTTTCATGCTGTCACAGGGTGTGACACTGTGTCATACCTTTCCGGTAAAGGAAAAAAGACAGCTTTTCAAGCTTGGAAGTCGAATCCTGAAGTCACTGAAACCTTTCAAGTGTTGTCATCTCCACAAGAAACTGTTTCTGAGGAACAATGTCGTCTCTTGGAGCGATTTGTTGTTGTAATGTATAGCCGAACGTGCGCTCAACAGACAGTCAACGAAGCCAGACAAGCTTTATTTGCACAAGGCAATAGAAGTATTGAAAATATCCCGCCAACGCAAGCCGCCCTTGAACAGCACGTTAACAGAGCAGCCTATCAAGCAGGTCATGTATGGGGTCAAGCGCTGGAACCTATGCAGGAACTCCCAAGTCCGTCAGAGTGGGGTTGGCAACAATCACCAGAAGGCTGGTCTCCGAGGTGGACTATGCTAGATGAGGCATCAAAGGCTTGCAGCGAACTGATAAAATGCGGTTGTAAAAGGGCCTGCCGTGGACTTTGTAAATGTACGAAAGCAAACCTGCCTTGCACTGCCCTGTGTTCCTGTGCAGGAAGTTGCTACCAAGAATGACCTTCAAATTGGTAAGTTTTACGATGAAATCTATAGAGAAATAATCCTACTGGAAAAAATAATTAAAGATGTTATTTCACTGCAAACTATACAATAATAATTTAGACCGTAATAAGCTAAATGAAGCGTTTCCATTTTTTCAGAAGTTGGGTACCCTGTGGTTTTCCATACAAACCTTATATGAGAATTTGTAAGACCATTTATTTGCGTACAAGGCAAGATCCGAGATGGGTCTTGCTTTTATTTTATTTCTTATGGCCAAAGGACTATGCAGACCAATTTTGGCACTTGTATCACATTTTGAACAATTTTACCCCTTATCTTCCGGACTATTAGGGGTAAAAAAAATTTTGAGCCATGCCCATCAAACAAGATTTTGGTACTTTTTAGGGTGTTTTTCGAAAATTTCTGACGAGCACCCCAGTAGTTAGTACAGTGCTAACCGGGGACCACCCCGACATATTAAAATAAGGCCTCCTCGCCGGCTCGGAGCCCTTATTTTAATATGTCGTGGTTATCCCCGGTTAGCACTGTACTAACTACTAGTTGTTAGCAGTCTTGCACACAACCCGGCAGCACAACCCGCACCGGCCTGGTATAGCCAATTGAAGAAAACGTAAACACTGTATATATACCCCCCACATGGCAATGGCAAACGCTGCACCTAACTTCAACAGAACACATGCTGGCTACCACGGATGGCTTGCCAGTTACCGAATGGATGTTCCACCTGATCTTGGCAGAAAGGATCTTCTTCTATTTCACAATGAAGTCCTTGACAATATGCTCGGCGTCATAGAAGAGCAATCCTACGAACTTGGGCCTTTGAAGTTTCAATACACAGTCTTACTAGACATTAAGAAGCAGACAGACGAAGGTGAAGTTAGGGAACAATGCTATGTAGGAGGAGATGGCAACCCAACCATCCAAAACGTTTTCAATCGCAAAGAAGTAAAAAGAAAACTCAGGGCCAGAATAGACCAACTTAGAGAGAAAGTCGCTGGATGGACAGAAAGAGGTTCAGGATGGGTCTTCGACGGTATCAGAACTGTCTTTCTCGACTTCTCTAGAAACAATCCAATAAAAGGCGGTTCATATATCCCTCTACCACCAAAGCTCAAGGTAAAGCAAGCAATCATAAACGTCAAAAACAGAGATGATGCTTGTATTAAGTGGGCTTTGAAATCAGCATTCTTCCCTGCCATTGCACACTCTGACAGACCAAGCCAATATCCTCGAGAAGACGTCTTCAACTTCACAGGCATCTCCTTTCCAACGCCTTTGCATGAGATTCCAAAGATCGAGAGGCAGAACGACAATGCAATCAACGTTCTAGGCTGGGATGGTGGTAAGGTAGTGATCTACCATATTAGTGAGATGGATGCCCCTGACATACCAAGTGTCAACCTCATGCTCATCACAAAGACTGATAACCACACTGGCAATACGAAGTTTCACTACTGCTATATAAAGAGCCTAAGCAGGCTTCTTTATAGCCAACAACAATGCATTGGCCACCGTTTGCACTTCTGCACTAGGTGCTTGCAGGGCTACACATCGGAAAGAGTCCTCGAGAAACACCGCACTCTATGCATTGGAGCCGCCTCTCGCCCAACAAGAATCGATATGCCTGAGAAAGGCAGAAACACTCTACAGTTCACAAACTACCAGAGGCAGATGAAGGCGCCATTTATCATCTACGCTGACAGCGAGAGCATCATCGAGAAGGTTGACACATGCATACCAGCACCCGGTAAAAGCAGCACAACGCAGACAGAGATCCACAAACCATGTGGCTTCTCATTCATTGCTGTACGATCTGATGGAGAGGTGGTGAAAGACTTCCTTTACCAAGGTGAAGACTGTGTGCAAAGGTTTCTTGCTGCTCTTGTTGAAACTGAACTCGAGTTGAGGGAATCACTCAAGCAGGAGGTGCCGCTGCAAATGACAGGACAAGACCGGCATGACTTCTACACCGCAACCATTTGCCACATCTGCAAGAAGGACCTTGTCAAGTACAACCAACGTGATGAGGCTGATTTCTTTTTCCCAGACACGGGCGAATACTTCGGTAAGGCTCACAGGCACACAAAATATCCTGGTAGCTGAATACCTTGCTTTTTCGAACTCTACAATCGCTACAAACCAGATGACGGCAAGTGGGCTAAGAGGCAGCCTAAGCCAGACGATGCTGAAGAAGAGAGCGACTGCATTGAATGTGGCCAGCCTCTTTTACGCCCACAATTCAGAGACGCTGTTAGAGGTCACTGCCACATAACTGGTAAGTATCGCGGCGCAGCCCACAATGTGTGTAACCAGAGCTACTTCCACATCGACCCAAAGAAAACAATCATTCCGGTTGTCTTTCATAATCTGAAAGGCTACGACGCTCATCATCTGATGCAGCACATCACCGAGATCGAGGGCACACCCAATCTGAGATGTATCCCAAGCAATATGGAGAAATACCTCTCATTCTCTCTCGGCAGACTCAGGTTCATTGACAGCTTGCAGTTCATGTGCTCTAGCCTAGACAACCTTGTAGGCTCCAACAAGCAAGAGGACTTCGAGATCACAAAGCGGCTTGTAACCAACCAAACCAAAAGAGGTCTATTACTTCGCAAGGGCGTCTATCTCTGTGAGTACATGGACTCCTTCGAGAGATTCAACGAGACATCTCTCCCGCCTAAAGAGGCTTTCTACAGCAAGCTCACGAAGTCTGGTATAGACGATAAAGACTACGAACATGCCAGGCAAGTCTGGGAAGCATTCGAATGCGAGAATCTTGGGCAGTACCACGATCTCTATCTTGCAACAGACACAGTTCTCCTCGCGGATGTGTTTGAGAACTTCCGAAAGACATGTCTCAAGCACTACGGCCTTGACCCCGCACACTACTACACAAGTCCTGGTCTGAGTTGGGACGCGCTACTCAAACACACGGGAATCCAGCTAGAACTCCTAACCGATTACAACATGTATCTCTTCATCGAGAAGGGAATGCGGGGCGGCATATCAACAGAGATGAAGCGCCACTGCAAGGCAAACAATCCATATCTGCAAGACTACAATCCAGAGGAAGAGACCACATACATTCACTACCTCGACGCAAACAACCTCTATGGTTGGGCCATGAGCCAGCCTCTCCCAGTTGGCAATTTCTCATGGGCGCGCGTTATGCCCACTGAAAAACAAATTATGAGCTTGCAGCCAGACAGAAAGAGAGGATGCATTCTAGAGGTGGACTTGGAGTACCCAGAGGAGTTGCATGACGAGCACAACTCTTACCCTCTCGCCCCAGAGAGCACAGAGGTCCCAGAAGAGTGGATGTCGCCCTACCAACTAGCCCTTGCAAGAGAGCTGAATCTAGGGAAGGACAGAACCAAAAAGCTACTCCTCACCCTGAGGGGCAAAACTAACTATGTCCTCCACTACCGCAATCTCCAGCTCTATCTCGAGCTCGGTATGAAACTGAAGAGGGTGCATAACGTTCTCTCCTTCGACCAGAAGGACTGGATGGAGCCATACATCACCTTGAACACCGAGCTCAGGAAGCAGGCCAAGACACAGTTTGAGAAGGACTTCTTCAAGCTGATGAACAACTCCGTCTTCGGTAAGACAATGGAGAACCTCAGAAACCGAACCGTTGTCAAGCTCGTATGAGCCAACGAGGAGATAAAACTCCGGAAGCTCCTATCAAGCCCGCTTTTTGCAAGAGCAACGGTCTTTAGTGACAGCCTGGCCGGCATCCAGATGCATAAAGACAACATCCTGATGAACAGGCCAGTATACACGGGCATGTGCATCCTCGATCTCTCAAAAACCTTGATGTACAGGTTCTATTACCAGCACCTGAAGTACAAGTACGGTGCACGGTGCGAGCTACTATACACCGACACAGACTCTCTCCTACTCGAGATCAAGATGGAGGACATCTACGAAGACATGAGGCGCAGTCTTTGGCACTATGACACGAGCGACTATCCCAATGACCATCCCTTGCACAGCCAAGCAAACAAGAAGGTAATCGGCAAGATGAAGGATGAGTGTGAGGGTGTGCCCATCTCAGAGGTAATCTGCCTTCGTTCGAAGATGTACAGCATCTTGAAAGACGATAGCAGGTGTGTTAAGAAGAAGGACAAGGATGGTAAAGAAATCAAAGCTAAGCTGGACATCAAGAAAGCAAAGGGAACCACCAAGGTTGTCACAAAGAAGGAGATCATCCACCAAAACTACAAGGATGCGCTCTTCAGCAGGCAATCCTTCAAGCACGGGATGAACAGGCTTCGAAGCAAAGAGCATCAGATCTTCGGTGAGCATCTCAACAAGACAACACTGTCACCCTTTGACTCCAAGCGCTGGATAAAGGATGATGGTGTCCACACACTGGCATACGGGCACAAAGACACGCGCTAGAGCCCAGCTGGAGGCAACTGAGTGCCCAGCGGCACAACCATCAGCTCTTCACGAACAAACCCTCTCTTAGGGCCATCGTAGAGATAATACACGACAGGTGCATCTGGCTTGGTGACAACCTTCTCAATGTTGTGGACCTTCAAAGACCAGATCGGATCGGTCGCACGCCTCCCACCCCCTTCCAGCTCACCGGGATAATAAAGATATCTCACACTCACCCGGGGTGGGAGCTTCTACTCATAGACCCCAACAGGCCTAGCATATGGAGTCGCGGGCTTGGAAGAAACGGCTTTCTCTTTGATTGCATCCTTTGGCTTCTTGCCAGTGAGTCTTGTTACTTCATTGTTCAAGGCCGAGACAACATCTGACAGTCTTTTGACCCAAGCAGTCGACCGGCCAGAGGGCATATTCATTTCAACGGCATACTGATAACCAAACAGCCTTTCAGCCAGGGTGCGATTGAATCTCTCCACAATTGCTTGGTCTCTGTGGATATCAACTCACCCGCGACGAATGGTCGTTTTGTTGTTTTCCATTGTCTTAGTCACAGCACTCATAAACTCTTTCCCAGGGTCAACTTGCAAGAGTTGCGGCCATTTCAAAGGCCCACGTCTGTAAATCCGCGCAAATGCTTTAGCCACTTCTTCAGACTCTTTTGAAGTCAAGGGTTCTGCTGCTTTGTAACGGCTAGCCACATCCACAAGGGTTAATGCGTATTTGTAAACCTTTCTCCCGTGTGGAAGTTTGTCGTGGGGCAGGAAGAGAAGATCTGCTTGATGCACTGCATTGGGTGATGAGACATCAAACTTGGGGCGAGGGATATGGCGTGGTGCTGGGAGGTAAACTTGCCAAAGGGCTTGTTTGACCAGCCATTTCTTTGCGACATCATCAGAGACCTTGGTCGCTGCAGCTAGCTTTTTTACAGCGGCAAGCCCTTTCCAATACCCTTTCGTGCTGTAATAAATCTTAGAGAGTTTCGCCTCCATAGGGGTATATATGTTTGTTTAAAGAAAGCGATAAGCCACATACCCACCCGCAAGCAGGGTGCCTCCAATGAATGCAAGTTCGCCATTCTGCTGTTGTGGACCGGGCTTATAGAAGTCCGAGAACTGGGGCTCTTTGTAGTCTTTGATTTGTTTATCTGGTTGCGTTTGGTGTATCTGGTTATACAAGACTAGGGCTTGGTCGGTGGTTTGGAAGTTTTTGCTAGCTTGGTGTTCCTTCCGATCGTTGGCTGCAATCCAGTCGAGGAGCCACCAGTGAAAGCTGCCGCATTAAGAACAGCGCCAAGGGCCATTATTGCAATCGAGGCCATTGTGGTTGTGTGTATACATATGTTTTTATATGTTTACACGATGCTGGTGTGATGCTGCTAGATTTACATGTTGTCTGGGAGGATTTTCTGATCCCCTAGATATTTCTTCAGCGCGATGCTGCCAGCCATGACGGCTGTGAACTTGACGTAGTTCATTAAGCTTGCACTGGGATCAGCAGTGAAGTTTTCTTTGATGGTCTTTTTCCCAATCCAACCAATACCGGCGACAAGGCCAGTGATTGTTGTGGCGTCGAGGATAGACTTCACAAGCTTGTTGTCAGACATGGTTTGTGCCCAGTATACATATGATTTTTTATTTTTTCTGACAGAACCTTTTGTGTCTTTGTCGTATCGTTCAATCTAAATCCTTGGCCTCGGCATCTCGGAGTACGGCCTCGGAATCTCGGAGTCGGGCCGATAACCAAGCCCGATGTTCCAAGGACTCTCGGACTCGGGCCTCGGCCTCTCGGACCTCGAGTTCGGACTCTGACTCTGACTCAGACTCGGTCTCGGGCTCAGGCTCGTTGTGTCTGTCCCTTAACACGAGGTAAATTGTTTTAAAGGAGTACACGGTATTTCCATACCAAAGAACAATCAGGCTTCCGATTACAACAGCATCCACCACATTCCGGAAAAAACCCATGGTGCAGTATATATATGATTTTTTTTATTCCATATTTTTTAATCCTTGTCTTACCGGAATTCAAGATGGGGGTGTTGCTGGTGGTGTTGCAGCGGGTGTTGCTGGTGGTGTGTTTGATTTGCGTCCAAGCCTTTGCATTATGGCTTCGCGTTGGTAATAAACACCAACAGCAGATACAACCAACCCTGCAACCCCCAGAATATAAATGATTGAGTTGCTGTTGCTGTCACTTGGTGTGTCACTTGTTGCACCCCCCGTTGTGTCACTTGTTGCCCCACTTGTTGATGGTGCAGGCTTTTGTTCTTCGGCCTTTTTCTTTGCTTCACGGGCCAGGCGGTTGCGTTCTGCTAGCCTTTTGCCAGAAGCAACGCGGCCAGGGTTCTTTTCTGTTGCGGGCTTTGTTTTCGGGGTCTCGGAGGTAACCCGTGCAGGTGCAGGTGTTGGTGTTGGAGTTGGAGTTTGAGTTTCTTCAGGTATCGTCTCGAGTTGTGTGACCATCACGGGTATATATATGATTTTTAATTTATCTTGTGATAAGTGTGCTGCCAGGTTCCAGTCAGGTTCCAGTCAGGTTCCTTCAAGGTTCCTGCGAGGTCAACACAGGTCCCAGCCCAACTTCATCAAAGCCCTCAAGTGGATAACCTTCACTGTCTCTGGTTGGATGTGTGGGTTGGGGTGGGGGTTCAGCCTTGTCAGGATCTCGTTCAAACTTGATGTGTTTTGTTGTGATGAGAGCAGCAATGGCAAGTGCCAGCCATCGTCCGCATCGCAGGGCAAGATCCCCAGCAAGATTTGCCAGCTCATGGTTGATGATGTAGTTGTTCTTGATTTCTTGCTGCAACTCATTGGCATCATCAATCGTGGCCACCAGGCCAATGCCTTTGGTCGCTAGCATGATAGTTGAATCAATTAGGGATTCGGTCGTCTTGCTGCCGACGTAGGCCTCGTACCTTTTGCAGTACTTCTCAACGTCCTTGTCTGACAGCCACGCCACACGATCGTGTGTGAGCTGTAAGCCGATAGCTTCTTTGGCCTTGCCAGTTGAAACAAGGATTGCAAGCTTCTCACGTTTGGCAGGAATGCCATTGTCACCAATTAGCCCTGTAGGAGGTTCGGCACCAGGGGTGGCCTCCAGCATCTGCATTACTTCGAAAATGGCCTGGTCTTCAGCTGCTTCAGCCATCAGGGGTATACATATGTGTTTTTTAATTTTCAATAATTCTCTTGATGTCTGGCAAAAGGGCTTCAAGCTCTCGTATAAGCCCCGCCATGGTGTCTGGCATAGAATTCAACTGCAATGGATATCTGTTGAGAAGCATGAGGCGCAGATCTTCCTCGCCAGCGGCTTTGATAATTTTGTTTTGCGTATCAAGGGTGTGTTTGTGCAATTCATCCAAAAGCTGTGAAAGCACAGTGAGCTTGTGTAGACTTGTTGGCGCATTCATGGTATATATATGTGTTCAAACCTTGTACTCAATTCCATACGGGTATCTCAAAGAGAAAACCAGGTGGGAGAACTTGCGGGATTTGAGCCTTGCGATAAACTCTTTGTACTCCTCATGGGAGAGCTCGCCGGCATAATCTTCGAATATGGCTTTGGTTGTCTTGCTGGAGGGCGTGTAAAAGAGCACAATCGCTGCAATGTTATCACGATATGGCTTGGCAATGCTGGTGATCTGCTGGGTCAAGACCCACACTGATATGCTGTCATGCCTTGCGCTGAACCCAAGATTGACCAGCTGGCCCGTTCGGCCTTTAACATCTTTGGAGGCGGCGCAGTCATCGAGAATGAATAAAGTGTTGGTGGATGTGAAAAAGAAGCTCGCCAGCCTCAACCAGTCTTTGATTTCATGCTGTTGGCAGACAATCACGAAGATGTGCGGATCGTGATCCACGAAGCCATCGTATGTCTTGTTCTTGACAAATGTGGGGCAGAATAAAACGATGTAATCAAAACAACCCCTAAAAGAGCCTCGCAGTTGGGAGAGAAGATACTGTGTCTTGCCAGAGTTAGTGGGGCCCACGATTAGTGCATTGAATGGCAGCTTTCTTGGGTCCATACCCAACACCTATATTAGTTGGGTTGCAAACTGGAGGGGAGGGGGCCTTTGCCAGAAGTCTTTGTATTTCATTGTGTGACAGGAATCCGGTGGATGGCAGAGGAGCCGGCTTGGCATAGAAGTTGATCTTGTTGTTTGTGGCCATGGTATATTTATGCATTTAGTACTGTACAGATTCCAGCTGCCTGTCCATAATGTTCATCTGTGAGTCTGAGAGGGTGAAGATGTGGCCGAGTGCGTTTCCCGAGCCTGTGCCGTTTCGTTCGATCTCGAGTTGCACGCCATCCTGTGTGTTGACGAGCCTTTGGCCGTTGCCGTGCAGGGCTGTGTCGGCCATGGACCGCAGGTCAATCCAGAGACCAAACTTGTTGCCTGTTAGATATTTTGTCAAGTTAATGTTAGGCCTGCCTCGCGTGTGTAGGGTAAAATGCCGGGTTATCTCTCTCCACATGTCTGTACCACTGATGCCCTCGTTGTAAAGTCTGTTTGGAACACCGTTGACTGTGACCTTCACTTTGGTGATGTCGGGATTGAAATAGTTCTCAGAGTCCCTGGCACCAGCCGTGTAGGGGTTGATGAACAGCAAGAGGATGCCCTTGAGAGACCGGCGCTGTGGGTTAACCCAAAGATTCAGACGAGTGTCACCACTTTTTGAGAAGGGATGCACCCGATCTCGCATTACAAGGTCATAGACGAACCCCTTGCCACTGGTGTATGTGCTTGTTGCTGCGTCGGCCAGTGTCTTACTTCTGATCATCTCATACTCCAGCTGGATGTTTTCCAACTTGTACACGAGCTTGCTTGTGTCCGAGCCTCGGACAACTTGGTTTGCGGGGGCGAGGGTTAGTTCGAAGACCAGATCGTTATACAGTGCTTGAGGATATATAACACCGTGATCAGTTAAGATTTGGTGATCCAGCTTGATGCGATACTTATTCTTGTATATTGTCTCTAACTTATTCTCTGCATCAACACCAGAGGTCTTCTTGTCGCCAGCACCAGAGCGGATCTTACACAAATCCACACTCTGGATGCCCTCCATAAGCATATTTTCCCGCTCGTCGGTTGATTTGAATAAGTCTTTGAAGATCTTGTAGATGTCGTACCCAACTGTGTCCTGGACAGTGGTGGCTGCAAACTTTACAACGAACCTATCCACCAGGGCCCGAGAAACATTTTGTACGAGAAAGTTGTTTGCATGGCCGCCGGCTAGGCTGATGTTGAACACCAGGGCAAGTGAGCCGGACACAATGACATCGTGCTCGCCTAGCTTGGGCACCGAGACGTACAGTGTCTCACCGGGATTGGCCTCAGAGGGGTTGAATGTGATGTGCTTTACGGTTCGCTCTGCTTTCATGGTGCCCAGTGTCTTTTCACTGTGAGATGGAAGTAGATTCGGTTGCACAGCATCCATGGTATATATTTGTGTAATTATTTTAATTTATATTTTATATTTATATATCATCATGGCAGAAGGCGGATATGATATACCTGGTGAGAATAAGAATGAAGGGCTTGACTGGGACTTAGACCACGATGATGACGATGACGACAAGCAAGAAGTTGACACAACAACACCTTTTCAACCAGGCGCTGCATCCACTCCATACCATGGCGGTGAGCAGCATACAATGCCTGACGAAGAAAGTGGGCTGCCAAGCACTTCTGCCACCGTCCCTCTGCTTGGAGAAATCATAGACGGAAATGAAAAAGCAGAGAGAATCGATAAAGCCATTGACTGGATCAAAAGGAAGTTTCCAAAAGTAAACATCCCGAAATTAGGTCCAATTGGTTACGGTAAAAAACCAGCAAATTCTGGCAAAATAGTTTCCTTTGGACCAAAAGGCGGGGAAACTCTCATTTTCAAGCAAGATGGGAGCTTTCTTAAATCGTTCACAGACAAGTTCAAAACATCCCTTGGCCCAAGCGCTGAAGAGCTGGTCTCTGAAGCGGATGCCTCAATAAGGGAAGAAAGACAAAGATTGAAGGAGGCAGAAAAACAACTGAAGGAGAATGAAAGGATTGCTGTGGAACAACAACAAGCA
Organism: Dendrophyllia cribrosa; assembly: GCA_024195265.1. Classification (NCBI taxonomy): domain Eukaryota; kingdom Metazoa; phylum Cnidaria; class Anthozoa; order Scleractinia; family Dendrophylliidae; genus Dendrophyllia; species Dendrophyllia cribrosa. Next base: position 22,724,684 of record JAJLRJ010000001.1, on the reverse strand, counting down.
ACAAATGAGGTGCAAAACCTCAGAGACAGAATTGGGCAAACTCAAGCTAGGATTAGCAATCTGGAGGATGAACACGGTTCAAGCGTTGAAAATCAAGCCGAGATAGACCGCCTAAAACTGGTGAAAAAGAATCTTCAACGAGATCTTGAAAACCAGAAAAAAGAAGTAGGGGCACTGCAAAAAATACAAAAACAACGAGACCAAGAACAGGCAAAGGTTGACAAACTCAAAACACGCCTTTCTGCCAAAGAGAAGGAAAGAAATGAAGTTGAAGCAAGGCTAAACTCAACTAAACCTCTTGATGAGTTAAACCAAAGAGTAACCGAGCTTGAACGACAGAATGAGGAGGATAAACGCGTCATAGAGGATGAGAACACTTCTCCCTCTGAAAGAGAAGCCGCGGAGGCCCGGGTTGCTGAGCGAGAAGAAGAGCTGGCAAGGCTCAGAACACAGGTTCAAGAAAGGGAACAAGCCCTGTCTTTGAGAGAGAGGGTCAGAGAAATCTTCAAGAAATACGGATGGACCCTGCAAGCGATTGTTCTGGCAGCTGGCATCACCATCAGCGCTGTTGTGCTCGCCACCTTGAACGGCCTGGCAAAGGCCACCAAGGCTATTGGCAATGGGCTTAAAGAGCTTGGCAAAAAGGCAGCTGGCGCCTTGCCTGGCCTCATTGGCTCAATTGTGAGCTTCATCTTCAAAGCAGCTGGGTCTGTCATCTCCTTTCTTGGTGAACATGCCTGGTTACTCATCCTTGCCGTGGTGGCCTTCCTTGTTGAAAGGATCACCAAGCGTTCGAAGTCTTGAACACTTTTTGGGAGCACTCACTCAGTGGTGCGAAAAAATTGTCAGGCTACATTGATTTTCGACTACCTCAACCAAACGAAAAGCCCTGCTAAAGCAACCGCACCCACACCAACGAGTGTCTTGGAGACGTGATGCGGGTCGGGCTGCGGTTCGGGTGTTGGTGCGGGGGTTGGTTGTGGTGTGGGTTGTGGTGTGGGTGTGGGTGTGGGTGTGGGTGTGGTGTGGCCTTAGGTTTGGGGGCGATGCCCTGTGCCTGTGTGGCCTGTTTATGTATCGGGTTTGATGGGTGACTGTTTGGTGGATTAATCTTTGTTGGTCCACCGTCCATGTGGCGAAGGGAGGCTTTTTTCGTGCCCAGATTAACACCACTGTTCACGCCCAGCTTCATCCCTTGCGTTGCCTCCTGTAGATTGTTGTTATACCCGATCACGCTCTCTGTGTTGATAATCATGCGCGAAGGCATGAGCCAGCTTCCGGGTGCTGTCGCAAAGTCTAGGCGCACTTTCGTTGCTTGGATGGCAAGCTGGTATCGCTGTACGCTTGTTGCGATGTCGTTCAGGATTATGGCCTCCTCTAGGTGGGTGAGGAAGACTCTCTGCGTTTCGAAGGCCCGGCCTCCTTTTCTAATGATGCTGCTGCGGGTTTTGGCCTGTGAACCAAGAATGCAGTACACAAAGGCCTCGATTGATTGGTTCATACGCGCGAGCCCTGGCTGTGTTAGCCCCTGTGCGTAATTTGGCACAAAGTGCTCGAACTGGGTGTCCGCCCCTTGATCGTTGCGGACAAAATATATTCCATTGGCACGATAGTTGGGGTCTTTTCTGTCAGTGACGCGCTCATCATCGAATAGAGCTAGCTCAGAGTCTGGATAAGTGTAATCGGTAGAGGTGGGGCCACTCCCGTATTCCCAAATGTAGACATTCCCTAGACCGTGGTTCTTGCCGTATGTGTAACGGAGGTCAGAACTGGGGTCGATCCCGAACTCTATGCAAATCTTCTTGTACGCGTCGATGTTGTATTTGTTGTCTTTCTGAGAAAATGGGGGGTCGTCTGGCAAAGCACTCACGCTTTGTTCCCCGCCCATCTGGTAAAGAATTCGCCTTGTGAAATAAACGTGAAACCGGTAAAACGATCGAAGCTGTGGGGTTAGGGATAGACTGGAGTTCTTATCGAAGAAAATGTCACGCGAGATTCCACAGCCGGTTGTTGCACACCACAGGGCGAAAGAGAGTTGTTGTGGTCAAAAACTCATATGCGGCCCACCCATCCACTTTCGGCCATATTTGGCGGTTGTGAAGGATATCTGTGTGTCCCTGAAGATATTTCTGTATTTCGTTGTGAAATAATCAGTTGGCGTGACGTAAATCTTTTGCTCTTTGTCATTTAAGATTGCGCCAATCATCATGTCTTTGTCTATTGCAGTGTCGAAAGCAACAGCCGGGATTGACTTTTCTGGTTGCCCCAGCGATAACTGATAAGGGAACCCCCCGTCATAATGGAGTCCAAGGGCGTCTCTTTCAGCGCCAGTCCAATCTTTGTGGGGCATTTCTGTGATAAGTGCCAATGAGCCTTGGCCTTCTTTGTAAAGCACTTCCCCTGTGGCGGTTTTGTGGTTGTCGCCAAACTCTACTTGCACTTCAAAGCGTGACATATCGGCGCGAGGGAAACGCCTTTTGAAGTCTGAGATCGCCTTGGCCTTGGCCGCGGCAGAGATCTTTGCTGCCTCCGGCGATCTAATCCAAGCAATTTCAGGATTAGGGGGTGGTGGCTTTGGCGCCACATGGGTATAGGCATTTGGAGGCGAATAAAAAGGAGGCGGGGGGCCGTAATCGTGGCCGCCGATGTTTATACCAAGATTTGAATTAGGATTAAATCCACCAGGACGTCCGCCAAACATGATTGTATATAATTATAATTTTAAAATGTTTATTTTATGCACAATGTTTTTCCCAATAAACTTACATATACACACCATGGTTGTGCTTACAGTTACCACAACTTCGAACCCCTACACTCTGTACTTTGATCACGTGATCCAGAATGCACAATACATCCGCCTCCTGTCTGCCTCGTTTTACAATTCGTGGCATAACTTGGTAGAAAAAGTGAAAATAGCCGCAGTCCTTTCTGGTGATAACCCATAGACTACCATCATTGACATTGGCCCTGGGTTTGTTACTCCTAATAGCCTTGCAGACATGATAAATGGTAAATTTAAAGAAAAGGGTATTGCTCTGCAGGCAAAACCATATGAACTTGGCGTTCTTTCTATTTTAAACCCAGGGCAAAAATACATAATATATGGGTTTCCCCAAATCTCTCAAGATTGTTTCATATAGACATAAAAACATATCCTAATTTTACCATAAAGGGTTTCAAACTTCCAGACACATACTTTGTCTACTGCGATCTGCTTGACAAAGAACAGAACCTTCTCAATGGCAAACCTTCAAGCTTATTGGCTTGTTTTGATGTAACCGGAAAACCTTTTGAGAAGATCAACTACCAAGTGGCCCAACATGGCGTCTGGCATAGTGTCGATGGATCTGGTCTCCATGTAAATGACATCACACTGTCGATCAGAGATGAAAAGAGCAACCTCGTTGACTTCAAAGGCATGCCCTGGGAATTTGAAATTGAAATAAAATAAACTTTATACTCGCATCTGTCATGGTTGTGTTGACATTTGTCACGACTTCGAACCCATACACTGTGTACTTTGATCACGCACTTCCGAGGCCAAATTACATCCGGCTCCTGTCTGCCTCTCTCACCAACTCGTGGTACAACTTGAAAGAAAGAGCAAAGATCTCAGCACCTCGCGGTGGTGGAGGGGTTACTGAAGTATTCGTAATGCCGGGGTTTTACACAGTGGATAACATTGTGAAAGATTTCCTTGAGATAAAAACGAATAGACCAGTTATTGATCTAACAGTTGATACACTCACAGCAGAAGGAATAATGTTAATTAAAAGTCCTAATAATGTAACATTTAGTAAAAATCTGATAGATTTTCTGGGTATAAGTGGTACACCGTTTTGGAGTGCAGTTGTCAAAGGGTTTACCTCTCCAAGCACTTACTTTGTCCACTGCGACCTGGTTGACAAAGAACAGAACTTGCTCAATGGCAAACCTTCGAGTGTGTTGGCGCGCTTCGACATTCGTGGGAAATCATTTGAAAAGGTTCATTACCAACCAGCACCACAGCATGTCTTGCGTGACACCTCATCTGGCGAATTTGTTAACTCTATCACACTGTCTGTGCGGGATAAAGATGGCAACCTCTTTGACTTCAATGGTAGGCCTTTGGAATTTGAAGTTGAGATAAATTAAAAAATCATATATATACCCCACACTATGAATTCTGCCAATGTGCTTCCATCGGCCCCCGAGTACAGCGAGACACAACAGCTCTACCCTATGCATGAGATCACTCAAATCAATGCAGAAGACTTCCGGCTCAAAAAGATCTCTGACTTGCTTAAAGAGTTGTCTGACGAAGCCGAGCATTACAGACAAGTCGCAAAGAAATACAAACGAACCCAAGCCTTAGTTCATTACTCGGCGGTTGGCCTTGGGTCGCTTTCTGTTGGACTGTCATCAGGAGCCCTAGCCACTGCATTGACTGGGTTCGGGATTGTTGCAAGTCCAGCACTTGCGGGCATCGCCACGCTTTGCGGGCTGTCCTCTGTTGGCTTTACAGCTGCCAACAAGCGATTAGAGTGTAAAGTGACCAAACACGAGAATATCTACACACTGGCCATGGCTAAGCGCAACTCTGTCTATGAACTGGTCTCAAAGGCTCTGGAAGACAAGAGGATCAGTGATGCAGAATTCACCATAATTACTCGTGAGGTGGAAAAATATCACGAACTCAAAGCTGCAATCAGGGATGGTGTTAAGGCTAAAAAAAACGTTGGCACCCAAACACAAGCGCCAGACCTCGAGAAACTCAAAAAGGAACTTCGCAAGGAAGTCAAAGAAGAGTTGCAAAAAAAGATACTTTTCGCCGCAGCCTCCAAATCCGATTTGAGAGATTAAACTCGGGTTTTAATCTCTACATTTCTAAGGATAAATCATTTGCGCCCAATTGAATACATAACCCGGCTGTGTACAACCATGGAGAAGTTCGCTAATCAACTGGCTGATGTTCGATCCTTGGACACTAAAGGCGAATACAAAGCCAAACTCGATGAGCTTGATAAAGAATACAAATTTATCCTCCTGCGCTCACTCGAAAGCTACACCAAGGAAATACGGCGTTCAAACCTGACAGAACGCCTTCATATCATCAAGGAGTATCTTTCTCCAGAGGCACAATACCCTCCACACTCACCTTTCACCCTTGTGAATGAAAGGACAAAAAATTGCCAAAACTGCAAAGGCAAATTAAACCTCAGGATGTTTTCATCAGAACTTTGCTGTGAGGGCTGCGGTCTCTTAGAACCCCTTGATGGTGTGACATTCGATTACAACGGGCTCTATGGTGGTGATTACACAATTACCAAAAAAAGAATGACCGCTAAACACTACAACTTCAAAAGCTATCTCAACAAACATCTGAAAATTTGTGAACACCACGTCTGCTTGTCCAATGATGAAATACATCATGCAAATGAGACATTCAAATTCATCGAAGAATATCTGCCGAAAAGAATCTCCATGCCCTTTGTGGCCCACAAAATCTTGGATGCAATAAAAGGACCACAACTGCTTGTCAATTACTTCTGGCTACAAGTTCCAGAAAAATCAATGTGGAAGCACGAACAAAACTGGAAGATCATGCTTGAAAAGATGGGTCACGTTGAGTGAGCACTGCCATAGAAACTTTCGTGAGCACTTGGACCATCATAATCTTCCTCTTCATCACTATCGTTGCGTGTATACAGCAATTCCAGCTGTAAGCATCTAGAAAGTGACATGCCAGGACAAATAGCTCTGTGCATACCCATGTCCACTTCTGACGAGAAGTATTCTTGGCATTCATCACATGTTTGTGAAGTGAATATAGGGAAATAGCAATCGTGTTGCCAGTGATAATGATTTTTTATTGAAAGGCATACAGATTTCATCCTGCGTTGATGAAGGGCCTTGGCAGCCAAGTCACGCTGAATACTCCTTTCAACCAGTTCAAGGATGTAATCCTTGATCAAGTCTGGTAAATAGTCCCAATGAGATTCACCAAAAGACAGCAACCATTCACCGAAGTAGTCTTGATTCTTTGGATTGAAGTCAAGTCCTTGTGCCGTCATTGCCATGTTGGTTTGGTATATACGGGGGATGATATTTCTCCAATTGGTTCAACTTTGAGAGTAAGAAGGCTTCCGCAACTGCACTGTCATCACCAAAATTGTTTGGAACAGTTTTGACAGGGGTGGTTTGTTTTTGTTTTGACAAATTTTCATGGAAGCTGTTGACTGATTCCTGAATGCCATCTAAGAAATTTGGTTGTTTTGTTTCCCAAATTTCTGTTATGTCCAGCAGCTTCCATGCAAAGAAGGCTACCGCCTTATAATAGTTTGGGGGCCAGTCTTCTCTGAATGTAGTTCTGCCTATGCCCTTCAAATAATCTATATCAATTAGTTTCTGATCCTCATCATATGTCATACAAAACCAATTTCCGCTACACAAGATATCCCCCGATGAAATTCTTTCGAACATTGCTGTTGATTTTGTTGCGCCGAGGTTAAGTAATTTTGTTTGGCCTGGAAATAGTTTTTGCTTGCAAGATAGAATGTAAATACCACAGGCGAGTGCTGATGGGTTTTTTGTTCTATGTACAACCCCTTTGTTTAGCAAAGAATTGTGTTCAAGGCTAAGGCTAAGCTGCTTCAAAGAACACATTCTGAAATAGGCATCGACAAACAAGCCTTTGTTAACTCTCTCGCCGCTTAGAGCAAGACCGGTTTGTATTTGATCACGGTATTGTTAAGGAATTCTATTGGCTGTGATCTTCCTGGTGTAAGGGCACTTGAACTCTAACAAGACAATCGTCTTGTCTTTGTTTGAGAAGTATCCGTCTGGACTGCAAGTGACCTTCCCAAAAAGAGGGTGATCATTATTTGCAAGATTTAGAGAGCCCTTATATCCGAAAACTTTGACAGAGTGTTTCTTCTCAAAGTATTCACGGACTAGAGGTTCAAATAATGTGCCCCAAACGCAGGCCACATTCTTGCTCATATCGACGGGCTTTACTCTTTTGCGAATTAGGCTTGACTGGCTCTCAAATGGCGAAGATCCTGTCAAGGCAGAGATCTCCGATGCACCGAGTGTGTTTTGTCTGGCTTTGATCCATTCTTCGCTCTTTTGGATCAGGCCTGTTTCACGCGATTTTAGGAATCTCTTGAAAGCTTTCACGTTTGCCATTGCCATGTGGGTGGGTATATACAGGGGTTTACATTTCTTCAATTGGCTATACCAGGCCGGTGCGGGTTGTGTGCAAGATTGCTAACAACTAGTAGTTAGTACAGTGCTAACCGGGGATAACCACGACATATTAAAATAAGGGCTCCGAGCCGGCGAGGAGGCCTTATTTTAATATGTCGGGGTGGTCCCCGGTTAGCACTGTGCTAACTACTACCCCCGTCATTTTTATATGGGAGTCCCCCCCTGGGTTCCTGCATTCACATGCCCCACAGGATTTTGTGACTCCATATTTAAAGTTACCATTGAAAGTGCTGCTGTTCTAAAACACTGAAGGCTCGAGTTTACTGGAAACGTCATTGTGACGTTCTCATTTTGCTTGGTTGATTTGCAATAAAGGGTCCAATATGAATTATCTACGATTTTTGGTAAGTTCACAGCCATTTTTCATCTTTAGTAGCTGCCTGATGAGCATCATTAAGCTTGAAGGTAGTTCAGAGTCCACTTTCTCAACGAAGCGAGTTAGGTGTTGTACTTCGTTTACGAATTTGGCTTGTTGCTCGTTGAACTGGAAAAATGGCCGCCTGGAAACGAAGTAGCTTTGGGACTCGACTCTGGATGAATTTCTCGACCTACCGCGGCATATTTTGGAAGTTGCGAACACAGGAGAACACAACAAGCGCGAAATTTCGGCGGTGGGTCAGAGTGGCTGTGGACTTAGTATATATATGAAATGTGTGGAGGACGGAAGGAACGCTGTCGAAAAATCTCGTTATTTCCCAGCATGCAGTGCGGTTGTGATGTTGAAAATCAAGGCAAGGTCAGTATGCACTAGAACGAGAGGCTGTAGCTGGGCCCAAGCAACGAATAAGAGCAAAAAAATTCGCTGCTAAGCTAGGACTAGGACTGAATTTTGCTGTGAATGTTGACTTTTGGGTCTGCCACAATGATTTGAATAAAAAAAACTAAAGGCAAAAACGTGATTTTTGTTGTTTTTCTATGACGTTAAAAACGGTCATTTTTGTTATTGTCCAAATTCAAACGCTGATATTCTGCAAAAATCACTGACTTTTTTGTATTTATCGGGTATCTCAATTTGAGGGACTTTCTAGTCAATGCTCACAACTGCTAGTTAAGGCAATGGTCGCACAATTGAAGGGCCGAGAGCATGTCCAGCCTATATGACTTTTTAGGCCTTTTTTTATTTTTTCTCGCTCAGAATAGCTCAGAATAGCCTCATTTTATTGTACAGCGAATAATATCACAAGCCCTTGTCGAATTTGCACTAACCCTAAGGAATTTGACCAATTTCACCTGAAAAAAGCAGAGTTCTGGCCCTCCAGTGCTTTGACGGTACATTTAGAGCGCAATTTCGAAGCCATTTGAAAGCAGTTTGGCCGTGAGAATACGCGACTGCAATACTTCTGACCAGTGCCAACAACTAAACGAAAATACCGTTATTTACGCACGCCTGGCTCGCTTATCTATCGTGAGCTCACTACGGCAACACATCGCCTCTGTAGCGTGTGTGTAAGCCAACGTGTATGAGGCCCGTCCGGTGATTGAAAGACATCATTAAGTCCGGAAATCCTTGAGTCTCTAGCACTTCTCAAAGAAACGAGTCGTGTTTCTTGTCCTTCCTTGTGTCTGAAGCGCCATTTAGCGCTCGAGGTGAAAAACGGACCTTGGTCGGGAAGACGAGCCGGCGGGAAAGTCTGGAATCACTTCGGATCAGAAAAGGGGCAGCGTTGAGAGTTGTGGGCCATTTCCCATCCCGTGCCGTGGTCGAAATGCCCGATATCCGAAGTGCTTTGAGACTTCTAGTATTTTGCAATAACTTTCGGACGGGAACTCCATTTCGGTTTTGTTGTAGGATTTCCCGACATGCTTTGCGACAGTGGTAGATTGGTCCGCTGTGCGTGGTCGGGCACTTGAAATACAGCTTTGGGCAGCTCGAAGTGAGTTGTTGCTGGCCGGCGGGAAGACGTTTCGCATTTGGAGTCTTTAATGCAACATTAAATTCGATCTAAAAGGATTTTGAAATCGAGATACGCGTTTTGATGCGTATCAACCTTTAAATAATAAAACTTAGCCTGAAGTGAGCATGTGTTCGTCGGTGGTCTAGTGGTTTGGTCGAGGATTTGCGCTCGGACGCTCCGGGTTCGAATCACGCTCAGCATCATTTTTTTTTTTCTTCGAACTGGACATTATGAAAGTGATTTACTTTTTTTGCGTTCATCAAAATTCCTTACGTTTAATTTTAAAAAAATATCGAACCGTGTCAGTGCGAAAACAGAAGCTTACCGCAATATTGCGTTACAATAGGAGCCTTTGATTGATTGATTTTTTTTTTTTTTTGCATACGGTATTTCTCGAAAACGACGGAAAAAAATTCGGAACAATGTTTTGCGACTAATTTCTAGTTCACATGCCAAAATTGGCCAAATCTGAGCAAGAAAAAATAAAAAAAGGCCTAAAAAGTCATATAGGCTGGACATGCTCTCGGCCCTTCAATTGAGAAAGTTGCAATTTTTTAAAGCAGTGGAGTCTTGTACGGGCGGTTTCGGACGGTTCAGGTGTCAATGGGTTAAATGTGTACCCAGTATTCTATCTAGGTACTACGCTAACCCTAACTAACCCTAGTGAACTCTAACACAAAGCTAACCATCACACTATTGGCTATATGTATCTTTGTGCTAGTGGTGATGGTTAGCCTTGTGTTAGAGTTAACTAGGGTTAGTTAGGGTTAGCTTACATGTACCTAGATAGAATACTGGGTACACATTTAACTTAGATTGAATACTGAGAATGGATTTTACCTGCAACATATACACTAAAAAAACTCAGTGTCCTGGTAACATCTGTATGTTTTGACTTTGACAGATGAGGTTCGAGTTATCAAAAGAAAATGACCTGAATTGAAAACAAAATCACTTCAAGTTAGTGGGAGGTTTGAGTTATCGAGGGTTTGAGTTACTGGGAGTAAAATTACAGTAAATATTTGCAAACAAGCTATCCAACCCACAGCAAAACTTGAGCCATTCTCAGAACCACCGGAATCTGAGGGCTGGAGTGGTTACCAGTTTCCAGCTGAAAAGTGTCCCGAAAAATGTGCGGGGCGCCTAATTTGGTGTCCACAAAAATCTCAAAAAAAGCCAAATGCAATAAAACTACAAACTGACACAATATAACAAAGTTGATCTATTTTCTAATCAGCATCTTCCGGTTATAAAACATGGGATGGGTCATGCTATTTTATGGCAATGACTCTTGTTATTGAGACATCTTCATCACAACTTTCAAACCTTTAAACCATAATTGTAGGAAATAGACCCTATTCATAAATGGCGGCCGATTTATTTATTCTTTTATATTTATGCTAATCACAGGGATTCTGACAGGGTGCGGGAAAAATATTAAAATTGTGCGGGAGTTTTGAGGCAAATTGTGCGGGAAATAACTCCGATTGTGCGGGAAATTGTGCGGGATTGCGCAATCCTGTGACCAACCAAATATTCAATCACCAGTGTTCTAGCCAGGCCAAAAAAAATATGACAGGGAGAAAAATCTGCATAAATGAAAAATATAAATAGACCTTTTACTTTGGGGATTAAAATGTACCCAGCAATCGCCAATTTGCGGCGGTTTTTTTTAAACCAAACTTTATTTGTCTCAACAAAATCGGGTAAAACCGAAATACCACCTCAAAATAAAATGTTTCCGATCTGAGCGAGTTCCTTTATAAAAAATCCGTACATTTATGTAGTGTGAATAATTTTCGGTAAAGGTTCACGCAATTTCTTCGAAAGTTTGCCGCAAAACACAACCCCGAGATGTATGCAAATTGCATGCTAAATGTAATTTGATAGCATGTTTGATTTTCTGACAAAACTAAACAGATCGTAGAGCATTTTCCTGAATGAAATCGTCTTTCACTTGATTGAAAAAATCAAATCCAGTATTCTGATCAGAACTTAATTTTTTTAATTTTTTTTATTTATTTGATGGGAAACTTTAACATTGATTAAACACTAATTACACTAGTTTAACACTGATTACACTAATTACAACATTAACACTAGAAATATATTTCCAAATGCTACAGTACAATTGAAATACAGTTCAGAGCAATTCATCAGTTATAATTACAAAATTTATGTAAAGGGCGCGTTATTTATCCTAAGCGATTTGCAATACTTTCGAAAACTGTTCTGAAATTCTTTTACTACAAGATTATTATCCCACACTTTGTTAGATATAATATAATGTCTCAAGTATATGATAAGATGATTTTCTATAAGTTTTTTATAATCGGTTTTTAGATGTTCTATATTGTTAATTGCAGACCCAAAAAGAAGATAGTAGTTATTTAATTCAAAGCTTTGGTTAGTCTCCCGTTCAAACCAATTGGATATGCTAGAGATAAAATCTGTCACTATTGGACACTGAAAAAGGCAATGTTCTATAGAGTCTTCTTGTGCACAATATATACACTTTGCATCAGAAACAATACTACAAAATTCCAATTCTTTTTTGGTGAAGATAATGCGGTGCAATAATTTAAAAGTTGTTTGTATCACTTTTGTATCTTGACAGATACTTCTAGTCAATTTTAAGCTGTTTTCACACTCTTTTGTGACATCCCTACCAAAATAATTCGACCATTTTCGAAATCCTGTTGGACGCACATATTTTGCTTCAATAAACAACAAATAATAGTCCTTACACTTCATTTTTGATAAATCTACTTCAAAGTCTGGGCCTAAGGCTACAAGTCTTCCTGTCTTGAGGTTCTCTTTTTCTATATCAGTATTCTTCGCTAAAATAAAAAGACGTTTTGGAATCGCTGATAACATCTGATAAAACTGAAGAAAGTTTGACTTAATATTTTTGTACTTTTTAGTAAAATCTTTGTATGTCATTACTGTGCCATCATCTTTCAGTAAGTCGTGAATGGTAACAACATTGTTATCGAACCAAGACTTCCAAAACACCGACTTTTTATCAATGAGGATAAGTGTGTTGTTAAATAAAACATATTTTGCTCTATTTTCTTTATCATATAAATATTTCAATTCTTTAAAATATAATAACATATTCCTATAAAATGCTGGTATTTGTTTATCTAAACTTTTACCATCGTAGTTGCATTTAAGTAAGAATTCAATTCCTCCATATTTGTCAAAATAATATTGAGGGATTATCCTCCAATTGCCAGGTTTGTTCACCACAAGATGAACTTAATAATTTTCTGCTATCGGTCCGAAGTTCCAGCGCTTTAATAGTTTGTTTGTCGATTCGCAAACTTGATCAGTTCTTTGCGAAAATAATTCAGACACAGTGACATGGATTTCGGTGCGACGGTACATTTCTTCGGTGTTTCTTCTTCAGTCCCCGACATATTAAACTGAAAGAGGAAGCGAAAGCGCTCGAAAAAATATCAACAGGCTGCTAAGAAAAACGACATAATGTCTGGAAAACGACAACTAAAAAGCTACGCGAAAAATTCGGTAGGAAGTCAGATAGAAGTAAAATTGAGACTAGTTCCCAGGACGGCGAAGAGAACGCCTTGTTGTTTTTTATATCCGCTCGAGCTGTTTAAGGAAAGCGAGGAATTTCTCGATTGTTTGAAAGGAAAATAGGCTAAAAATAGCCTAAAATGTTTCTCGAAATCTTGGTTATCAATAGAAATACCTGTTTTAATTAAAATTTTAAGCAAATATTCCAGTATTGTGCGGGATTGTGCGGATTTTTAGGAATTGTGCGGGTTTGACCAAATTGTGCGGTCCCGCACCCGCGCACCCTGTCAGAATCCCTGTAATCAGCCCAACTAGCCTCATTTTAGAGCAAAAATTCTTTTGAATTTTGCACATGCTAGCGAGGCTAGTTGGGCTGATTAGCATGAATATAAAAGAATAATAAATCGGCCAACATTTATGAATAGGGTCTATACATTAATGCACATACAGATGGCAATCACAGATAGATTAGCGATGTCATTGTTCTTAGTCTCCTTGGTAACCATCTCTGGTTGATTTATCGACTTGTTCCCAATTTCTTTGTGTCACAGTAAACACCCACGTAAAAGAACTTGCTATTTTCTGTTTACATTTCATGGACGCATGGTGAGAAATCAGCCTGGGGAGGTTCTTAAGAGATTCTTAAAATTGTTTTTAAAAATGTTGTACAGTATCTACTAAAAATTTGCTTAAATTAGTGAATGATTGACTCTAACAGGTCTAATTATCACAATAAAAACTAATTAATCAAACTACTGAATTATGAATAAATTGAATTGAATAATTAGGCATTAGGCAAATTCCCCCCTTGAAAATTAGGCAAATTCACTGTGGAAAATCCAATCCCTTCTGTGAGGGAGGTATGGATATTTCTGAAACTACACATTGTGTGTTTGTAATAGTCCAGCACACATACTTGGATCTGCCCCAGTGTTGTCTAATCTTTAGTAATTTTTAACTTGCTCGTGACGAGACAGTTCTTAAAATACCCTTTTTATCTCCTGTAAGTTAATGTTTAACTTACAGGAGTATAATGTGGTGTAACATGCATTCTTTGTGCATTTTTGTTAGCAAAATTTTTGTTAGATACTATTAATAGACTTTTTAGTGAATTTGTGGGGATATTCTTGTTGCATTTTTGTTAGCACATTTTTGTTAGATGCTATCAATAAGAACACAAGAGTCGAGTGGCAAATTTTTTGAAAGCGGTTTAGCGAGCGCATGTTTGTGGCCTGACAAAGCGATATATTCATATGTTGATGATTTAGTTAACTAAGATTTTAGAGAACGTTAGAAGAGAGAGCAATTTATTTGGCCGTATTTTATCAAAAATTCAAGCTCTCGTTATTTTGTTTATTCTGAATTAGAGTGATTCATTTGTAGCACACGTTTGTGGCCTGACAAAGCCGTATATTCATAGCTTGATTTAGTGAACTTAGACTTCAGACAACATTCTAAGAGAGAGCAATTTATTTGGCTGTATTTTATCAAAAATTCAAGAGTTCTTGAGACATCCTTTTAACCTAAACTGCTTATCTCAATAAAGGTCAATAAACAGGTTGATTTTAATTAAATGCGTCATAAACAAAAACAAAAGAAATAATTATTTCCAGAATTTCTATATAAAATAAAATAGATATTTTCAAACGAAAGGAAAAGAAATGTAATTGTGAAATATAGGTTTGGGTTATTAGAATTCTGAGTTTTTAAGTTTAGGTATTAGTACAAAACACGTTTTTAGAGGAAAATATAAGAACATATGTTATATTCATGTTATTTTTAGAAAATAAGTATTTAATATCAAAGATGAAATCTGAAAACTTAGGAAAGAAGCGGACGCATTTTGCCTGTCTACACGATCGATATTTTGAAAAATGCCCCGGCATTCAGTTAGGTAACATTCCTACTGTTTAATTCTCTTCTGCATAGCAATGATTTCTACGGCCTACGATTATGGCTTTTCATGTTTTTTTGGGAACATGATTTTCATCCTTTGTTATAAACTTATTGTTCACTGTGGCATGTAGGTCTTTATAGGTCATTCCCTGTTTTAGTAACAATGCATGTTCACTAGCCGGGTTCTCATGTTTCGTGAACTTTGTAATGAAACGTTTACCGTATTTATTTGATTAAGCGCCCACCCTGTAGGTACGAAAAGTTAATAAGTGCCCAGCCTTGAATAAGCGCCCACCCCCCCCCCCCCCCCACCCCCCCCCCCAAAAAAAAAACTGATTTTACTAGCAATGCAAGCTTTATGCAGACAGAATATTAAACTCTCATCTCTGATTTTTAGGCCAAAAAAATGTGTCCATTACACTCATTAGATAGGTGGTATGTTGTGTAACCCCCTATCCGTACACAGGGTGGGTCCTCGTCGAGTATACTTGTTATGACCACTTCCCTAAGAGCCACCATCTGTAAAGTGATGCTGGCATTTTTCCCGCAGCAAATGACAATTGTAATTAATTGTATGAATGATAACAGTTATAGAAAACTTGTTCAATCTCTGAGCCGGACAACAAATCAAGATTTTGTTACCATGTACATGTGTTACACTCTGTTAAAAATGATGAGAATGCCATTATTTTATAAGTGGTGGTGCATGTCTAGGGAAGAACTGAAACAGTAACATATTGTTTGGTTGAGGCTCTTGTTAGATATTTTGAGAGTAAACCAGGTGGACTGATCCAGACGAGTTGAAACTGCCGACACTTGCTCCAGAAAAAAAGACAAGAAGAGAGCATCACCATTTTCAATGACGTTAAAAAAAATTGGTAAAAGAGAAATTTGACTCAAGAAACCACACAGTCTAGCCTAAAACAATATTCGGACATAATATGACAGCACTGCATGATGGGAAAAACTTACAGGAGATAGCCCAAAGGGCACTTTGATTTTTTCTGTCAGGTCACCTGTCCCGGGAATTGCTTTTCCTGCGGCCAACACCGTACTTAGTTTACTTCCCATTTTTAGAAATGACGTGATGTGATGTAAAACAAAACGATACTGTAACAAAACTTGGCTGTTGGATTTGTGAGACATCGATGGTTACATATGTAGTGTGATGCAGCTGCTGTGACATTCATCAATCGCTTCACTTTGACAAATTTTGGTTAGATATTCTGCAAGGTAAGCATTTGTATAGCATGCCATTTGCTGTGACTATTTCAAAATACAACCATATGTTTTCCACATTTTTTTCGTTTTAGGAGACATCTAGGAGGAAGTCATGATCATTTAAGGGGAAATGGCTTTGCTTTGCAATATATATCCTTTGTATATCGCTACCGTGTGTGATTTTGCTGTGTTTTCATAAGTAGTACAGTGAACTGTATTAAACCAATAATTAAGCAACTACAATTCAAATATTTACCGTTCTAATTTCGACGGAATTGTTAAAAATTAAATCTCTGTGATTTTTGGATGAGTTCTATTTCTGGTAAAAGGAAAGCGGGTTGAACTTTTCTAAGCAAATTAATTGTCAAACAGTTGAGTTTAGATTGAATGGATTGTTGAACAAAACACATCCCGGCAAGTCAAAGTACTGCTGAGTAAACAATTCTCAAGCTCAAATTCCACACATCTCCTATTTATGTCACGCTATGGCCGGCTGTTAACCATGTTGGTATTGTTAATTTATTCAAGGATTTTAAAGTGAAGAAAAAAATACAAAGTTCTAACAGTACCGAGCTGATCAGAGAAAAAATATAGACCCGAAATTGTAGCCTACTAAGGAGTGCTTGAAGCGGACTGTGGAATGTTAATGTCAATGTGGACTAGACTGTGCATAATAGATTCTACATGTAGCTTGTATATCGTGGACTGCTAATTGCTGCCAGCAGGCAGTCTACTAATCGTGTAGAATCGAGAATTCTGTCCTTCTGTCTGTCTCGATTTTCCGAAAGTAACAATGAATATTGTTTGAAAACCAATCAAGAGCAGAAAAAGATCTACTACGAAACCGTCGGCAGTCTCGGGAGAGCCTCGACATCCAATCGAAACAAAGTGATGACAAGCCGACTCGAGCATGCATAGATAATTTCTGTTTCGACGCCATTTTCGACTGGTTTTCAATCTTCCTCTGCTATCCATTCGACTTGGTAATGTCTAAAAGTACGCTGGAAATTAGTTGAACCTGGACAAAGGTTCTTCTCTGGGCCAACGTAGCGTTGGAGCGTATACTTGGGTGTCGTTGTATTTATAGGCATATTGGAAAATAAGCTTACATGTCTTGGGAATCTGCTAAGGAATCTGCATGTTAGTTCACGATTTGATGATAGGGAGTATTGGAATAGTGTGAGCACGCTAACAAAGAAGAGCGTTAACCTTCTAAAACAAGAAGACACAGCACACTTATAGACTTGCCAAGTCTCACGCCTTAGGCGTGAGTCTCACGCCTGCGAGTCCAAAACTCCGATCTCACGCCTACTCACGCCTATCAAACAATTTCTCATGCCTGACTTACAGATTTGAGCTATCCGAGCCTTAACTGATCGCATGATCCAATTTAAAATATAGTTACGTTCATGAAAATATGGCACTTTTTTGTAGATTTTTATCGTTCTGAACGTTACAATTTACAGAGGTCTGTCAGAGGTCCATGGAAATTTCCGAATTCTTCGGACATCTTTGGAATAGATCGGGTTTTCTTCGGATTCGGTCGGGTCGCCTTCGGAAATCCTGGCACCCCTACGAAAAAATTCTCACGCCCATCACTCGGAAAAAGTTGGCAGGTATACACTTAGCGTGCGAGATCGCACGCAAATTATATACTGAAAAATACAAATCGATGCCTACTTTGCACTTACCGTTGAAGAAAAGGCCGTATATTAAACAGAGTTTCCCGACGGTTGTTACTGGCTTTTAGCTAAATCATGTAACTAGCTGGTCTGTGTTTCCGACACTTGAAGTGAACGCAAATGTAGCCGCAAAGTGGCCTTTCGAAGCCATGAATCTTTCAGTTTATTTTGTCTGGTCCGGAACCGGGGTCAAAACAACTTTTTGAATTGAGAGTTTTGCTGGAAGTATTCCTGCCATTATTATAATAAATTTTGAATGAAACTTATAAATTTAATCAAAGTTATAGACAGAAGTGATAATTTAGGAGGAGAGAAACAAATTTAGCCCTTAATATACTTTTTCAGTTGAGGTAAAAATGTTCAATTTGCATAATGTGAAAAGTAATTTGAAACCTTTCCAGTAACGCATAACGCATCTTGCAATCACACACACGAAAATATATCCAATTTTTATTCCTCTGTATCCTAAACATAGAAAGAAAATTAAATGAAAAAAGTGATCGCTTTAAGGTTATTTTCGCCCAACAAACATTCACTAGCGCAAGCGAGTAGTATAGGAGTTGGGGGTACCAGAGCATTTTTTGCAAAAATGCACTGTTACCAAACCCAACTCAAATACTACTTTCCATATAATGGTTGCCATATAATGGTTTCCATATAATGGTTTCTACATAATTTGAGCTCGTATTTTTGATCTCGCATTTCTGGAATATAGGTTATGGTTTCCATATAATGGTTTCTATATAATTTGAGTTCGTATTTTTGAGCTCGTATTTTTGATCTCGTATTTCTGGAATATACATAATGGTTTCCATATAATGGTTTCCATGGAATTTGAGCTCGTATTTCTGGAATATAGATAATGGTTTCTAACTTATGGAATTTATATATTTTGAACTACTATATGTTTTCTTCTGGTAATACCTTAACATAGTCTCATTGGATTTAATTAATGATCGCATAATGGCCATATGCATAACTGTTGATTCCGTCTTCTTGTAGATATCTTTTGTCATCAAAACAACTGAGTGATACTTTATTGATTTCATAACTTCCTAATTGATGTTTTTGACTTCTGATTGTTTTCATTCTATGATGCATCTGTTTTTTTTCAAATAGCGTATTTTTATAGTTTTCATGTTTGATATTATTTTTGATAATATTCTTTTTAATCCCTTTAGCAGTCTTACCTCCTGATTGGTTGTCTTTTATATAGCTATACATTTTTGATCGTAGGCCAATAAATTCGCAAATAGGAATTCCTGCAGCCTCATCTTTGAATTTACCAATTACTTTTTTATTGGTTTTATCGAAATATAATGAGCTTTCAGGGTAGTCGCTGTTATCAAACAAATGTTTATCATTCCAGAAGTCTGAGTAGACATCTTCGGCTTTGATTTCATAAGTTAAACTATCTGTATCAGTAAATAGAAGTCTAGCCTTATTATACTTCTTTTTGATGTAGTTATAATGAAAATCATACATTAATGTCTTACTAAGATCTAGGATACACATACCCACATATGCCGGCCTGTTAAGGGTTAGTGTTTCTTTGATCTTATGAACGGCTACAAGGTTTTCATTGAAGATTTTACTACTTACATATGTAGGTTTAGCAGTCATTTTTAATAGTTTCTTCTCATCAGTTACTAATCTAACATCTATTCTCTTTCTGATATTTTCCATTGTTTTTCCAAATACTGAATTATTCATAAGTTTGAAGAAATCTTTCTCAAAAGCATTTTTGGCATTAGTTCTTTTCTGAGTGTTGAAATCAATATATTGCTTCAACCATGCGGACTGATTGAACTCCAGTACTCTATAAACTTTCGTTATTTTCAAACCGAGATCAGTGTATAATTGTAGATTTCTGTAATGAAGAACATACTTTTCTTTGTTTCTTAAAGTTGGAATCAGTTTTTGTACAAGGCCTGTTGATATATTATATTTGGTAGCTATTTTTTGGCAATACCCAGACAACATATTGCTAGTCACTTTAACCTTCTCTGGTCCTAATGGGTAGTCATTATGAAGGTTGTGCAATTCTTCAGGATATTCCAAGTCAACTTCTAGTATTAAACCTTTATTGCTATCTTCTTTATATTTAGCTAAGTCTAACTTATTAATCTGATTTTCTGTCATCCATTTGAAACCGCCGGTTGGTAGGTATTGTGACATAGCCCAACCATAGAGATTGTTAGCATCAAGATACATAATATACTTTGAGGGCGCCTTCTCATTGTATGATTTCATGTATTTATTATTTGCTTTTCCATATCTATTAGCTATATAAGAAATACCACCTCTCATCCCCTTTTCAATGAATTGAAACATGTCAATATCAGTCATTAGTTCTAATTTAATATTAGTCATTTTTAGCATAGCATCCCAAGATAAGCCTGGAGATGTAAAATAATGGCATGGGTCTAATTTGTAGTATTGCAGACAGGTCTTTCTAAAGTTTTCAAACACATCAGCTAACAGAAGGATGTCAGATTTAAGATATAAATCGTGGTACTCACCCATATTTTTAAGCATGAATGTTTCCCAAACAGTTTGAGCATGCTTATAGTCTTCATCTGATATATATTTATCATTTAATATGCTGTAAAATTCTTCTTTTAGTGGTAGTTTTTTATTGAATTTATCAAAACTGTCCATGAAGTCGTATGGATAGACTCCTTTTTGTGACATTAAATTAAGCTTTTCACCTTTGAATTGTTGAGAGGTATATTTTAATGATTCTTTTGGTAGATTGCTTACCAGTTTTTCTAAACTAGAGCTCATAAACTGGAAACTATCAATGAAGGTAAGATGATTACCAAGCATGAAAGCCATATACTTTTCCATGTTGTTTGGTATAGCATTTATATTCATCTGTTTCTCTTCTCCTTTCTTATTTTTGTATGTATACTTCTTGACTATTTCACCAATTTCTTGCATTATAAAATGGCTGTCATAACCTCTTAGATTATGGAATATAACAGGAATTTTTATCTCTGCTGGATTTACTCTTAGTTTCAGATTACATTCTTGGTGAGCAGAGCCTCTGTATTTACCAGTTATATGACAATGATCTCTAACTCGAATGTCTTTGTCAGTATATTTTATATCACATATATGGCATTCTTTAGCTTTTTGAAATTCTTCTTCATCATCTTTTGTCATTCTTAATGGTTTATTGAATTCTTTTTTCATTACCTTCTTACAATATTTAACTTCCCCCAGCATAGCTTCCATAAATTTGTAAACGGCTTTTTCGCCCCTATATATTTGCTCTGGTTTAGTGTATTTATCATCATAGCAACAAACTACCTTATAACCATAACTACAGTCTGTATGCTTCTGATAAGCCTCTGTGTATGATTTATCATTATCGGGTTGACAACCATGTATTTTCTCAGTAATAGCCTCAAAATCTGCATAAATAACAAATGGTACTGGTAGTTGTTTATGGACATTGTTGAATTTTAGTATATTATTATCTTTGTCAGGCATTTTTATTGCTTGTACGCCATTCACTTGCATGCAGTTTTCTTTATGATTAGTTAATACTCTTTCAGAGCTGAAGCATTGAAGACAATACATGCAGAAATGTTTTCTTTCTTTGTGTTTGGTCTGATTGTACATTAACTTGTTGAAATCTTTAATCAAGACATAGTGCTTGTTTTCATTTTCTGTTATCAGAAGAAGATTCATGCGGTCTTCATATTTTTCTTTTGATACATAAATTGGGTATGGTTGTTTGTCTTCATAACCGAAAACATTGATGTTGATCTTATTTTGTTTTTCAATCTTGTTGTACTGTTTGATGGTGACTGGGAATTCAATCCCCGAATAATTTGAATTTTCAATGAATGGTTTGTCAACTTTTTTAATTCTCTGTGGGTCTTTGTCTTGAGGATTTAGATGTCTGATGTGACACCACCTAAAGCATTCATTATCCTCATTTTTTATGTTGATCAATCCTTTCGCACTGTTTCTGAGTTCTTGGGGTAGTTTAATATATGAAGAGCCTCTCATTGGTTGATATTTTACAACATTAAGATAATGATTTTCCACTGATTGAACAGTCCAACCAGATCCCTCTGAAATCCAAACTGCAATCTTGTTTAATATGTTTTGCTTTGACACTTGTAGTGATTCAGCGATCTCTAGGTTGTTTATGATTGTTTGAACTAGACTGTTGAAATAGGCAGTTTTATACACTGTTTCTCCATTTGATATTTTGGTAAATATTACCTTGAGTGTTTCAACAAATTTCAGTCCTTTCATGGATTTTAGTGTACTTATAATATGATATTCAATAGCCTTTCTTGTGTTTTGCAGTTGCACCAGCGGGTCTTTGTTATTTTTAATACTTATTTCGTAGGATTTAGTATAACCTTTTAGAGCTTTGTCTGTTTGCTCTATTTTAGTTCTTGGAGTAGGAACTGGTTTTTCTGCAACTGACTTTTTAGTTCTAGGTGCTGGAACTGGTTTATAGTCGTCTCTGAACTCAATCGGCGGTAAAATAATATGGTCTTCATACTCATTCACCATCTGTTTAACACTTTTTCTTGGTGTATGAATTGGTCTCCTACGTTGTTTTTTGTTATCCACTATTGTAATTTTAGGAGCTGGTTTAGCATTCTGTAGTTTTAATATCATTTGGATTAGTTGAGACTTACTCAATTTTGTTAAGTCTGATGTTTCCATTATCTATATATATATAATTATATAATATTTCTTTAAGTACCTTTTAGAGTGCGTTTATTTTTGGCATCATTTTGGAAATAATTTGAGATAGTTATATATGATTTGTCATATATGATTATCTTTTTATGATCGCCTTGCGTTATTCGTTGTTGTATTTTTGTGCATTCGATTTATGCACCATAGTTTTATTGTGTTTATATTTACTTGCAGGATGAAAATATTTATTACATTCAATGCAATGATATTTATTATCTGGGTTGTCATTAAACTTCTTACAATAAAGACGTCCCATAATACGTTTTTCTTCATCGGTCATATATTTTTTAGGTCTTCCCCTTGATTGTTTCACCATTACTATATATTATGATTATTTTTTTAAGTCCTTTTAGTGCGTTTAACCTTTATCAAGAATTTAAGTGATCCAATAATGGATCCATTAAACTATATATTTCTTAGTTTTTATTGTGTGTTTAAATGAACGAATTCACGGATCTGCCTATTAATATTATCCATATGTTTATTAGTTTTCAAATGACAGAATTTTCCAGCAAGTGAGTAGTTGATATTGTTATTACATGCACGGCAATACCACTCTTTATTTAACATATAACGAGTTTTGGATCTTTTAATAGCTTCTTTTTTGGCTTCTTGGGTTTGGTATATAGGCGGTCGCCCCCTACCTCTTTTTATTATTACTTCTTTTTCCATTATATTATTACTATATATTATTTTATCTTTATATGCGTTTAAATATGGTTGAGAATTCAAATGATCCAGTTATGAATCTTTTAAACTATATTCAGATATTCATTTCAGTTTTCAATTCAGCTATATTATCAACTTTTGTTTGTTTCAACACATTACATTCCTCATCGTATTTATTGTTTTCTATCTCATTGCAGATAATATTCAATAACTGTTTCAATGTTATATCTTCATCCATTTCATGTATTTTTTTATGATAAAGTTTCCATAATTTCTTTTTATATTGTAACAGATCCAATCTACGCTCATTATCATATATTTTATCATGAAGATTGTCTATTTCATCTTCACATTCCTGAATTTGAAAATTTATTTTTTTGATATATTTCTCAATGCCACTCATGATACATATATGTTAGATATTTTTGACATCTTTTAACGGTATCCATGAATTAAATTCTTTTGGATAACCAGACCATGATACCAAAGCTTGTTTTTTCTTGTAATCCCTCCTAATGACTTTGCCAATTCTGAATACATCCTGTTCTGCTAATTGTAATTCAGGTTCATAAAATGACCCTTCTATTGATTCATTATTAAGATCCTTTAACTTATATGTAATAGGGTTTGTGTATTGGATTTTATCAACTGTGAATACCTCTTCAGTCCAATTACTTGTATATCCTTTATCAAATACCTTTCTTTTATACTTTGAAATTCTAACCTTATCACCAACTTTGAATTTTACTTTTGATGATGATGGTTCCATATCACCATATAAAGTGAGATATACACTTCCCTCGTTCTTTTTATTTACTTCTGCCGGTTTCATTTTGATGCTTGAATGCTTTGTACTGTTGTATTCATTTAATAGTTTTGGTAACATGTCTAAATATTGTGTTGTATTTTGAGCTGTAAATTGTTTCCACATTTTAGATTTTAATGTTCTGTTAAATCTCTCAATAACAACAGCTTTACCTTCATTGAAAGTAGAATACATCTCAATATTATTTTTCTTTAGCCAGTCTTTGAAAGTTTTATTATAGAATTCAGACCCTTGGTCTACCCAAATAAATTTAGGTTTCCGTTTGGATTTTTTAATAACATCATCAAATGATTCAGTAATTGTATTACCTGTTTTATTTTTAATAGGAATGCTCCAAGCAAATTTCGAAAACACATCAATGATATTTAATAAATATCTATATCCTTTATTCCATTTTGAAAACTTCTGCATTTCTACAAGGTCAGCGCTCCAAATATCATCTATTCCATTAACAATAACTCTTCTTGTTTTAAATTTTCGTTTGATTGGCTTATGTAATTCATCGGCTAATTGTTGAGCCCAATCATTTTTACTCAACGCCGCTTTCCGTTTTTTGGCTTCCTTTTTTGTTTAACACCAAGGCCTAATTTCTGTTTTATATCAATCGTGTTTCTAGCCAACCAATGACCCCATTGTCTCTCATCATATGGTACTTCATCTAAAGCTTTGACCATTTTTCTGTCTGCTCTATTCTTGCACTTTCTGTCGTCTTTACAAACACTATAATCAACATCGTGCTGCATGGCAATGGCATCCGTTCTTCCTGTAGGTTGGTCATATATTTCTAATATTTGGCCAGTTGTTGGGTCATATTTCACTTGACTCTCTAAATCATTATAAGGCCCAGTATATTTATGACCGGGTAATGTCCAACCGCCTTTAGGTTTTGGTAATTTGCCGATAGCCTTATGAATATCAACAGCACCACCATGAAGAGGGTCCAGTTTTCGGCTTATATCACCAGTAAAACTATCTAATGCTTGATCCAAATATTTATCAGCCATTCCTTTAATCTTTTGTTTTGCAAAATCAGATTTGATTGCTTTTGATGCTCCGATTCTACCTAAATTATACAAACCTTTTAAAGCACTTTTAGCTGCAATTTCACCAAGAGTATGAGAACCAGTAATATCTAAAAATCCGCCAGCCATCTCTGACTGGCTATTTAGTTTAATTTTTTTTTATTGGATACAAAACGTGTCTTAGTAGCTCCACATTCACTACATTGAGATTTTAACATAAGACGATTATTTTTAGTTTTAACATATTTTTCAGTACCTGGTACAGATTCTGTTTGCTTCTTCTGTTTTACACAATAACTTTTTACCATTTATATAATATAATTAGATATTTTTGAAATAGTTTTCAATAAATCGTTCATTATACTGTTGGTTATTTAATTTGAATACTTTTATACAATCATAAAATGATTTTTTATAAATGTTATCCAAAAAATATAAACAATAATATCCACATCTAACTGATTTGATATCCTGGATAGGATAACCATAATTGTATATAAACTTCAATTTCAATTTTTTAGCATAATCAACCAATTTCTGTGGTGGAGGTAACGAAAAACTATCAAAGTAATATATAGTCTTATCATTCATATTATTATAATGTGCTACCCAATGTGTACCAGGACCTATTTTATCATCAAGATTAATGATACAAGATCCTATTTTGTGGATATGATCCAAACTATCCCTCGAATAAATACCATTAAAATTGGTTATTTTTAAATATTTAATCCATTTTAATAAATCAATATTTGAAAGAGGAATATCTCTGAACTTTGGTTTTACAGGATATCTCCTAGAATTGGTATTCCTAACTTTGTAAAAGGACTGTTTTTGCCTAGTAATAGGCCCTCTCCCTTTTTTGTTTTTGTTTTGACTTTTTTTTTTGCTCCCATACCTATAGTATTTGAGGGCCAGTTTCCATAAAATGGTGGTGGATAATAAGGCATCATCATTCCAGGTTTAGGTGAAACTGTTAATCCAGATGCTTTCTTTTTTGGTATACTTAAACCCTTTCCTGTTAATGCATTCAACAACATTGGAATACCAATAGATGCTAGGATCGTCCCCAAAAAACCACCTCTTTGCTTTTGTGATGGTTGAATGAATACTTGTCCTCCATTTTGAATAGCAGCTAAAATGTCTTGTTTTTGTTTTTTAGTTAAAAGGTGTTTATACTTAATCAATTGCTGTATTTTTGAATCTGGTATTAAGAAACCACCAGATTGAATGCCTTTTCCAAAAATTTTATCTATTCCCAAAGATCCGAGAGCAGATAAAGCCCCAGTAGCTAAAGCTGGTACCGCTTTTGATGCTAATTTGGTGGCCATTGGAAGCATTTTTGTCCCAAGTGAAATTAAACTAGACCATAAAGAACCGCCATATTTAACTGATTTTCTAATCTGTGTTTTTGAAATCTTGATATCTACACCAACTCCATTTTTTATCGCTTTTTTGATTTTATTTATCTGTGTTTTAGTTAAATTCAGTCCATCGCTTCCCATCAACTCATTTTTAGCTAATCGAATTGTTATTGGTGAATTTGTTTCATATGCTTTTGCTAATTTTTGTTTTTGTCCTTGAGATAATTTCACACCATATTCATAATAAGTTGTCATATTTTGTATATAATATATGTTATATAATTTTGATAATTACAAAACATGTTTAATTGAAAAACTATAAATATTGTAACAACATAATTAATTTATGCTTTAATAAGTAGTTTACCACTGCTTGTGTATAATTCGATCTCTTTTTCATGAAGAACAAGAGCATTCAAAGTATAGTTAGTTGCATTTGCTCCGTTGAGTTCATATCGGAAAGTTAATGATACAACAGAATCTTTTGTGTCTTCCTCTTGATTTCTTAGGTCGAAATAAATCATTCCAAACAAATTTCTGAAATTACTTCTATCAATTAATGACCCACTAAGAAAGTCATTGTAAGCAGAACTATAGCTCATAAGTGTTCTGTATAATCTACTCTCTTCATTAGCTGACAATTCAAGTTGAGGATAATATATGCTATTATTCATTTCAAGCTGAGCTTTACTGAAAACTCTGTTATTTGCACCTATACTGAATGTCTTGAATGTAAATATATTAGCTTCTTGATTATTATATGAAGCTGTTGGATTCACCCATAGAAAAACATGTCTTGGTCTTCTTATACCTGTACTAATTCTGAAAAATGAACTCACAGCCGCAGTTTGATTTATTTCATAATGCTCTCTCAAGTATATCCAAGTTTTTGGTTTCAGATAGTTTTCCAGATATTGACGCATACCACTACCATTGAAAATAAGTTTAGGGCACCATAATCTGAATTTAGTCATCAAAACTTTTGAATCAGGAGCAGCATTGCTACGAAATATAATATTGTTATCATTTTCCAATCGGATTAAAATGTTCATTTTTATATTTGGATGAAGATTCTTTTTGAATGCAGCAAAATACGAATATATATTCAATGGGATAGATATTTTGTTCTCACTGCCTGCGTCTGTAAGAATTTTTCGCGTCGCGAATCCTTGGTTGTACAATGCTTGAGCTGTTCTTGGTTCAGATGTTCCAGTCGAAGTATCTAAATAAAAGAAATTGTCTTTAGCAACTGTATTGGCATATTCTTTAGTGTATTTTAAAAGTGATAGAACATTCGATGATTCATTGGCTTTTGTGTTGTTATATACACTTATACCATTACATTCAACTTGTATTTCTCTGATGAAGGTGTTACCGTTTGTTGTTGTACAAAATAAATTTCCATTTCCCACTCCGGCGCCGATACCAGCTCCATCTTGATCTTGATCTAACTGAAGAAGCTTGAAATTGACTTCAATATATGCATTATACCAGTCTATTGGGTTAGCCTCTGAGCTATTATCTATTACAAACATGTAATTATCTTTTGTTTGTCGATTATTTGCCCCAATATTAGCATTCAAAGGTGTTTGTAAATCATAATATGCATATTCATATCTTTTAACAAATTCTGGACTTCGAAAATTTCCGTTCATATATATTATTAGTTTAGATAAAAAATCATTATAATAGTAAATCATTATAAACATCTTTAATATATTGATATTTGTCAGTATCTTGAGCCTGTTGCTCATTTTCTTTTTGTAAAAGTTTGATTATTTCATCACCTTTTGTTTCATTCGTTATTTTTGGCTCGTTTGTTTTATCACTAAATTTATTGTAAATTTTGTCACCAATAAGCTGACCTGTTTTTTCACCTATTTTTTCCGACCCCTTTTCTATCAACTTTTTAGCACCCTTTTTAGCAAGTTGTTTAGCTGTTTTGCTTGCAAGTTTTGAAGCTATCTTACTTCCAACATTTTTGAAAACATCAAATATTCCTTCACCTTGAATAATGTAATCTCCAGTATCTGGATCTCTTTCTCTTCGTTCCATCTATATAGTGAGTGTATATAAATTAAGCTTCTTTTATCACAACGGTTAAAGATATATCAATTCCATTTAAGTCAACCTCCCTGTTTTCGTCGTCTGTGATATAAAAAGTAACTTCAGATAGTACTTTTGTATTTATTTTATTCCAAAGATAATTCATTGGTTGTATTTCAAATGGTAGAGATCTTGTTTTTGTATTCGTTGAGAAGGTAAAAAGCACGTCTGATAACCTTCCTGAAACGATTGAATTACTTAGTAGAGAAGTTCTTATGTATAAGTTATCAATACTGTTGCTGATATTAGGAAATTGGGGTCCATAAGAACTCACTTTCAATATCCCTGTTTTATCGAAACCCAGTAAATCTGCAAAGTTTCCGCTATTCTTGAAATCAATCCAATAGTTTTCATCCAACATTATGAAAACCTTATATGTTGTAAGGTCAAATAATATATCAATTCCATAAGTCTCCTTTTGCATGAGTTTTCCAATTTCATTGTGAATATATTGATTTATATCATCATAGTCATAAATACCTGGTGGGAATGTTATTGTTTGCCAAGAAGTGCCTTTGTTTTTTGAGATCTTTAATTGGTTGTTATAATATTCTGGTCGTATGTTATGCCAACTTGCAGTCATACTGAGATGATCTAATGCCATATAGTATTGTTTGTTGTCATCTAAAATTAATTCAGGAATGAACTTTATAGTGAAATTACCTGGTTTATTATTTTGTTTTTGTTTTTTAGCATCTATTGATTTGAAAACTAAAACTCTATTTACATCCATTATATTATATGCTTATATATTTATTGTATAATTTCTCATGCATTGTTCTGTCAATAGCCCCTATTTTCATTAATTCATCATTGATTTGTGATAAGTCATTTCGCAACACTGGACTATTGTTTCCAGCTACCATTGAACCAATTATTATTTTCATGCGATCAGCCAATTGCTTTGGATCTTGATAATACATAACACTTGATCCAATCATTCTGGACTTACCAGATGATTTGTGTGGTCCAATATTACTGAGCATATTAAGATCGTTAAAAATCTTTACAGCATTCAGACTGTAGTTTGTTTTGGGATTATATCTTTTAGTTAGCATATTTATGAGTGATTTATCAGCATCAGCTTCATAAACCAATTTACCACCATGATATGCATTCAGCTTCATTTCATTCATCAATTTTGAGACATCAATAAGAAGGCCACCATATTGATTACCATTTATTTTGAAAGCATTTCTTTTTGGCTGTTTATATATTCGAATACCCTCACCTTTTTGTCTATACTCAAACGACTTTAATACGTCTGAGATCGTATCCCTATATTTTCGAAGAACGCCTATTTCATTAGTATATTCCGCCTTAACTTCTCCACTCTTGCCCTTTTTATTTCTGCCCAAGTCCATTGCTAATTCGGCAGATTTTTTCTTTTCTTCCAATAATTTTTGGGGAGACAATGATAATAATTGTGAGGGCATTGTCAAATTGTTTTTGTTTAAAACAATTTTATCATCTTTATTAAATCGGTTATCAATATTAAAATATGTCGGATCTTTTCTTGATTTTTGTTCTGGTTGGTAATCTATTTGGGGTAGCTCATGTTGTAATGTTATTATGTCTTTATTCGATTCAATTATATCCTGAAATCCCTTTGTTAAAGCTAATTGATTTCCCCGTAGTTGTTCAATTAGTTGATCCTGTTTCTCATCTGTTTTTTTCTGTTTTTCAATCAATGGCTCTCGTAATGTCTTAAAATAATCACTCATTACAATATCACGCCCTCCTTCCTTATTTTTTATTTCATTTTTTGATTCAGTAACTGCTTTGACAATTTTATAGCTATCATATTCTGAATCAGCATATTTTTTAATTCTGTCAATATTCATTATATAAAATATGTTACATAATTTATCTGTCGAAATGACACTTATCTTTAAAAATATGTGTAAAAACAACACTTATATTTATAAATATGTGTAAAAACAACACTTATATTTATTATCTAACATATTTTATATAATGAAAATTCCGAATTACGATACAAATAGAAATGATGAATTAAAAAAAAGATTAAACAATTTTTTAGACGAAGATTTTAGAATGATTATTACAGGACAAAGTCGATGTGGAAAGACAAATGCTCTTATGCATATGTTAAGATCACCACTGATGTATTATGATAAGATATATTTATACACACCAAATCATCATCAGGAAAAAATACAAGATCTACAAACATTGATGAATAAAATATCTGATAAGGTTGGTTATCCTGTATTAGAAATTGGATCATCTGATGATATTAAAGACACTTCAGAATATCCCAACAACAACCGTAAAATTGTCATTTTTGATGATCTAATTAATGCACCTGATAAAATACAAAATAAAATTGCCAACAACTTCACAGATGGACGCCACCATAAGATAAGCCCAATTTATTTAAGCCAGAGTTACTATGATATTCCGCAGAAACTTAGATTAAACTGCAGTCATATGATGTTGTACCCTCCTACTACCAAAAACCATTTGAATCTCATTGCCAAAGAAAACTTAATAGACCCTGGTTTGTTCAATAAATTAGGGCCCTATGAATTTCTGTTTGTGGACAAAGAAAATAAAAGTGTGAAGAAGAATTTTGATGAAGTAATCTAATGTAATATCATAATATAGATGGGCATATTTAATAACCTTAAGAAATTCACAAATATTGACATTTCTGAATATATTAGAATCATTATCCAAAAAATTCAAGCAAGTAGTGGACTCAAGTTGGATCCAAACAATAACTATGATATGCAGAATAAAAAACTTGTCAATCTAAAGGAAGGGGGTAATGACAGAGATGCAATTACCAAGCATCAATTAGATGTTGGATTACTAACTAAACCAGGTAAATATGAAGTATTATTGTTGAATGGCGAAAATCACATGACGGGAGATCTTGATTTAAGAGGAAATAAATTAATTCTTTCTGGTGAAATTGATATGGATCAAAAACTGATTACCAATCTAGATACCGATGAAAATCAAGATCTTTCATCAGTGAATATGATCACATTGAAGAAACATAATGATAAAAAAGCTGATAAGGCAAATACCTATCTAAAAGATCAACAGATAGTCCTGAATAACCATCTAGATGCTAATTATCATTCTATCACCAATATTCAAACAGGTGGGGATAATGATGCTTTCCCTTTTTACCATGGGAAGACACATTTTTTAAATTATGACGGTCAACAATATGATGCGAAGAATAAGAAAATCATAAATATCAACACAGATGAAAACCAAGATCTTTCAGCTGTGAATATGATAACTCTAAAAAAATATCATCCCGATGTTCCTGATCACACTCATGAAGTTACTAAAAACATTGATTTGAAAGAACTTTTTAATATTGTTAAGTCGAAACAACAGACATACTTGGATTTAGCTGCAAATTACAACAATCTCGTTAGTTACAACGACGTGAAAAACATTTTTCTTTCTCGTAAAGAAATGCTTTCTATGGAAACTGGTCTTGATATGAATAAAAATACGATCTTCAATGTAAAAGATCCAATAGCAATTGATCACGCTACAAATAAAGGATATGTTGACACAAAAACTGGTGATAACAACACAAGAATAAATCAAAATACGAATGCAATAAATAATTTAGAAACACTCAAACTTGATAAAACTATTTCCAGCGATCTTGATATGGGAGATAAAAAGATTGTTAATCTAGCAACTCCTGAACCAAATGAGAATGACGCTGCTATAAATGTTTCATTCTTCAACACCGAACTCAATGATTCCAATACAAACTTGTACACACGAATAACGGATGATTATAAGAGTTATGTAAACAAGTCACATATAAATACCTCTACAGCTAAAAAAGATGTTTTTAGATACATGATGGAAGATGTTAATCAGAGCTCGTCGGAGAGTAATATTGTTGTTAATGGTATTATCGATTTTGTATCCAGTCCACACAAAATTAACAAGAAAGCCTATGATATAACTCTTACGACAGACAATAACGATGACTTCGCGTCAAGGATAGGTTTTAATGCACTAAATCTTTCTCAAGGTGAGTACACTATGGTGATTGAGTTTTTCGTTCCAGATAAAGCTTATATTAGTTCAACAACTGTCAGTGTTGTATCAACAGTCATTAATATTGGGCAGCAAACTACAAAGATATTTAACACTGAAGGATATACGAAAAGCATTGTTCATTTACACAAATGGCAGGTCTCTCCACCTGAATATATAATGATAGATCTTCATGGAAGAATAACAAAAGGAAATACAAATAAAGCACATCTAATTGTTTATGGTGTTCAAGAACATGTCTCGAGTGTCGATCCAGATGTATTTGATACTGTTTTTGTAATTGAAAATGGAAAAATGGTTATGGAGACTGATATTGATTTAAATGGTAGAAACCTAATTGGTTTACCAAAACTGAAAAATAAATTCATATTTTTAGGCAATTATATGAAAAATAAGAACAGTCGTGATATAATGTTCAACGGTTCATCATCATTTATTGCGGTAACTAATTTGAAAATAGTAAAATTATGGTTGATAATATTGGACGATAAACCGCCTGAAGGATACAAAAAAATGGTCATATTAATCGGTAACTATTCATTTGGACCCCAAAATTGGAATAAAGCATCGAATAAAATTTATTACACTTTCAATATAGCGTCATCAGTTATCAATTTCAATGAAGATACAGTTGTACGAATCAAATTACTATCAATTGATCATATTACATATGCACCTTATAATTGCCATATCAGTGTACTTTTTGAAGAGTTTTAATATATAATTATCTAATATATTGATAAAGCTTTAACCGAGCGGTTAAATGCAGTTAATGGAACGTGACGCCCTATGGGTAGCTGGTCACGCAAACACTGCCCAGTGAGTAAACAATAAGCAAAGCCTCCATTCATTATGAATGCGTTCTATTCACTATCTTGAAATGAATGGTATTCATGTCTAAAAAACAATCAGATATGTGGATATATAGTCTAGAAATATATCTTAGCTTTACCTCGATTGGTTGTCGTTTTCAAAAGCTCTATTCATGGCTCGTAGTTAGCCACGTTGTGTATTTTTACTTTATAGTACAAATGTAGTCATTGGTCGCACTCAAAGACACTGTCTTGATATAAAAGCAGTAGTACACAATCCCAGGTCATTATCCTGGCAGCATTGCACGAAGCAGTAACAGCTTATAAATTGTTTTTCTACATCATGGCACGCCCGCGACATCAGCCTGCGAAGCCAGTAAAAGAGAATCTCACGAAGCTTTCCGTAGAAGTTCTTCGTCTTCGACTGCAGAACTTGAACCTGCCCATAAACGGTTCCAAAGCCCGCTTGGTCGAAAGGTTACGTGCCGCGACCACTGGACACGCCGCCGGGCATGGCCGTCCCAAAGGTGTGCAGCACGATCGCCCGAGAACTGCGAAAAAGCAGCCTTACTCAAAGAATCGGACTGCTCGTCAACAAAGAGCAACTGACCTTGCCAGCAACGATGCCGCGGCATCCAGAAATGCCCGACGCGAGCCAGACGTTGAACTCGATTCCCTCTCCGAGGCTGGTTCGTCCGTAGAAGACCTTTTGGGCGCTGCCTCTGAAGAAGACGAACCCGCCGAACAGCTCGCCCACGACACATTGTTTACACCCGCACAGCTATCGGCCATTCAGGACACCGTGTCGACGTCAGTACAAGCGGCCCTAAAATCCCTACAAGGCCACGACGTCCCGCGAGATTTTGCCACTCCTCGCACGCTCAGCACTCGCCCGTCCACTGTGGCTACTCCTATGGGCTTAAACCGGCCTTTGGACAAGAGTCTTGAGGACAAAATACTCCGTGGTGAGTACATCGATTTTGCTCTATTGCTCCCCGATTCCTTGTATCGGTCCCAGACCCCCGAAGTGCAGTTGCGTTACGAAGACTCTTCCCCAGGCTCCCAGGGCTCCCCGTTAACCCTGATCAAACGAAAGAAAACCATCATAGACACTTTTCACAAGTGGCTAGACGCCTTCACTGCATACATGCTGGTGATAGTGGGAAACTACCCTAGGCGGTCCCTCGAATTAATTAAGTACCAGCAAATCATCAGCAGGGCAGTCACAAAGTTCAAGGGTCTAGCCTGGCTCTCATACGACGAGCAATTCCGTCGCCGCGCCGCTTACGATTTAAGCATAGCCTGGGACACAATTGACCTTGAACTTTGGACCGTCACCTTCTCTGGTCTTGCTAAGCCACACTGTTCTGTGTGCTCTAGCCCGTACCACCAGCCGGATGACTGCCCCAACCAGGACGCCAGCAGAAAGCCCCGCCGACCAGGCCCTGTTTGCTTCGACTTCAACAAATCCTCCGGTTGCAACCGCCGCTCGTGCTACTTCCCACACAACTGCCGTCGCTGTGGTTCCACCAGCCATGCCTTGTTCAGCTGCCCTAGTTCCAGACAGTCAACCAGCAGCACGAAATCAGCTTCCTCCAGCGACCGCGGCAAAAAATAAGGTGGAACAACGCCAGAACAGCCAGAGGCCCCACGTATCCACTCCACTTAATGTAGATATCTTAGCCTTAGAATTAATTAACCACCCTGATCGTTATTTTGTAAATAATTTAATTAATTCCCTCCGGTATGGTGCTCGCATTGGTTACACTGGCCCTCAAAAAGCCCGGGTATCACGTAACCTCATTTCAGCTTCTCAGCACCCTGAGGTCGTCTCGGCCAACCTGTCCAAAGAAATACAGTTGGGTCGGGTCGCAGGCCCCTTCCCTTCAGCGCCCCTCCCACATCTTCAGTGCCATCCCATAGGCGTGGTCCCGAAAAAACACTCTACGGAGTGGCGTACCATTTATCACCTCTCGTACCCCGGAGGGGACAGTATCAATGATCATATCCCTAAGGACCCCTATTCACTTCAGTATGTCCGCGTCGATGACGCGATCAACATACTGTGTAATCTTGGCCGCGGCGCATTTATGGCCAAAACAGACCTCAAGTCTGCATTTCGCCTCATGCCAATCCACCCCGAGGACTGGAATCTCCTGGGCATCTTTTGGCAGTCACAATATTACATTGACCTTTACCTCCCCTTTGGCCTACGCAGTGCCCCCTATCTTTTCAATCAAATTTCTGAGGCGTTGGAATGGATCCTTAAACAAAACTATGGCCTGCGTCATGTTATTCACATTTTGGATGATTTTTTCATTGCTGAACACAGTAAACTAGATTGCTTGGGAAGTTTTAGTACCCTCCTAAAATTGTTCATGTCTCTTTGGGTCCCCACGGTAGCTTCCAAAACCCTGGGTCCCTCCCAAGTTTTAGAGTTCATGGGTATTGTGCTAGACAGTAAGCGCATGGAGGCACGTCTGCCTGACGACAAACTTGCCAGGATAAGACAGTTGCTTGATTCTTTTACCAGTCGTCACTCTGCCCGCTTAGTCGATCTACAATCCCTTATTGGCACTCTGCAATTTGCATGCAAAGTAGTAGTCCCTGGCAGGACGTTCCTACAACGCATGATCAATCTTACTCGGGGGGTCTCCAACCGCTTTCACCATATCCGCCTCAACAGGGAATTCACCCGCGATATAAAAATGTGGAAAGCTTTCCTAACCCACTGGAATGGGCGCTCCTTTTTCTTGGATGCCGTCTTTACTTCTACCCCCGATATCGAGCTTTATACCGATGCGGCCAGCACGGTGGGTTTTGGGGGATACTTCAATGGTAAATGGTTTCAAGGGCGATGGCCCCCACAGTTACTCATTGACAAACGCAAAGGGATTAGCATAGAATGGCAGGAACTTTTCCCCATTGTCATTGCTTGTGCTCTATGGTACCCACAATTCGCAGGCAAACGCCTTCAGTTTTGGTGCGATAATGAAAGCGTTGTCGCCATCATTAATTCGGGTCACTCCAAGGCGCCCAGAATCATGGACCTCGTACGGTTTTTAGTGTTAATTTCCATGAAACATAACTTTTTAGTACGGGCCCGCCATGTCCCAGGGGTTTCCAACGAAATAGCTGATGCCCTCTCCCGCTTTCAGGACCAACGCTTCAGAGAGCTCGATCCCCACGCCGACCAGAGCCCCTGTACCATCCCGCCTTCCTTCATGACCCTCTGAAGGACGAAGTTCTCATGTATGCTAACTGGGCCTTATCCTGGAACACGAATCATACCTATAGCTCCGGGGAGAAGCGTTTTATTCAGTTCTGCCTCATGAATAGGCTACTGACTCCAGCAGGTGACATTATTCCAGCCTCGGAAGGGACACTTGTTTATTTTGCCTCTTATTTAGCTCGTACTGTGCGTCATAGTACTATTAAAATATATCTAGCGGCCGTTCGCAATCTGCATATTGCTTCAGGATATGGGGATCCTCTGCAGGGCCGGCTACTCCTAAAAAAGATTTTGCGGGGAATCCTCCGCTACCAGGGTTCCCCTCGCATTCGTCGTCAACCGGTTACCCCCCGGGTTTTGTTAGCCATTCGCCCCATCCTACAAAGTTGGCTGGGGGTCGGGGATTTTTCTATGATTTGGGCCGCATTCACACTTGCCTTCTTTGCCTTCCTTCGGTGTAGCGAGTTCACCTATCCAGGGGTACATAGTTTTAACTCTAAGTTTAACCTTACCACTGATTGCATTACCTTTTATCCCAGTCTGGAATGCCGTAGCGTCTGCATGTCACTCTTAAGTCGTCAAAAACCGACAGTTTTAGGCAAGGGCACTCCCTTGTCATCGCTCGGTGCTCCTCCTTGCTGTGCCCGGTCTCAGCTATGTCCCAGTATTTCTTACTTGCTCAGCCACAAACTGGGCCACTTTTCTCCTTTCGTTCGGGTCGCTTGCTTACTCGGTCGTCCGTCTCGCACCTGTTGCGGGACTCTGCCCGCAGTGCCGGACTCCCTTATCAAAGCCTTAAGGGTCATAGTTTTCGCATAGGTGCGGCTTCCACTGCGGCTGCCGCAGGCTTACCAGACTGGCTAATTAAGGTCTTAGGTCGCTGGTCGTCAGACTGTTATCAACTATATATACGCACTCCTGAATCAGTGCTACTTTCTGCAGTGCCTAAGATGGCTAATGTGTCAAGTAATTTTCAGCTTAACTAGGGGTTTGCTTGGGGGGATGCATGCCTTGCACGCATCTGTGGCAGCTAAGTCTGCGTAGCGACTTCCCCCAAGCTCTTGGCATTCCTTGTGTGTTGCCATGGTTTTACCTTTGCCTTCATCTTGTTCGTGATCCAGCCCGGGCGGTGCTGGGGAGATAAGGAAGGCTCTGCCAATACTCTTGTCCTATCCCCAAGTTGCGGGGAGATAAGTGAGGCTTACGTTGTGCGCATAACCCGAAGTCGCGAATTACCTGCCACAGGGCTGTGTCCCCCCTATTACGCCACATTGTTGTTGTTTTATTGCGTCTCAACATGTTTGTTTGGGTTTGGTTACGTCTAATAAGTCCAAATAGCAACATAGGAACAGTGACATTAATAAAGCTTTAACCGAGTGGTTAAATGCAGTTAATGGAACGTGACGCCCTATGGGTAGCTGGTCACGCAAACACTGCCCAGTGAGTAAACAATAAGCAAAGCCTCCATTCATTATGAATGCGTTCTATTCACTATCTTGAAATGAATGGTATTCATGTCTAAAAAACAATCAGATATGTGGATATATAGTCTAGAAATATATCTTAGCTTTACCTCGATTGGTTGTCGTTTTCAAAAGCTCTATTCATGGCTCGTAGTTAGCCACGTTGTGTATTTTTACTTTATAGTACAAATGTAGTCATTGGTCGCACTCAAAGACACTGTCTCGATATAAAAGCAGTAGTACACAATCCCAGGTCATTATCCTGGCAGCATTGCACGAAGCAGTAACAGCTTATAAATTGTTTCCCACCCTCCCTCCCTTTGGAGATGGGTTGTTTTGTTTACTTTATTAAACTAGGGGTCACTCCTTGTGGTTTGGCTAAGTCTGCGTAGCGACTTCCCCCAAGCTCTTGGCATTCCTTGTGTGTTGCCATGGTTTTACCTTTGCCTTCATCTTGTTCATGATCCAGCCCGGGCGGTGCTGGGGAGATAAGGAAGGCTCTGCCAATACTCTTGTCCTATCCCCAAGTTGCGGGGAGATAAGTGAGGCTTACGTTGTGCGCATAACCCGAAGTCGCGAATTACCTGCCACAGGGCTGTGTCCCCCCTATTACGCCACATTGTTGTTGTTTTATTGCGTCTCAACATGTTTGTTTGGGTTTGGTTACGTCTAATAAGTCCAAATAGCAACATAGGAACAGTGACATTAATATATATAAATGTCAATTCTTGCACAGTCAATTAATTTTTGTAATAAATTTTTCACAACCCAAAAAAACCTACATCCTAATACTAAAGATGAAATATTAAAATCGGCTTTAATATATCAATTTTTGTACGTTAACTATTTGAATAAGCCAATATTATTTAACCAAATATTAGAAAAACACCCTGACATTGGATTAATAGGACCAGGTTCTTGTACTCTAAATACCAATTACCAATTTTTAATTAAACATGCTATTTTTCATGATGCATTTGGAAGATTTTATAATGACTATGAAATGGGGCCTGGATACACATATTGCTTCCTTTCAATGCCGAAGAAAGTAAAAAGATCTCCAATAATGGGCCAAATAAGTGGTGTATTATATTGTCTTATTTCAAATCCTAAAATATAATATGTACTAATAATATATAGAATAGAATGACTAAAACAGATATCTTTCAATTTAATCATATCGATAAGTGTATAAGCAAAGAAAAATTATCTGAAATCAAAGCGTTATATAGATATTACCACAAACGCTTTTGGTGTTATAAAAAGGCTTTCAAATATTTTAAGAGATTGAATTTAATTGTAAATGTTACTTCAACAGGCTTAGTAGTTATTGGTACAATAGCTGGTAGTATCACATTAAATCCTGCTATACTAGCTTCTATTTCTGGAGCTGGTTTATTGCTTAAGACAATATCTGAAATCAAGGACTATAAGAGAAAAATTGAAATGTCTAAATTTTCTTATATGACTTATGAAAAAGTGTTAGTTGATCTACGGTCTTTTTTAAGAGGAAATCAATTCAACCACACTGTTTTCATCAATGAAATGAGACAGTTAGATGAAATAATCATCGATCTTTGTCCTCTTGCTGATAAATTCGAGAAACAGTATGATAAAAAATTCGAGTAAATTTTATTTTATAATTCATTCAAAGGGAAAAACCCTTCACATGACGTATGACTTCCTATTTTTCTGAGAATCATGCAACAGGTCACCTTTTAATAATTTTGTTGACATCATTCTTTATTAATTTATAAACATCATCCCACCATTGTTCATAAAATTTTAATGTCTTTTTAGAAGAAGTTATTTTTATTTTATCATAAGGTAATCCTAAAATTTTTAATAATCTTCTCAAAACATAGGTTACACTAATCATCCGTTTCCGGTTCTTATTGACTTCTGGTAACACGTTGTTTATTAATCCAAAAATCTTATATATTTTGTTACGGTCATTAAAACTTAAATGAATCTCTTTTATATATTTATTGATTGTATTTTCGATATGATATTTTCTTACATATACTCTTTTTTCTTATTCTATATAAATTTTCATGAAAGTCAACATATGAATTAACTAATTCATAACCATGGACGGAACCGCAATTTAGACAGACGCTCATACCATCTATACTATTTATATCTTGTTCACTACAGCATGACTTGACCACTCTCACACTTCTGTCAACTTCTGCCAATTGCTCATCACAAAAGGGACAGGTCAACTCACCAATACTCATCATATAATCGTGAATATCCAAATTACAATAATTCATTCTATACTATTATATGAGATTATATTTTTTTAAAACAATAGCTATAAGCGGTGCGTGTCTAAATTCCCAGAAAACAAAAATAGCGAACATGTAAAAATCGGCTAACGCGAATTTATTGCTACCGAACGATGTCATTTCCTCACAATATATATTCCCACGCGTGGGAAACTATCTTTGTTCCATTGCGTAGATGTTATTTTTAATCCAAATGCTAATCATGGAAGCTGTCATAAAAGGTGATGAAACAATAAATATTCCCACGCGTGGGAAACTGAACCAATATAAACAAGAGTGGAAGGCATAATATTTCGCACACCTTTGATATCACTGATGGATAAACAGCGTTTTATTGAGTTTAGAACAGACCGGGCAAAGTTAAGAGATCTTGTAAAGTTAAATCAAACCCCATAATATGTTGAAAATATTTTCTCTCGTGATCTGAAACAATAGCTATAGTGATGACTCATTTCATAGGGGGCTTCCCCTGTTTTTTCCGAGAATGTCACACACCAATAACTCCATCCTGTTTACAATCTGATGACTCATTTCCTCACAATAAATATTCCCACGCGTGGGAAACTATCTTTGTTCCATTGCGTAGATGTTATTTTTAATCCAAATGCTAACTCTTTGATGGTTGTCATAAAAGGTG
Organism: Dendrophyllia cribrosa; assembly: GCA_024195265.1. NCBI lineage: Eukaryota > Metazoa > Cnidaria > Anthozoa > Scleractinia > Dendrophylliidae > Dendrophyllia > Dendrophyllia cribrosa. Next base: position 22,683,975 of record JAJLRJ010000001.1, on the reverse strand, counting down.
ATGAGACAATAAATATTCCCACGCGTGGGAAACTCAACCAATATAAACAAGAGTGGAAGGCATAATATTTCGCACACTTTTGATATCACTGATGGATAAACAGCGTAAAACATATAGTTTAATTATTTTTGGGAAATCAGAAAGTCGAGATCAGAAATCTGAAAACATATAGTTTAATTATTTTTTGGAAAACATATAGTTTAATTAAAAGTCGAGATCAGAAATCTGAAAACATATAGTTTAATTATTTTTGGGAAATCAGAAAGTCGAGATCAGAAATCTGAAAACATATAGTTTAATCAAAAGTCAAAATCAGAAAGTCGAGATCATAAAATCTATTCCATCTGATGGAAAGTAGGATATGAGTTGGGTTTGGTAACAGAGCATTTTTTTAAAAAATGCTCTGGTACCCCCAACTCCTATACTACTCAAGCGAAACTCGCAAGAAACTTATCGCAAGACACGTTCATTGTTTACATCTTCATCGGCGGTGAACTTTTGCACCCGAGGCTGTTTTGTTTCTCTGGTCCAACTTCACGAAATAAAAATTCATGAAAGGCAAACAACCGAAAGAAGTGAAATTAATTAGGATTCCTACCACGCTTATATTTCTTCCTTTGCTGTCCAGTGTTCACTTTTTATTAAACAAACGCTATGTATTTGTCTAAATCTGAGGCGTATGATTCGAGAATTGGGAAAATAACTGGCACGAAATCAATACAAATAGATTATTTACATGTGGGAAAAATCTAAGACCTTTCGGAATGCACAGAACTGAAGGATTTTGCCCAATTCCATGGCGATGGCATAAATTTGATTTATGTCAACCCGACGTTTTCAAGATTCTTAACCAGCTTAACCAGCATCTCGCAATGAGGCAGCACTTCACTTCCAATATGGAACTACTAGTATAAAAGTCTAAAATGAAAACCGGGTGGAAACTGAGACCAAACGAGCCAGTTGCGAAGCCCAATGGGCTACTTGTTTGTATAAGAACCTGCTTCATTTGTCAGGCTGAATTGGTTCTTATATATTAGGTGCTTTATTGGCAAAATTTTAGCTTGGAGGTTTTTAATCTGCTGTTTCCTTTATGTGGGTGTTTACTGTATTACTACAAGCAAAGTTGGGTCATATTTCCCTAGGACATTTTTTTTATACAAATGTGCTTTCAGGTACAAGTTAGTTCAGCTTACTAACAACCCTGGACATTTTTACTTATTAGCCAAGCCCCCCTGAGTGGCGGGAAGGAGTCTTCACTTCTTATGGCAAATGGATGGATGGCTGGGAAACAAGACGCAAGAGAATCCCTGGGCATGACTGGTGTATCATTAAGCTTGGGATACCTGGAGTCATCAAAGGGATTGATATTGATACTGCTTATTTCACAGGAAACTTTCCACCTAAAGCATCTGTTCAAGTGGCTTGTCTGAAGGAAGGTATTGAATCACTTCTTATGTGCATCTGTTTAGTTATATATTATATTTAGTGGCTTACACTGTCTTAATTTGTTGTCTCACTGGAAATAAACACATCTAGTGTTGTAAGTGACGATTTTGCCTTGAAATCAAAATAATATTGCTTAAAATAAGCTCCATTAGCCACAGACCGGTCCTGTAAGAAACTTAGTTCTGCATTATTTATTTGTTTGAAAAAAAAAGACTTTAAAAACACAAAGCTTTAGCCGCTTCACTGACTTTATTCTTTGTTTTGTAAAACAAAGAACTTAATTGGTTTCTTTTGTTTCCGTTTTAAACAAAAGGAAACAGAAGTCGCTGACCGTGTTTTTTGGCCTGTTTTTTTATTTTATTGAAAACAAGGCGCAAAACAGTGAAATAAAAATACAGGGCAATGTTTTGCCATTGAATTGAAGTCCATGCAAAATTTCAAGCAATTCTGAACCAAAAAAAATTGACCCTGAAAACATACTTAGGACGTTATTGCCGGGAGCCCTTCAATTATCATTTTGCTTATTGAAGTTAATGAAGACGAAAACAAATGAACTAAAAGGCTGACCACAGCTAAATCATGGCTAACGCACTAATACCTTTCACTGGTGTACTGTCCTTTAAAATTTCTTATATTTATGGAAGCCCAAAAGACTTACAAAAGCTAAGAATGTTATTGCATTCAGACCATGCTCGCACAATAGCATGCTTTGTGATAAAATTCACTTCACAAGTTAAGAATAATGGAAGAATGGGTGTTAAAGATGATATACCAGTAATACCAACTTATTGCTTCCTTTAACAGATCATTATGTATTCCCTGAGAGAAAAGGTGAGATGGGCGCTAATGCTCCTGCTGACCAGATAAAGGAAGTAGAGAAATTAAGTGGGGTATGTGTTAATACTTGTCTTGTGACATAGCTACAGTCAAACCTGAATGACCAGTTAATTGATTGTTGTTGTTGGAGACTACTCTCAATGTTGCCGATGTTAATTCACATAACCAGTATTGTTAACCTTCAGTCAGCGATGCCACCACCTGAGACTTACAATCTCAGGACCCATCTTCAATCTCTACAGTATGTGTATGTTTAATTTGTGAATACCCCAAAATGGTAGATGTTCACTTGTTGTTTTCTTGAATATGCTGCAACGCCAAGTGAAATGGTTGTTATTGTGAGATGCATTCTGGAATACAAAATGATGTTGGTTGTGTAGCTTTGACCGTTACAAGATTACAAGAAACTTCTATATGGCTATCTCGTCTCACTGCTGTCTATTTTAATGTGTGTGGGTTCCCCTAACACCTGAATCAAAGATCACAACAAATTTAACATGTTACATCCTCTCATTTCACACACTGCATACTTATGTCATGTTATGACATTGAACTTTTGCAAATGACTCCCAGTCCGCCATCCAATCAGTATAAAAAGAGCATTCCATATTAAAGAGTTGGCTCATAAATAAATGAGCTAGTCAAGTTTACACCTCCTCTGGTCTACTTAAGTGAGCACCTCCTGCATGTCATCTCATTTGCAGGAGAAAAGTTTATTTTTTGTTGATGATTGCAAGAGTTTTGACCATATGTTCATTTATTACCAAAATTAAAGAGCAGTCTTTGTTTTCTGAACCTAAATTTCTGTAGTGTCAATTTCATGTTTGTGCAAGGCATTTGAAACATTTTATTAATACTAAACTAGTTAATATAATATCATAAGGATGCCAGCATGTCCACTTTTAAACTCACCTGTCAAAAATCAAAACTGTATTCATGTAAGCACTTGATATGGACCTGTGTACATGTAGTAATATGGCTCAAGATGTGGCTCAACAAATTAATGTGATAGGTACCTTTGAAATGTTCAGTTTAAATAGCAAAGTATTATTTAAAAAAGTATCATTTACTTGTCAGCTAATACATGTTGTTTTGATCCAGAATTGTATCGTGATTGTCAGATTGAGTGATCTGAGTGTGAAGTGTGGGAATAGAGCCTCCTCATTTGTCATGCAAGCTATTCTCATTAAATAAATCATATCAATATTTTATTTGTCTTTGCATCAGCTGTGGACAGACATTTTACCAATGACTACATTAAGACCAGGCTACTCCTCTACAAGGCATAATTACTTCTCTGTCACCAAGCCAAACAGGTGGACACATCTTAGACTAAATATTTATCCAGGTAAACAAGGTTATAAGGATTAGTGTTGGGATCCAGTTACAAAATAGAGAATAATGCTGTTTTACTTCACCGTTTGAGGTGGCTGTATTTTTGTCAAAGTCGACTTGTGACTAGCATGACTAAATACAGAGAATTCAAACGTTGTATAATCCAAGTTCAGATAAAGCCCTAAGTGACTCTTCCTTTGTTCTGCTGATTGTGATTTTCACTTCCATTTTACTATAAAAAAATTATGTGAATCTCTGAAGGTATTTTTAAGCTCTGTATACAGATATAATTATTGCCTTATATAAGGTCCTCTTTACATTGATGGAGGTTGACCTGCCTGGCCATGTTACCCACCTCCATGTAGAAGGGTCACCCAGCTCTGTTGTGTTAATTGCTATTTTCTTTACATGGCAAACAGGGTCACCCATCCACTTACAACTCGGGTCATTTTGTCTGCTCGCCCAGGTTACCCAAGGTCACCTACAATTCACGTCATAATTAGTTAATTAGTTGGGACACTCGAGGACAAGTTCATGTTTAGTTGTTCAATCATATGTGCATTCTCCCCCCCCCCCCCCCCCCCCCCCCCCCTCATTGCGTTAAAAAATAGTTCTTATCATGTGAGCAATGAAGGAGTCATGTTTTTTCCAACATTGAAGGGGAGAGGGGAGAGAGGAACAACTGTCCAAACAGATATGTTGGGGATGGTCTCTAAAGAAACAATGAGACAGTTGTAGTGATATATACATGTACATGTAGTGCAGGGCATGAGATAATGTTTACAAAGAAACAATAAGACAGTTGTAGTGATATATACATGTAGTGCTGGGCATGAGATAATGTTTACAAAGAAACAATAAGACAGTTGTAGTGATATATACATGTAGTGCTGGGCATGAGATAATGTTTACAAAGAAACAATAAGACAGTTGTAGTGATATATACATATAGTGTAGGGCATGAGATAATGTTTACAAAGAAACAATAAGACAGTTGTAGTGATATATACATGTAGTGTAGGGCATGAGATAATGTTTACAAAGAAACAATAAGACAGTTGTAGTGATATATACATGTAGTGCTGGGCATGAGATAATGTTTACAAAGAAACAATAAGACAGTTGTAGTGATATATACATGTAGTGCTGGGCATGAGATAATGTTTACAAAGAAACAATAAGACAGTTGTAGTGATATATACATGTAGTGTAGGGCATGAGATAATGTTTACAAAGAAACAATAAGACAGTTGTAGTGATATATACATGTAGTGCTGGGCATGAGATAATGTTTACAAAGAAACAATAAGACAGTTGTAGTGATATATACATGTAGTGCTGGGCATGAGATAATGTTTACAAAGAAACAATAAGACAGTTGTAGTGATATATACATGTAGTGTAGGGCATGAGATAATGTTTACAAAGAAACAATAAGACAGTTGTAGTGATATATACATGTAGTGTAGGGCATGAGATAATGTTTACAAAGAAACAATAAGACAGTTGTAGTGATATATACATATAGTGTAGGGCATGAGATAATGTTTACAAAGAAACAATAAGACAGTTGTAGTGATATATACATGTAGTGTAGGGCATGAGATAATGTTTACAAAGAAACAATAAGACAGTTGTAGTGATATATACATGTAGTGCTGGGCATGAGATAATGTTTACAAAGAAACAATAAGACAGTTGTAGTGATATATACATGTAGTGCTGGGCATGAGATAATGTTTACAAAGAAACAATAAGACAGTTGTAGTGATATATACATGTAGTGCTGGGCGTGAGATAATGTTTACAAAGAAACAATAAGACAGTTGTAGTGATATATACATGTAGTGCTGGGTATGAGATAATGTTTACAAAGAAACAATAAGACAGTTGTAGTGATATATACATGTAGTGCTGGGCATGAGATAATGTTTACAAAGAAACAATAAGACAGTTGTAGTGATATATACATGTAGTGCTGGGCATGAGATAATGTTTACAAAGAAACAATAAGACAGTTGTAGTGATATATACATGTAGTGTTGGGCATGAGATAATGTTTACAAAGAAACAATAAGACAGTTGTAGTGATATATACATGTAGTGTAGGGCATGAGATAATGTTTACAAAGAAACAATAAGACAGTTGTAGTGATATATACATGTAGTGTAGGGCATGAGATAATGTTTACAAAGAAACAATAAGACAGTTGTAGTGATATATACATATAGTGTAGGGCATGAGATAATGTTTACAAAGAAACAATAAGACAGTTGTAGTGATATATACATGTAGTGTTGGGCATGAGATAATGTTTACAAAGAAACAATAAGACAGTTGTAGTGATATATACATGTAGTGTAGGGCATGAGATAATGTTTACAAAGAAACAATAAGACAGTTGTAGTGATATATACATGTAGTGCTGGGCATGAGATAATGTTTTCAAGTTGCCATGTCAGTGAAAAAAAGTGTCATATGTTAGGACCTACAGTGTAGAGCACCTTAATAAAATAGCGTAGCATCTGTTTGAAATTAATTACAGGTTGTTTTTAAAAATTAGTATGAAATATTGAGTAGCAAAAATTTGCAAAGAATATGGCACAAGATGAATGAGGTTGGTGGCAAATCATTTGTTTGCACAGTCTGGCATTTAATACATGTATATATTAAACTTGTATAGCGCTTAAACTATTATGAAATATTGTAAAGCTTTTAATTCAAGTAGATATAAAATAACTTGTAATTGAATTAACCCTTTCACTCCCTGAGTCATTTGTGGAGACATGTAGTGTGGTTCTAACTTTTGATTCTGTGGACAAAAACCTATGGTGTGACCATTCAAATGAAACCTCTTTAGCAGTACTTTTGAATGGTACCATTTGTTTTGTAATATTTTACAAAATGAAATTTGGGATTTTTCTTGAGTTTTGATGTTTGGCACTCTTGGGAGTGAAAGGGTTAAAAGCATTGAACACTGGAATGAATGTGTTTAGCTAATTGTCTACAACATGATTGTTTCTGTATTACCCGTAAAAGCCTTCTCAGAACCATTAAATGCAGAAGAATAACCACCTGTTGAAGAGAAACAAACACTTGCCAGGGGAATGTTTAAACATCTGGCCCATATAAATTTCACAATGAGACTGGATTTAAACACGGAAATCGAACACACAAATGTAGCTGAAACTCAATGTTTATTCAACATGTAGCTGAGATTATAAGACTTTAGATGCTAAGAAAAAAATGCCATATTAAGAGTGTATTATCTGGAAAAGTATTTCAACATTTGAGAATGATATATTTTATTATGAACTCAATCGTAAAAAAAAATCCAGTGAATTCCATTTTAGAAACCAGATTGTTTATTACATAAATGTAAAAAACAGAAACAAACTTCATTTTGTTTTGATCGCTAGTCTGTGCATCGCCATTATATGCTGAAAAGAACTGAAAGACATAGTGCCAAATGTTACAATTATGAAAACATGAATTGACACAACAAATAATTGGTATTTTGATACACAAATGAGATAACTGGTCTCCGGTGTGGAAATTTATTTGTCTGTAGAAAGGACTTGGGAGAAAGGATGCAATACTGTTCTCTGTTTTGAATGCGAAGATGTAAACATTATCTCTTTGATCACACGTCGGAATGTTTCATTGTATCTTGTATCCTGTTAGAAAACAATTTGCCTCTCTCAAATAAAAAGAGATATTCAGCTCAGGATATACTATTTTGTCTTACATGAACATCTGACCCCTCTCAAAGTGCCCCCTATAGTTTGCAACTACAAACTAAAAAGGGTTAGTAAAATAATTTGCATGTAAAGGTTAACTATATTTTATCCCAGCTAGGACAATCACCCAGCTAGCCAGGTCATCTAAATTTTAGAAAATTCTGGTTAGATTGTAAATAAAATTCTCATTTCCCCTGTGATGAAGTGCCTCAATCTTTTGAGAGGTAGAACATATAAAATAATATTTAACACATTTACTTTTGCTTCCTGATATAATTAGATGGCGGTATTGCTCGGCTTCGAGTGTATGGCATGGCTGTGAAGGACTGGACCAAGATCAGCTGTAAGGAGGTCAGTAATCATTAGAGAGATCCTAACCAAAGATCATAATTATATAGGATCATAATTATATAGGATCATAATTATATAGGATCATAATTATATAGGATCATAATTATATAGGATTTTAAGGTGATTCCATCAAAAAAGAAGTTATTAGTATAATGAATTTTTTTGAAAACTTTGCACAGTTAATTATTACATCATGCCTTATCATGTACATCATGCCTTATCATGTACATCATGCCTTATAGCTACAAAATACTAATGTACCTATTATGTAATAAAAAAACAAAATGATTTTCCTGAGTGTGTATCCATGTAGTCGTTTTGGAAGGGATTTGCATCAATGCAAACTAGACGGTTTCTCTGTGCAGTTTTAAAATGTAATTGTTTCATGAGCATCAGAGGACACAAGTCTAGCCAGTTAACGTCTCCACTTTTATGTTCATATACTCATTAGTTAATACTTAAACAAACGCTACTCGACAATAAATGTTTTTAAATGTGTAGGCTGTGAGAAAGCACTGGGTCTTGGGGGCTGGATCACAGGGAATCTATACACTTATTTGTAAATCGCAATTGGGATGTAATGGCAAGTTAACATTTATCATTTTACTGTTTTTTCCCCGTTCTTTGTTTTAATCTTATTCGCTCAAATTAATGCCCGCTGCTCACAAAGGCAGGAAGCGCTGAAAGTGTGGATTCTTGTGCATGTCTGCTAGTGAATTTAAAGGCCCAGTTTCACCCATTCGGATTTGCGGTCATTTGTTTTTGTTTTTAAAGTGCCACTATGATCAAAAATATACCTTTTCTGTTCTCTTCATATTTTGAAAATATAAGTACTCGTTACTTACCTTGCGAAGTTTCAAGTCAAAACTCGTACGGCAAGTGCCATTATTTTAACTTTACATTTCAAATTCGGCTTGCCGCCATTACTCAATTCAAAAATGACCGGGACCAAATCCTGAGAGTTGGATCGAGTTGGCCTAAAGATTTTGTGACGTCAATGAATTAACACGTGCCTTTTGGCTTTGTTGTCTGTGTCCCGGAGGGAACCGCATTGAGTCATTTACGTCACAAATCAAGTCACGTGTACCAGATCACAAACTAGTAGAACGTGGGCTCGGATTTATGAACGGAGTAATGGCGGACGGATTTCACGTGATTTTCGTGGGCTTTCGGCCAGCTATTTCTGGGCTGTGTAAGAATATATCAATCTAATTTATAGCAATTCGCATTTGTCTAAACCTGTCAGATACATTTGCGTTAAAAAAAGCGGAAAAGAAATTCAAAAATTTTCATTGTAGTGGCACTTTCAATGACGAGCTCACTTGTGATTGGTTCTTTGCACGTTGCGGGTTTCCTGTCTCTCTCGACTGTCGACTTGGGGTTCCGAACTTAAAGCATATAGCAGAATTTAGTGTATACGCGATTCTTTTTTTCATGGACAGCTTTCCACAAGAGGTCACAAATGTAAATTTCTGTGGCTCAACTTTGGGAAAAATATCTAACTAAGAAGAAGATATTGACAACCACTTGCATCCGTGAAAATTACAAAACAGCTAGCTACCATGCTGGAGATTCAAATATTTCAAACCAGATGCAGACGTGTTTTGCTGACAATAAAATTAGTTTAGTCACACTCTGATAATTGCCTTTAGATGCCAGTAGACTTGGCAGCTATGGAGAATGGTGGAACAGCTGTGAGCTGGAGTAACATGCACTATGGTCATCCTCGTAATCTTATTGCACCGGGGACGGCACCTAACATGGGTGATGGCTGGGAGACTGCTCGCAGGGTAAGTTTAACTCATGGAACACATGTATGCCCAAAATGAGTTATTAGTAGTTAAGGTGGTTCCTTATACCTACCATTCCATGTTAGAATGCACCCAGCAGAATTCTGAACTTGCTGTTGGGTGGAATTTTAGTCTGTGTGGCAGATGCTAGAATGTGGAGGAGAAGGGAGATTAAAGAGTGCAAGGAGGTTTGCACTCTGCCCTTCTCCACACATTTCTCACATATCCATATTTTTGTGTGCTTAGGTTCTTTTAAGCATGACTTTCCTTCAAGCATTTGAAATTCCGCCAAAAAAAAAACCAAACTCACCAAGAACTACTGTACATGTACAGTGCATGCTCTATAGGCTAAAACTGCTGACTGCTAAAATGTCGTCACGATGTCCAAAAACTTAAATTTAACTTAAATTTAACCGCCACACCAAAATTTCCAACCTTTCAACAGGAGAGTGGGCAGCGCTCAAAAGTCTTAGCAAACGACGCGACATTGTTATCAAAGCGGCCGACAAAGGCGGGGCGGTAGTTGTTTGGCGGACCGACCTTTACCGACAAGAGGCTTTTCGGCAACTTTCTGACACCGCTTTCTATGCCAAAGTTGATAAAGATCTCACTTCTACCAACCAAAAAAATGTCAAAGAAACTATCCAAGACCTCATTACTAAACAACAATTACCAGTTACCGCCAACAATCTCATCATCACTACTCCTGGAACCTCACGCGTTTATTTCAAACCTAAAATTCATAAACCAAACAATCCGGGCCGACCAATTGTTTCCGCTTGTAGCTGTCCTACCGAACTAATTTCTAGCTATTTAGACAAAATCATGGCCCCCATTGTCAAATCACTACCCTCGTACATTAAGGACACCAATCACGCACTCGAAATTTTCCGGGATTTCAGTTTTCCCAGCGAAAACAAATTAATTTTCACTATGGACATTACCTCTTTATATACCGTCATCCCCAATGACGAAGGACTTCAAGCACTAAAATATTTTTTCGACCAGCGCTCCATTCAAAACCCAAGCTCAGAAACACTGCTCCGCTTAGCCGAATTAGTTTTGGCACTTAACTGTTTTTCATTTTCCCAAAACTACTACAAACAAGTAAATGGAGTCGCCATGGGCACAAAAATGGGACCAAGCTACGCTAACCTTTTTGTAGGCCACATCGAAGACAAATTTTTTAATCAGTACCATGGAACCAAACCCGAACTCTACGGCCGCTACATCGATGATTGCATTGGCGCTACCTCTTCCAGTAAAGAGGAACTTAATCAATTCATAACTTCTGTCAATACTTTTCATCCAGCTCTAAAATATAGACACTTTTAATAAATACCACGATGCATCATTTTCCGCTAATGACGTCAAACATATTCTTTTGAATTCTCTTGCAATTCAAAAGAATATGTTTGACGTCATTAGCGGAAAATGATGCATCGTGGTAATTATTAAAAGGGTCTATACCTGGGAAATTTCCGAAACCTCAGTCGCTTTTCTTGACTTTAATATTTCAATCAACGGTAACAGTTTATCCACAAGTGTGCACTACAAACCTACAGATTCCCACAGTTATCTGTTACATTCATCCTCACATCCATCTCACGTTAAAAACGCCATTCCGTATTCTCAATTTCTCAGACTTCGACGTCTATGTAGTGATGACTCTAATTTTTCCAACAAATCAGAAGAAATGTGCCAGTTTTTCAAGAAACGTGGGTACCCTGACTCTGTTGTTAATACGGGCCAACAACGTGCACAACAGATCGACAGACAATCAGCACTACAAACGCCACAGAAAGAAGAGAACGAGAGAATTCCATTCACCCTCACTTTCCACCCACACAACAACACAGTCAAAAGCATCATTTTAAAAAATTTCAAATTACTCCAAAACGACCCCGAAACTGGCAGAATTTTTTCACAACCCCCACTAATTTCATTCAAACGTGACAAAAACATAGGCAACTTTCTAGTTACGAGCGCACTGTAATCTGACGATGAACCGGAAACTTTCAAATGCACACGCACACGATGTAACACTTGTCCTTTCATTCACAACGCGGACAAAATAACAGGACCCAAACGATCTATTAAAATCACTGATCGTTTTACATGCACCTCCGTAAATGTTATCTACTGCATAACATGTACTTTTTGCAAAAAGATATACATTGGCGAAACAGGGAGGAGACTGGGCGACCGTTTTCGTGAACATCTCCGAGACGTTGAAAAAAATGACAAAGACGCATCCAAACCAGTCGCGCGCCATTTTAATCTTACTAACCATTCTAAACAACACATGACAATCTGCGGCCTTTCCCTACACCAGGGTAACACAGAAAGCCGTAAAAACCTAGAACAAAAAAATCATCTTTCAAATCGGCACTCTCAAACCCCACGGAATCAACGAACGCTTTTCATTCAACTAATTTACATTTGTTTTTCACGTCACCAAATTTCCACCAATAGCGTAGCTCCACCGCTTACTATATAAAACCACACACTACCCACAATTCCTTGATTCGCTCCGACGAAGGGCTAGCGCTCGAAACATCAGCTATTTGAATCTTTTTACGGTGGTCAATTTACCTTTTCGACTCAGTCGATAAAACTAAATTCTCGTGTTACTTTCCTCAGGTTCACCCGGCCAACTCTCACGTTTTAAAAGCAAGATGGCGGATGTTGAAGCCATTCTCTTTCAAATCTTTCACATCCCGTTAAAAATAGGAACTAGGAAAGGTGGCTCCATATTGTTCAGCCCTCTCGTCTTTTGCATTCCATTACAGCTAGCCTGATGGTGTGGCTAAATATCTTTAACTTGAAACCAGTAAATCTTTTATCAGTCAACAAAGTGGTATCCAAATGACGTCATCATTCGTTGCCATGGTAACGCTAAAAGAGGTCAAAAATACGCTATTTTGGACCATTTGAGGCAAATAACTTATAAACTACACGGTGCAAGTTTTTGTTTTCGATATATTTTTGTTTAATTGGCAAGAGAAACATTTTAACAATTTTTTAAAAATTCTGTACATAGAGTTCAGAGCTACCTTAAATTTATGTAAAAATGACATATCTCTGAATCCTATGTACAGATTTTTTTCAAAATTGGCACAAATGTTTGTTATGTTTATCAGACGAAAATATATAAAAATCAAAAAATTTCACCGAGTAGTTTTGAAGTTATTAGCCTCAAAAGGTTGAAAATGGTTTGACGTTGCCATGGTAACATATTTTGATGCCGTAGCCACTTAAATTTGTTCATTGGTTAAGTGTTTACAAACCTGTACTAAACATTTTCTCTTAACTTTACTGGTGTAACTGTCATTGAATATCATAGATGTATCATGATGGGAATGTTTAAACTATTAAGAGCCACCTTGAATACAAGATTGTTGACTGTACATATTATGTAAGCTAGAGCTTTCAAGCTATAAATCAGGCTAATATCTTCTGTTTATGTTTGAGCTTAGCAAAAGGTTAACTGCATTTCTGAAATTAGAGGCTATTGATAAACTGCTATCCTAATAATTATGGAAACTCAGTGAAACCCTGAGTCAGAAAAGTAAGAAACTTGTCAATATTATTTGTCTAGACATTATTTTTATAGGTGCAGAAACTCACATTTTGTATATACTTTTTGTATACAACAAATGCCATAAGGGATACATATAGTTTTGGGTGTATACTTTTTGTATAAAACAAATGCCTTAAGGCTTATGAATAGTTTTGGGTGTATACTTTTTGTATAGTTGGAATTTACATGGTATACAAAAAGTATACATCAGTTACAATGCTCGAAGGTTCCATTTGCAACAAGTATACAAAAAGTATACTCAAAACTAAATAGCTGATTCAAGTGTAGAGTTGGTGTATACTCATGGTATACAAAAAGTATACATATGACACATTTGATTTTGTAAGGGATGTTTTTTCCCCTTCCCCTTTCCTTTATAGTGGCTGTCACACAGGCCAACAGTATTTTGGTACCCAAACAGAACACTTCAGCTGCTTTGTCAGTTAGTCCCAGATAAATTCCTCAAGTGAAAAATTGAAGATTTACACACTTGATTAACACTCAAACAAATTTGTGGACAAATTACAGCACTGACTGCTAACTCTGTTGACCTGATTGGAGTTCATAATAACAATAATTATAATTATTATTATTATTATTATTATTATTTCCAAAAAATCTAGATAATAGCAAGCAAGTAATCATTTTCAAAGCAACAACAACTGTTTTGATTTAAAAAAAAGTTGCGACTATATTTTGTCATATCAAAACAGTTTGTCAAATCAAAACAGTTGTCGTTGCTATGAAAATTATTATTATTATTATTATTATTATTATCAATAAACATGACCAAATAGTTGTTTGTTGACGTGGGACGCCATTCAAAGCAAAATTAGAAGGTTTTGTATGGAGTCATCTGGGCCCAGTTGTTCAAAAGGTGGATAGCTCTATCCATCAGATAAATCACTATCCAGCGGATAACACAAAGGATTTTGTTAATACGTAGCGCTATCCACCTTTTGAACAACCGGGGCCAGAGCATAAAAGTGCCTGTATCTCGCCCTCAAATTGCAATGTGATGCTGATTTTTGGCAAGTGGGCAGTTTTCGTCATGCTCTTTCCGAATATCTTATCAAATCCCATAATTTCACACATTTAGTTTTTGTGACATCATCACAGTAGAGGCGCTGTAGTTTAATTTTGTAGTGTTGTCAAAGTTTGTTTGGATTATCATACTGGTATTCATGCAACTGGTTGTTAATGATTTAACTAGTTTACTCAAATAATCCCTTCAACCCTTGTTTCAGTTGGATCGCCCCAGTGTTCTTGAGCTGGGGAATGATGGATGTCTAAAGGTCCCAGGTGAGATGAACATGTGAATGCTGATGAACCATTTACCAGAATCCTTGAAAACATGTGGGCCGCGTCACGCGAAAAGGGCCCGGACGACATGACACGTGATTTCGAATTTTTGAAATTGGATAGCTGTAATTGGACACTTACGTTTCTTTTTCCTGTTTTCCTCCTACTTTCAAACTGATAGAAAATATCCTAGATGTTTTGAGTGCAAAAAAGTCCACACAGACGTTTAATCTCGAATTTTGTTATTAATGCGATTAACCCATTCGCTCCTACACCGGCCAAAACCGGCCGTACAAGACTCCACTGCTTTAAAAAATTGCAACTTTCTCAATCGCGCGAACATTGCCCTAACTAGCAGTTGTGAGCATTGACTAGAAAGTCCCTCAAATTGAGATACCCAATAAACACAAAAAAGTCAGCGATTTTTGCAGAATATCAGCATTTGAATTTGGACAATAACAAAAATGACCGTTTTTAACGTCATAGAAAAACAACAAAAATCACGTTTTTGCCTTTATTTTTTTTTATTCAAATCATCTTGGCAAACCCAAAAGTCAACATTCACAGCAAAATTCACATCACCACCGCACTGCATGCTGGGAAATGGCCACAATTTTTGACAGCGTTCCTTCCATCCTTCACACATTTCATATTTATACTAAGTCCACAGCCACTCCGACCCACCGCCGAAATTTTGCGCTTGTTGTGTTTTTCAGTGGTCGCAACTTCCAAGATCTGCCGTGGTAGGTCGAGAAATTCATCCAGAGTCGAGTCCCAAGGCTACTTCGTTTCCTGGCGGCCATTTGTCCAGCCCGGGGGGGGGGGGTGGGAGGGGACTCCCATTTAAAAATGGCGGGGGTGCTCGACAGAAATTTTCGAAAAACACCCTAAAAGGTACCAGAATCTCGTTTGATGGGCGTGCCTCAAAAGAATTTTACCCCTAAGAGGTACCAATTCTAAAACAACAACAAAAAAGCTACTTCTGTTAGCTACTCTAAAATTCGAGTGAAAATAAAGCTTATGTATGTATGTACATGTCATATTCTGTCATGTTTTTTCGGCTCATACCCTAAAAGGTACCGCGAGAATTCTAACAGTGGTCATTTTAGATTTTAGCACCCTAAGCGGTACCAATCTCTAAATTTTGACCCTTAAAAAGTTCGACGAGCACCCCCGTCATTTTTATATGGGAGTCCCCCCCCCCCCCCCCCCCCCCCCGGGTTTTCCAGTTCAACGAGCAACGAGCCAAATTCGTAAACGAAGTACAACACCTAACTCGCTTCATTGAGAAAGTGGACTCTGAACTACCTTCAAGCTTAATGATGCTCATCAGGCTGCTACTAAAGATGAAAAATGGCCGTGAACTTACCAAAAATCGCAGAAACACAATATTGAAGACTTTATTGCAATTCAGAATGACGTTTCCAGTAAACTCGAGCCTTTAGTATTTTAGAACAGCAGCACTTTCGATGGTAACTTTAAATATGGAGTCACGAAATCCTATGGGGCGTGTGTATGTAGGAAATCGCTCAAAAACGTAAAAATTCTCAGCAGTTAATGGGTTAATTAGTAACTGAACTTCGTCTCGTACAATTCAGGGGTAATCGTGCTTGTGATTTCAAATCGTCCTCGCGCTATGCACTCGGCCGATTTGAAATTACTCGCCCGATTACTTCTTGAATTGTACTCCACTTAGTCCAATTTGTATTACAGTCGAACCTCCTGTAAGTGGACACCCTCGGACGAAGAGTAAGTGACCGCTTACGGAAGGTTTTAAAAAAAATAGTGCACTAGGGTGTGTATAATGCACCAGTACATGTCTTTTAAAGCTTTTACGACCACTTGTAATTGTATTATCCATCACAGGGTTGTTGGATGTCGCTTTTTATATCGCACATAAATTGAACACTAATTTAAAAACTACGGTTCAAGATTGAAAGACTTATCGCTAAATAAATGCACATATCTGTGAAGCTCTCCCATTGCCGTCACACGAACTGATGTAAGTCATTTAAAGACAGTAACATATTCAATCCACCATGCTTTGGAGGTGAACAGAACAGAAGAAGTACATATTTTATATACATTCCATGTAGTTATTTTCTAAAACGAAAAGTGTCCTTTCGTACGTGAAAAGACACAATTGATGAATGTCTGCTTTCGCGGTTCCCTGATCTTTAGGTCTCCTAAGATATCCGACACCTTGGATTTGAAATGACTAGTTATCTACATGTTACTGTACTGTTCAGACTGACACTTCGCTTTTGTTAAATCAGGTCAAGCACAATTAAAACCATTAAACCGAACCTATTTTGTCAGACATTTTCTTGATATTGTTTACTGTCCGCTTACAGGAGGTTATTTTAGACTCTGTGGACCCCGAATAGGTGACTGTGTCCGCTTACGGAAGGTTAAAAATGTAGTGTTGGAGAGGATAAATCGCCGGGACCGCGGTTTGGTGTCCGCTTAAGGGAGGTGTCCGCTTACGGGAGGTGTCCGCTTAAGGGAGGTGTCCGCTTACGGGAGGTGTCCGCTTAAGGGAGGTGTCCGCTTACGGGAGGTGTCTGTTAGTGGAGGTTCGACTGTACTTATTTTATCATCTATCTATAATCCCATACATGCACCTATGGTAGTTTTTCATATTTTTCAAACTGTCCAAATTAAAGATTAATTTGGATAGTTTTCATATGGACTTTTCTTAAGAAAGTTGAAACTATCCAATTACTCGGAAATTGGATAGTTTCTTTTAGTCAATCAAAACTCAAGAAAAACAATTGAAATGAACTTTAACCAATCAACTTTAACCAAACAAGTGTTTCGCAAATAGCGAGCGAGATTTTTGTTTCAAGTGATTTATTTGACACGTTTTTGCGGACGAACAGCCAGCAGGGAACCTGCAAGAAGATAGGTTTCGCGAGATAGCAGAGACAGATTTATTAAAATGCCATGA
>JAJLRJ010000001.1:21911640-21926640 GCA_024195265.1 Dendrophyllia cribrosa | reverse complement strand
GTTTGAAGAAATCAAGAGCAGAAGAAGTACCACGAACATAGGTGACTGGCCCAGTATTTTCAACAAAGGGATGAACTTCAACAGCATCACGATTTGAGTTCCCTTCTTGAGCTATTTCTTGTTAGGTTTCTGAGTCGGTTAAGCTAAAATCTGAAAGGTCTTCGGTATTGACACTTGACACAGTTATATCTGACTCGTTATCTGAAAGATTTCTGTCGGTTTCACGCTCTCCAGGAAAGCCCAAGAACTCTTCTTCTTCTTCGCCACTCGATTCGAATATTGAGAAAAATATACGCAAAAGTTCAAACAGCGATATCATCAAAAATTTGTATGAACCATACTCCTGAAAGTTGTTTTGAACGATAGTCAAATTCTTTTCCTATTGGTCAAAGTACAATAGCGCCATGGAAACAATTAAAAACCTTTTCTTGATTGGTCCAAAGACAGTGATGCAAAAATGGCCATATGGCACACTTGGGAATTTGAGGGGTGGTACAGAGGAGTACCATATGGCACTCTTGGGCAGGAAAGGGTGAAACTTGTGCCTGCATTGATGTTTTGTCATCAGAGTTAAAAATTGCATAAATTTAAATAATTTGCTTATAAAAATGAACTCTTTTAATGAAAATTTGTCAGAGAAACAATTTCATAGTTAACAGGAAACAAATTCAACTATTTTAAAAGTAATTTAAAGTATTTTAAAGTAATTTAGGCTGGTACTTTTTACCGAAAAAGCTATCAGTCAAAATTTATCAACAAAAACATTGCATAATACAACTGCACAAATTGCACTTCAAATGCTAAAATTACTACATTATGCAATTGGCTTTGTAAAAAAGTAATATACAAGGAAATAATAACTGTCAGTCTCTCTCATTACAAATGGCTTCACTGCCAGTAGTTGAACTTTTTCAAAACAAGGAAAATAGCAAAGCCCTGGATTGTTAGGGCAGCTTGCACAGTAATAGTGACTGTCCTTGTGAACTCCTTTTTTGTAACAGACCTTGCACCTCTCATGGGGTTTTCTCTTGGAGGCAGTTTCTGGGACTGGTGACATAAAGTGATGCTCAGACAACCTAACAATGTTCTCCCTGGGGATGTCTATGTCATGTGGCATTTCTATGCTCAAAGAGGAGGGCTGCAATGACTTCATGCTGAAATCCCATAACGTTTGTGCCGAGGCTAATGATGATTGGGAAGATGGAGACGATGATGGTCCCGCCCCAGGGTACTCAATAGAATTTTGTACAGCCATTGCTGTGGTAGTTCCAGGCGCCGCTAAGGGGGTCTGGGGGAATGCTCCCCCGGGAAATTTTTGATTTAAGATGCTCAAAAATGCTTTTTCCTTCATTCTGGGGAAATATTTTCTCATTTTCTCCAATCAACTTTGTGTAGGTAATCTGTTCAGTGGCTTTGAACACAGGAAAGTTGAAATTATCTCATCAAACAGAAAATTAGTTTACACTGCAATATTTAATGAAATATTAATCTGCAGTGACAATGCTTTGCTTTCTGAGTTAATGGCATTTATTTTATACACAAATTATTAAGTAACCAGTCCTCTCCTAATGGGGCACCCACTTACAAAAACTAATTCTCAAGGACACACTGACCCAGTAATTGCTATTATATCGAAATGAGAAAGAGTATAAGATAGAGCAAACATTTGGCCAGCCACCAAACTCCAGTATAAGGCTCATAGATATCATGGTTTTCAGATCTTTGGAACAACCATTCGTGCAGAAATTTGTGAGTGCGACTTCCTGAGGCCGTAGGGGCTTTGTTTAACGTACCACCTGATGGATCTGAAAGAGAATGGCAGTCCTTTTCTTTGCATGTATAATACATGTGTATTTCCCCCTTCTGCATATCCAACCTGCACAGTGATGATAGTATCACTTCTTGAGAGATTTGAAGGGTTTGAAGCTGATGATTTGTCCTCTACATTTTTAGAAACATCATTTGTGCTAACAGGTAATGCTTCAGTTTGCCTAGAGGTCCTTTAAAATTTTTTTTACAAATAGTTTTAAAATGCTATAATAAAATACTTTTTAAACTATATTAATTTTAATTTCAGTCTTGTTTTAAACTTTCACTATTTTCTCAATGAACTTTTTGTTGTATAAAAATAGAATTGCCATTGTGCAAACAGTTAGTGCCACAAAGTCTGGAATACCAATTAAATTTACAGAATTTACTCTTCCTACATCCAGTGTTAATTTTGTTGAACAGACCAACTGAATTCGTCGTTACAGGCAGTGTTTATTTTTTCTAATCCCCAATGTTTTACTTGCAAAATGTATCTTGTTGCTTGTTGAGAAAGGTCACCAAGCGAGGAAAACAATGCTTACTTCAAACCGGTAAACCAGAAAGCGAGGTCTCAAAAGTAAATAGATGAAAATGATTTTTTTAATCCCCTTTGAACGTACTATGACACTTACTTTTTTTGCCTTTCGCTTTGCAGCGGCCATGTTTTTGCACATGGGAAGACAATATCTGCGAGAGGCCTGGGCTCCAATTTACAAATTCAATATTGCGGCCATATTTCGACGTTGCAGAGACATTGCGAAGCGATTGTTCCGTCATTCTATTTCAAATAATGCTGATGAATTAAGGGACGTACTAAAGGACTTTGTATACAGTAACATGTAGGTGTACCCCGTAATGATTTGATTTAGCGCCCGGGCGCTTATTTACTTTTGGTACCTCAAGGGAGGGCGCTCATTTGGGACAGGGCGCTTATTACTTTTTTGAGGAACAACCAAATGTTCAAAACAAAACTTTAATATTTATTAAAAAAGGAACAATAATAGATACTGTAACAGTAACAAATATACGGTGAATGTTCCGTTAACGTGATGGAATAAATAAAAGCTTTCTGGTGCGGCATTGTTGATGTCCGATTCAGTGATCCCACCGAAAGGATCCTTGTCGCATGAATTGCTCATGGCTTGTTGAACAACCTTGAGCCGTTCTAGCCCTGCATGGCAAGGCTGCCTTTCCTTGAAACAGTGAATGTGTCCGTCCTCTGATCCATCCACAGAAACTGTCAGCCCACAGCTCTTAAATGAATTTGTTATCATTGTTTTGTCCAAGCCATCCCATGCTGCAAGGATCCACTTAACAATCTCTCTCCGGGATGGAGCATGCATGTTTCCTGTGGGCTTCACCAGCCATCCATTTGCCATATTTCTCTGTGACATTTGCTTTAAATGGCTTATTCCAAACTTGGATATATTTCATACACCCCCCTGGGATAATTTAAGGATCTATCTTTCATGTGACTAGTTCTTGTTTGACTGTTTCCATCATGTGGCACTTGAATCAATCCCATGCCAACATTCCTCTGGTGAATGAAAACCTCCCCAAGACACTTCTTACCCATTAAAGGGTCAGTTCTTCGTTCATCCACCCATTAGTAGATGACGCTACATCGCATTTAGCTTTGAATTCTTCATTGAGTAATTTAGTTTCTCTTTTAGCACCGGGAAAGACGATGAAAGGCTTAAGTTTCGTTTCATCTGCTTTCCTTGCTAAGCAGACTGAAACCTTTGTCTTCTTGTGACCAGGTGTTTTCTTGGTTATCCTGTTGTGGTCAATTGAAATACATTGTACTGTATTGAAAAAAATTGGAAAGTATATCTTGCCAAACGGCTGTTTCATCCATGGCTATAATGTCACTGTCACTGTAGGGCAACTTTACACATAGTTGTCTTGCTTGTAACACATATGCGATCAGTTTGTCAATTAGTTTTTCGGGATCCTTCTGGGATTCAGTTGTCTTGCGCCATATACATAACCCATGTCTGGTCATGAACTTCTGTACCCACCCAATGCTTACTGTGAATGTCGGAGGAAGTTCCATTTCCTTGTATTTCTCCTTGTGGAGAAACCGTGCTTTTCTGCTGATCATTTCCACGATACACGAAGACCATTAGATCGTCATTTGTGGACCCATATATCCAATAAGACTTCTTCAATAGCCGGATCAAAAGGCTTTCTTCCCGCCCCTTCAAGACAATTTCGCTTGCAACTAGCAGATTCTAATCTATCTTCCGGTCAATGTTAAACTTCTTTGCTGCTTTATAGTTGCTATAGCATTCCACAGCAAACCGTAGCTTCTAGTTTAAATTCTGTTCAATAAGAATTGATCTTTTTACCAGCATGAGACTGAGAAGCATCAGCCTCCATGTTGTTACGCAAAGTGATCACTGTACACAGCTGGATATGTATAAGAAAGAGTTTTGCAATATGAGTTTAGGGTTGCAAATGAACGTGACTGCTGAAAGCTGTTAATGATTTACCGTATGTAAGAACAAAAAATGACAAATTATTAAACAGAAGTGGGAAAGCTAGCTACTCGCGAAAATCTACGATTATGGCTCGTTCTGACTATCCCTTGATTTGGAATTCGATGTTTGTTTGTGAAGTGGAATCAGTTATACGAGGTCATCATGTTTACAAAGTGGCATGGTCTCCAACTATAGGAGAGTCTCTGGTATGCAGGAAAGATGACCCTAAAGAAGCTAAAGAAGATGATGAATACACAGTTGAGACTTACCTCGAAGCTGATAACAAACTTGTTGGGCATGTGCCGATGAAACTTTCCTTCCTTATATTTACCTTTCTTAAAGCCCGCCATGAGAACAAAGTGCAAGTCAAGGTGACTGGATCAAGCGGACTGGAATAACTCATGACAAACAAAACTGGCGATACAAAAGATTTTTTAGCGAAGCCAGAGTAACAGAAAGCACATGAATAAAACTAAAACAAAAGTTGCATGCGTAACAAAAAAAAGCCATGAGCAAAGTTAAGCCAAACATCTCATGACAAACAAAAACTGGCAATACAAAAGATTTTAATGAAGCCAGAGTAATGGAAAGCAATAAATAAAACTAACAACAATAGTTGCATGCGTAACAAAACAAAAGCCACGAGTAAAGCTAAGCCAAACATCTCATGACAAACAAAAACTGGCGATACAAACGAACCCAGAGTATTGGAATGCACAAGAGCACAACTAAAACGAAAATTGCATGCATAAAACAAACCATACCATAAACCACAAATAAAGTTAAGCCAAACATCCTATGACAAACAAAACTGGCGATACAAAAGATTTTAGCGAAGCCCGAATAACGGAATACACAGTGGTGGAAAAAAACTAAAACAAAGTTGCATGCATAAAGTAGCAAAAGTCAGAACAGCGGGCCCGAGCACATGGACACACACTGGGCACGTAACTATATAAAACCAAAGCTGCGGAGGATAATAAAACCAAACGTAAGGATAATTCAAAACTTAAAAGTTGCCAAGAGGAAAAAAAAGGCCACAAATATAAGAAACAAGTTGGTAGCAAATAAATAAAACTAAAGCAAAGAAAGACATATTTACCTCAAGTTCTCCTTGCTCAGGCTGCGGCTCTGGTGCTAGTACGATATTTTCCACCGGCACAGCAGGAGGTTGAGGGTGTTGTGTACGATATTTTCCACCGGCACAGCAGGAGGTTGAGGGTTTTGTATCTCAGCTGCAGGCTCCACCAAAATTATTTTAACACCATCAAAGTCATCAGGTGATAGGTGATCTCATGTTTCATTGGCATAGTCCACTTTATATTCCTTCAGCTTTGGGTTAAAATATACAATGGTGCCAGTGAACCAGCCATTTTCATAGAGAACAGTGACTTTCCTTCCAACTAGGTTGTCATCATAAACTAAAAACCATTTGTTGCGGTGCTGCGAGACAAGTTGCATAAGAGATGTTACACTATGCTATGTTTCTGTCAACTTTTCTCGCTTTCGATGGGAACAAAGAGTGCAGGGGACTGGCACAAGGTTATAAATTTCAGATTATTAAAAAACTTCCGAGATTGGTACGTGACATTTGAAGCATTCATTTCACCTCTCTTGTCATCGAAGTTCGCAGGCTATGTAACGTTTTCTTGATATCCTCAACTGGCATGGAGGCGCAGTGGTCTAGTGGTTAGCGCATTGGACTTTCAAACTGAAGGCCAGTGGCTTGAGCCTGATCCCCGCCGTCGTGTTGTTTCCTTAGACCAGAAACTTTACTCCACATTGTCTCTCTCCACCCAGGTGTTTAAATGGGTACTGGTGACAAAATGCTGGGGGTCAACCCAGGATGGACCAACCTCGTACCCAGCGTCTCTCTTCCCACCCCCAAGAGCGAGGGAGAGAGACCCTGGTTGGCGCTGGTCACGTGTCTTCCAGAATATGGGAGATTACAAATAAATGACTGGAGGGAGGGGCGATTAAGTGTCATTTTGCCTCTACTAAGCAGGGTTCTTGTTAAGTTTTTGAAAAGAAGGTAATAAGCCCAAATTAGCAAATTAGGAAGCTCTTGGATTTTAAGTATTTCAAAGGTCTTTCGGACACGTCTAGGCTCATCCCTGAGTAATTCTTTGGTGTTTATTGACATTTAATTTTATACGAAATTGCACTAGACATCATTAATATAAGGTGACAAATTTCTATTTAACACCTGTGAGTTAATGCTTGAGCCAATGATTGGCCACAATTTATTGCATCAGGCTGTCCTGTCCCATAGTCAAATAATTATCTTTTCATACAATTCATGATAAAACTTGGAATCAAATCATATTCATGTGGTAAACTCAATGCATTCTTCCATGATGTTGTCACTTGTCAATAATTATAAACAAAACTTTATATCAAAAGTCTACTCTTTTTTTGTTTGTTTAATAATCAATTTATTATCTGTTGCATAGTAACAGTTTCAAATGATAAATCAAAGGATATTTCAACTTCTGGCCAATCTCTTTTCATTCTTGTCAATAAAAACAACTTTTATCAAGTTGTTTGCTGTGTTGACTAAGTAATTCTCTATTATAGCCTCACTATTTATTTTTTGAACAATTTATGAACACTTTTCAACATGTGATCAATCTCAATGCATTTTTCCTGAATGTTCATTGTTGTCAATAACGAAATGGTACACTGTTCTCTGAAGATATCGTTTGCAGCCTCAACAACTGAATGATTTCTCTAGGTTACTCATAGTCAGATGCATAGTCAGAGTCGCTCTCTATGCTAGAGTCATCATCTGGGCACAAATTTAAGCTTCGTAGTGTATCTTCTACTACTGCAACACCAGAAGGGCAAACTACGTCGTCCTGATCATCGGTTTGTACCTGTAAAAAGAACAGATAGAAAATGCTAATAAACAATTGTTCAATTTCAAATAGAAGCCTTTTCAATGATCCATATCTAAGATACCAATTAAACATAATTCAGTTTACCTGTGCATCAGATGTTGATGTCATGCTTGAAACATGCATATGTGTAGCATGCTGCACATTTGGTAGCTTCCTTCGCTTGACCTGATTCCATTGTTTGACAGCTCTGTCAATGATGTCGCTTCCTTCTTTGGATGAAACAGCTGGGCCATTGATAGACACATGCATTAGTGCCTCCAGAAGGTCGTTTTTCATTGGGCTCTGTAGTCGCGTCTTCACCCTCCTCAACGTGCTCACTCTATCCGCCCAAGCATTTGATACTGGCATCATTGTGCATATTTCTGCGATTCTGTAGAGCATGGGATATACCAGGGAGTACGTTTCCTTCATGGCAACGAGGCAGTGCAGCACCCATTCAGTTGGAGTTGTTGTTGTGGTTGCTGTTTTGAACTCGTCTTTGGATTTCCACTCTGTGAGCTCAAATTTAAAGTTGGACCACTCAGCATGAAGCTTCTCCTTGTCGGTTTGTGATGTTGGGTAATAATGAGCACCCAGAATTCCCATCTCACTAGATCCATAGACTCTAAAGCTGTCATCTTCTGGTGGCGGCACAGCCAATGGATCAAAGACAGAGAAACTTGAAACGACAGGTAGTGCCTCTTGGAACCTGTTGTCGATGTTTTTCTTGAGAGATGCCACATATCTGGTGAGCAAGTTGCTTATCTCTCTGTACTGGTGAGGTGTGGGATGCACACTGTAAAGAGATAGCCTCCCATCCTCTGCAAGGTCTGATTGCATCTGTGTGATAATGGTGCTGGTCTCCACGATTCTGTCCAAAGCACTCTGGGTGGCTTTTATGGCTGGTGTTATCCTGGCAAAATTTAGAGTTCCTTTCTGGAATGTCTTGCTCAGGGTGGACAGAACTGGAAGAACTTGATTTAGAATGTAGATAGCACCAATGAATTTGGGGGTTCTCATTTTGGAAAACAGACCTGTGGCAACAGCATCTTTTTCAGAAAAATGCTGTAGGGTCTGCATCAGGGGCACAAAGTCGAGGTACACTCCTTCCACTGCACGATCCAGGGACAACCACTTGGTTCTGCACGATTTCCTCACTTTCCTTAGCACCATTTTCTTTGCTGAACCAGTTATCTCCTGTGTTACAGACTTGTAGGCAAGTTGAATCTTCAGATATTTGGCCGTCTTCAGTGAGTTTTCAAAGAATTTCCACAGTTGACGAAGAATGGTTTCAACAACAGAAACATAACTGATATCATCATTAAAATCGACACATGATAAGGCAAGTCTGTGACAAACGCAGTGAAATGAAATGATCTGCTTGTTTATAGACTTGAGTTTTGCAGCTAAACCATTTCTTTTCCCAGTCATCACAGATGCTCCGTCACTTGCCAGGCTCATCATATTCTGTATTTTCAGTTCACAATCTTCTAGCTGCTTCTGAAGAACTTTAAGTAATACATCTGCACTGGCACCATCTGCCTCTGGGTCACTCAGGACATCCTCTACAAATAGAAAGTTAACTTCCTGCCATGAAGTGGAAGGGTTGATGTAACTGATAAATGCGACCATTTGTTCCACAACTGCAACATCGGTGGTGTCATCTACCAAAAGACCATAAACCCCTGCCTCCCTGACTCTTTCTAGGATCTTCTCCTTGATTGTTAAGCCGAGGGTAAGAAATATTTCTTGAACTGAATATTCAGAATGATGCCTGAAATATTGTATGTCCTTCAATCCCACTTGCTCCAGAAATTCAAGGAAGGGGATCAGCTTATGGTTAGATATTTCGTGCTTGGCAAGGAAATAGCAAGCTCTAAAAACATTATAGAGCACTTCATCTCTTGAATTCACCTGGTTTACGTACTCCTGATGAAATACAGAAACCCGGCTAAGCAGCTCAGCTGTGATGGCAGCATGATGCTGCTTGCTTGCAGCATGTTCTTCTATAGCTAGTTTCCTCAAGCGTGTAGCCGCTTCGCTGCTATAGGTCTTGCACGTGTTGCGTTCATTGTGCATAGCATGTTTATTGCACAACAGACAGAACATTCCATGCGTTTGCTCACTGTATACCAACCAGTGGATGCCTGTGGTTTTGCAGTAGGTAAAGTCAGCAAAAAGCCAGCTGTGATTAAACTTGAATTTTTGCTTTCTCTGGCTGCTCATCTCTGAGGGCAAAAGGCTCATGCACCTGTTTTGGCAGCTGTAGGAGCTATGTAACGTTTTGGATGTGTCATCAGGGAAACAAGTTTTTAATGTCTCCAGCATCTCTGGGACTGGTACTGGTTTTACAGTACTGTTAGACTGAGAGGAGCTTGGTGCACTGTTTATAGCAGAGCCAGTTGTAGAATTCGATGTAAGATCAATGGAAGACGAAGCTTGAAGTATGTTTTGCATAGCCGTGCACTCCGAAGGCTGAGACGAACTAGACACAGATCGTGTTAGACTTGATAGAAGTTGTTGGGGATGGACCAGTGGCAGTAGAATTAGAGTTTGAGTCATCTGTTAAAAAAGATGGAATCCAAACAAACACTGAATTGATGGAAGCTTCAAATGAAGTTTAAAACGCTACATAAGAAAGCGTAACTGATGTTTATTCTTCTCACTTACAGTTTGCATGACTGTGGATATCACAATTGACTTCCGGTAACGTCTTTGACCTTATTTGCTTAACTCATGTTTTCATTTACTTTTTTCACAAAAAAAATTAACAGTTTGAGCAAATTTGAATCAGAAATAACTGAGTGTAAAAGAAGAAAAGAGAAGGAATTGGAAGGCGGCAAATCGTGTAGAAAATATAAAGGTAAGCTTAATCGATCGCGCGATCGTTGTTGGTGTGAGCGAGATTAAAACCGATTAACTTGCTAATTAAAACACTCGGCAAAAAGTAAACTCCAAAAAGAGGTGCATATAACGCTATTTATCCTTTCTTCTACTTGCCGCGTTTTTGCCGCTTTGGCTGGAATGAAAAACCAAAATGCCGAAAGATCTTTTTGTCCACGCGTGGACGCCATGTTGTTCCACTAACAAGGAATGATGGGAGTTTTCTTCTGGCTGCGAGGAGAATGGAAAGCAAACATGGCGGAGCATGTTGATGATGTTGCATTCGAGGAAAAGATTTCATCAAAACAAGCAAAATTTTTTCAACAGATGATGTGTTTTCGGGTCGACAACATCGGCTAGTTATTTTCCCAGTATTTTAGGAAAGGAAATTGCTTAGAACAAATACATTTTTTTTTCAAATGATGGATTTTGTTGGATAGCTAATAGCATCCAGCGAATATCTCGGTACAATTTTCATCACGATAGCCGATAACATTCACGTGAATAGACGGTAAAAATAACGGGTTACCGGCTCTTAACAAGAACCCTGACTAAGCGTACTGAGAAAGGGAGATATGCCTCAATAAAAACAAAAAAGGTCATGTCCAGTGTTAGTCATCCAAAAAGCTCCAAAAAAGTAAATAAAGCGAGCGAATCTGTGAATTTGAGCTGCTGTGGACTCTGTAAATCAGTTAGAGATGTTAGTTTTTGTCAAAAAGAGTGTACAAAAGAAAACACTTGCATCTGTAAGAATTACAAAACAGCTATCATGCTGGAGATTCAAATATTTCAAACCGGATGCAATGACGCTATTCTTCTAAGAATGGAGATACTTCCTAGCTTTGAGAAACACATGAACTTAAACGCAGAATAAACTCTGAGGGGCTAAAAAACAATTGCAAGATGCCACTATTCCAATATAGACAGCTACTATCCCATAAGACTTGGATCTTAGAATCTTTTAGTCGTGATGAAGAAACACTATATCTCAAGTTATGCTAACAGCAGACCTGCGCTCAGATTAAATCATGGACCCCGGGGCCACAGACTGAGAAATGAACTGATCCAAAGCAGCGAATAATTCCTACTTAAGCAGCTACTACTGATCTTGCAACTCTTCCAAATTGAACCAAAGAAACTCTCCATTGCTATGCCAAGAGCTTGCAAACAAACGGCTGCGTAGCTAAATATTCTAAACAGCTCTGGAAAGCGTAAATTCCTCCTGTCAGTATCACAGCCAGAGATTTTTTCTTAAGATCAAAGAAATGACAACATTTAGAACAACAGGCCGCTTATATCTTTATTTTGATTTAAAAGGAAAAATCTCTCAGGCACGTGTATGTACTTGGGGTAGACCTATTCTAAAGCTGGGCTAAAATGCTTTTAGCGATGAGCAGGATTTGTGCTAGGCCTGTCACCTTTCATAACAACAATCATGGATTTCCTGCAAACAGCAAACTGAAGACGGCTAAAGAACATCGTGTGTCATGGCCGCCACAGCTGCTTTGTCAACCTCGCGAGTTGTGCGTGAGAGCTAGCCTCACTTTGAATTGGACAGTAGAAATGCGACAAAAAGTTTGAATACAAATAACCCCTCCCTTAGGTTTAAAAATGTCAACTAGACACATTACCAGCTCCAACCAGGGTCTCTCTATTGCTCTTGGGGGCGGGAAGAAGAGAGACCCTGGGAACGAGGTTGGCGATGGACTTGCATCCTATCCAGGGGGGAGTAGCAATATTCCTAGTTGCTTCATGCTACAGAAACGGGGTTAAGCTCCAGCCATGTGGGCCATCCCTGGCTCGTGTGCGACTTTACTTTACCTTACCTTTACCTCAACTGGCATACTGAATTGCTGCAAAAGCGTTTGTGGATCATCAAGTTTCCTTTGTCTGTCTTTGTAAATTGCTAACGAGGTATTCCACAGCGACGGAGATTCTTTCAATGCTTGAATTAGCCCTTTTTTTGCATCTGTCATTCTGGGTACTGTCGTGGCCATAGCCACTTTCAGCCACCATTTTGTCTTCAAGACAACAATGCACATGCGCTAAAAGGAGCAATTTAATTGGCTGATGTCGCAAAATGCTGTGACACGTTACGGAAAGCATGTTACACTATGCAATGCTTGAAAAATTTTGTTGCAGCGTTGCAAAAAGCAGAACTGAGTTCTACTTCTCGCAACAATTAGGGCAAAAATTCGAGAAATGTTTGTTGCAGGGTATGTTACACTAGGCAATCTTGTGTCACAACAAAATTGCGAGACAGTTGCACAAAACATTGCCTAGTGTAACAGCACCTTTAACCAGCCATTCTTTGCAAACTTCTTTTTATTCTCTTTTCCTTTACTCGCTCTTTTGCTCCCAGAAAATTGTGTGTATAATCTAAGTTGAAAACTGTCTTAAAACTTGTCAAAATGCTTTTTCTGATTGGCTTTCGATTACAATAAACATATGCTTGATCATGGGATATTGCACAATCTTGTTATTCATATCAGTTGGAAATCAAAACTGTCAAAACTTGATGAAATACTGTACTTGCACAGTCACTTCCATGCCTAAATATAATCAGACACTCTCCCTATTTGTCCTCAAGGATGACAAAAAAAATTAATGCAAAGTTCATAGTTCCTTTGAATTGAAAATTGGATTGTCAACGTTCAAATAAAAAGTGGTTAATCTTCTTGTTAGGCAATATTTTAGACAAGTAACCTATCTGCAACTGCGGCATCTCAGCTTGAATTAAAGACTTTAGGCTACAGAAACTGGCTTCCTAGTCTGAGAAAACAGACATTGTTTCCCTGGCCCCACCATTGGGGCCCCTGCAAAATGGACATCTGAAAAATGAGCGCCAAAATCCCGTACTTGTCATGCATAACCGCTACTCAAATTACCCTAGCAGCACTCATGGATCATACACCAACACAGACTTGAAAAACAACATGTCTTCTGTCTAGAATAATTAGTTTGAATGATTTTTGAATTCAAAACATCAGTTGCATATCAAAAAAAGCATGAAAAACTAACTTGAAAGTCAAAATATCAAAAATTATGCAGATGCGAAATTGTTGAGGAGGGTTGTAACAGCAGTTGCTTCGGCATTTCACTAAAAGGTTGGTATTGCTGTTGAGAAAGTGATTGGCTGATTAGCGGATGCCACAGTGGTTGGCTGATTGGAGGTTGAGACAGCAGTTCATTCATTTGTGGTTGATACAGTGGTTGGTCGATTCATGGTTTAGACAGTGGTTGACTAGTTAGTGGTTGAGACGATGACTGAGTCTGCTTTTTTCCCTTTCTAGGCTTTTTTTTCTGGTGGGCAATGACCAGACTGGGTCAACTTCCAGACCTGCTGCAAGGCTTTCCACTTCCTTCCCGAGTTGTACAGCTTTCTGCAATTCTCTGCGATGTTCTCTGTTTCTTTTTTCATAATAGGCAAGGCCACGCCCTACCGCCTTGGAAGATCCCTGTTCAATCTCCTTAAGTTCTGTTTTTAAAAGAACACTATTGTTAACGTCTATCTGGGCTGATTCTAGAAGGGACAGGTTTCGATTGTCCCGATTCGCCCAACCAGCATGAACTACTTCCGCTAAGTTCATTCTTGGCCCATAGCTTGGCGAAAATGCATGAAAGATAACTGCCCTGTGGCTATCCCACCAGTTTAGCCATGACTTGAGAAATTGCCGGTCAGCGTTTTCATCAATAAATGCTTCAAGGGCTTCTTTTGCTGCAAAGAAATTTTCCTCGAGGTTGGTCTCAAGTAGATTCTGACAGAGTTTCTTGAATATGTCTGCCATCTCGGCACCTAGTCAATGGGCCATTCTGTTTCTACTTTCGTTAAAGTGGAATTCACAAGATTTTATGCGAGAAAGAGCATCTTCCCCAAAGACCTTCTTAATACCATTCATATTTGCCCCGCCATGTCCATGCACCAACCGATGGGATTGAAAGAGACAGCTGGATCATCTGCTGCTTTTTTAATTGACTCATTAAAGAGATTCCAGAAGAGTTCAATGTTTTCAGAGTTTTCCTTTTCAATCTCCATAATAGCCAGGGCCATTTGTTTCTTAACAATTGGATGGTAGGTGCTTGCAGTCAGTCACGAAATTGCGACATCTCTTTACTTTGCCATCGAAATAGCAGTATTCCTCTCGCATGAAGGGATCACCTTCTCTGTTCATATTTAGGGCAATGTTCATCCGTTCCTTGCTTGTTTTAAAGACAAAGGAAGGCAAGTCAGGATTTCCAGGCCTGTCATTGAGCTTGTAAATAAAAAGTTCGTCTTGATTCTCACAATATAGCTTAAAAGTGACCACTGCTTCAAAATTCTCACCGCAAGGGCGTCTCTTTCTTTACGTTTTGCTTTTCGTTGGCAATTCACTTATTCATTTTCAACCATTTATTGGTAACACGAGATTGTGTACGCAGTCCTTACAAGTGCAATTGAACCACAAAGTGAACAGTACTGTAATACTAATGGTATGGGCTAATGGTAGATCTCTATTTAAACATAAACATATACCTGCCTACTTTTCGTAAGTTAAATGCGTGGGATTTTCATATCCATATAACCCGAATTTCCAAAAAATTTTTGACAACTTCCGAACATTTTAGGGCATCCAGTTTCTCGAAGAATATTGTTTCATCTGCACATGTGGCCATCTTGAAATGAACGTTTCACAACACAAGTCTATGCACGTGTATAAATAAATTAAGGTGGTACTTACGAGTCAAATACGTCCTAAATGGGCCCTTTTTTAAATATTTTATCGACTTAATTTCAATTCCTGATTGCACTTCCCTTAAGTTATTTTTACCGTAGAATCCAATTTTTAAAATAAAAATGTTTAATTTCCTGTCAAAAAGGTGTGAAAATTAGCACCTAAAACTGTCACTCAAATCAATATTTATTTTATTTTCTCCCTTGCTTTTCTTTTAAAATCTTTCTTCTTTTT
>JAJLRJ010000001.1:21776640-21906640 GCA_024195265.1 Dendrophyllia cribrosa | reverse complement strand
CATGCGACAAAATACCCGTTTATAAATCAGCATCAACAAAAAACGTCAGGAAACTGGTACAATAGATCATTAACCAAATCTGTACAAGTATTTCTTACCTTAATCTAGCATATCTTGATAAGAAATAGTAACATTGTTGCCGGCTTTACGATAGCGTGAACGAAACGTTCACTGTTCCAAAACTGTTGCCATAAGTTACATATTAACTGACAGCCACAGGAACGCCAAGGTTGCGCAGGCTGTAAAAATTAAAAAAGACAAGGAGCCCGTTGGACTTCGCAACTGGCTCGTTTGGTCTCAGTTTCCACCCGGTTTTCATTTTAGAGTTTTATATTAGTAATCCACAATATACAATCTGGAATCTATTAATATGCACAGTCCAGTCCACATCAACATTTACATTTCACACCCCGCTTCAAGCACTTCTTAGGGACGGACCATTTTTTTTTAAGGGGGCGGGGGTTGGGTAATTACCACAAAAAAATTTCATGCACTGGAAAAGTAAAGAAAAAAAATCATGCACAGCGAGCCAAAGAAAAAAAGGTATCCAACGATCCCCAGACAAACTTCTTGCACAACATCAAGACGGAAAAAAAAATTCATGATCCCTCATATTTATGTCACGCTATGGTCAGCTGTTAATTATTTGATCGACCATGTTGATATTGTTAATTTATTCCTATCAATGATTCTCCAAAATACCTGTATTTACATGTAAACAATCCTGATTCCTTGTAGTAGCTGGTTTCAAGCATTTTAAAGGGAAAACGTTCTGAACTTGTGTTTTTTCTAACAGTACGGAGCCGATCAGAGAAAAAAATAATAGACCTGAAATTGTAGCCTACTAAGGGATGAACCATTTTATTTTTATGGCGGGCAAGGGGCAGGGTTAGGGTTAGGGTTAGGGTTAGATGTGTGGAATTTGAGCGTGACTCCATGACGTAATGCTTGAGAATTGTTTACTCGGCAGTTCTCTGATTCGCCGGGACGTGTTTTATTCAACGATTTATTCGATCTAAACTCAACTGTTTGACAATTGATTTGGTTAGAAAAATTCAACCCGCTTTCCTTTTACCAGAAATAGATCACATCCGAAAATCACAGAGATTTAATTTTGAACAATTCCGTCGAAATTAGAACGGTAAATATTTGAATTATAGTTGCTGACATCACTGATTACCCCATTTCTGAAAACCGGAAGTAAACTAGGTACGGTGTTGGCCGCAGCAAAAGCGATTCCCGGGGCAGGTGGCCCGACAGGGAAAAAAAAGAGGGTATTTTAAGAACTGTCTCGTCGCAGAGCGACGAGCCAGTTAAAAATCATGTCAGAAAAAAAGTTATCGCGAAAAAAAGCATACATCGCTCGTGGACACAAAATTCTATCCTCGAGATCACGCACCCGAATATTTTCAGTTAATAGGCTTTTCAGGACGTGTGCCTGTGCCATAAAACAAACATCAAATTGTTCGTTTTAGTCAATGCATTACATCTATTTTGTTATTTTGAGAATTACTTTAAAGCTGTGCTTCCTGTCCCTGCGAAACGTAGTGTGAGCTGATGGAATAAACGGGCGCTTGATAAGTGTAGTTGCAAGGATTTAAAGGGTAACTTGAAACAATTATATCTCCTTAACGAGCTTGGTGCCTTATATTTTTTATTGCAGATTTCGGATCACTATATTGTGGGAAACAATCAGGAAAAGTTTAAAAAATTCTTATGTCAACTTTTATTTCTAGGGAATCACCTTAAAACTCGGACGTGCACGCAAACGTATACCCCCACCGTGGTACAAGGGGGGGCACCCCCTTGGGTTTTTGCGATGTTGCAATATTTCGGAAATATTTTACATCTAATAGATAGCCAGCGATGTGCTCTACAAGATAAGGTAAATATTATGGGTTGTGGCACTGCTGGGGTCCGTGACGTCATCCAAAATGGCCGCCAAGATGGCCGCCATGTTGGATTTTACTAAAAATTCAAATTTATCGGAAAAATGCGGGGAATTGCAAATATTGTTCGCTATAGTTGCAAAATAACATATAATTAAACATTTTGATGCGTTTGGTAGCATTTTATATATTTTTTCCTGAAAAAAGGTGAAAAGCACGCATTTTTATTCAAAAATGGGTTGACCTCATGTTACTTATGACATCATATCTCGTTACCATAGCAACCGGTTGTCGCCAAACTTTACCAAAATGTGTCTCAAGGATAAATGAACAGCTATTGAAAACGGCATATGCTAATGTTAAATGGTCTTTAAAATATTGGAGAAAAACCTTGTACGTCCGAGGGTTAATTTATTTCATGATTTTAATTCCTGTTAAACTAATATACCGAGTTCGTTATAGCTCGATAAAGCACGCGTGTGACGTAATGTTCATTATACCCGTTTTTATTTTATAAAAGAAATAAAAAAATTGTTCCTCGCACATTGTTGAGTTATATAAGCACTTAGGAATTTTTAAGAACACTAGAGAAGTGCAAGAAGCACTTTTCTGCACTTCTCTCGTGTTCTTAAAAATTCCCACTGCTTATATAACTCAACAATGCACTCGGCGCGTTTTTTTTTTTTATTTCTTTTAGATGAAAGTCTATTCTCGCGAACTTCTGTAATATTTAAAAGCAAGAAATGATTTTTACATAGAAATTATAATTCCAGATTCTAATTATTAGGACTCGCAAAAAAACCTCATGGGTCCCAACCATAATGGCCATCCATGTTGTGCAAAAACGAGCACGGTGACCCCATTTTTTATTGCATTTTTACAATGGAAAATGACATAATTACCAACTGGACCAAATATTCCTTCTTTTTCAATGGAATCACCTTAAAAAAGAAAATAGTGTTTTATTTGGTTTTGATACTAGCCTGGAACTATGTTACGCACAAACTTGGGGTTCCTGTGGCTGTCAGTTAATATGTAACTAATGGCAACAGTTTTGGAACAGTGAACGTTTCGTGCACGCTATCGTAAAGCCGGCGACAATGTTACTATTTCTTATCAAGATATGCTAGATTAAGGTAAGAAATACTTGTACAGATTTGGTTAATGATCTATTGTACCGGTTTCCTGACGTTTTTTGTCGATGCTGATTTATAAACGGGTATTTTGTCGCATGTATTGTACAAACTCGCTAGCAAATGGACAGTTCACAATTCAAAATAAACCTGTGTTAGACCACAAAAATGCTCGGTTTGGGTTTGATGTTGATTTATAAATACCATAAATGATATTTCTGAGATATTTAAGACACACTGAGCACTATTTAACGGGAGATAGGACCCACAGTTAAATTTTCCAGATCAATGTTTGTGATAACACTCGCAGCATGAAAGGTCAAAATGTCAAGTAATTAGCGTAAGTGTCTTGTTTTCAAGACGCTCTCAAAATTTTTCGTTTTATTTACCCAAGCCAGTTTTTGGATAAAAAGTGAGATGAAATGATACTTTATTCTTAAAAAATAGTTTTGATAGTTAAATCCATGTACCAGATTGACTTTTTGGCCCACGAATTTGACCTAAATTTTCATGTGGTTCCTAGCCGTCGAAGGACATAAATTTGGAAATTCGATAAAAAATTAAGGCTCAGGTTTGATTCTGATCTGACAAGGCGAAATGACTTTCAAAAGGCGGTATTTTAACAGGGTGGTATAGTTTATCCAGAAACGGTTTTAATTTTAGTTTCCTCGCTCGCGAAAAACGTGGGTTTTCAGAGGTGATTTTAGGCGAGTGTGGGCGGTAAATACAAAAAGCCGCTTCGGCTAAAAAATAAAAATCCAAACAACCTAAAAGTTATATTTTTTAAACAAGCTACTAAAGGCCTTTCTTGTGACGAAGTATGAATTTTTCTATCTTGCATAGGTATAGTTGATAGTTACAGCAAGTCGCTCTTAACGTTAGAGCGGTGATTAAGCTGGATGCGAAAAACCAGTGGAAAAACTCCTAATTCGGAGAAAAAACTGGAAACGTATTCTCCAAACCAATGCAGAACCACCTTAACCTCTGGAGTTTAAAGGTTGAAAATAGCTGTTTATAGCGGTACAAAAACATACATGTAGTATGCAAAACATTACCCCGAGCAAAGTTGTAGGATGGCTGATTGGCGTCAAGAGAATAGCACGAATCAAGGAGTGGTATAAATAGGCAAAAACTGCGAATGCGAAGCATGGTAATGATGCGTATGCCCATGGAAAATACATTTCTATTCTCTATCGCTGCGCTCAGCCGAATAGAACACATTTCCCATGTAAACACTACAGACAATTGGAGGGAGCCAACCAGCCATCTCAAACACAAAGCTGGGGGATAAGAGATACTTTAATGGGATAATGACTAAATGCCTATGTTAAGAGTGACCATCAACTGATGATTAAAGCCGTCACGACGATACAAGCCTTTGGCCCTATCCGTCTTCCATCCAACGTGATTCTTAACAACCCGATCGGGTAAATCATTATTGATAGCGGTAGAAGCTCCGCCGATTCTTAAACCTTGACGTTTCGAGCCCTATCGTTTTAAGCTTAAGCGATACAACTTCTCTAGCCCTCGAATAAGAAAATTTTGTACCAGAACGAGGAAAATGGCCCTTTCTCTTACTGAACCCTAAAGATCTAAATACAAATTTGCTTGAATTGGCGTTGTCCTTGGCTAGTTGTGCATACTAACAAGCATACTGTAAGGACAAGTAAGCTTACCGGTCTTAGCGAACGATCTAGTCGATCCCTCATAATACTGATCGGTCTTACCCTTTGGTATGTACAGGTAAAAATACTGATCTCTAACATTTACATCACAGCACTTAATATTACCAACCTCGTCATAACGAGGAAAAGCCGAAAAGTCGACTAAACAAAAGCATACATCCTTATTTATTTATTTATTTATTTATTTTTTTTTATGTCGGATAAACTAGCGTCTAACGATGCAAATTGAGATACTAACTTATGAAGATGATCGGGCAAGATAGGCAATCTATTCCTATGCGAAATGGAGCTAGAAACCCGCCTTTTGCAACCTTTGAGGACGAGCTTCAGAAACTTTGAATCACAAGGATCTCAGAGTACAGCACAGGAATTATGGAAAAAACTAATTGCGTAGAAGACTGACGTGATGGAAGAATACAAATAGCCCGATTGCAATAAATTGAGTAAATATAAAGCAACACGAGTCTTATCCGCTGGGAAGTACTTGCATTCAGGAAAAAGCGAAGCCCAAGCTTTCCATTTCCTGAAGTAAGAGAGGTATCCTTTTGTAGTTGACGAAGCTCTGCTGCCGGCAAGGACTGAAGGGATCTGTCTTGCTAAGGACTGCAACTCCGGACTGGAAAGATCTCTTAAATGATTTGTAAAGAAATAATTATATATATAATCGGAAAACTATTTCCCGTAAATAGAAATATTGTGAAAAGAAGAACGCAAAATCAGAAAATCAATTAGCGAGAAAATACGCCGTGGACCTTCTAGGCCTCTATGGCTCTAAGAAAATTTACTGGATAACTTCGTGTTACAATAACCACTGCTCCAACAACCACAAGCACTCGGCTACTAGTCAACGTGTCAACCATCGCCAACTGGCGGTACTACAATTGTGTGCTAAACAAATGACACTGCATCGCCCTTGGCGGAATTAAATCACAATGCGTACAACATCTCCCTTGGAGGAATGATAATCGCATCATGCGAAAACAAGTACACCGATCCTCAGGACAAAAAACCGTGATAAATCGCGAAATAAAATTGAAAAACCTTCCTGTAAGCCAAAAAAGACAATCATCGCCCTGGGCGGAATGCAAAACCCCATTGGGGAATACGAACAATAACTGAAAAACGCTTCTGCGAAATTGGAATCCTTAGTAAACTGTGCACACACCATAAATCAATGAGATCCGCTATGAAGCGTCAAGTCGCACGACTAAAACCGAAGATCTAAATCTAAACAGAGAA
Source organism: Dendrophyllia cribrosa (assembly GCA_024195265.1). Lineage (NCBI taxonomy): Eukaryota > Metazoa > Cnidaria > Anthozoa > Scleractinia > Dendrophylliidae > Dendrophyllia > Dendrophyllia cribrosa. The sequence goes on along the minus strand of JAJLRJ010000001.1, from coordinate 21,900,694 downwards.
AAAATGGTGTCATTTGCGATAAAGCAAAAATGCCCGTCGGATCAACGAATTCCAGTACCTGCTTAACTGAAAAACGAAACCCGTGCGTCGGAAACAAAATAGACCAAAATACTGCCGAGGGCCACTTGGGAACTAATAAAGTCCTAACCGCTCTAGAAGACTAAAGGTGCAAAATAGTACATGAAATTAAGTACACCCGAGGTGAGAGGCAATTGTTTTCTTCTGCCCAACTGGTGCTAAACGCCTCCGTACCTTCTGATCCTGGACACCAAAATTTAGAATAAAATCTATGACACTTGGCTGTGTCTGAGGATGCAAAGCGATCGACTGTGAAAGGTCCGAAAATTGAACTGACGTACTCGAAAAATTCACCAAACACGCACCAGTCGTCGTAATCAACAATCCTGCTCATGGATCAGCAAAATCATTCATCAATCTTGCTATCCAAGTAACTTGGATTGAAATATTGTGAAGGACACAAAACTGAAAAATTTGTAATGCCAAATCGTGACGTCGGTGAGACGACATGCAACCCCTGTGGGAGATAATAGCTGCGCAGGCTGCGTTCTTGCTGTCGGTGTAAACCTTGGCAATTTGCCTTGAATGAAAGATCAAAAAGACTTAAGACCATAAATAATAACTAACAATTCCCTGCTATTGCTGTCTTGCTTCGTCTGAATAGAGGAAAAGGCTTGTAAAAACAGCTCGAATTCGTGAGAATCTAGGCATAATGCGTGACCTCCGCATGCAAAATCGCTGGCATCAGAATGGATAATTTGGAGCAATTGCGTGACCAAAAGTCAATTTCGGGCCGAACACTGGGGGTAAAATTGGTAGGAAGTTAGGTTATCCCAAGAATCCCAAAAACTAACAGCAGATTGTAAAAACCTAGACATGAGTACACTGACATTCCCCACTCCTGGCGCAAGCGAAACCATCTTTCCCACAACGGAGGCAAGAAAACGCGGAGCGAAGTGAAGCAAATGATTTCTAAGTGATCGCAATAAATCAAGAAGCTTTTGAAGCCTGGCCGGCGGGATGGCCAGAACTACAGTACAGCCCAAAAATAATGCACGCACAAGAACTTCCTTTTGCGTCCGCAAAACTGCAACTTCTTGCGGCTACTTGCGGGACACTTGCGCTAGAGTCCTCCAAGCCGCAAGAACTTCTTTGCGGTTTGAAGCTTAAAACCGCAAGAACTTCTTTGCACTTAGATATCTGGACCGCAAGAACTTCTTTGCGGTAGCAACATTAACAAAACACAACACGCCGCTTTTAGTGCGTGACCTACACTCGTCGAGTCGTTATTGGACATTTTGCAAAAATAACAGCAAGATCAAATGGTTCATTTCTAATCTAAAAACTGAATCGAAAACCTTGAATAAAACCAATACTGCATTGAAAATCTAAGTCTTTTGAGAGTATAGAAAATCAATTCGTTTTTGCCGGAGAGAAAGAGCGAGAAACAACAGCCGTATTAATCGTCTGCCGTCTGTCGCTTGCCGTGCAACCATTTCGACAATGCGTATAAACGCAATGACTTTATAAATATCTTTCTCATCAGAACACTGCCGTTTGGAGTAGGTGGCGCTTTTTCCACTATATCTATCTTCGGAAGTAAAAGACAATTTCTGGTGATGAAAATTTCCACGATGCGCCGAGTATTTCTCATTTACTTTAGTGTGAGCAAATTTTCATTTTAGTAAACAAAGAAGCGGGCCCCAATTTGTCGCCCAGGATTTGTCGGCCGCATTGATTTGCATTAAATATCTTGGATTCTACAGCGCGTATAAAGTTACAATCGAAACTGTAAAATACTCTGCCTTTGAAGGCACAATTTGTGAAAAAGTTCACTCGAATTGTCTCGGAACTCTCGACCGTTTGACCGTTTTTTCGGCATGATCCTAGACTTTAATGTAAAATGATGCTTTCTTTCAAATTATTCATCATGCGCTTATCACAAGTTGTGTCACATATTTTTCAAAAAGGCATGAGTATCAAATTTCGCTTGTGTGCGTTTTCAATTTCACCGACAAATTTATCACGTGAATGATCGTGAATAACGTGAATCTTGATCTTTCATCTCTTTAAAAAGCCCATGATGCATAGAATTCACAAAACCCCATGATTTTGCGCGGATTTAGTTTGTCTTGTAAGAAATTTACAACGCATAATCAAACACCAACACTGCCTTTAAAAGAATATAAAACAACTTGTGAGTGTCAAAGCGAAAGCGCGAAACTTTGTAAAGCCGCCGCGAAGACGCAAGGAGCTTTCGATTTCAAGCCTGTGAATCAAAAGTTTTTTACCGGAAAAAGGAAAACGGTTAATGAAGATGAGGGTGGTGAAAGAGCAAAACTCTCTTGCTTTTTCCCAGCGGGAAAAAAGCTGACAGGCTAGGAATGAACCGACAGGGTATTCCCACGGGAGATATCTTTTGACCTCAAAAGTGCTCAAATCAAATATTTGCATACTGTCAAAGATTGAAATATTTTCGTGAAACTTAAGTCTTGAATAAAACGTGTATCGATAATCGAATGTTATGAAAGCGAAGATGGCTAAAGGAGCAGGAAAAGAACCGTGACTATTCATGAGGTGTTTGTAAACAACGCATATTTACAAAGTTCGTAACGTGACTAGCCCGCGCCGCTCGAACGGCTGACAATTTTTCTTGAATGAATAGCTCGAGCCTTTTGAACGGCTGACGATTTTTTTTAACTGATCTGCTCGAGTTTAGTTTTGTACCCGTGAAGAAGGCAGCATTGCCGAAACCGCGTTGGTATAACCATCATGCGAACAGCGTCGTAATTTATCACTTTTTTCACTTTATTATTTAGTATCTACGCTGCGCGGGGAATTTCAATCTTTATCACTCAAGCTCGGGTGGTTCGAACAGCTGATATTATGAACAGCTTACGAAGTCCCGATAGTGTAACTCCGATCGACACAATCGAGTGCTCCATGTATAAACTGCTGCCATCATGACCGGGCGGCCGTATAAGGCAAAGAGGTACTTGAGGCTGTGCTACTGGTGTTGCCAATGGGATTGAATCTAACAAGACGAACTGGGACATTCGCGCCACCAACGCCGGGAATTTCTGCAGAAATGACAGTGTTCCCTTGGTTAGTCCGGCTGTCTGAACTGCGAGGGCTGGTTGAAAAACCTGAACGAGCTTCCTTGTCCTGCGTAACGGACCCCGTATGAAGGATATTGCAAACTTCTGCCCTGAGATCGCTCCACATTACGTTTGATCCTATTGCGGCCGAGTTCACGTGGCGCCTCCTTCTCCGCCGCACGAATTTTCTTGTCATCTTCGGGACTCAATACGACGGCGTTACCCTCGTAGTGTTTCATCGTTAACCAACCGGCCTCGGAGGAGTCTGCAATTCTGATTTTACGGTTCCTTTTCTCCAAGCGATCGATAGCTTCGCGTATTAATAGTTCCTTTTCTTCGGCTGTTCTGGCGATAAGCGCACTTTGTAACTTGTCAATAACCGCGGAGTTGAACTTGTAGCTCTTCTCGTTGCCGGAGTACTTGAATGTGACGCACTGAATTTCAGTTGTTTGGATATCTGGAAAGCGGAATCTGCTGCCTCGCTAGATTTACTAAATTGAGCGGACAATTCGGTTTTATGCTGGCGAAGCTGGTCTAGTAAAAAATCCTTAAATTGGTCGAAGTCCTTTCGAGTCGCTGCTACGTTAACCTACGCTTCGTCGGTCATAACTGGTAAAATTACCCCGAGCAAAGTTGTAGGATGGCTGATTGGCGTCAAGAGAATAGCACGAAGCAAGGAGTGGTATAAATAGGCAAAAACTGCGAATGCCAAGCATGGTAATGATGCGTATGCCCATGGGAAATACATTTTTTAATGTAGTTGATTTCTTGCTCACCTTTCTTTCATCTTTTGCTTGGACTTAAACGAATTTGTGAATTTTCTGGAATCTGGTTCTAGAAATGTTACTATTTCCAACAGACTCACATCATTTCCATGATTGCGTGATCAATTAAACTACCTTTAAGCCTGGTTTTCACTAGCGACGCAAGCACAAGCATAGGCACAAGCATAAGAATTCTGTGCATGTGAAAACCAACGCAAGCACAATCACAACGAAATATTCACTAGCAAGATTTGATCATCGTTAAAACCAGGTTTTTGTGCATTTGACTGACGGAAAACATGAATCTATTTGTTTTACTCGTTGACTGACAGCTCAAATAGTAAAACGAAACGAACAGTTGTCACGGCAACGACGTTTGTAACCAGCAAGATTCATAGAATCAAGGAAAGCAAAATAAGTGAATAACTCACAAATGACTTTCGAAGATGATTTTCTTAACTAACCTTGTTTTGTTCTAAAATGTCTTCAAAATCATATCAGAATCACTGTTTTTTCTTGTGCTTGTGTTATGTTCCATTTTCACATACGACGCAAGCATAAGCGCAAGCACAAGGATCAAAATATTTTGATCCTTGTGCTTGTGCTTGCGTCAAGCTCGTTTTCACGGCGAAATAAGGGCTCTTATGCTTGCGCTTGTGCTTGCGTCGCTAGTGAAAACCAGGCTTTAATGAGCACCAACGGAGCGTCAGCTGTGGTGAAAAAAGGTGTATCTGCTAAATTCAATATCTTTTTTACAAGAATTTTTGGGTGCTGGAAGGTGGACAATGTCTCCTAATAGCTGTTATAAATCTGTCCAAGAGATTATTAAAGCGTTCCATCAGAAATCATTCAACATGATCACTTTACCCTCTTCTGCCTCAACCCAAGCAAAAGTTCCCATGGCAGGATTAAAGAAGGTCTCATAAATCTGTTTGAGTGGGGAAGAGTGAAAGTTTTTCCTGCATCGGCTGGGCCATGCAAATTAATGTTCCCCTACTTTGATCTTCCAAGTTTCAGAGCAGTGTAAATAGATGCTGCAAATGAAGATAACAATATTCAGTTCTTTTCTCTCAAACTGATTGCGTACTCCAACCATCGCCCATTACAATCCATCACACATGAACTTTGGTATGCTTCATCTAGCAACTCCAAGCGAATTTTCTTGGATCTTCCAAGTTCCTTTTCTGCTTCAAATTACTTCGCCATTTCTATTGCCTGGACAACTCTTACACCCTTACAGTGGAACCTCCGCTAACAGACACCTCCTGTAGGCGGACACCTCCCATAAGCGGACACTTAGTCGTGGTCCCAGCCACATACAAACACTACTTTTCTTTCTTTTTCTTTCTGTGATAGCTCTTTTCGTTCTTGGTTCTTGGTAGTGTCCAATACCCTACTAACAGTGTCCAATAGCCAACTGTCTCTAAAAAAAAGAAAAAGACAGTTCAGAGATCAAGTCTCTGTGGTGCCCTGTGCACTCTCTGAGGATACCGCCATTCATGGACCTTAGGACGGACTGGAAATGCTTCAGGAGGGTTGGTAGCTACAGGTGTGGGAACAGGAACCATCTCTGGTTGATCTGCCACGAGTATCTCTGGAACCGTACCAACCACATTAGGTGGTTCACTCTTTTGGATTGACGCTGGTGGTTGGCTGACCACTTCTGGTTGACTGACCTTAATGGTGTCAGGCTCATAGGCTGGTGGTAGGCTGACCTCAACGGTGTCGGGCTCAACCGCCATTGGCCTCAGCTGGTCGATATGTCAATGCCATATAATCCCAGGTGCCACCTGCACCTCGTACATCAGCGGACCTCTCTTGACAATCAGCCCTGAATGCCACTTCAGATCCCCTCGATAATCTTGTGACATCGCATGACATCAGGACGCAGTGAATCAAATTCAGGCATGTCAAACGAAGTTTGTGGATCTGCCGGATGTGAAAACGAAAACTGGAAAGACATTAGATTTCAAAAATTTAAGATGAAACGTTACAATTCAAATTTCAGAGGGGCATGGGTTCCCCTCCTTTTGCAAAAAAATAATGATAAGGCCCAGCCTATAACATTTTCTAAACCCGACACGTCTACTGTATAACCAAATTATAGACCCCATTTTAGTCACTAGCGAGAAAATGTAAACTTTGTTATCGAAAATTAGTGGTTTCCTGTTTTTAATACCCCAAATGGCTACTAAAATAAAACTACGCCCATTTCGCGAACATAAATTTCTATTGGCTGATTTGCATCATGTGATGTTTTCTTGTACATATTTTGAGTAGACTTATTGTAAAGGTGCGCTACAACTGCATCTTTACCATATTCACCATCAATTCTTCTATTTTTTTTATTAACCTCACGTTCTAACGCATTAAGGAGATGGCTTTAAGAGCCCTTTGATTTTCAGAGTTATATGCACCAGTTAACATGTCACCATTTCCAAGACATATCGATGAGAACTGAATGTCCTTGTCAAGAGCCACAACACCAAGCAATCCTTGCATTCTTGTGGTGGTGCGGAGGCGCCAAAAATTTACACATTCTATGCGTCATTTGAAGTCTAAGTATACTGGTACAGAATTATGCTCTCTTGAGCAGTTTCATCAAATGAAGGGCCGAGAGCATAACCAACTTTTGTTGAATTTTGGGCCTTTTTTATTTTTTCTCGCTCAGATTTGTCCATTTTTGGCATGTTAACTACAAATTAGTTGCAAAACATTGTTCAGAATTTTTTTATGTTGTTTTTTCCCGTCGTTTTCGAGAAATACCGTATGCAAAAAAATCAAAGGCTCCTATTGTAACGCAATATTGCGGTAAGCTTATGTTTTCACACTGACACGGTTCAATATTTTTTTTTAAAATTGAACGTAAGGATTTTTCACTAACACAAAAAAAGCAAAAGTAAATCTCTTTCGTAATGTCGAGTTTGAAAAAAAAAGGATGCCGAGCACGAATCAAACCCGGAGCTGGCTGAGTGCAAATCCAGGACCCAACCCACGAGACCATTGAGGAACGTGCGCAATCAAGACTAAGTTTATTATTTAAAGGTAGATACGCGATTTGAAAATCCGTTTTGATCGCTTTTAATGATGCTTTAAAGACTCCAAAGGTGAAACATCTTTTGGCCGGCCAGCAAGAACTCGCTTCGAGCTGCCCAAAGCTGTATTTAAAGTGCGTGACCACACAGTGGAGCCATCTGCCACTGTCGCAAAGCATGTCGGGAAATCCTACGGCAAAACGGAAATGGAACTTCCTGCCCGAAAATTAGAACAAAATACTAGAAGTCTGGAAGCACTTTGCATAACGGGCATTTCGACCATGGCACAGGATGGGAAATGGCCTACAACTCGTAACGCTGCCCCTTTTCTGATCCGAAGTGATTCCATACTTCCCCGCTGGCTCGACTACCAAGGTCCATTTTTTACCTCGAGCACTGAATGGTGCTTTAGACACAAGGTACGACAAGAAACATGACTTTTTTGGGGGATTTCCGGACTTGATGATGTCTTTCAATCATACATATATACATCTAACTGGATTTGTTAAAACAGCTCTAGAAATTTTAAGTTCGTTTTAACAATTTGACACCTAAGGCGAATGAAAAACATTTAAAAGTATCTAGTTAGGCTGAAAATGACATCTTAATTGCTGACAACTCACGACAAGTTGCTCTCGGCAAAAGTGACAACACTTTGCCAAAAAATTAACAACATTTGAAAAACACAAATAATGACCTTTTAGTATGTCAAACGATAGGTTCCATAGCAAAACGTTCGCCGAAGATAGATCTAGAATTCGCCTTCCTTGAACCCAGAATGGGTTATCTCAGGCACTATTGCTTTAACTAAACACAGAAGCTGTTTTATGCCTTGCACAGAATACACTTAGCAGCTCGATCGACATACCTGTCAGCTGCTACATGTAAGCAATCATTTGTCAACACCAACTTGAACAAGCCAGAAATCACACAATAAAATTATTTTGCGGCAGTAAAAACTTCTGGGAAACTACCCATATGTAGTCTTTCCACGTTTCTCACAAGCAAAATATCATCAAATAACTCGAAAAAAACTCATGCTCTTGGCAAAAAAACATTTGTCTTCACAGTAATTTTATTCGAGTTCCTGGATGTAGACTCACGTCTGACAAGGGAACACAGTAAAAATTTGTTTTGAAGGCAAGAGACTAAGTCTTTAGCCGGGTCAAAATTCACCAACTATTCGTCTTCTTCTTCCATTAAACTTGCCTCCTTGACTTCTGAAGATTTTTGCAAGCGTTAAAATATACATTCACAATAATAACAATAACAACAGTAAAACTTAATTAATAGATATGACCCGTAGAGGCTACTTTTTGAGGTCAAAGACTTGTTACCTCCAAGAACAAAAGCGCACAATATCATAACCTTTTCATCTCGGCCCGAGATCAAAAGTGTAACCCGTGTAGCCTCAAAAGAGATGAAATACAGTAAGATATAAGGACGAGGACAGACTGTGTCAATCTCCAGCTTTCTTTCCCCCAAGGGACTTAATGATGTCCTCGGGAAAACTTTGTTTAAGGCGGCTGTTATGTTGCCGAACGGTACTTTTTAGTAGTCCCCAATAAACAAGACGTACTCTGTCCAAGTAGCTTTAATAAACTGATCTTGTTACGCTATATCTCATAAGTACAAACACTTGAAACACTTATATAGAACATTCTAGAAACATCTAAGATTGCGTTACACAACATCTCCCCTTTCGAGTATAAAATAACATGAAAACTAAAGTTGGAACTTTAAATCAACCAAAAAATCTATTGAATAAAAACGCGATTAGTTCAAGTCCTATTCTTTTAAAGTTCGGTCATGTCCATGTAAATAGTTTATAGGTCAAGTCTGACTGGAGGTTTAATGACTCGCCCGAATCTTGATGTTTTAACATCCAGTAAGGTCTTCTTTGTTGGACTCACATCCAAAGGTTTGGTTGGTGAACTTTCCGCTTGTTTCAGGGAAGTGCCCTTGATGGTACTTTCTGGCATGGCAACAAGATGTCGCCGATTACGTCGGATAGGACTGCCAGCTTCAGTTTCAACCAGATAGGACCTTGGTGCTGGTGTTTTCTGGTCAACAACCCACACACGGTCTCCAGTGCTCAACTTGGGAAGTTCAGTGCATCGATGACTTGAATTGTACCGGTTTTTTTGGGTTAGTTTGCTTTCTTGTTCATGCTCCCGAACTTTGTTTAGGCCAGGCCATGATGGTTTGAGTTGGTCGGGGAACACAGGAACAGTTGTTCGGATCTTTCTGCCGAAGAGCATTTTTGCTGGGCTATACCCGTTCTCCAACGGTGTTGCTCGATACGACATCAGAGCTTTGGCTGGGTCTTTCTCCTTCTTGAGTGCATTCTTCACTGTTTGCACTGCACGTTCAGCTTCACCATTTGCCTGAGGCAACTTTGGGCTTGAGGTGATGTGCGTGAAAAAGTAATCCTTTGAAAACTGGTCAAACTCAGTTGAAGCGAACTGCGGTCCATTATCAGATCTTAGGATCTCAGGGACTCCATGTCTTGCAAAGATGGACTTCAGTGCACGTGTTGTATCACTAGACTTCTGGGCTGTCAGCAGTGAGACTTCTACGTAGCGTGAGAAGTAGTCAACCACTAGCAGGTATGTTCGCCCTTTAAGGCTGAACAGGTCCGTACCCAGAATCTGCCATGGTCTCTCAGGAACTGCTGTCGGTATCATCGGCTCTCGGTTTGGCTTCCTATACTCGATGCATTTGCGACAGCTGGTGACCACATCTTCAACTTGTTTGCTCAGCCCAGGCCACCAGACTGAGTCCTTGACTCGTCGTCTGCACTTAGCAATTCCTTGGTGTCCTTCATGAATTCGCTCTAGGATCTCCAGTCTCATACTCGAAGGAATGACGAGTCTAGAGCCCTTGAGGAGTAGTCCTCGTACTTGGGAAATCTCGCCTCTTGAGCTCCAATACAGGCTCAATGAACTTGGCAGTTTGTGGATGTCGGGCCATCCTTCTTCGCAGTATTCAGTAAGCTTCCTACACACCGGGTCTTCTTGTTGTCTAGCAGCGATCTCTTCAAGACGCTTGTCAGAGGCGGGTAGTTGAAGCAGAACACTCTCAACGTAGAGGTCGATCTCTTCTTCTTTCTCACGACAGGACGTTGACTGTAAAGGAGCTTGTGACAATGTATCGGCAGTTACCAGGTTTTTACCAGGAACATGGGAGATCGTAAAGTGGAATCGAAGGAGTCGCATTCTCAATCTTTGGATTCTCGGTGGCATTTCGTCGAGGTTCTTTGAACCTAATAGCGGAACCAGAGGTTTGTGGTCTGTTTCGACGTGAAACGTTTTGCCAACCAGGTAATCGGCTAATCTTTCACATGCCCATGTAGTAGCTAGTGCCTCTTTCTCGATTGGGGTGTATCTTTGCTCAGTGCTCGTCAAGGCTCTTGAGATGAACGCCACTGGTTTCCAGTCACCCTTTGTCTGTTTTTGGACCAATACAGCTCCAATTCCATACGACGAGGCGTCTGCTGAAACCTTCGTCTCCAACTGGGGGTCGTAGATCGCTAGAACTGGAGTTGAAATTAGCTGTCTCTTGATATCTTCGAATGCTTTCTTCTGTGCGGTGTCCCATATCCAAGCGCTGTCTTTGGTCAGCAGATCTCTTAGGGGCTTGCTGGTCTGAGCTAAGTTGGGTAGGTACTTGCCCATTTGGTTAACCATTCCCAGAAATCTTCTTAATTCAGGGACATCAGACGGAGCCTTCATCTGCTTAATTGCTTCAATCTTTGAAGGGTCGGCTTCAATCCCGTCTTTACCGATCACATGACCCAGGAACTCGACTTTTTCCTTGGCAAATTCACATTTTTCAATGTTAAGGGTTACTCCATTCTCTTCCAGACGTTTTAAAACTGCTTCTAAACGCTCATCATGCTGCTCATAAGAGTCTCCAAACACTAGAATGTCATCCATTTGACACTCCACTCCTTCCAGTCCAGCCAGGATCTGCTGCATGGTTTTCTGGAAGTGTTCTGGGGCTGATGAGATTCCAAACGGGAGTCGTTTGTAGCAGTACCGTCCCCAGGGCGTTATGAAGGTGGTGAGCAGCCTAGACTTGGAGCTTAGTTTTCTCTGCCAAAATCCAGAGTTGGCGTCCAGCTTTGTGACAACCTTGGCACCTGCGAGTTTGGCGAGTGTTTGCTCTGTGGTGGGCATCGGATGATTCTCTCGTTGAACTGCTTTATTAAGCTGAATGAAGTCTCCGCAGATCCTAACTTTTCCATTCTTCTTGGGAACGACCACCACGGGAGAACACCATTCTGTGGGCTGGTCCACCCTCTCAATCACGTCCATGTCTTTCATACGCTTTAACTCGGACTTCACTTGGGGTAACAGTGGTATTGGGATTCTGCGGGGCGTAGTAAGGTTAAACGGTTTGGCGCTGTCGTCAAGCTTAATCTCGTATTCACCAGGAATACAACCAAGTCCCTTGAAGAGCTTTGGGTGTGTTTTCTCGGGTAAAATTATTTCATCAATTTTCTTGATAATTCCAAGCTTGTGACAGGCTGTGCGACCCAGAAGTGGCCGATCCAAATCATCCAGAACGTAAATCGTTTCCTTGCAGGACCTGTTTTCGTACTTCAGAGAGGCTTCAAATTCTCCTTTACATTTGAGCTCGTACCAGCATGGGCCATACAACTTCTTGGACGTCTTTAACAGGACCGGTCGGTCGGTTATCTCGGTGAAAATCTTGCTGGGAAGCACTGTGACATCTGCGCTGCAGTCTAATTTAAATGTCACGCTATGACTGTTAATAGTAGCGTCAGCTGTCCACGGTTTCTGTTCCTTTGACGTGACTTCGCCAAGAAAGACTTCCGAATCTGAACCAGAGCTATCCGCTGCTTCCACTTCATTGACATTTTTCGTTGGAATTCGCGCGTGGCACCATTTTGCGAAGTGACCTTGTTTCGAACACTTGTGGCACTTGACATCTTTTGCTGGGCAAAACTGCCTATTGTGGTTTAAATGATAACCGCATCTTTCGCATCCAGAGGTTCGTCTTCTTGACTTATTTTTATTTGCATCTCCGCTTGATTTATTGGGTTGCTTCGATTTCGGTTTAACAGACGGTCGCGGCCTTCCAGATTTGCCTTCTTTTTCTTCCAGACTGTCAACGTTGCTCGGATTGTGGGTGGATCGTATTACTCCCTGTTGTTTTTTCACGGACTCGCTTTGTCTGGCTTGCAGAACGGCTTTATCTAGCGTTAGACTGGCATCAATCTGCAGTTTTTCGCTGAGTTTCTCGTTCCTAAGTCCGACAACTAAGCGGTCACGGATCATCTCTTCTTTTAATGTTCCGTACTCACAGAATTCGGCTAAACAATGGAGAGCAGTGATAAAATTCTTCACGGATTCATCTTGACCCTGCACACGTTGATTAAATTTAGCTCGTTCGTAGATAACATTCTTCTTCGCGACGAAATGACTGTCGAATTTTGCCTTCACGACGTCGTACTTTTTGTTGTCAGCCTCCTCCGTAAAGGTAAAACTTGCCATGATATCTTCGGCGTCGCCACCCATGGCGTAAAGAAGGGCGTTTACTTGCAATTCTTCATCTTGGCTTTGCAGACCTGAAACAACTCGATAACGGTCGAACCTTTTTACCCATCGAGGCCATTCTTCATATTTCGAAAAGTCGAATGATTTCGGTGGTTTCACTGGTAACAACGGCTGAACAGCTGCCGCTCCTAAAACATCGCTGGCGCTCTCCCCTTCTGTTGGCATTCTGTGGAAAACGGTCGGAAGGAGGACTATCACGAAAACTGCCACGAAGAGAAATAGTTGCATAGAACTACTTAGGCTAGGTTAAAACGATTCTGACACCATGTTATGTTGCCGAACGGTACTTTTTAGTAGTCCCCAATAAACAAGACGTACTCTGTCCAAGTAGCTTTAATAAACTGATCTTGTTACGCTATATCTCATAAGTACAAACACTTGAAACACTTATATAGAACATTCTAGAAACATCTAAGATTGCGTTACACAACAGCGGCCAAAAGGAAATCTACTGAAATGACCGACAAAGAAAGCCACTGATTTCTAGCGCGTGCGCTGCGAGGGTTTGATTCTGTCATAGTAGAGAATCTCTAGAAGTAACGACAATCTTTGCACTTGCAGGGAAGGGGTGGGGGGAGGGGGGAGGTTTGCTGGGTTTAAGCCAGTTTATAAACTCATGACTATGGAGGTTTTGCACGGCAGCCATGTTGCATGGCAGGAACAATGAAAATGTTTTGCATTAGAAAGAACATTCTTTCTCATAGGGAAAAGAATCTATTGTTCCTGCCATGCAACATGGCTGCCGTGCAAAACCTCTATATCGTCTACTGCAGCTTTTAAGAGGATATGTAGCAAAAAAAATGTTAACAGAAAATCAAGACAGTAAACAAGAGTCGACAAAGGAATCTTAGAGCAATTTATAGAGCCATGTTTTAACAAATCCAGTTATATATATATATATATATATATATATATATAGGAAAATTGTGTTTCAATTATTCCGTAGTACAGCCTCGTTATGTTAAAGAAGAGCAAAATGTATTGAAAAATAAAAAAAAACACTTTTATCCCTACAAGGATCAGGGGATTTTAATGAATATTCATAACCATCGTTCTTGCACTATAAAATTTACATAATCAATGATGCGGTTAATTTAATTTTAAATTAAATGTTTAGTTGTTCTTGTGGCGGCAAGAAGATACAAGTTCATTACGCTTGTTAAGTGATGATAATTCAGGTCGGCAGATTATTAAAAATTTCTCTTTGAGGCAGAGATTGCATCTTTTACTTGAGCTATTGTAGGTTGAGCTTGATGAAATGATACGCCATGAAATAGAGTGGTCAATGTTCTTATCTTTAAGATTCCAGATATGTTTGCCGAGTTCGGTGGAGTTTCTGTGTTTTGCGTGACTGGATGATGCACAGTGGTTTCTGTATCTTGTCTTAAAGAAGTTTCCTGTCAGTCCAATGTACGTTTTAGAAGTGTTATTGTCCTTACATTTGACGGTTGCTTGGTAAATAATTGATGATTGGAGGCAGTTTCCATTAAGTGGGCATGGGTTGTTTTGTCGGCAGTTGCATGTTTTGTTGACAATTGCATTGTTTGCGGTTTCATCAGTGTATACAGGTGGATTCAAAATACGTTTGTTTAGTGTTATTCATACAGCTGAAGCTGATCTTGATGGTATTGCGATTGAAGATTTTTCTTAGCTTGTGGTCTTTAGGGAAGTGTTTGTCTACTAGGATGAGGAATCTGTGTCTGATATTGGTACTGACGTTTTTGCTGAATGGGGGTTGTACCAGAGTATGTTGTTTTGTTGTCTGTTTTTCTATTTGGCAGTTGTGGCTGGTTCATAGTGAAGAGTGTAGCGGTATCCGGTATCGCGAAGTGCTTTTTGGTATGGCGGCTTGGTCGAATGAAGCTTTGTCCGATGAAAGGGATGACAGTCATTTGTTGATGCCGGTGAGAGTCTTTTTTGTGGTAATTGGTAGGTGGTTGCTCTCGCGATGGACATTCTGCAGCGATGTGTTAGTCTTTGTGAACGGCTGGTAGGTGCTGTTGTTCAGGTTAAAGGTGACGTCTAAGAAGTTAATGATCTGCTTGTTGGCTTCAATTGTGATGCGTAGTCCATCCTGATTAAAGATGCGACATATTTCCCTTGATGTTCTGTCCCTCGGTGTGGCGTTAGAAATGGCTAGTCCATCGTCTGGGTAGAGTCCTATGTTGACGTCAAGGTTTACTAATTACAAAAGCAAGAAACTTCCTACTAGCTCGCATGTCTCAGCGCAGTCGTAACTGCCCATAGTAATGTCAAATGTTGTGTTGCCTTTCTTTTGCCATGATTGCTGCTTGTGTATTAGGATCAAGTTTTTAGCATGTATTTTGTTTCTTTCGTCGCTTGTAATGTTGTCATAGGTTGAGGCAAAGTCGAGTGTTCTGTTTAGAAGGTCTTGGCTGGTGGAGGGGTAGAATTCTGCAATGTCAAAGAAAAAACTGTGGTGTTGTTTGTTTTCAATAGCTTTCAACCACTCGATCACGGAAGAGGTATTTTTCCATTGGTTGAATTTGGATGCTGTTGTGATGTTGTTGTTGATTCTGTCAAGGATTTTCTTGCTGATTTTGCCTATCTCGGATTTAGTGGGGTTGATTAGTCGGCAGGTCGGTTTATTAGCGAAGTTCCGTTTGTGGTCTTTCAGTGTTATGAATGAGTCTTTGTTAGCTGTGGCATCCACTCTGTCATCGATACCCAGCTTTGCTGCGATTGTTTTGTTTTCTGCATGGATGTCTCATGGTATTTTGATATTTTGTTCTAGTAGAAAATTGTACTTTGACGGTTCCAGTTTGTAGAAGTTCGTTGATTTATCGGCGGCGATGAGTAGCTTGATTTCATTTTTAAAGCGTTCAGTGTCCTTTTTGAGCTTGTTGAGAAAAGGGTTGTTAACCTTTTTGAATTTAGTCAATTGTATCAACCTTAGCATGCCGTCTTCAAATTGGCTCACATTAAGCTCGTGATAGATAAGTGAGCCAGGCATGGGTAAATAACGGTATTTTCGTTCAGGTTGTTGGCACTGGTCAGGAGTATTGTGGTGGCATATTCTCACAGGCAATCTCCTTTGAAATGGCGTCACAATTGTGCTCTGAATGTACAATTAAAGCACTGGAGGGCTAGAAATCTGCTTTTTTCAGGTGAAATTAGTCAAATTACTTAGGGTTAGTGCAAATTTGACAAGGGTTTGTGATATTATTCACTGTATGATAAAATGAGGCAAATCTGAGCAAGAAAAAAATTAAAAAGGTCTTAAATTCTATATAGGTTGGTTATGCTCTCGGCCCTTCAAATAATACAGTCAGAAACTGCTAAAAATGAGAAATCCCATTTCCATTTTCGAAATTCTTTATCCTTTCCCAGTGGTTAAATCCCATTTTCCCAGTCCAAAACAAGGCAAATCCCAGTTCCCATTTTACCCCTTCGTGACCCTTCTTAATAGAGGAACAAAATTTCCCATTTCTTGTATGTATGTATGCAACCTTTATTTCACCACGATGGGTATTAAAGCTAGAAAGCTTGTGGGTCATGCACTATATTACATTACGAACTATTTAGATCTAAAACTAGTAGTTCCATATTGGAAGTGAAGTGCTGCCTCATGAGATGCTGGTGAAGCTGGTTAAGAATCTTGTAAACGTCAGGTTGACATAAATCAAATTTACGCCATCGCCATGGAATTGGGCAAAATCCTTCAGTTCTGTGCATTCCGAAAAGTGTTAGATTTTTCCCATAATCTACTTGTCTTGATTTCGTGCCGGTTTATATTAATTTTTCCGATTCTCGAATCATACGCCTCAGATTTAGACGAATACATTACGTTTGTGCAATAAAAAGTGAACACTGGACAGCGAAGGAATAAATATAAGCATGGTATGAATCCCAATTAATTGTTTGCCTTCCTTCCACTTCCTTTCGTGAAGTTGGAGGAACAAAACAGCCTCGGGAGCAAAAATTCACTGCCGATAAAGATGTAAACAATGAACGTTTCTTGCGAGTTTCGCTTGCGCTAGTGAACGTTTCTCGGGCGAAAATAACTTGAAAGCGATCACTTTTTTCATTTAATTTTCTTTTTTATGTTTTGCATACAGAGGAATAAATATTGGATATATTTTCGTGTGTGATTGCAAGATGTGTTATGCATTACTGGAAAGGTTTCAAAGATTTTTACCTCGACTGAAAAAATATAGAAAGGGCTAAATTTGTTTCTTTTCTCCTAAATTATCACTTCTGTCGTTAACTTTGATTAAATTAATAAGTTTCATTCAAAATTTATTGTAATAATGGCAGGAATACTTCCAGCAAAACTCTCAATTTGAAAACTTGTTTTGACCCCGGTTCCGGACCAGACAAAATAAACTGAGATTCATGGCTTCGAAAGGCCACTTTGCGGCTACATTTTGCATTCACTTCAAGTGTCAGAAACACAGACCAGCTAGTTACATGATTTAATAAAACCAGTAACAACCGTCAGGAAACTTTTTTTCAACAGTAAGTGCAAAGTAGGCATCGATTTGTATTTTTCAGTACTCAAGCAGACGCTATTTAATTTGCGTGCAATCTGCTGTGTCTTCTTGTTTTATATAAGGTTAACACGATTCTTTGTTAGCTTGTTCACACTATTCCAATAATCCCTATCATCAAATCGTGAACTAACGTGCAATGCAGATTCCTTAGCAGATTCCCAAGACATGTAAGCTTATTTTCCAATATGCCTAATACAATAATACCCAAGTATACGCTCCCAGCGTCTTGTTCCACAGAGATCCAGCAACTACGTTGGCCC
This sequence comes from Dendrophyllia cribrosa, assembly GCA_024195265.1. Lineage (NCBI taxonomy): Eukaryota > Metazoa > Cnidaria > Anthozoa > Scleractinia > Dendrophylliidae > Dendrophyllia > Dendrophyllia cribrosa. The sequence continues at coordinate 21,883,420 of JAJLRJ010000001.1, read as the reverse complement.
TGAGAAGAACCTTTGTCTGTGTTCAACTGATTTCCAGCATACTTTTAGATCATCTCCAAGTCGAACGGATAGCAGAGAAAGTTTGAAAACCAGTCAATAATGGCGCCGGTCGAAACAGAAACAGCTAAGTCGTGCATCTATGCATGCTCAAGTCGGATTGTCATCACTTTGTTTTGATTGGATGTCAAGGCTCTCCCGAGACTGCCGATGATCTCGTAGTAGATCTTCTTCCGCTCTTGATTGGTTCTCAAACAATATCCATTTTTACTTTCGGAAAACCGAGACAGACAGAAGGACAGAAGGATTAGTAGACTGCCTGCCGGCAGCTATAATTAGTAAATACTAAATACATTAAACAAGTCTATGGTTTAGAAATATCAATAAATATTATTAAATTATAATTAAAATTAATCAAGTACTTGTAATTAATGAGATAAGATAGAATTCTAAAAATACACAAAATCACTTTCTCTATAGCGAGACATGGAGGTAGTCGAACTTTCAAAAATGAAGTTTACAAAGTCCTCTTTGGCAGTGAGACGTGGTTTTAATTCCTTAAAATTTAAATTAGTTATTTTATCATTATAGTTAACTAAGTTCCAAAGAACTGATCCCAATAGGTTAATGAATCTCACATAAATCTACTATTGTATCTTGGGATCAAAGCTGCATCCTGATCTTCCTTTGTTCAACCATTTCCATCGTGTGATTCCAGTGCTAACCTGGATTTTGCCATTTTGAAAAAAGAAATCATGTTCGAAACTTGACAATTATACCTTTTCTAGGCAGTTAGTTTGACTACTAATCAGACCTGGTCACGATGCTCTGTGTTACAAGGATGTACAGCTGTAATAAGGGAATACATTTCCAGATAACATTTAATATGTTAATGTTAATAAGATACATGGAAACGCACTGATCAACTCAATCTTGAATTGGAGGACGCTTTACTCAGAATGGCAACCAATGCTTCCTTTCCTCTGTGGTTGTAAAGATTTTGTAAATCATTGTAACACAGGCTGCTTTCTGCAATTTTCTGAATTGTATTTTGTTTCACGAGGTAGCTATTATCACCCTGTAAAAAGAGCTTGTTTTTAAAAGTTTGCATACATAATAAAAATCAGTAAAACTGTAGTAAAACTGTAGGACTTATCTCCAAGTTACGACATTTCTTACCTCGTTTTGTTGTACTTCATATTTATTGAACATTAATTCAACCTTTTATAAGCTATGATTTTGCTGTCTGGGGTCAGGCATGCAAGACTGATCTAAATAAAATTTTAATCCAAAAGAAAGTTCTACCCATGATATATTTTGCGGATGCTCGTGAGCATGTGATCCTGCTGTATTTATTGACCCTGACATCTCACCTGTATCGTTCATGTAATACAAGTCTATAGCAAGTATAATGCATGACATAAATAACAACATTTTACCACAAAATAGCTTAAACCTATTTTAAAAATACTTCCAATGTTCATTCATACAACACGCAGTCATCGACCTCTGGTAAGTTTTAAGTAAAAAGCTCCAGGATGGATAAATTCAAATATTCACTCCCTTGATTTGGCGTTAAACTTTGGAATGAGATACCTCACTATATTAGAGATCTCCCTAGGAAAAATGTTTAAAAACAGTACACAATTTGCTACTTGATATTTTACAAAACGAAAATGACTATATTGAAACGCCTTTGATAATAAACAAATTGATTTCTAGTTAAATTCAACAACAATGTATTTATTTAACTATGCATTTATTTTCTCTCAAGTCTTAACTTTCTAATTGTAAAAAATTATAACTTTCTCTGTGTACTATTTCTTTAATCTGCCCCCCTAGAATAGCCTTAGCTAAACGTGGGCAGCAAAAATGCAACTTTTTTTTTAAAATAAAGACTTTTTGTTTTGTTGTTATACGTTTGTGGCGCCCTTTGGGAAATTCCATGTCTATGAAAGAGAAGGAGGTGGATTTCATATTGCTGTTATTCACAATATCAACGATTGTTAACTGTAATGGGGATTGTAAGAGGACACGATGGAGAGCATGTACATCTTCCAAAGCATCCTGGTTGTTAAACTCTTATTGAAAAACAGCTTGATACATGGTTGGGAGATTGCTTTTCTGCAGTTTTCCATCTTGATTTAGCAGAGGGTTGCCACTTTTGATGAGTGTTTTGATCAGTGAAAGGCTATCGGCGAAACAAACATTCTTTGACGAAAGTGTTTCGTTATGTAATATATTAAACATGAGACAATGTTTCATCACAAGATAAAACACCGCGAATAGAGTTGAAAATATGACGCACAGCGGAATATTATTGACGAACTTCGAGGAGTGTTTCATTTGATTTCCCAACACTCATTAAACTTTAATTTCCTTTGTATTTTTTTAATGAGTTATTAATGAGTTTAAGAAGAGAATTTCCAGCACATAATAGAAATGAAGGGTTATCAAACACAATAATTGTGGCCAATTAAAACGGTGTGACAATGACATATTTTTGCTTGTTAACCCAAAGAAGTTGTTTTTGTGTTAAAAAGTACGAACTGGTATTTTAATGAATGGTTGTAAGAAATTTTGTGTTGCTTATGCCGTTGTATAAATGCTGGCACCATCCTTTCATACTCCTTAAACTTAGATTTTGGCTCTCTGCAAGCTACCCAGAAATCGTTATTTTCACTGCCACCTAAAAAATAGTTTGGATTTTTTAATCCTACAACATTGCTAAACACTTCATTCCTTTGAGAATTTGTCGCTGAAGCAAGTTTTCTAACTACAATTTCACTTGAGTAATGGTAAAAAACTGCAGGTAATGCTGCCTCCAATGCATCATGCCGCAAACCAAAGGTTTATTTTTGTTTTGGGCTACACAGTAGCTAAAGCACTTGCCTAAATAAGTAATCATTTTTACAGAAAGTAGTGAGCATCATGGAAAGTTTCCATTTGATTTGAGAGTGTAAAGCTTTCAAAGAAGAGACTATTTGGTACGAATAACGTGATTGCTTTTCCACATTTACATGTATGAGATTTTTCCGTGTGTGGGATTGGATATAGTGGTGTCATCATTACCAGTGTACACACGATACTTAAGTTTGGATGAAGGTGCCCTTTGAAACAGGTCAACAGCAACAGCAGGCTTCATGCTTTTGGATGACCCAGAGTGATTATTACAAGAATTGTGAGTTGTTGTCTTTTGAACACTTCATGTATCATTGTCAAAGATCCTGCATAATTGCATTTTGTATCAAAATCAAGAGGCCATGCGCATGATGTTGGTGTACTTACAATGTTTGATTTTAAGTCGTTTTTATTCTGTTATGGACTAAATACCAAGGAAAAGGGTCAAATGAAAGGATTCTCTGGTTATTCAGGTAAATGTTGTGGTGTTTGTATCTTTTCTACCACACTGGGTTGAAAAGTAATGATGAAAATATGTCAGTTGACTCGCAAAAAGTTTGACCGACTGTGTACCATTTCGTTTCATGGTCGGCTTATTTTTTATATCGTTTGCAGCGTTTGAAGCATGTCAATTTTTCTATCATTGGTTTGGTTTCTAGCGTTTAGCGTTTGAAACGTTACAAAAAGAGCGTTTGAAGCATTTAAAAAAAGCCAGTGTGCGAAACATAAAAAAAGTCAGCGTGTGATCTTTGTTGCTGCTCGCATTAGCGTGAGACCAACTGACTTACCATGCAATTTGATAATTTTCCCCATGACTGGGGAACCCTCCCAGTTTACTTCTACCACTTCCTCCTCCCTAATATGATGCCTCCACCCATCAGAGATGTGAGCAGTTTTTGTTGTTCCCACATTCTGTCCATCTTGATCTTGGAAAAAAAATGCTGCATACCAGTATTTGCAAATCTTGTTTGTTAATCGTGCAGATGTGGCTCTGAAAACAAATATATAAATGGCAAAGGTCAGTAACTTTATCTAAGTATGATTAAATGGTAAACAACGTTTTCTGTTTTGTTTTTCTATTTTCTTGGGGGGGGATGTGGGGGGTTCTTAGAAAAGTGTTTAAAATTAATTTTAAGACTACTCATTTGTGGATAAGCAAAGTACTTAAAAAATTCAATCTATTCCTTATTAGAGCAAATTGTAAAGACGAGCCAACGACATTTAGACGAGTGTTCAACTTGCAATGTTGCATTGATTGAATTTTCATCGACATTTAATGTGTTTCATAGGAATTTAATTTTAATTTTTTGCATGAAGAAGAAAATGTTTCGATGTTCACGAAACGTGCCCATGCGCTGCTGATGCCAGATAACGGACTTGACAACATGCCTGCTAGTTGAAAAACAAGATATCCATTCAGTCGGGAAAATTGAAAATTGTTAATATTAAAGTGCCAAAATTTATGTAAAAGTACTTTTACATAAATTTTGGCACTTTAATATTAACAATTTTCAATTTTCCATGTTTTAACCAAGTGCCACGCAGCCACCAAACTTTTTAGTTCCAAATTCCAGTATCCATTCAGTGCACTGGGACAATATCTGAAATCGAAGTGATGCCACTTTTCGCACTAGAAAAAGGTCAGCTCGCCAGCAATGCTTTGCTCTTTGCAGCAGCTGCAGCTGATATACGTTTCTACCAGTAACCAAAAATAGACAAATAAATGAATTGTCTGTTTTTAGTACATTGCATTAAAGGATGGAAACAATCTTCATCGTCTAAACGAGCTTGGAGAAATTACTGGCCCGCATATTGGACCGAGTACGTGATGGTCTTGCAGAGCTTTACAGCACATTGTTTGGGGTTAAAACGTGAGTATTAAAAACTTTGAGCTTAAATTCGTAGCAAAAGTTCGACTCTATTACGTGTACACCCAAACATGAAACTCGTTCATTGACTAAGTTCCTGTAAAGTTGGAAAGCAAAAACAAACCTTTAACACCTGTCAACAGATTGTGGGTAAGCTTAAGGAAACCTACTTGCCTAGTTTTTGTCATAAAAAAAAACTGTAAACGTAGGGATCGTTGCTCTATATTATTTGAAGAACAAGATCCCTCAACAAAACCTGCCTGCTATTGTAATTTTGCATTTTTTGAAATAATTTTTTTTAGAACTATGCTTTTAAATGATTAAACGATCCATAACAAGCTTAATGTTAAGGTTCTATTTTATCATCGAACTTTGATATCTGCAGGGATTAATGATTTGCCTTTGCCTATAGGAAAGAAATGGCACTCACATTCACTAGTGTGTTGATTTTGAAGTGCTCAAGATTTGGTTTCTTAATTGCCAAAGTGGCAAATGGCATTCAGTATGGTGTGAGAACGACTTTGCTTCTCTTAAAAAGCTTCGAAATTCACTTCAGTTTGAGAAATTGTTAACGATAGTCAGACTGTTAGAAAATTCTGAGAGTACATTTAGGCAACACGGGCAGCTTACTTTTTATCTGTTGGACCGAAGAGTTATATATTAACCAATTTCTAGTAAGCTTATTATCTGCAGGAAATTAACTGAAAGCCTATCACAAACAATGATTGATGTGACCGATTTGATGTACTGCAAACAATTGCTTTTGTGCTGATATGATCACTCGATTCATTGGTTTAATAGATATAATTTCAGCAAACATGCAGGCTTCATTTGACACAGTACTATCGTTCTATATTGTACTGTTCTGTAACTAGTTTAATTTAATTTCAATTCAGTTGAAGGCATCTTTGACTGGCTGTTGTCTTTTCCTGTGAGGCAGGAAAAATTGTTTAACCCACTGACGGCCATGCCGGCCAAAACTGGCCGTGATTTTGCGTATGTACGTGAAGTCTCCCCTACCACCCCTAGAAGGTATTTTTGGTCCCCTATTATAAAAGGCTTTAGAAAGGACAAACCAATCAGAATAAGTCTACTGCGCATTTATTTAGTGGTTTTAGGGGGATACTAGAAGAGAGCGGTTTGTCACTCGGATTGTGCTTGGTTTTGAAAACCGTAGTTCCGTATTAAATTAGAGTAATAACATACATTTAAAAGATTCAAAATGGAAAGAAAAGGCGTTAAAGAATACTCAGAAGCCGCTATAGTGGAAAAAGAAGAGCTTCAAGGTATGAAAATTGCGGGGAAATATTTCTTATTCGGAAGTCAAAACCATTGAAGCGGAGTTTTAAAGAATTTCAAGCAGCCAAGGAACATTACGGTAATGTTGATATCAATTTGTGATTGACTTGCTTTGTGTTTTTGTTAGTTTATTCGAGAAATGTTTATAAAACGTGCCCAAATTCAGTTGGATTTAACTCTTGAATTTTGCCAAACATTCCTTAGCCAATTTTGCTTGTGTGGATGGTTCCTCAATGCCCTAATGGTACACGTTTTGCTTTTAAAGATAAACTAACAGATATTTGAATAAGATTTTGTTGTCCATTTTTGTGTTTGTTCATTCATAACAAGTTGAAAAGCAATTTTGTGTAAACAAAAAAAAATTGAATTTTACAGTTCTAACTTCACTCGCATCGATGTCTATTATTTGCAATTTTGATTTCCAAATCAGTTTCTTGGGCAATTTTCGATACGCAATTGGTATATTTTATTCGGAAATTAGTCATGCTAGTTATTCTAGACAGAGAAAAAGTTCTTTTTTGGTCGCGTAAAAGTGTCGTCAATAGGTAACGGCATAATTTTATTTCTTAAAAGCGGTGTGGTTTCATGGAGAACTCAATCCTGCTTGGAGACATTTTTCATCTTTTTGTCTTTTGCATTTCGTGGTGTGTTTCATTCGGCACCTCTATTCCCTCTGGCTGGTCATTTTACTTTTTGCTGTTTACATGGTCTGTCCTGGGACGAGTTCATCCCAAGACGATTTGAAATGAAATGTCATACCGAGATGTCACTCGAAAAAGAATTCCATGACAGTCTTCACAGTATGAAAGTTTAAACAGCCACTTTGTGATCGATTTCACCAGTTAATGATTGCCTCGCCAACTGTTTGCAAGACTTCTTTTTATGAATCTTGAGTGTTTGGGTTGACAAAGACTGGGTCACTGGCCACAACGTTTACTGAATGACTGGGATGGTTGGATGGGACATGCTGAGATATGTTCTTTGACCACAACATGTACCTCCTCCTTGTCATCAATAACAAATCCAATTAAAGTTTCTCTCACTCTGCGTCAGTACTGGTGGACCAGGGCAACAAGTGCTGTTCCCAGAATATCACTTCCCTGCAGTTCCTTTTCAGCTGATGTAAGACTCTCTCTACAGTCTGGATTCATGCACTTTCTCCTTGTTCTCTCCATTGAGGAGAGGAATTCTGGACAAATTCTTCTCTTCTTTTGCCTCTATTTCATTAACTCGAAGGTGCAATGTCATCTTTTTTTTCATTCTTCAGGAGTCTTTGTTTGTTCCTTCAGCAATTCCTGAAGTAGACCATGAATGAGTTGTTTGTTCTGTAGCAGAGTAATAATCAAATTGGAAATTATTCAATAACCATCAATTTATTGATAATATAATAGTAATATAATATAATAGGTTTTGACACTAAATTTATGTATCATTAGATAGTGATATACATTTTAAAAAAAATATATGAAAGTGATTGCTTGAAGGAAGGGCATTTGCACGTTTCTTAGAATGCAGTATAAAGGTAATATAATGAAGTAATTCATTTTGGCTCAGTTGCTTGGCAGCACCTTACCTACATGCTACAATTAGCTGCAAAATTGTTGAGACACTCACAAAAAACACCCACTTTTATAAAAAATGATGCCTCGAAAAACAAAAGAACAATATATTTCCCTCACAACCCCCCTCCCCCGTTCAATGTTGTTAGCCAATGTTTTGGACATGGCGCCGGTCAAAAAACAACATTGATAAGGGGGGAGGGGTAAGGAAAGGTAGCGATGGTGCACTTCTTCCAAAAAAGCACTTGTGAATGAAAGTGTCTTAACTACTTTTGCAGCTAATTGTAGGTTCTTATGATCAAATAAGGTTCATGTACAGTGTATATGTGAATTTCGTGTACATGTGCAGTGTTTTTGTGTGTGCCTTTTTACCTTTTACACCTCACCTCATGACATAACTTCTTTATCAGGCTCTGAAAGTGAACATGCCCTGTCATTTTGACAACTTCTACTCACTTGGGCCAAGCCCTAAATTACACAAACAAAAGCACCATATAAAAGCAGTGGCTTATTAGCCTAGGGGCACATGGGGCACGTGCCCCAGGCCCCAAGGCCCCAACCTATGAGGGGCCTCCACTTAACAAACAAGAAGGAAATGGCAATTAGAAGATCCTGAAATAAAACAGAAATCTATATACTTACTTACTTACTTAGTCTAATTTAAAGTTCTTCGAGGATTTAAAAGTCGATTATTCGAGATTTTCTTAGCAAAAACTCCTTAATGATAGAGGAAAAGTTGAGTTTCTGAAGAATTTCGCTTTTTGTGTGCATGAAGGAGAGGTAGTTCGTCCTCTCCTGGGTTGTTGTTGATCGCAACTCATTTTTTATGCACTTAAGCTGCTAAAATGAGCGTTCTCCACTGCAATTGCACACCATTAAAGAGAGATATATTTGCAGTGCAATCTCAACATTTGGAAACGTTGATGCTTAGTCTTATTTCACAAGTATAGGTTAAGCATGTTAAGTTCTTTGCTGTCATGTGGGTTAGCGTAACACGCTTCCGTTATTGAAGAAGTACACAACAGATGAAAACTGAATAAGTTGATTGCCAAAGGATTCCTCAATGTCACCCTTATAATTATGTACGGACCAACAGTTCAGCAGCTTTGCTGAGTTCACTTTGATCAAGATCATCTACCCTTGCGAGGAACCTAAACAGCCGGCATACTTCACTGTATGTGTCAATACGATCCGACATCGCGCTTGTTAATTTATCAATGATGACAAGAGAGCTGTCAACGTTGTCACAATCCTGGCGAACTGCTCTGCAGACCCCTCCCGGCCACGGCATTCAAAGAGCTTGAACTGTGGTCGCAGTTATATAATAAAATCCTTAAGTGAAGACACAAGTGCAACAGCATTGTTAAGGTCCAGTGTTGGACTCTGGAGCATTTTGCTTGTCATATTCATGCGTTTTAGGATCCTATGCCACAATTCTGCCATCACACCAGTTTCAAGCTTCTTCTTCATCTTCTTTGCGAGACCCCTGGCTTCTGATCAGCACTTTGCATTCTCACACTTGTCAGTGCTGATCTTGTCAAGTAAGGAAGAGATTCAGGAATATCCTTTAAAGGGATGGTTTCACGGTTCGGCGCATGTGCACAGATTAAAATGCTTTATTCGCATACTTACCAATTTTGCCGGTTAAAAAACCACTCACATTATGTTAAAACTGGTGCTAAAAAATATTTCGTCTACATGCATCACTGAATGCCATTCTCCAAAAGTGCATTCAATTTACATGTAAACCCCCACATCACACCATAATGAGTTGTTACATGTTATATAATGCATTGTAGGCAAATGCACTGAAACTGCAGTTTATCATGGCAATTTAAGTTTTGAGAATTAAAACAAACACTATAATATATAATAATATTAATAATATTGTTTTAGAAATACATGTACATGTGACAAATAATATGTACCTTGGAGCAAGAGTGGGCTCCCTTTGCAATGTTCAATATGCCACAATTTGAGCTACACACACTTGTCAATATGCTAATTTGTGCCATGTTGTCTTTCCTCACTGTTCACTTTTTTATGAGCACAAGGTCAACAGGAGGAAAGTCAGGCACTGACATTGTAAGGCTATTTAGCCAATTCCTGACTGTAGTGTGTCCTCCAGCAGGGTGCAGTTTGCCATTGATGTTCAGTGCCAGCTTGCTACAGGTCACTGAATATGCCAAAAGGTTGGTGACAAACAGCAGAGTACTTATGAAGGAAGGTGACAGCAACGAATACAGTTGATCAGTAGCCACAGCCCTCTTGAAAGGCTTGGTATTGTTGTTGTACAGTGAGTCGATCGCACAGATCAAAACAGAATCCCATGCTTGAACCCACCCATGTGAAGAAGTTATTAGCATCCTGTCATCCACGTTTTTCACTCTTTTTAAACTGCATTTGAATGATAAGCTCGATCTCATTATTGCCGAGGAATTAGTCAGAGCTATTTGCAGGGAGTAATAATTTAAGTCTGAGGCAACATTCTGTGGTAATTTAATGATAATTTGTTAGACCTATGGAGTGTTTTGACTGCTTATACATGTATTTCAAACATGAAAAAACGTGTTAAAAATGTTTCAGCGATTTATTGAAAATTGAACAGTTTAATTTGTTTGAAATTTTCCCATTTAGTGTGCTATACCATGTGGATTATAGCGCATTTATTCGCTTGTCGCGGGTAGCTGCAAAATCGAAAGATATTTAAGAAAAACTGTTTTTCGCCATATTTGTTTACCGTTGCTATGGAAATGCTGATTAGCATAAAAAGAGCATTATCCAAAACTTTCATCCAAGCATAACACCTGGTATCAAATTCAAATTCATCGAGCTAAAGTGAGATTATGTATAAGCCCATTCAAAAAGGGAAGTGTGACTCAAAAAAACTACTTGGAACACCTTAATATAAGCTAACACAACATCTCCTTTTGTTTGAGGGACTGAGGTTCTTTGGTAAGGGTTGCTGTTGCTTCTGCTCTGGCAATGGTGTCAGGTGTGCACGGTTTCTTCTTATGGTGCTGGTAGGTTCTCCACCTCATACAAGCGGGGTGTTTACTGCAGCTTGTACTTCGATACCCGGGCACTGCAGGTCTTTGATATGAACTTCTGTACTGGTTCGATTGGTGTCAAAGGCATGGCTTTGTGCCTGCTGTTGAAGGTTGTCTGCTGTTTCAGCTTACTCACTGTTTCTCGAGTGGTTGTGAAATGTTGGTACACTATTTCTGATCTGTGTTTCCATCAACAACTGGGCAGGAGAAGACTGGCATGCTGATGGCATTGATCTGTAAGTGTGCAGCCCTTTTGCAGGGTCTTCCTCTTTTGTCAGGAGGTTCTTGATTGTTCTGACTCCACACTCGACTTCTCTGTTCAACTAGGGAAATATTGGGCTGCTTGTGGTATGCTTGAATCCCCATTCCTTGGCAAAGTACGAGAATTCTGCACTGTCAAACTGAGGACCATTGTCAGATTGCACTTGCTCAGGGATCCCATGTCTGGCAAATATGGCCTTGAGTGCCCTTATGACCTCGCTTGACTTTGTTGTCTTCTCCATGGCTGCCACTTCCACGTACCTTGAGAAGTATTTAATGACGATCAAGTAAACCGTGCCTTTCAGTTCAAAGAGGTCTGTGGCTATCACTTGCTGAGGACAATCTGGTAGAAGTGTTGCAATAAGCGGTTGTGGCTTGATGTCTCTGTGTAGTGCGCGTGTCCTGCATTGCTGCACTAGGTCCTGAATCTCACTGCTTAACAGTTCTTGGCTCGCTGAGAACATCTGGCAACCCCCCGATGTCTCACGTGGAGCTTGTCTAAAATCTCCAACCACATGGAAGAGGGAATGATGATCCTGGATCTTTCAGTGAAACGTTTTGTGCCACAGAAAGTTCACCCTTGTAGTGCCAGTAGGTTTTAATGACATCATTTAATGAGTGCTTATCAGGGCACGCCTCGTAACAGCATTTCGACCTCTCTGCACACGGTATCTTCTTCTTGAGCTTCTATGATCTGCTGCAGCCTCGTGTCCGAGGCTGGTATGAGATGACACTTGACGTGACGTGTGCCTTGATCTCTTCATCATCAATTGTGGGCACTGCTTGATCTCGAGGTTGGAGTCTTGACAGTTCGTCCACTATGCACATTTTCTTTCTTGGAAGATGAGTTACTTGTTTGAAGTGAAACCTCATCATACCAGCTGAAATTTCTGGATTTGGGGTGAAAGCTGATCCAAGGTGTGGGTAGTTTAGTCTCCCACGCAGCCATTATTTGTCTCATCATGCAATGCTCCTCCCCACTAACGGCTGCTCAAACCTGGACCACATTCCTTCCCATTGTGTTTGCGATAAATTCAGCGAACCAATCTTGTGTCAGCAATATGAAAATGATGTTAGTTTTCGCGCGAAAAAAGGCCGGTGATATCCGGTTTACATGTGCCAGACATCCTAGCTCTTTATTGAATTTTCTGGTGTTATGGCAGATGAAACTCCAAAAAAAGTCGTCGAAGATAGCTCTAGGTGCTTTAGGTGTCCATCGCTTTCAGTGTACAAAAGTAACCTGTTGCATCCGTAAGAATTACAAAACAGCTACCATGCTGGAGATTCAAACATTTCAAACTGGATGCAATGACTTCATACGTCTGACAATGGAGGAGCTCAGCTAAATTAGGGACCGGTACATTATTCTTTGTTTTTTTGCCTATTCTATTCCTGTATTCTTTCTGTAACCCCCTATTATTCCCGAGATTATTCCTAAAATTTGCCTGTTATTCTCATTAAATGCTGTGGTATGTACTCACATTTTTTCCAAGAAAGCATAAATAATTGAAGAGTATGCTGAAATAGCTATGCTGAGACAAGTGTTTTGCATGAAATATGTTGCAGTACAACAAAACTTCCAAAAACTAGACAATTATCGTTTGTTGTACTGCAGCATTTACACTTGCCTCAACATAATCCTTCCATATCAGGAAGTTACGATGATATCATTTCGAATTTGCAGCCTATTTTTCTTTTTCAAAAACATGGCCCTATTATTCGAAAAGAAATTCCAAATAATGTACGGGTCCCTAAGCTAAATAGATGTCCCTGTATAAATATTGATTAAAATAAATAAATACTCAATACTATTGCTCAATACTAATGAAAGAAATACAAGCTTTGAGGAGTGACTTTGCTTTTGGATTTTACAGTAGCCACGTCATATATAGTGCATTTTAGTGTCCCCTTAGTTATACTGTGTGTTGAAGTATATGAAAACTGCGGGCTCATTTTTGCATAATAATAAATTATAATAGATTCTGTTGCGAAAAAGGAGGTCAGACACCTTATTGAGAATTATATAATCAAATATCAACATTATAAGTCTGAAATCCTTACCCAAATCAAACTTGTGGTTAAAAACTTTTTCTCATCAACTAGAAAAAGTTTTTAACCATAAGTTTGATTTTTTGACGGCAAATAGGGCATCTCTTTTTTCTTGTTTCAATCTTTCGGCACACTCGATGCAACAAACTTGGTGCCCTGAACAAAACTTGCATCTTGAGGTCTTGTTAAGCAAATGACGCACTGTGATGAATTCATACTTGCAGTGACTTCATCTGACTGAGGTTAAAACAAAAAGAAAAATCAATAAAAAAAATGCAGGGAAAATGTGGCCTCTGAGAGGCTGGCTAAGTCTTGTGGATATTTGTATATGCCTCCTCGTCCTCCTCTTCCCCCTCCTCCTCTTCCCCCTCCTCCTCTTCCCCCTCCTCCTCTTCCCCCTCCTCCTCCTCCTCTTCCCCCTCCTCCTCCTCCTCTTCCCCCTCCTCCTCCTCCTCTTCCCCCTCCTCCTCCTCCTCTTCCCCCTCCTCCTCTTCCCCCTCCTCCTCTTCCCCCTCCTCGTCCTCATCCTCCTCCTCTTCCCCCTCCTCGTCCTCATCCTCCTCCTCTTCTCCCTCCTCGTCCTCATCCTCCTCTTCCCCTCTTCCCCCTCCCCCCCTTGCTTGCTGGCATGTGGAACGATTTTTCCTAGTCACTTGATTCTTATTCAAGTGAAATGGTTCTTATCATTTTACGTTCCTTTAGTTGATAGTTCCTGTTTTAACAGCCTGTCTCGTTTTACTGTTTCGAGGAACGATTGTTCCCATTAATGAGTTCCTTTTCATAGGATATGTTCCTTTTTGCTGGCATGTGGAACGATTGTTCCTGATCACTTGTTCCTATTCACGTAAAATGGTTCTTATTCATCGTTTTGTGTTTCTTTAGTTGATAGTTCCTATCTTGACAGCCTGTTCCGTTGAAATGTTTTGAGGAACGATTGTTCCTATCAATGAGTTCCTTTTTGCTGGCATGTGGAATGATTGTTCCTAATCACCTGTTCCCATTCATGTGAAATGGTTCTTATTTATCATGTTGTGTTCCTTTATTCAATAGTTTCTGTTTTGACAGCTTGTTACTTTTCACTGTATTGAGGAACGATTGTTCCAATCAATGAGTTCCCTTTCATAGAATATGTTCCTTTTTGCTGGCATGTGGAACGTTTGTTCCTATTACGTGTTTGTATTTATGTAACGTAACATAGCATAACGTACTTTATTTTACGTGGATGTACACTTAGCTTGAGTGTAAAATGGTTCGTATTCGATATTATTTGGGACCCCATTTTGGAAAATGTGGTTAAAGGTGAAAGGCGTTTTAACGCGTTTTAAACGAAAACGTGTTGATTTGTGTTTAAATAACGTTTAAACTTGTTAAAGAAATGTTTAAACACCTGTTTGGTAAGGTGGATGTTTCATCTAATCGAGCGTTTAAACGCAATAATTATTTAAATTATGTCAGACCAGTAACATGGCGTTATTTGCAATAGCTGCTGAAAAATACTAAAACAAGTTATATTATTAAAGGCGACTAAGGAAGATCTATGTATTTATATTTTTTCGTCAGTATTTAATGTGTAAACGACATACCTTTCTTGAGTGTGAAGTAAAGTCGATTCCAGTGACAAATCTACTAATACAACTGTAAGGGTTAATACCATGTGCTGGCCTATTATTATCATACTTTAATCAAAGAAATCTTGCCAGGATCTACTGTCTAAATAATAGCTGTAAGAGATTTGTAATTGATACTTGGGGCGATCGAAATAAATAGATTGAAGTTGAAAATTGAAGCTTACTAACTCTCTACCTCATGCCAGACTGCATTTGTAGCACAAGTCTCATCTTGGGCCATCTCACTTTTCACATTACATTTGGTTCGGTTTTGAGCGCATAAAACATGAACCACACGAACCACGCACGTTGGAGAAATCACTGTATTATATGAACTCCAGTTCGAGAAAAACTTGTCGCACTCCACAGCACTGACAGCACTGAGTCAATTTATCTCTTTTTAATGATGATTCAAATGATTTAATTCACAAAAGTGAAATTTCCTTTGAGTAAGAAGATCAAGAGTGCAAATATTTTCGGCTGTTGAATAGCCAAGTACCAGTCGGGAATTTATAACTGCAAGCGGCAGCTAAGTATGAGTTCAAAGTAAATGAAAAATGCCTTAGCAAATAAATTTCCAAGTCTAATTGCATTCCTTAAAAAAAATGTTTTCGCCTGTACTGTTACGATTTCTAGTGTTTTTTGTGAGCAGAACTTTGGTTTTTTCATAAACGTGACTGAAGCTTGTGTGTATATGTGCTCAGGAATGTGACCTCAGGTCCCTCAGGACTAAACAGAGTTATCTGCTAAAATGTAATTGGCTAGCTGTCACAATGTTTATTTTTTGCACCACTCGTGTTACAAAAATAATTATTTAGTTCTTGTAAGAGCGGTAATAATTTTGGCAAGCATTCTATTTTTACTGCATCGACAGCTTCGAAAATACTTCTTTTTCTTTGTCACTTGCAATTTTAGCTAGTTTTAAAAGCATTGTTTATCCAACAACACATGGTGATGTACGGTCGATGAAAACATGCATTAGGAAGCGTTGTCTGCTGAAATCAGGATGATAGTCCGGTACATGCAGTCGAGTCTACAAAGCCACATTTATACTAAATGTTTTTCATTTTGTAACAGATTTCCTACTTTGTCTTGTTTCAATTGCTGCTGTTGTAATCTGGATTATTGTACTGTAATAAAATTGCGTGTTTCTCAGAACCATGCACAGTCGCTGAAGCAGAAATTTGATTCCTGATTGATGACATTATGTGATTTCTCGTGTCTTGAGCTGAGCAGTGATAATGGGGAAGGATAGAATATACCCGTTAAAGAAAATGTTTGCTGTAGACATCTTTCTTTCGTATTTATTCAAAATGAAAAGGAAAATCGCCATTGGTATGTTTTGCTATGGAATCGTTTATTTTAAGACCTTGAGTTGTCAAACAGGATGTTGCTTTGAAGATTCTTTTCATGTTTGCGTATAAAGTAAGCTTGAAATATAAAATGTCTATGAGTAATATTACCGAGACCAACCTTTCGCATGCAAATTAAGTTTATTTTAGCACTTTCACGGGTCATTTAATTTCTAACACTAGCATAACGAGGAAAACATCTCTCCCGTGGGGAGAGCAGCGGTTGTCATCACCAGACCGTGACTCGAATTTATGAGCAAATTTATTACGAATAATAATGTGGAAACGAGCTCGGATGATAAGTTATTGGCGAAATAAACGAAGATCATTTTTGAAAAAGCGTTAAAATAGTATTTAAACGCGTTTAAACACCATTACGGCAATTCACCTTTGAGCTCCTTTTCCAAAATAGGGTCACATTTTTTCCATTTTTTTATAAAGTTCGCCCTTATTGTATATAACATGGGTGCTTTTCAATAAAATAATGATTGTACAACGATTATTTGTTGCTGTTGTTCTCTTGTCAAATGGCAGAGATTTCAGTCAAATACTATCACTAAATCGTACAAAACAGAGATTGACAGCTGTTTTCTGATCTATGTAAGGTATGTCTTGGCACCTATCTTGTCGTATCTTACAAGATGTTATAAATGCGCAAAACGGCAGGCAAGGGCAAGTTGTGGCAAGCAGGGTCAAGTTGTGACAAGCAAGGGCATGTTGTGACAAATTCGAGCATGCATGATTGCCTTCATTGTTTCCTATTGGTTCTTATTTTGACCTACTGGCTATGTTAAGTGTGTGAAGTGTTATTCAAATGTTGTTTCACTTGAAATATGAGCAAGAAGAGCAAGGTTGACTGGTCGAATATTGATGGCGCTTCACCCAAACCAAAACGGCTTCACTTGGAAAAAGACGAAACAGATAGCTTGTATCACTGTCCAATACAAGAGTGCACACACGACGGATTTCAAAGTCAACACGGCTGCAGGAAACATGTGAATACCAAGCACAATAGGTTCTCTTATTTTGGCGAAAAGCCTGAGCTGAAAGTACCAAATAACTCGCCAGTAACAACATTACAAGGCGACCCATCGATTGTAGTCACAAAACATGCCGTGGGAGTATTGCCTTCATGTTCAATTTCTGGCCAAATTGGCGAAGTATTCACAAAATGGTTAACTGGGAGTGGCGGCGGTTACAAGAAAGATACCCTTACCAAACTGACAGATATGCTGCAGATATGTCCATCAGCTCTGCAGCATATCTGTGAAATATCTGTAGTTGACTATCTGTAACATATCTGTGACATATAGGAATTTGGCCCCATATTCCTATATGTCACAGATATGTGACAGATACTGAAAAGGGGCAGTTCATGCATATCTGTGAAAATATCTGCATTGCATATCTGCTACAGATATGTTGGATGCCTGAAAAAAAAAAAATTGGCACGCATATACATACTGCTGGGGGGGGGGGGGGGCACAGTATACAGCACTTGAGCTGTAGCACTAATGGCTGGAAACCTTTCTCATACTCTTGCTTTTATCTGATTAATCTAATTATCACCAGCTTTACACTGTGTAAGTTTATATAAAATTTAATATGGATATATTTATTTATATTGACACCATCAAATCCTTTGCTGTATAGTTGAGTATACAATTCAGGTTCATTTGTTACTGGACATTTAAAAAAGAAATATAATATTTGACTATCAGAAATTTCAATTAAAAGACAATGGTGGTTAACTTTCAATTACTGGTAAAAAGCATCTGACTATTGCAACAATTAAAGGCCCATGCTCACCCAATTTGCTTTGCGCTCCCGGGCTGATTTTCGCACAGACGGAAAATCGAAAACTCATCATGCCAGCCAATCATAACGCTACCATGAACAATTGAACCGTTTAAAAACAAAAACACAAGCGCGCAAAGCAGATTGGGTGAACATGGGTCTTTAACTCTTAATTTTCATGAACATTAACAGACAAAATTTTCAAAGTTAAATTATAAATGAAACCTCGATGTTGATGGCTATATTGGGATAAGTGTCTTTTGCAAACATTAACACATTAAAATAATATTTCAACCTTAAAAATAATTTACAAATTGTCAACTGGGATGCTCTTTTCTTCAACTAAGAATACAATAAACTACGAGTCTTGGGAGGCTTTTTTTAAGACTCCTCTTCGAGCTCCACAGCACTTGTCCTGCACTGTTTTGTTAAAATGAATGGCAGCATGCTTGCCATAGTTATTTTCATCCAGGACAAAACCTGAAAAATAAAGTTACATATGTATTAGAATATTAGTTTAAAAACATCAATAACTTGAAAAACATTTACAAGGCTAAAATTATTAGAAATACTATAAAATTTACAGAAACCAAACATTTTCCACTCAATTCAGTCACCTTCAGGGTTAAAAAGGACTGTCCACAGTCTGGTAAGTGATACCCTGTGGGAACAGTGTTGCAACGTACATGTAAGGGAGAACTTGTTTGTTCAGGCTAGGATTCCATTGTTGGATCATTAGGCCTTGAACAATTCTGTGGTTGTGAAAAGATGCAATGAGCCACCCGTATAAATAATTTGAATGTCAGGAGATTTGGGAAATGGATGCCTGGTCAGTTGAAAAGCAAGACATACATGTATGCTTTAGGCAAGGTAAAGACAGCAATTTACAGTAAAATGGCTCCCAAACTAGTGGAGATGCATTTGCAAGAACACAATTTACCTCTCATTGCATTAATAATTGCTGGATTCAGCCGCTGATAGCCCTTGCTGCCTCCACCTTTCATGTTCGATACAGCCATGATGTCCTTAGTGAAGAATGTGTCCATCAGGAAAGCCGTCAGCTCCCCAGCTGTCTTGGTGGAACTCAAAGCAGCATTTTTGTTTCCTATGTACCAGTAGACTCCAGTCTCTGGATGCAGTTCAACCATCTGAAGACAGAAATAACAATCAATTCTCCACTTTACATTTAATCAGAAAAATATAATTTTTTGCAGACAATTTTATGGCATTTAAATCAAACAGGTAAACACTGTTTAGTCGTGTTAAACTTTTTGTTTATACATTGTACTTGTCATTCTCCCGCCTCTATTTCTAACAGAAGGTCACTGAAGAAATCCCTTTCTGCAGATGAAATTACAAATGTACATGTACATTCACTTCATGCAAAATGATGCAACTCAGTATATTTCACACACTAAGTTAAGTTAATCAGTCTTTCAATGAACAACCAATGCCAGACTTTTCTCATAATTTTAATACAACAAGTGAAGCAAATTATTTTATAATCATTTTACCTTGAGTTTCTGTGCCTCATTTGGATTAAATACTCCTGGAGGTGGCCTTTCGTTTTCACTGGAAAATTCTACAGATATAAGAACAGATAATGTTACAAAAGGGAAGTTTAATAATTATTTAGAAACTGAAAGTTGAATAAGCTGAAGTCAGTAATACCGCCATACATGTACAAGTCGCGTACAGCCTGTAGCTGATCCAGAAAAGGTACAATTAGGGGGGTTTGCACAAGACTTATTACTCTGTAAAAAAAATTATGTGTTTACATGAACTGTTTTAGTTTACTAAGGATGAGTTGGACAATATACATTTATGTACAGGCATTCTTCAGTTATCATTAAAATATTGTTCCCTATAATAGATGCCCTCCAAGAAGTAAAATATACATGTACTCACCTTCTTGAGTTGACTGCTGCTCCATTATTTTAACTTTTTCTTTCAGCATGCAGTATTTTTTATGCAGCTTGCGGTACTCAAGACTGCAATCCACTCCGTCATCATCCCGAGGCCTTTTTTTGTGAGCTTGAGCAGATGGCTGTTGTGTTGAGGTGAACTCTTGTCGAGTTGCAGAGGATGTTCTGATAGGGTGAGCTGGAGGTGATGGTGTGAAGTCTCTGCTGCGACTGCAGTTGATAGACAATGGCATTAAGGCACGACTGTTTTTTTTTTTTTTTTTTTTTATTAACTGCTCTACCATTACATTACACTACATTACATCACACTACATTACGTTACGTTACGTTACTTTACACTGTCTTGCAATACAGTAAAAGAAACTAAAAGAACTAATCATCACATTACTTACGGTATTACCTTATGTACATTACATTACATATTACAACTTTACACAATTTTCCAAAAGACTTCAAAATTCCATATGCTATGTCACAGAAAATTGATTATTGGCTTCCACTTTTCATTATGAATGCTTGTTTTATAGTTCTTAAGGGCAATTGAGCGCTCAATGGATTCAATGTATTTTAGCCTAGCGATAACTTGATTCAAAGAAGGTAAAGAATTCTTCTGCTGGTTATGATAGATGATCTGTTTACCGATAATGATTATATGATTTAAAAGAGTCCAATTAATAATCTTCTCGGTTAGGCCAAAAATGATGTCGTAATCATTTAAAAAATCAATATTAATATGTAAGGACTTAAGCCAAAGAACTACGGACTTCCAGAAGGCTAGGCTAAAATTACAATAACAAAAAAGATGCTCGAGTGATTCATCTGACATTTGACAGAAAGTACACAAAGGAGAATCAACCATTTTCATTTTATATAAAGATTTATTAGTATATAATATTCGATTAATAAGTTTGTATTGGAAGATTCTTGTTTTAGTATCAAGTGTAACAGCATGCGGGATTAAATAAATTGTTTCCCAATCCAAATCGCAATTGCTAAATATCGCATTATACTTTTGTCGGGCAGAAGGATCGACTTGAATCGTCTTCACCACTTCCCAATACAGTTTTTTTGAGTTCATCGAATCCAGTGAATAGTTTTTACCATTTAAATAGAAAGTGTATTGTGTTGTGGGTATGCTGTTGGGTGTTGTAGGACCCCCATCATTCGAATTTATTAGCCTTTTCCAGGCGGAGGGAAGGGAATCAAAGATACCTAGGAGTAAGAAGAAATCATTAGCATTGAGCCCCAAAGCCTCAAAAAAGGGCCAAGGCTGTAGACTACCATTTTCGGTCGAAATGTCATAAAGAAAGATAATATTTTTCGAGAATAATTTTTTACAGAAAATGGCCTTATCGCTAATGCGAAGAAACTGATTATTCCATAAAATTTGTTTCAAGACTTCTTCGCGAGACTCGACAGGTTTAACAGTTAATTTAGACCAGACAGTGAGGCATTCTCTATAAAAAATCGGAAGACGGTCTGGTAGATCAGCAGGGCAAAAATTACAATGTAAGATAAATTTTCCACCACAATCCTTAAGAAAGAACGAAAGAATATGTTTCCATGGGCTATCGTAACCTTCAATGTACTTTTTAAGACAGATAATACGTTGCGTATCAATAAGAGTTTTAATGTGAGGCATTCTCAGACCACCGTTCTTATAATCACTTATAAGTGCCAGGCGCTTAATTTTATCTCTTCCTTTCCAAATAAATCCGTAGATAATAGAATTAAGTTCTTTCATCAGCTTTTTCGTTAAGCAAATAACAGACGCGCGAAACATGAATTTCGGTATTACAAATGTCTTTATAACCTGGATTTTACCATTTAAAGTTAAATTTCGCCATTTCCATCCTTTCAGAATCTCAGAAATCAATTTCAAAGTTTCGTCATAATTGAGCTCTTGTCCTTTCCTCCATTCATAAGTAAAATAAACGCCTAAGATCTTAACTGGTTTGTTAATTTTGTTAACATTAGCGAGCGGGGGTTGATCTCTATTATGACAGGTCCCCAGCCATAGAGCTTCGGTTTTCTCAGCGTTGAGTTTCAAGCCAGAACATATTCCGAATCTATTAAATGTCGTCGAGAGATTTTCGAAAGAGTTAATGTCAAGTACAACTGTTGTCAAGTCATCGGCAAAAGCTATAAGCTTAATTTCCTTGTCTTCAACAACAATACCTTTTATTTCCTCGTCACTTCTGATTTTAATGAGCAACGGTTCAAGTGCGATAATGAAAAGATATGCCGACAGTGGGTCGCCTTTAAGGCACGACTGTGGTTTGCAGACGAGATGTCAGTTGAAGGGGTTGGAGAAATCTGTATCAATGAGTGGCTGCGGTTTACAGGTGAGATGTCAGTTGAAGGGGTTGGAGAAATTGGCATCAAGGAGCGACTGGGGTTTACAGGTGAGATGTCAATTAAAGTGGCTGGAGAAATAGGTCTTAAGTTTTGTCTCAATGCACTGTGTCCAAGATTTTGAGGTAATGATCTAGAGACTGGTGTAGAGTTGTGCCTGGAGGCCATTTGGAGAAGGCTTGGACTAACTTCTTCTACCTCACTGTCGATGTTGTCATCCAGATCTGAATCCTCATCCAAAACTGACCCATGTGGAATGATGCGCTGGGTTGTCTGTTCTCTCAAGGAACTATGAAGCTGCTCGAGCTGGCTTTTCCTTTGCTGTTGCACAGCCTCTCTCCTTTTCTTTTCTTCTTCTTTCTTTTTTCTCTTAACCTCCCTTTCTTGTTCTTTTCTCTTTTCTCTGTGTCATCTTCTTGTGTTTTTTTTGTGTGATTTCTTCTTCTCTGACTGTGCTGCTTCAACTTCCCTCCCTTGTGGTTTTGGTTGTTTTCCCTTCTTTGATTGCTTTGGTTCAGTTTCTTGCATCCTTTTTTTTCGATTCATGGCCTTCAGTAAATTCTCATATGAATCTAAAAAAAATACATAAGAAGTCAAAAAGTCCAAGTGAGAGAATTGTAAATATTATTGTTGTTATTAGTATTGAGGGCCACTAGTTTGTTAGTCTCTGACTGTTAATTATGATTTTATTACCCTCTTTTTTTAAAGTTGTTATTATTATTATTATTAGGATATGTGAAGCCTCATAAAAACAAGAGCGAGTTTGAAAACAAAAGGAAGGAAACAAAATAATACAGTGTATAAACTTGGGTTGAATCATTTAATATACATTTACAAGTATGAAAATTAAAGTAGAGCCCCGCTCTGTGGTCCCTGAAAAGAAATGTTGCCTTTCGATATCCAAATGATATGGGCATGGCGTTTTTTCCATATTTGAAATCAAAATCACAAAGGTACTATTATATGTATTAACATTGGAAAGACCTACAAGTTAAGAATATAACCTTTTAGGGCCCTTCCATTTTATTTCCACCCCCCTCCCGGCCCACTTCAAAATTCACTTCTGAGGGGTATCTGTGTAGGCATCCTTTGAATATGCCCTCCCGCTCCACTCAATTATTAATAAAGAACTTAAGTTTTGTGAGTGACTGGGGACAAAAGGCAGACTTTGCATTGATCATTTATTCTTTAGGGACGGACCATTTTATTTATTTATTTTTTTTTTGGGGGGGGGGGGGGGAGGGGGGGCAACCCCCCCCCCCCCCCCCCCCCCCCACCAACAAAAATTCCTGCACAGCAAAAGTAGAGAGAAAAGATCGTGCACAGCGAGCCAAAGTTAAAAAAAAGTATCGGACAATCCCCCAAAAAATTCTTGCACAACCTTTAGATGGAAAAAATTAATGCTCAGAAAAATTGCCCAGCCCCCCCCCCCCCCACAAAAATAAAATGGCCCATCTCTTTTGGTGATTTTGGCCAAAAGCTTGCTTTCAATTATCCTAGAAGGAAGAAAAATCGCCAAAAAATGATCTGAAAAGACAAGATAATTATTACATCCATTTTGAAATCACTGGTGATCCTTGCAATCTAATTGGCTCTCAGCAGTGCAATTTATTCCCAAATCGCACTATTTTTTGCTCTAAATCGCATCTTTTTCCCAGCCAGTGCGATTTATTCCTGAATCGCACTAGTTTTTGCTCTAAATCGCATCTTTTTCCCAGTTTTTAAAAACTGCCTAATGTATCAATAAAATATTGGTACTGACTAAAATACTGTATTTGGGTGATTAAATTGTGCGATTTCAAAATGGATGTAATAAAGTGGTAATTGAACTTCGTGTCGTGCAATTTTGGTACTTGTAATTTCAAATCGAACTCGCGCGATTTTGAAATCACACGTATGATTTCAGACCAAATTGCAGTCCACTCAGTTCAATTACCATTATTTAAGGCTGAAAAACTCAAAATTCCACCAGAATGGAAACTTTGATTTCTTGACCGCCTGTCATAAAATCAAAATTGATGAACTAAGATCCTTGTAATCCTGCACTTTATCTCCAAACTATTGCTTCTGTTGTGCTCTATAGAATCTTTTTATCCCATATTTTAGTGGTTGTAAGAGTATGAATAACTTAAGGCTTTGCATATTCAGTATTTCGCCAACTTAAGAGAACAAGATAGATCAGAGTGCTCTTACCTCCAAAAGCAAGAATTATTGCTTGAAACCAGCCCTTTGTTTGCGCATCCTCCCAATATGCTTCGCATGTTGAGCCTGCCTCTACATCTTCGTCATCGATCTTGACTTTGTCTCTACTTAAAACTCGTTTGATTCCATCCTCTGTAAATTTGACGAGGTAAAAGTCTAAAGAGAGCGAGAAGATACGTGACTGAGATTATCTTAATCCGAACAAACCGTGTAACAACTGCTGCTGTCAAGTCAAACGCTTTAATTAAGGGGCGGACCATTAGAAATCCCGGGAGGGGGGGCAAAAAAATTCCAGTGCAGGAATTTTGTTTTCAGTCAAAGTTGGCTGCAGGAATTTTTTTTTCCCAAGTGGAAGGTCTGCACGAATTTTTTTTCTAAACAACTTTTTTTTTAAATTATGTATTTAAAGCTTTGGACAGGTTTCAATTACAGATATTGGTCTTTTGGAGTCATAATCATCGCAAGAATAGAGCATCGCAAATAAACTGAGCTATTAAAGGGAAAAAAAAACTCATTCCGTTACATTTAATGTGCCGTTTTCTTTATTTTAGAATTAAAAATCAGGAAACATGTACCATAACCTAGCCATGTTGCCTTCCTCAATAAAGAATGATGTCCTCACTGATGGGACAAATAGATGGATTTGGTTGCAAACAAATACGATATGGGAAATTTTCTGCAACTGCTTTCTGCGTTATGGTGGGTGTTTTCAAAGTGTTATGGGTTTTCCAGTTTCTCCTGATTTATTCATATTACATGTACCATAGAAGAAAATTCCTCAGAGCACAGGAAATGGCTCAAGAAAATCTCACGTAATCTTAAGAATTTTTATGCAACCGGGCCCAGGCACTTTTATTAATATGGTGGTATTAACAGAACGTTTAGAATTGTAATGGATTAATAAAAGAGAACCTACTGTATGCCCACTGGTTCTTGCAATGATATATATGCATGCAGAAAAAATAACAATCCCACCTCGAGAGGTTCTTTCAAAGCGCGAAGTAAACACAGTGGGACATAATAAATCCTTGGGGGGTTGAAGGCTGCCCCTTATTGCACCTCACCAGGCCTGTTCCGACTTGTTGTCTTTGCCACAGCCCATCATAATAATACCAAATGTTGTTGATGTTGACTGCACCACGATAGTGCCCACTTGGCTTCCAAAATGTCAAGCCACCCAAGGTGTATCTGAATGACAAATAGAATAACCCATTTTCAAATTTTATTTCCTTTAAAGTTTATAGTTCTATTAAAGTTCCAACAATGGCAAAAAAAACAACCGAAATTTATAGTTCTAATTGATAATTCAAACCTTCTGTGTCTGAGATGGACTTGATCTGGAAGCTGGCTCACGTCATAGATCACCCCTTGCCGCGCTAACACATCAACAGACACAAACAGAAAAGGGGGCTCTCCATTAACAAAGTTTCTATCTGAACAACGTCTTTTGCCATTGCAGTAAGCTTGTGGAATTTGACTAAAGTAAAAGAAAGCAATACCAACAAGTATAAAGTTATTATAGTATAAAGTCATGGCGTATACATATATCATTCTTTACAGTAAACGGGCAAAAGATCATGTTTTTGGTTCTCACATAAATTACTACCCAGGGGTTTTTTGCCCATTTAGATTCTATCTGGGGTCCCCATACCGTTGATAGGTTTGCTAACGCGTCCAATGCCCATCTCCCTAGATTCAATTCTAGGTTTTGTGTATCAGGCTGAGTACCAGTCGTCGTAATCGATAATGTTGCTAATTTCATCAGCACAAACATTAAGCTCTCTGGGAACCCATTGAGGAACAAGACGAACATTAAAAATCCTACAGAAATCAAAAATCTCAAGCGCAATAGAATGCAATTCTGCTTTAGGACTCCCTATGTCAACTATACGGACCGCCCCTTGATTGTCAGAGTGCCATTTAACGGACTTGCCCTGAACTGAATCCTTAAACGATGTTAAAGCAAAAAACACGGCTTTAAGTTCTCTCCATGTAGAGCTCTTCATAGCCTCACATGGACTCCACATACGGTGGCATACTTGGCTAGTACCGACAAGGTAAGCGCCACAGGCTACGTTACTAGCATCTGAAAAACTAAGCAAACAAGGCGCCTGATAAGGCACTATAAGTCTAGAATTAAGGCTCGCGATATTGTTTTTCCAGAAAAATATTTCCGAAAGACAATCGTTATGAAGCCCGATATTGAACCGAGAATCCCACGAAGACCTGGAGTCTATGACCTTGTACAAAAAACGGGTCTTAAGACGAGTCAAATTACCCAAGACTGGTGACATTGACATAACATGGCCTGCGATCGAGGCGCAATCCCGAGCAGTGACGTACGGAGCCGATTGAAGGAATTTCTCTAAAAAACCAATAAAGTTGGAAATACGCCTATCAGAGATAGAAAACGAACCAGAAACAAGATTCCAGTTCAAACCCAACCAAACAAGTGACTGCGTAGGTTCCCAAGTAGACTTAGCGGAATTAGCGACAAAACCTGCATAACCCAGCGATGTCTGAACGAGCAATGAATGATCCTTAGCAATTCGCAATGAATCACCCTCACCACACCCGTCGTCGAGAAACACGGCTATTTTGATGCCACTAAGACTCCAAAACTTAACAAGCGGCCTGAGACATTTGGTAAAAATGTACGGGGCGGAACTAAGGCCGAAAGGGAGAACTGTGAAACAAAAATATCTGACAGTTCCAGAAAAATTCCAGGAAAACCCCAAAAAAGTTTGATGATCTGGAAAAATATCAAAATGATGATAGCCAGACTTGAGATCAAAACTGAAAAGGAAACCACCCTTGTTTACATATGATAACAAGACCCTCCAATCTTCGCTCTTAAACTTCTGCTTCCAAATAGACTGGTTGACATGCCTCAAATCGGGAATAAGCCTTTTCTTGCCTGACGATTGAATCGACACAGAAAGCGGGTTAACAACGTGTGGGACAAAGGGTACCTCAACCACCGAGTGATTGCAAACTAATTCAGATATAGCCGACTCGACAAACAACGCATTGTCCAAAGCTGACCTATTGTTACGAAAAAGCGCCCTGCTAGGGGTACTGAGAAAAGGGATGCGATAACCGAACTTGATAGTATCAGTAACAAAGCTATTGGCGCCAATAGAATACCAATAATGGAGCGCGGCCTTAAGCCTGCCTTTCAGTACAGGCAAAACAGAGTTCTGTTCATATTCGAATAGATTTCGATCGTAATCGAAATCGACTAAAGAACTAGAGTCTCTTTCTCTAAAAAACTCTAAGCTGGAAAAATCCATAATCACAAAATAAATACTTAACTTTTACTCCAAGTTCTTGGGAAGGTTTTTATTTACCTCCAAGGTTTGAGGAGAAACCGGAATTCAACTGGCTGGAACTTGAAGGTCTGGGTTGGGAATGTCCAGGACACTCGGATCTCCAATGACCTTGCCGACCACAAGCAAAGCAGAAATCGCCAGGCTTTGCTTTACTAGCGGGTGCAAAGGAACGAGAAGCGGAAGCAAAATTGAACTGACGCTGGCCAGCAAAAGAAGTGGTGGTTGCAGATGGTTGACTCTGCCTGGCTGCGGACTTCGTTTTCTGCTGCTGCCGATCTTTTCGTTTGCGAAGGGCCCTCTGCTCTGCGCGTCGAATTCGCTTTTCGTCCTCCGATCCGCTAGCCAATTCGTCAGATAAATATTCGTTGACCAAGTCCCAACCGGCAGCGGATTTATCGGCCAATCTGACAAGTTTGTTCCGTTTCTTTATGTCAGCGTCTAGCTCTTCTAGATAAGAGCGGGTGACTTCAAATTTCCTTTTAGCGAGAGCGGTGGAAGCCGATTGAACCTTCTCTGCAAGGCCGGAATAGAAGTAGAACTGCCTTTTGTTCCCCTCAAACTTGAAGGATATTTTGGATTCCTCTTTCAACTTCTTAGCAATAGAATCACTGTTGCTTAAGGAGTCTTCCTGGATGTCGTGCTTCAACGTGGTCAATTTCTTGTCGAAATAATCCTTAAAGAGAGAAAACGTCGATGCTAAGTCAGGAGACTGTTGTAGCGGAGACGAAGAAGGCGGAATAGGAGTCCGTTGTGAAGAGTCGTCAAAAGGAACCTCAAGATTTGATTCTACGCCGTTTCCAGTGTCGGACATAATTTAGAAAAATATTCACAAATGTCTCAGAAAAAAACATTGGTTTGCATTAACATGAATCTACATTGCATGTATCCATCTTTTATAGATATTTCCTGGAACAGCTTCCAAAGAACATAATCAGTTAAATAATTAGGAAGGAATATTAATTTTATTCTAATTTTCAGGTGAAGGTTTCTACGAAGACTT
Source organism: Dendrophyllia cribrosa (assembly GCA_024195265.1). Classification (NCBI taxonomy): domain Eukaryota; kingdom Metazoa; phylum Cnidaria; class Anthozoa; order Scleractinia; family Dendrophylliidae; genus Dendrophyllia; species Dendrophyllia cribrosa. Next base: position 21,854,866 of record JAJLRJ010000001.1, on the reverse strand, counting down.
GTTGTATCGCTTTACCAGATCTAGATATTTACAGATTTTCAGATCACAATATTTACATGTATATGTTGCAGGTAAATTTTAGTTTCAGGTCAATTTTTTTTAAACTAGTTTGGAATTTTTAACATAGGTTTAATTTTTTAACCTGGGTTGAATTTTTTTCAGGGGTTCATTTCCGCTGGAAATTTCTTCAAATGTGTCGCCATAATCTGTGAAGGACTGTTTTAATTTGTTTTACTGGTTTTGTGAAATTACTCTAAAGTACACATTGATGGCACCATAATACTGTTTATAACTGCCAGGTCAAGAGATTTTCCAATATGGTATCCATATATGGAACTATCTAGCAGTGCAAACTACAACAGATGACTTGCAGATGTTTTGAATAATTCTACATATATGTTAAATATATGCAGGAATTGTGCAGATATTTCACAGATATTTTAAAGAAACTCCGACATATCTGCAAAATATCTGTGAACATCATGCAGATATTGTGCAGATATGGATAAATCTATTACAGACAAACTAAAGTACTGTCACAGATATGTGACAGATATTTGCAGATATTTTACATATATGTCAGTTTGGTAAGGGATCGCACAGCTCAACAAGTAGCGAAGAGGTGCTTTAAATTTCTGAAATTTTGCTGCGACGACAAGGAGCAATTGACATTTGAAGTAATGGACTTCAGTCTGTGTTCTCCAAATCTGTTATTCAAGTTTATTGACCACTTGCAAGAGGAATGCAAGCTCGGACATGGTGGACACTTGGGATACATGGATGCTATTTCTGAATTGATCAACATCAGAAAAATTAACGGCGTATCAGATGCAGTTCTTCAAAAATGATCCGAGACAGAGGTGTACCTGAAAAGGGTGCGCAAGACAGTAGCAAAGATGATGCGATTGCAGTGGACACAGGATCTAGACATTGAAACTCTGGAAGCTAAGGGACACTGGGCATCCATGGAGGAATTGTTGGAAGTCATGACTTTTCATTTACCCCGCTACGAAAACACAGTTAAGATGTGCAAAACCAGTGCAGGTGAAGTTAACCCATCGGACCTAACATTTGCCAAAAAATTTGTTGCGATGTACTTATTCATCAGAGTGAAGGGATCACATCTTATGACTTATCAGTATTTGCTGACTGACATGGTCAGTGCAGCGAAGGAAAATGGGGGATTCATCGATCAGAAAACATTCAAGACTGCTAGCAAGTACGGTTTTGATTCCTTGATTCTGACGGATACAAGCATGCAAGTGCTCGATGCCTACATCACTTTTGTTAGGCCGTTGCTAAAACCTCCGTGCGACTTTGTTCTGGTCAATAAAAATGGAGGCCAACACAGCAAATTAGGCGACGTCGTGAGCAAATTAGTTTTTGACGCAATTGGAAAATACATTAATCCAACGCGTTATCATCAAATTGTCGAAACGCAAAGCCTCAATCTACTGACTAGCAAAGAGCAAAGAATTTTGTCAGAGGACCAAAAACACAGCTCTGCTGTTGTCAAAGTTCTCTATCAAAAGCAGAGATCACGCGAAGTTGCTGTGAGGGCTCACGACTGTCTACAAAAACTACAAGGCAACAAGGGTTCAGAGGTGGACGAGGACGTGCAAGCAAGGTTTGGTGCATCAATTTTGAGTTCGGCACCATCAATTGAAACTCTGGAATCAACAAGCGCAGTCCCTAAGAAAGGTGCCCGCCCACGAACCCTTGTGCATTCAAAAAAGTTATTGCGGGTGTTGAAGTTTATGGCAAAAGAAGACGATTTTCTCAAGAAAGGAATAGATAGGCACGTATTTGGGCAGTGGACGGCAATTCTGAGAGACCCTGATTCCAAATTTCAAGAGGGAAGAACGACGGACTCGCTGAAAAAAAGAGCTGCACTCAAATTTCCTTCGGGACAGTACACCTAAATTGAACTGTCATAAACGCCAAGACACGTTTCTTTTGGCACTTTGCAACTTAAAAAATTTTATCGTTTTCTTTAATGCACCATACACAGCAAGACTGACAACACTTATTCCATAAGTTACTGTCACTCCTTTATTACGAGCGAAACGTGCCCTGATGGGTGCACACCCTTACCAAAACTACACATGTGTAACTTTGGTGTAGGACACATGTGAATTTCATGTGACAGCAGACATTTTACATATGGTATTACACATGTGTTACACATGTGAAACACTATAATATTTGCCCACCAACACATGGTGTATTACACATGTGTATTATGTGTTCCACATGTGTTACACGTGCACTTTCATGTGCTACACATGTGTTGGTATGTTTTTAATAATTAAAATTAATAGACACACAAGGAATTGTTTGATGATTTATTTGTTAATTATTAAGTGAGCTTGATATACATTGCTTTTTCTAGAACCTTAAACCAAAATAATCATCAACACTACATAAAACAAACTCTTGATTTTGATTTCTATCTATAATTTATTACAAATGATTTATTGAGCCCTTATGTAACATAAATATGGTGTATAAAAATTGTTTTACTTAATGTCTTCATACATGTAATAACTTTAATAAGTAAATATAGCGCCTGCAGTGTGTCAGAACTTATAAGTTCATTTATTATACAATTGAATAGATACTTGCAAAGAGGAAAAATGATTTTAAATTGTTTGTTTCAAACTTAGCTGAGTAGAGGTTTTATAACTTTTTCCTGAAGCTAACTGTTTGAAAGCTTTCATTGTCATCCATATGGAATAGTTACAACAAAACAAAACATACCGTAAGTCAGTTCCTTGTCTATTTAATAATATCTCTTTTTCAATCCAGCACATACACAATTTAAATTAAATAGTCAAGCTTAAAAGTTAAGCTTCTAAATCAAGATCATATTTGAAAACAGAAGACAAATCTCAAGGCTAATTTAAAGCAAGTCAGTATAAGCTTAACTTATATATTGCATCTAAGCTCAACTCTCAAATTATAAATATTGTCATGGGCTACATGTAGTTTTCCTCTATCATGGTGAAGCTACAGTTTGTAGTGTTACCGTTACCAATATTTGTGCTTAATATATGATTGGGAAGGACTGACTGTGGAAAAACAGTTCTCAAAAGACTGAAGAATGAACAAAAATGCATGCATGTTCGTTTCAAACAGATCAAAGACAAAGCAATGTGTTGTGTATAAAGCTGATTGTCATTTATTTTATAGCACCAAAGATTCATTCTTTCACTTACCTAGATTTAGAAAAAAGATCCGTATTTTTTTTCTGTCTTTAGGCTGTTAACACTTTAGATTCTTTGTAGGTTTCTTCCAACAGTTCGCTAAAATTCTCGCTAAAATAACGAATTTACTGAATGCTACAGTGCATGCTCTGTAGGCTAAAACTTCTGACTGCTGGCTCACTTTCCCCAGGTTCACTCGGCCAAGAAGCAAGATGGCGGACGGTTTGAGTTACTAAACTGGCTGCCACATAAACTATAAAACAAGTCCAAGGGTAAATTGAAAAAATGTTTTCCTGCAAAATTTTGGTTTAAATGGATTTTCACTGTGAAATTGAAGTACACTATAGAGTGTATGGATTGTAACAGGATCATGAGGAGGAATACATGTACAAGTACTACAAGATTGCTCTATTCAGTATTGCAGTGTAAGTCTGCAAGCTAGCTTATTTATCTGTTCTTCTGTTCATGTTTGAGCTTAATATTAAGGTGAATTGGATTTCTAAAATTCAAGGTTATTGATAACAAACTTTATCATAATACGAACGGGACAAATAAAACAAGAATTCAAGCTTATTCATTTTATGCAGCTAAATATATACAGTTGTTTTCAGTTCCTGCATGGCCAGGGCATTTTACATGTTTAATACACATATCTAACACATGTGCAATGTTACACTGCACTACTGCACATGTGTAACACATGTGTAATATATCACACATGTATTTCACATGTTCAACACACATGTGTACACATGCGTAAGTAAATACAAACAAAGCTACAAAATATTGCTCACATGAAATACACATGTGTAACACATGTTCTGGTGTATTACACCAAATTTACACATGTGCAACACATGTGGACACATACGCTATGCAATAGAGGGTTCGATTGCATACACAGTCCCTAATTGATCTGGCTGGCTTGTTGCCAAGCCTGCCCGATATATAAAATGAGCGTGGGGACGCTGTTTCGTAGTCATTTATTGACACACCGGGGGGGGGGGGGGGGGGTCCGCCATATGAAAATTATGGGGTGTCCTATTAGAATTTCGTTAGATGGGCATACTAATTGTAAATTTTATGTGGAAGTCTCCATCCCCCCGGATTTTAGAGATTTGGGAGTAAATAACTTAATATGTGGTGTAGATGAAGTAAATGGGGATGTGCGTAGGCTAATACATTGATTAAAAGGTTGTTTGTGTAAAGGGTATTTGTTTATAGCGGTGTGGGAGGAAAGCGTGAAGGGTGAATTGTCTTCATTGCGTTATAATTTGTTATGCATAAAATCATGCGGAGCTTCAAGGCATGATCACGTTTCATTTAGCACAAACAGAGGTCAAGTCACCTACATGTTTTCTCAAACGGAAGTATCTTTCTTGTTCAAGAGTTTGAATGATTTTGAAATTGATTTGATTTCTATATTTACAAATTTAAAACGGATTAAAACGGAGCAAATTAGGTCTATTTTTTTATATTTTAACCCATTCACACCTGAGGATTTTCACGTTTTTGAGTGATTTTCTGCATACACACGCCCCATAGGATTTCGTGACTTCATATTTGGAGTTACCATTGGAAGTGCTGCTGTTCTAAAACACCGAAGGCTCGAGTTTACTGGAAACGTCATTGTGACGATCTCATTTTGCTTGGTTGATTTGCAATAAAGGGTCCAATATGAATTATCTACGATTTTTGGTAAGTTCACAGCCATTTTTCATCTTTAGTAGCTGCCTGATGAGCATCATTAAGCTTGGAGGTAGTTCAGAGTCCACTTCTCAATGAAGCGAGTTAGGTGTTGTACTTCGTTTACGAATTTGGCTCGTTGAACTGGAAAAATGGCCGCCTGGAAACAAAGTAGCTTTGGGACTCGACTCTGGATGAATTTCTCGACCTACCGCGGCATATTTTGGAAGTTGCGACCACAGGAGAACACAACAAGCGCGAAATTTCGGCGGTGGGTCAGAGTGGCTGTGGACTTAGTATATATATGAAAATTGTGGAGGACGGAATTGACGCTGTCAAAAAATCTTTTTATTTCCCAGCATGCAGTGCGGTGGTGATGTTGAAAATCAAGGCAAGGTGAGTATGCACTAGTATAAGAAGCTGTAGCTAGACCCGAGCAACGAATAAGAGCAAAAAAAATCACTGCTAAGCTAGGACTAGGACTGAATTTTGCTGTAAATGTTGACTTTTGGGTTTGCCACGATGATTTGAATAAAAAAAACTAAAGGCAAAAACGTGATTTTTGTTGTTTTTCTGACGTTAAAAACGGTAATTTTTGCTATTGTCCAAATTCAAACGCTGATATTCTGCAAAAATCGCTGACTTTTTTGTGTTTATTGGGTATCTCAATTTGAAAGACTTTCTAGTCAAGGCAATGTTCGCACGATTGAGAAAGTTACAATATTTTAAAGCAGTGGAGTCTTGTACGGGCAGTTACGGGCGGTTACGGGCGGTTCAGGTGTCAATGGGTTAAAGATGACTTCAAAGATATCGAATAGGCAGCTGAGGTTTTCGTTTGTCATCGTTGATACGAAGTGTTCGTGAGAGACTGCAAGATGGATATTTATGTGTGTTGATTGGCTCTGAAGTATATTCTATAGTGCTTTGCATTATTACTAAAAATAGATAGCCCCCTCAGACAAAGTTTGCTGTCAGCTCAAAGGCTTTGTATGGGCGTGATGTGTTTTGGATATGAAAAATCGGTGAAATCAGCAGTAAACGTGATTTGATGGTTTTGCAGGGTTCAAATATAATAAGTACAAGGTAATGTTACATTAGGATGGTGGATGGTGAAATCCGATCATCGGACTTCTAATCTATTAGCGCCCATGCGATAACAAAACATTTCACGACTTGTGCCCAAGGGGAAAGAGAAAAGTATTTGTTTTTGTATTCTTCTGATATGACTAAGATGTGGGCATCGCTAGTTTGGAAAGAGATGCGTAAATAGGTTCCAAATGATCTATATTATGTCAAATTAACTGCAGTGTACCCAAATGTTAACTTCATACTAATTAGCAGTAGCTAAAAAAACCTGGGGGTACTCCCATATATAAGCTAGCTATTGGGGTATGTGCGGCTGGATGGGGACGGGTTTTTGACTAGGTCTGAGATGGGGTCTCAGTTTTGCGCACTAAGTCTGAGATGGGGTATAGTTTTTTCCGTTCAATTTTTCGAATTAAGTGTTTTGTCATTTTTTTCTGGTACATTTTTCATCTGATTAGCATATGTTTTAAAGGCCTGAATCCGGCTGGAAGATTATTTTGTTATCATTCATTGCCCTTAGTGATAACATTTGCTGCTAAAAGCATAATTAATTTTGAATGACGTGAGGTGGATAACTTCCAAATGATAAATGGATAGGTTCCAAATGATCTGTATTATGTCAAATTAACTGCGGTGTACCCAAATGTTAACTTCATACTAATTAGCGGTAGCTAAAAAAACCTGGGGGTACTCCCATATATAAGCTAGCTATTGGGGTATGTGCGGCTGGATGGGGACGGGTTTTTGACTAGGTCTGAGATGGGGTCTCAGTTTTGCGCACTAAGTCTGAGATGGGGTATAGTTTTTTCCTTTAAATTTTCGAATTAAGTGTTTTGTCATTTTTTTCTGGTACATTTTTCATCTGATTAGCATATGTTTTAAACGCCTGAATCCAGCTGGAAGATTATTTTGTTATCATTCATTGCCCTTAGTGATAACATTTGCTGCTAAAAGCATAATTAATTTTGAATGACGTGAGGTGGATAACTTCAATTTTAATTAAATGCAAAATATAATATGATCTTTATGTCAACAATAAGTTTGACAAAAAAATCGCATCACCTGTGCAAGCAAAAAATCGCACGTGTAGCCCTTTTTAACACAGAACCCCTAAAAATAACCACAGCCCATGTTACCCCCTCTTCCTCAATGTAACCCATCACATTAATGACTCTATAATCGATATTATATAATATATTAAACACAAAAAAGAATATTTTATAACTAATTTCACTTTACCCCACTCTAACAAACTATCACTTGTTACTTTCCTTTTTAACGTTATAGTATTGCATTCCCACTGCACTCTATTCTTTCATCTTTTTTATTTTCTTTATTTTACATCACTCATCAGTTCAACACGTTCTTACATCGACGATCGGCCATTAATTTATCAAAACTTCAATATCAAAAACTTCATGATAATTATACACAAAGATATCAAAAAATGAAAATCAAAAATTACATCACATTTGCACTTTAACAGCCCGATCATAATATTCGCAGAATTCTTGTTCAAATCGTAATGAGTTCACATTTTCTTGGCCAACTGAATAAAAAAGCCAAAAAGAAATGATTACAACAATGTCCTTTCTATCTCGGCGGAATATGCACACGGCTATTGCTGGCTCGGGAAATACCTCAAGATGGTGTTGTTGCAGACTTTCTTGCCTTATTTCTTTGCTTGATCACTCTCTGATCGTGGCCTCTTTCTGCAAATTTGCAAGTTGGCTTTGACTTGGCGAGTCTTGTTGTCGTCATTGTTGTCTTCTTCTACTACCACTTCTAACCCTTTGTTGCTGAATGTTTGGTCATCCGAAGCTGGAGGATGCAACACGACGGCATGACTGGTCTCATTGCTGCTCGCTTCGTCTTGTGTGCTATCTTCTTTGTGGCCTACGTGGTTGGATACCAACGACTCACCGAGCTACTCTGCCATTGGCAAAGCCTCGAAGACATTCCTCACCAGATGTTGGTGTCTGCTTTGGAGTAGACCTTGGGCAACACATTCTCGCTTTCTTTCTTCCAAGGCCTCCTTGGAGCCAAGAGTTCCAATGTTGCAGTGGTGGTTCTTCAACTTGTCTTCCAGGACTTCTCAGTATGCTGTCAATGACGCTGTCACTAAGCTGTAGCCAGGCACCTTTAAACACTTTCCGGGTTTTCTCACGACGCTGCTCTTCTTGGAGTGCTCTTTGTGCTTCCTGATGCTTTTGCAGATCCCTGAGAATTGGGGTCGGTGTCGCTTTTGAGGGGTCTGTCGGTAACAGCTCCGCGTTCTGTGTACTTAACTCCCTTTTCTCTTAGAAAGTCTATTCTTTGGAGGTGCTGTTTATTGAAGTTCTCTTGAACACTGTCTTCTTCTCCTCTCTTCTTCTATCAGCATGTGCTGCACCTGCCTATTTCGTAAACTCTCAGGGTGTGAACGGGCTAGGGCCTCTTTCAACACGTCTAGGACATCACAACTTTCATCAGTGCACTGAGGCTCCTCTTTGTCGATTGATGGTCGGTCGGTTGATCCACAGGGCCCCCCTCCTCCGAGCTCAATAAACACTGAATAATTCTGTATGGAGAAGCCAGATTAAAAACTTGTGCTTCAGATTTTATCGGGGCATCCAAACACCTTGAAACAATTGAAGCACTCGGCCAAAGCGGCCTTGTACTTTCATTGCTTCTCGGTGTTTGAATGCCCCGATGAAACCCTCACACTCGTTGTTGATCTATTACATAATATATATTGCTCACTCATTCCCTAATCACTCAATCGTGAGAAATATTTTCACTCCAAACTTAAAATCGTTTCCACGCGCAGGTTTGTCATATCCTCTATTTCTTGTATACCTGGCAAAGATTCCCTCTTTCTCTTTTTGCTTGTTTCCATTCCTGTTTTAATTCCTGTGAATTCAGATTCACTCAAGTAATCTAGTCATCAATTAACTTGTAAAAATTCAATTTTAGTTACAAAATCTTACTATTTTAACGCATTGGTTTTGTACTGGTCATTTGCTGTAGTTGAAACCTAAGAAATTTAGCCTGTAGGCAAAACATTATATATAGAGATCGAGGTTAAACAATTAAAATACATAAATACATACATACCGTGCTCGTTGTCTGAACATTGTCTTTCACTGATAAAACAAATAAATGTTGTATTAATGATAAGTTTGAAAATTTTGAGAGGAAGTGGAAAGCAGAAATGCCATGGGTGACCTTTTAACTCGTTCACTATGGCGGCGTCAGTCGACAAGTTATCATACAATCGGGGATTTATTTCGGATGAATGCAAAAATACAACGCGTTTGATATAATTGAAGCGTCCGGAGCATTGCCAACCTATGTCGAATTTCAGACCTTTTTTTGTCTTTTCGCGCTTATTTTGCCTCATTTTTGGCATGTGACCTACAAATTAACTTCAAAACATCGTTCTGAAATTTGTATGCTGGTTTTCCCGTCATTTTAGAGAAAAAAACGTATATAAAAAATGAAATTAACTGAACTAAACTACCTGAAGAAAGATGAGTTCTGGCCCTCTAGTGATTTGACCGTACATCCAAGCGTAGTTCCTTCCAAAACTGTACGAAACGTGCTCCAAAATGACGCCATTAAAAGCAGATTGGCCGTGAGACTATGCGACCGCAATGCTCTTGACCAGTGCCAACAACCTGAACAAAAATACCGCTATTTACGCACGCCTGGCTCGCTTATTGATCGCGAGTTCGCTTCGGTTGACACATCGTCCGTGGCATGTGTATGTTTGAGGCCTGTCCGGTGATGGAAGGACATCATTAAGTCCTGAAATCCGTAAGTCTCTAGCACCTCTCAAAGAAACGAGTCGTGTTTCTTGTCCCACCTTGTGTCTAAATCGCCATTTTGCGCTCGAGGTGAAAATAGACGTTGGTTGGCAAGACGGAGCCGGCGGGAAAGTCTGGAATCACTTCGGATCAGAAAAGGGGCAGTGTTGTGAGTTGTGGCCCATTTGCCATCCCGTGCCGTAGTCGAAATGCCCGATATCCGAAGTGCTTCGAGACTTATAATATTAATTTTTTCTGTATTTTGTTTCGGTGGGCATTCCGTGCTCGATGTCACCATTGATATTGGGACACCGTTGCTGACCATCGGCGATAAAAATGAACTTTGGGATAAATTTTTCTTGAGTGGGATTTAGCGGCACGGGCCCAAACTTGGCCATCTGAAGTGAAAAAACCTCGGCATAAAATCGAGAAATTCGGGTAAACTTTGGGATTCATTTTCTCAAGCGGGATTCAACAGAAAGACAGGGAGTTTAGTTAATTATTGTTTTTTGCATACGTTATTTCTCTAAAACGACGGAAACTACAGCATAAAAAAATTCTGAACAATGTTTTGCAATTAATTTGTAGATCACATGCCAAAAATGAGGCAAAATGAGCGCGAAAAAAAAGGTCTCAAATTCGACATAGGTTGGACATGCTCCGACGTCTTCAATTTCATGGAACTTTTAATGGCCTGTCAGGTATTCTTTTCGGGAAACCACGCAAAGAAGTTCCACTGGACAATCGGAAGGTCAACTGCACAATTCAGCATCGGTTCCCATTGGCGTTTATTGTCCGCTCCACATACGCGACCAGGTCAGCATCTTGTAGCTCTTGAAAAGAGATATCGGTCGGCGTTCCCTTGATCTCCACCGGGAGGCGCAGGAAGAGAAATCTAACAACGTAGTGGCGAATCTCAATTGATTCTTCGTATTGAAGAGGAACTTTTATTCCTCTTTCAAATCGATACCAATCCTATCTCGGGCCTCTTCTATACGAACTGGGTCGGGCTCAGGACTTCTGAATGCTTTGATCAGCTCAGGTGGTATATGAGCTTCTGGTTCCCACATGTTCTGGCTCGAAACAGTATCCTTGCCACTTTAACATTAACAGAGGCTTCCCACTGCAGATTTTCTTGACAACGATGCGCTCGGCCCCAAAGACGCCAAGAACTTCGGGCTTTCAGTCGCACAATCTGGCATGTGCAACCGCGATAGTTTTGAGGCTCTTGTAATAGCCCTGAGGTGGACGAGAACATTTCTCCATATTTTAACCGCAAGTCGAATGTTTGCTAACTGGAGGAAACTGGGCATTTACAAACTTTATAAGAAAAACAATGCTACTTATTTTATGCTGCAGGATCGAAATGCACCAATAACTGCCAATTCCTTAACAAAAGATTTAGATTTACCCAACAGAAATCTCTAGTTTGTCTTCGAGTAAAACTTACTTACTGCTTAGGAGGAAAGAAAAGTCAGTTAATTCGCCTAGTTCAGTGTATGATCATTTACGCGTGCAAACCATTAAATCAAGATAAACGCGAAAAGTGCCGTGACGACACAATTAATTCGCTTGCGCAATAGAAACACTTCACCTATCCTCTTAGTCCTATCATCTTAGTCAAGTGGCACATAAAGAAAAAGTTATTGGAATGAGAATAATGCTTTCAAAAAGTTCATTAAGGTCAGTTATCATAACAAAAAATATATCGAGTTGGCATTTTTGAGTTACTGACGCACGCACAGGATTCGTTGTGTCCTTTTTAACTTACTGTGCTTCGTACAATGTGAGAGCATGGCGATCGATAAAAAATGACGTGTGCGTGAGCCAGAACAAAAGTATTGAGCCGAAGAACTGAAAAAAGTCTCATGTTGGTGTCCCCTTGCGGTGAGCGTGGCTCTGATTCTTGATCAATCATTGCTCGCTCTATTTTCTTTGAAAAAAATACTAACAGTCTAAAAACGTGATCGAAGATTCGTTTGCCGACACCAATTTAAAGTATGTGCATCAAGCAGTCTCAAACCCTATCATTTTGTCTTTTCTGATGCTAAAAATTAATATGCGGGTAATCGTGTGATTTTGAGAAACAAAAGCTGACAACAATAGTGCCATCGTTCATTGTTTGCATTGCCCGCCCACTTCAAGTTAATGAGTATAGTGGCGCGTGCCTGGCAACCAATCAATTAAGCTGCTTTTTGAGCGTTTATGAATAATAATGAGCAATATGTCAGATTTAGAAACTTTCTGCGCTGTAAGTAAATGTCCCGAGAACAACAGGCATTCTGTGCGATGGACTACTTGAAGAAGCAACATGTTTGGTGATTTTTACAGACAAATGTTTGGTCTGACAATAGCCCCAAATTGCCAGTCTGCCAAATGCTTATTCTTTCATATATAAAACATCTGGCAACACAGTAAAGATGATTTTGCGATTGTTTCTGTTTATTAGAAACAAGAATGTGGTTTCTAAAATGGATTTCATTCTCTGCTTTTTCAAATGTTGAAATATTTTTCCAGATGTGTGCAGCTTTTGATATGTTATTGTTTTTGGCCCAGTGAAGTCATGTTTTGAGCTGCGGTTCTTGAGCCAAAAAACTACATTAATTCTGTGTTCAATTTCCTAGTTTAAAAATAACCCCAGTGTTTATCTTCAACAGTTTGGTTTAAATATCCCTCTGTATTTGTTGAACGTTGTGAGTCTCAGCGACGTATGCTAATTTACACATTTTCGCCAGTGTGGCCTGTATCTCGCTCTGCCAGTGGCATGCTGTGATGTCCACTACAGTTTGCTTCTGATTTCTCAACTCAACAACAGCAATGAAACTGAGCAACAACTGCAATCTGTAGAACCTCTGTACGGATCTGCTCGTTGACATACATGACCAGCTTCTCAGCTCTGTGGTCTTTATAATCTGTCACATACTGATGTAAATAAATGAAAACTCCATGATGCTGGCCTCCCACCATAGCTATCACTTTTGAAGCACACACTTTTTCAGAAGCAAAGTGTAGTGAGATCTTGAGCAGCTGCCAGTCAAAGTATCAAGCAAGATATTTTTAAAAATGCTGTCTTACCAAAAAGCAGAGGAAATTCTATGGTTTAAAAGCCAAAGTGATTTCTACTTGATAATAATAAACAAAATGCCCCATGATGCAAATTGTGTGGTTCCAGAAATATCCATACCCCCCCACGGATGGTCTTTCACTTTAGACCCCCCCCCCCCCACCCCACCCCACTGGAATTTCCGTTCCAGGGGGTTCTTTGACGACCCCCCACCCCCCCAGGAATTTCCGACTTTTGTTTTTACCTTTTCAAATTCACAACTGTGTCATGCTTAAAAAACGTTCACTTGGTTTACATTTTTTACCTTTCAAGCGAAAACGTACTGATGGCTATCCGTTCGAGATGTTCAAGCCGTTCACTTGCTGTTCATCAGCCGTCAACGGCTGGCAAGGGGGCCGTTCGAACGGCTGTGATTTCGTAATTAGCCGTTCAAAAAATTAAAATTTACGGCTGCTACTAGCCGTACAAAAAAAATCTTCAACCGTTCGAACGGCTGCTCCTAGCCGTTCAAAACAATCTCTTTTAACCCATTCGCTCCTACACCGGCCAAAACCGGCCGTACAATACTCCACTGCTTTAAAAAATTGCAACTTTCTCAATCGCGCGAACATTGCCCTAACTAGCAGTTCTGAGCATTGACTAGAAAGTCCCTCAAATTGAGATACCCAATAAACACAAAAAAGTCAGCGATTTTTGCAGAATATCAGCGTTTGAATTTGGACAATAACAAAAATGACCGTTTTTAACGTCATAGAAAAACAACAAAAATCACGTTTTTGCCTTTAGTTTTTTTTATTCAAATCATCATGGCAAACCCAAAAGTCAACATTCACAGCAAAATTCAGTCCTAGTCCTAGCTTAGCAGTGAATTTTTTTGCTCTTATTCATTGCTCGGGCCGAGCTCTAGCCTCTCGTTCTAATGCATACTGACCTTGCCTCGATTTTCAATATCACCACCGCACTGCATGCTGGTAAAAAGCCAAAAATTTTAACAGCGCTCGATTCTTTCCGCACACATTTCATATTTATACTAAGTCCACAGCCACTCCGACCCACCGCCGAAATTTTGCGCTTGTTGTATTCTCCTGTGGTCGCAACTTCCAAAGTATGCTGCGGTAGGTCGAGAAATTCATCCAGAGTCGAGTCCCAAAGCCACTTCGTTTCCAGGCGGTCATTTTTCCAGTTCAACGAGCAACGAGCCAAATTCGTAAACGAAGAACAACACCTAACTCGCTTCATTGAGAAGTGGACTCTGAACTACCTCCAAGCTTAATGATGCTCATCAGGCAGCTACTAAAGATGAAAAATGGCTGTGAACTTACCAAAAATCGTAGATAATTCATATTGGACCCTTTATTGCAAATCAACCAAGCAAAATGAGATCGTCACAATGACGTTTCCAGTAAACTCGAGCCTTCAGTGTTTTAGAACAGCAGCACTTTCAATGGTAACTTTAAATATAGAGTCACGAAATCCTGTGGGGCGTGTGAATGCAGAAAATCGCTCAAAAACGTAAAAATTCTCAGGAGTGAATGGGTTAATCAAGAAAAATGGCGGTCACGTGACCAGGGCTTTTGACACCCCCCGGCAAAAGCTAGGGTTAAGGATAGTTCAAATCTAGGGTTAGAGTTAAGATTCTAGGGTTAGAACAATTTCTAGGGTAGGGGGTAACTTAGCTCAGGACCATGCCTAACTTAGGGTTAGGTCCCAGGTTTAGGGTTGGCCAGGTCACGTGATAGGCAATAGTATCAAACTTGATCACCCTAGATGAACTGACCCTCGACTACTATCACTAGCTGTTCTAACTCCACCTTTCTTGTCTAGTTTTTAAAATCACCACCCCGTGAAGTTGGCTTTGATGCAACTTTCACCTTTGTACTAAATATTGCCCTACAACTAGTACCCTCCCCCCTACATCTTGATGCATATGCCTGGTTTCAAATAAAATAGTGATGACATGTTGCTGGTCTTAAGAGTTTTTTGTTTGAGTGGTTTAAGAATCAAAACTATCAACAGTAAGAAAAATAATTTTTTTGTTTAACCCATTCGCTCCTACACCGGCCAAAACCGGCCGTACAATACTCCACTGCTTTAAAAAATTGCAACTTTCTCAATCGCGCGAACATTGCCCTAACTAGCAGTTCTGAGCATTGACTAGAAAGTCCCTCAAATTGAGATACCCAATAAACACAAAAAAGTCAGCGATTTTTGCAGAATATCAGCGTTTGAATTTGGACAATAACAAAAATGACCGTTTTTAACGTCATAGAAAAACAACAAAAATCACGTTTTTGCCTTTAGTTTTTTTTATTCAAATCATCATGGCAAACCCAAAAGTCAACATTCACAGCAAAATTCAGTCCTAGTCCTAGCTTAGCAGTGAATTTTTTTGCTCTTATTCGTTGCTCGGGCCGAGCTTTAGCCTCTCGTTCTAATGCATACTGACTTTGCCTCGATTATCAATATCACCACCGCACTGCATGCTGGGAAAAAGCCAAAAATTTTGACAGCGCTCGATTCTTTCCGCACACATTTCATATTTATACTAAGTCCACAGCCACTCCGACCCACCGCTGAAATTTCGCGCTTGTTGTATTCTCCTGTGGTCGGAACTTCCAAAATATGCCGCGGTAGGTCAAGAAATTCATCCAGAGTCGAGTCCCAAAGCCACTTCGTTTCCAGGCGGCCATTTTTCCAGTTCAACGAGCAACGAGCCAAATTCGTAAACGAAGTACAACACCTAACTCGCTTCATTGAGAAGTGGACTCTGAACTACCTCCAAGCTTAATGATGCTCATCAGGCAGCTACTAAAGATGAAAAATGGCTGTGAACTTACCAAAAATCATAGATAATTCATATTGGACCCTTTATTGCAAATCAACCAAGCAAAATGAGATCGTCACAATGACGTTTCCAGTAAACTCGAGCCTTCAGTGTTTTAGAACAGCAGCACTTTCAATGGTAACTTTAAATATGGAGTCACGAAATCCTATGGGGCGTGTGAATGCAGAAAATCGCTCAAAAACGTAAAAATTCTCAGGAGTGAATGGGTTAAAAATGGCAGGTTTTTTTCACAACGTGATTTTTATTCTTTCACAGAGTGAAGTTAATTTCATGGCATGAATAATTATTTTCACAGTGCGGTTTAATTTCACGCCAATTCAGGGGTATTTCACAGAAATTCCAATCATTTTATTGCATTTCACGGTTGTTTGCGTGAATTAAGCCTCACCATGGAAATTTTTAAGCCCGCTTTTCCCGTGGAGGTTCACAATTTGTTGCAAGACATAACCTATCAGGGCAAATGGAGGAAAGGTATAACCCTGAAGACCCCGTGTGTAGTTGCTAGAGGATGTGGTCTCCAACTGGCAAACTAAGGAAGTTGGGAGGTCTGGCTTGAGGCAAACAGATCCACCCTGAAAGGACCCCAAAGGTTTAGGAGAGTCTGGAAAACCAAATGTTTCAGCTTCCAGTCACTGGAATCTATCATACTTTAACGGTCAATCACATTAAGCAGGTTTTAGGGATTCACAAGGTAGCCTAAAAACTATCTGCATAGAGGGAGTTAGGCATGATTTCTGATAGTTGACAATGAACCCTAGGAGATTGAGAGTGGAGGCTACGTGGTGAAGAATAGACTTGTTACCAGTCCTTTCCAATACTAATTTTCGATAAGTTAGGTTCTTCGTTGTCCCACTTGCATCACGGGAAATATTTACTGGTGGATTTTTCCACCGGTGACATAAGAAGCATATTAGCCAATGAACAAGCAATTCCTGATCTAGGTCATAGGCTCGTGCGCGGTAGACATGCTAAAAAATCGATCTTACTCCGAGTAGAATATCAAATTTTATACAAAATGGTTGCTGCGCTCGCCATGTACTTGGTTTTTAAAACAGTATTTTCACATTATCGGAGTAATAGCACACATTTAAGATATAAAATGGAAAAAGTTTAAGAAATACTCAGTTGCCGCTATAGTGGAAAAAGAAGAGCTTCAAGTGATGAAATTTTGCTTCGAGGACCTTCATATGTTTATATCAATGCAGGGGGATATTTTCCCGGACGTCAGTACCAAAGAAGCGAAGTTTTAAAGAATTTCCAAGCAGGCAAGGGACATTACGGTAAAAGAAATAACATTTTTCAAAGGAAATTTATGTTGATACCAATTTGTGATTGACTTTTTCTTTGTTTATAAAACGAGCCCAAATTAATGAGTTTCGCCTTTATTTTGCGAGGGCAGTTCCTCAATAGGCTAGCAGTACACATTTTGCTTTTAAAGATAAACTAATGTATATGTAAATAAAATTTTTCAAAACAACATTTTGCTGACCTTTTTTGTGTTTGTTCATTCGTTTATACAGGATGAAAAGCGATTTTATGTAAACAAAATAAGACTTTATATATTATAACTTCACTCGCATAGCCTTATGCAAAGATGTATGTGCATTTTGCAATTTTTTTCCAAATCAGTTTCTTGGGCAATTTTTGATATGCAACTGGTGTATTTTATTCAGAAATTAGTCGTTCTAGCTATTCTAGATTGAGAAAAAATTGTTTTTCTAAGCTTACTGCTGTCTTGACAAAGTCAGTCTGACAAGTTTTGAACCAAGCACTTCTTCTATGCTCTGTTTTTTGGGATCGGCGAATGAAATAGCTTCCATCGGTTACCTGAGTTTTAGACTTCTTCTCCGCATAGGATACAAATTACTTCTCAATAATAGTCAGAATAATAAAAAAAAGAAAAGAAAAATATTCTCTTGATCATGGCGAGAAAACAACTCTACAAAAGGTTTTAGTAGCAGTTGAATTCCCATCCAACGCCATTCGAGTTTGCGATGACCGCATGCGGAACACATAATTATAATTTGCAAGGTGTCAATCATTTTTTCACGCCAAAAATTACGTGTCTGATTCAAATTGTTGGAAAATGAAACAAGTCTTCTTTCGCTACTTCACTTAATTCCGCGCGCAAATTTATCGAATAAAACTCAACAAAAAAGCGAAGGTCGAGTTGTGGCAAGTCTAGGTGAAGAACTAGCTCTTTTGTCTTCCCCATTATGAAAATGTCATCTAAGAAAATGATCAGACAAACTCCCATTTGTCTCAGAAATGCTTCATTAATTTGGTGAATATCCTGGGTGCTGTTGCCAATCCAAATGGAAGGCAAGCAAATTCAAGTTGTGAGGTAAGGTTAGGTTAGGTCACAAGTTGTTAGGTAAGCATCCTTGAGATCAGTCCTCACCAAAAAATCACCTATTTAAAAGATCTTTCAGCATGTGGATGCCCTTCATCTTGAAGTGGGAAAGGACCGGTGGGTAAGGAGGAAACCTTTGAACATGTGTCACAAATTCTGTGTGATACCCTTACACCACTTCCAGAATCCAGGGATCCTGGGTTACTTTTTCCCACACAGGAAGAAACAATGTTAGCCACCTAGATATGGGAAGTGACTGAAAATGCTGAGTTTAAAAGAAGGAACATACCTACAGGAAGATAGCTGGGACGCTGAGTAACTATTGCGCCGAAAGATTGCTCTGGGTTTTATGGAATCGACCCCTGCCCATCTGGCTCGGTCAGATCCAAGTGGTCTGCTGAAAGTTGTTGAAAGGACGGAAGGTGAGAAATTGCTGTTAGCCTCCACGAGCCCTTGCATTGAAAGATCCTAAGGAGGCCCCTTTTTGAAAAGGCTAATGCCCAGCTTTGGTAGGCTTGGGAGATAGTTTAAGTAGTTTCTTGGCGAGTTTTCTTGGTGCTTTTCGAATCCCTGGCCAAAGAGCTGTCGAGAAGCATCTGGAAATTCTTCCTTGCCCGGGGAAGTCAGCATGGGCTAGAGTTTTGTCAACACTTGTTCTCAATGAAATGTTGAGATTTGCGTTAAGGAGTCTCCAGCCAGCAGTACAGCATTCTTTTGTGCTATTTAGTAGGTTTAATACAGTCGGCTTGTCCAAAGAGACAGAGCCCTCTTTAGTTGCACAGTCCACCAATGGTGATAGGTTGGGGCCACACCAGGCTTACTTTAGGACCCTGAGGCGCCCCACCACTGATGTTGTTATCATGCCCAATTTGGTCACCTTCAGTGGCAGCAAGGGCGCCGTTATCCACCAGAAACCCCTCCTAATCAATTACACCCTCCCCTGTGAGAGTTCAACCCGTGGGGTCCTCAGAATCACTATGAAACTGTCCATCATCAATGACCATTTTGTCCAATCCGATGCTCCTCTCTAGTCACGAGGAAAGCACTCTTTACCACATAAAATACACTTGAAACTAAAAAGCCCGGGGAGGGTTTTGAATGTGGCCCAGGGGAATAATGGGGTATAATAGAAAAACAATGGCATACAAATGAACGTGAAGCATTATATAATGACACACGTTGCATTATCTATCAATATTCATATATAATGCCACATGTGATATTATATAATGCTTCAAGTTTATATACAGTAGGAATTAAATACTGAGAACAACCATTAATTTCTCCAACAAACTTGGTCAGCCAAAAGTTCAGGGATTCTGCATTCATATTGGCAATATTCGTTTCTAATGACTGTACTTTTTCCACGTCCACCTCAAAAGAACGCTGCTCTTTCGAAGGATCTTTGTTAACTCGACTTATTTGCCATTCAGAAAATACTTTAAACGACCACTTTGTTCTAATTTTATTTCTCCTTCATTATTGTTGTTCAATTCCCAAATGCAAACAACCTTCTTTTGTTTTCCCATATCACTCCACATAGTTTCATCCATATTGGACAAAATGGTCATGAATTATTAACGATTTTTTTTAAGTCATTCAATAAACTCATTCAATAAACGTGTTTTAAGTCATTTAATAAACTCGCAGCACATGTTTTATCAGGGCGAAGCCTAAGGGATTTTATACCTGATGAAACACTGCTGCTCGTTTATTAAATGGTACATATATATATATAATTGTTTTTTTACTACAGCTCTGTTTCGTATGGCCAAAAGATGACCACACTCATCAGGTAATATCAACGATTGCCCATTAAATTACAATAACTGGCTATAAAAGTGGGAATACGGTTGCTATGAGATATAAAAACATGCGTTATTTTATCATGTAAATCATGTGATTGCTATTTATAATTTGGGAGATTGTGTTATTTTATTATAAAGTTCTTGAGGAGGTATCTGTTTCTGCGGGGGCATGAACTTGCTAACTCATTTCCCTTGTTTAGACTGCAGACATCCCTTTCTACAGATGATTATGAATTTTTCAGACATAAATTACATTTCTTAGTAATGTTGCTGTAAGGTTTGCATTGTTTGATGATTTTCCACTTTAGCTTGAAAGGCTTGTTGTCTTTGAGTGTCCATATGTGCTTTGATAATTGAGAAATTAAACAAGACTTACCTGTAAGTTGAAGATTGATTGAGATTCTATGAGTCGCCGGTCTGGAACAATGGAGTCACGTAAGATATGCGTGCACACATTCACGTTCAGACTTCAAAGAAATAACATACCGGTCACATAAAAACAGTGTAGGGCATGCAATAACCCTTTCCCTTGATACAACCATGTATCGTAATATGTGTTATGGCAGGGTGGGCACGTGACTCCCTGTTCCAGACCGGTGACTCGTAGAATCTCAATCAAACTTCAACTTACAGGTAAGTATTGTGAGGAAATCACGTGAGACTTGAAAGCATGTGACCGTAAGAATAACTCGACCATAATTATGACAACAACAAACCAGAGTTTGAATTATCACACATTGTGTTTATGAACAATAACACTTGTAACAGTCATACTCTCTAACCACTGTTGTAATCAAGTAGCATTTCTAGTTAAGGTCTTTAGCAGTAAAATAACTGTCTATTTCTGCAATGCATTAAGTAGTTGTTTTCCAAAGTTATCTGTTGGTTTGGAAATTGTTTTGTTGTAATATTTTGTGAAGGTATTTTCAGATGACCACCCAGCACTGGCCATGATGGTGGTAATTGAGAGTTTCTGGGCTTTTGCAGCTAAGGTTGATGCAGCTCTTGTGCTGTGGGCACCAAAGGTGGAAGTATCTATGCCAGCGAGCTTTAATTCCATCTTCAACCATCTACTAACAGTGTCCTTGGAGACTGGCCTGTGTGGTTTCTGATAACTAACAAGTAACTTATGATCATGCCTCATGTTCTTGGTCCTCTCCAGGTATTCAGAGAGATACCTCACTACACAGATTCGAGGATCTTCATCGAAGGACAGAAATTCTAACTTAGTACATTCTTTACCAAGTTTAGTAGTTTTTAATAAATCATTTACAATAAACATTACTTTGGTGTTTGAGGCTTTCAGGTCCTTTGTAGTTAAAGCATGAATGATCTGGCAGCGTTGGCCTAACAATATGGCCATCAACATAACTATTTTTAATGACAACAATTTTAAGGATAGAGTCTCTGCAGGATGTAAAGTTTTTAAATGTTCAAGAACTGTGTTCACATCCCACACTTCTTTGTATTTAGGTAGGGCTGGTAAATGTTCCCTTTAGAAAGCAAGAAACAAGCAGGTGATTACCAAAGAACTGGTTACCCTGTAATACAATGACACTGGCCAATGCACTCCTTGCAGTGTTTAACGCACTGTAACTGAGTCCTTTGTGATAAAGCTCCGCAAGAAAATTGAGCCCACTTGCTACAGTGGTGAAATTGGATGAATTTGCCATTTAGGACAGTATTCCAACCATTTCTTAATGTAAGAGCTGTATTGGACCCTGGTGCTGGTATGCCAGGACTGCATGATAATGTCAAAAGCTGATGATGAAATTCCTTGACTCTGCAAATGTTTCTAGACAAGTGGCAGAGGAGCAGAGACATCTGACTGTGCAGTGGGTGCATCGCACTGGGATCCTGAGGAAGGTACAGTGTGTTCTTTCTTTTCGGTAGTACTAGAGGTGCTTGTATTAGCATTCTTGTTAGTGGTGGCCACGATGTTTGAGTCGGCCAAAAGGGCACAATTAGCAAGCCTGTCGCTTGATCTTGCTGTATCTTCTGAAGGGTTCTCATGATCACACTAAAGGGTGGAAAACATAAAAAAACATATTGTGACCACTGTACAGTAAAAGCATCCACAGCTACAGCACCCAGGTCAGGCTTGTAGGACACGTAAGGTGTAAGTCTATAGTTGAGTCTAGAGGCAAATAGGTCAATAGTTGGTTTTACTGACAGCTTACAGATACCCTCTTCATATAACTCTAAATTAACCCATTGACACCTGAACCGCCTGTACAAGACTCCACTGCTTTAAAAAATTGTAACTTTCTCAATCGTGCGAACATTGCCAACTTGCAGTTGTGAGCATTGAATAGAAAGTCTTTCAAATTGAGATACCCAATAAACACAAAAAAGTCAGCGATTTTTGCAGAATATCAGCGTTTGAATTTGGACAATAACAAAAATTACCGTTTTTAACGTCATAAAAAAAAATCACGTTTTTGCCTTTAGTTTTTTTATTCAAATCATCGTGGCAAACCCAAAAGTCAACAATTACAGCAAAATTCAGTCCTAGTCCTAGCTTAGCAGTGAATTTTTTTGCTCTTATTCGTTGCTCGGGCCGAGCTACAGCTTCTTATTCTAGTGCATACTCACCTTCAACATCACCACCGCACTGCATGCTGGGAAATAACGAGATTTTTTCGACAGCGTTCATTTCGTCCTCCACACTTTTCACATATATACTAAGTCCACAGCCACTCTGACCCACCGCCGAAATTTCGCGCTTGTTGTGTTCTCCTGTGGTCGCAACTTCCAAAATATGCCGCGGTAGGTAGAGAAATTCATCCAGAGTCGAGTCCCAAAGCTACTTCGTTTCCAGGCGGCCATTTTTCCAGTTCAACGAGCAACGAGCCAAATTCGTAAACGAAGTACAACACCTAACTCGCTTTGTTGAGAAGTGGACTCTGAACTACCTTCAAGCTTAATGATGCTCATCAGGCAGCTACTAAAGATGAAAATGGCTGTGAACTTACCAAAAATCGCAGAAACATGATATTGAAGTCTTTATTGAGAACGAATGAAGCGAAATGCCAATGTGACAATGACGTTTACAGTAAACTCGAGCCTTCAGTGTTTTAGAACAGCAGCACTTTCAATGGTAACTCCAAATATGAAGTCACGAAATCCTATGGGGCGTGTGTATGCAGAAAATCACTCAAAAACGTAAAAATCCTCAGGTGTCAATGGGTTAAGAGTCCACTCAATTTCTCTGCGATGTTGTCTAGATTCTCTGTCAGCAACTACATTGGTTTTGCCTGGAATATGGGCTACAGTCAGCCATATTCCTCGATGAATACACCAAGTCCATATCTCCTTGTTGAGCTCATTAAGCTGCCAGGTGTGACTAGTACCCATGTTGTTAAGAATTGTGACTGCTGTCATATTGTCCACCATAAGTTTTACATGTTTATGGCTGACTTTTTCCTCAAAACAATTTAGTCCTAATTTGATAGCCAACATTTCAAGGTAATTAATGTGATTTTGGGCCTCAATTGAGCTCCACGACCCCCCTGTGGGAGTTCCCTGAAATTCACAGCCTCATCCGGTCGTAGAGGCATCAGTGTATAAGGTAGCATGGGGCTCCACATGATAAATGACATAACACGATAAGTGAATATTATTTATCCACCAGTTTATATCTTCAAGAACAGGGGTATTAGTTCCATGGTACCCTCAAAATCCCTACATTGGGATAGAGCATCGGTTTTTTCCCTGTCCAGTCTGCTGTAATACAGAGGACTATACATTACCCCAGGGAAGCTGGAGGTCATTAATCCCAACAACTGTGCCACCAATCGAATTGTTGGCCTCTGGATCTTAATATGGAGGCAGGCATTTTTAAGTTTGAGTTGTTTTTGTTGGGTGAGGTAAACTGTCAGTCCTAGGACAAACCCCAGAAAGGTAATAATTTGCATAGGGATAAACACTGACTTTTCTTTTCTTTTTTTTTTCTTACAATACATCTACATCAAGTGCTAAACTTACGATACATGTACGTTACGTACTTACAATACATCTATATAACTTACTTACAATACATCTACATTACTTACTTACAATAAAAATGTGGAGCAGTTGTACATCGGTCAGGCAGGGGGATATGTACAGAGAATTGAGGTATAAACATGTATATAGTAGAAGAGAATAATTTACTTTCATACTGTACTCAAAAATTTCCACTTTGATGGTAAACACTGACTTTTCTGGGTGTGTTATGAAACCCAGTGAATCAAATAATTTTATTGTATCTACAACATTGGCTAGGCAGTCCTGGTATCCATCGCCTTACAGATACGAGTCATCAATACATGTATAACCAGAAGAAAGGTGCCCTTTCTTTCTTAGGCAACAGTAAACTGGCTTGAGCAGTTAAGTGAATTTTCTTGGACACAATGCCAATCCATTAGGGAAACACATGAATTTGAACAGTACTCCCTGCCACTCAAATTTAAGATATTTCTGGTCAGTTTCAGCAATTAGAACTGAATAATACGCATCCTTGACGTCAATAGATGCCATATAACAGTTAGGTTTCATCATTCGAATCACCGTCCATAGTAATCTATTTCATAACACTCTATTCATGCTCAGTTGAAATAAGATATGGGAAATAATATTGCTCAGCGGTCTAAGCCAAGCTGGAACAGCTTGGCTTAGGGTAGCAGTGTTTTTGACCCACGCGAATTTTGTCAGGGTGGGCGGGTGGGCCGATCCCTCCATCACTGCTCCGCTGGCTGAGACTAAGCACGAAAGGAGTGCTATTCTGCTTTGACTCAGTATTTATACCCTTAGGACACCCTTCTGCACATGCCTGCGTGCATTGAATCGCAAAGGATGTGTTAATTTAATGTATTTCAGTTTCGCATATCATTAGGAGTGTTATGAATAGTAATCTATTTCATAACACTCTATTCATGCTCAGTTGAAATAAGATATGGGAAATAATATTGCTCAGCGCCACTCACGCCATACTGTTCAACTTTATTTCATGACAAGCTCTTTCCTTTATTTCTTACTTACAACAAACATCAATTTATCTATGAATACCCCAAACCTTACAATTCCCAAACCTACCCAAAACAGTATATTGGTAGATCACAAAAACGTCTATTACATAGCTAATCTTGCTTATCAGTCTGAAAAGGTCTCTTCTGTGAACTAATAGATGGAAAAGCGCAAAGGAAGCGCTTCAGTTCATTCATGTCCGTCCATGTATTATTAACATTCATCACTTCACTGGACGCTAGTTTAGCAGAAGCCCCAAAAGGGTTCAGTACCTTTGCTAACTGTAGGTAATGTAAAGCAGTGTGCCTGCGGTTCCACCCAACATGATCCATTATCTCTGTTAATTCTGCCCCTGACAGAGCTAAGGTTATTGCGCACCCTGATCGAAACCCATGCAACGTTTCGCCGTCATTCTCCCCCATTTCATTTAAATAAAATTTAAGTCGGGCCTCTGCAGTAGCTGAAGTAAGGGAGGCATCCGATATCCCACCATCAGGTGTTGTTGGGCGGGATAAATAGCCGCGGGTAAGGTCAACCTGCATTCCCCGAGCAATATCAACATAACGTTCAATGCCTCTAATGGGACAAATAACGGATTGTGGATTTCTTCTTATTCCAAAAACATTGGAGTCACCATCCCTTAGGGTTTTCCCCCACACATGATTAAACAAAAACCCATCATCATTGGGAAAACGCAAAATTTCAGCTACCTTAACTTGGCCCAAGTCCCCGGGGCGATCACCACTGAAGAAAACTGTTTTGAAGTAGGCCTGGTCCCGAGCGATAATGAAACATTGCAGCGGCTTATTAATGGATTGTACCAGGCGCTTTTCCAAGAAAAGAGAAAGCTGGGTAAGTTTGTCAATAAAGAAAGGCGTCGCCTGCTTAGGGGTTACCCTTGCCCTTAATTGCTCCGCAGTCACCACACGAAGATAATCCTTAACGGATTTATCTGCTGCAGGATTGCCTAATCCCAGCCTTTTATCCCATTCACCCTCCCTCCCAATGGCGTGAAAAATAGATCTTAGTTTTCCAATATAAGAATCTACAGTTTTATAAGATAATCGGAAAGGACAACCACAAGTTTGTTTACCCCGTTGCCCAACAAATTTGCAACCATTGTGATGGATCTGCGTTCGACCATCCTTATCCTTGAAAATGAGAAAACGGCATATATCCCGGGGAGAAACAGTAGCTAAGGACACTTGTCCTGGCAGGGCTGATAAAAAGGTTTCTAATTCCTTTTGTAGGGAATCCTTTTGTTTCGAATAACTAGTGGCCTGATCAAAATTCAATAATTGCTGTAACCGTTTATCTAAAGAATCAAGATCAACTTTTAATGTATCACTCTTCTTCCCTGAGGAAAAAATCTTTCTCTTGTAACCACAATACTGGCAAAATCTGAAGTCACTGTCATTAGCCCGACTACAAACAGGACAGCGAACAGATGGTACAAATAGTTTGGCCACCAAAGGGAGTTCCTAAACAATAGAGAATATAAGAACAAAAATCAATCTAAGTTCAGTAGAAAACGTCTAAAAAACAACCGAGAACACCCAAAGATCTCCCGGGATTCCGCCTGGGCGTGGGATCCAACCTTGATTCGAAGGTACAAGAAGTACACGGTCATCCCCTGTAGAAGCCATTTTCACTGCTTTGTTTGCATGACCATGTAATAAAGGCCACCAATATTTTTTAGGGTAACTGTCCAAAACAGCGATTGTGCATGCTTGTTTCATCCTTCGTAAATAGCGTAGGACTGGACCAACCAAGACTGGAGGTGGAAAAACATATGGGCATTGCATGAGAGGCCCGAATGCTGTCAGATCCTGGGCAAAGAAGTTAACACCCGCAGACCCTGGGGAAGAGACCGGAGTAAAGTGAGGAAGACTGTTCCCAGACCAGTCCTTTTGTACGTTGGAATCCAACGACATCAGATCAAACGTGTGCCCCGTAGAGCCCCCAAATTCTCGCTGAACTTTTTGCCACATACTATCTGCCAGGCAGTAATCCGAAGAAGATCTGTGTCGAGAGGGACCATCTGCCGGATTATCTGCAGATCGGACATACAAAAGATGCAACAAGACATTCAGAGCAGCAGTCGTTGAAAATAACACCTTCATGGCATTGTTTAGTTGTGCACTCCTTCCACCCTGATTGTTCCATGCGTGAATAACCGCCTGATTGTCAACATGCACATCGACACGCGCATTACGGACTTCATCCGAGCACGATAATAGCATCTTATTAATCGCCATGGCTTCCTTTGTTGCAATGTCCCATGTGCACTCTTCCTGAGACCAATAATCAAAAATCTGACGGTGATTTGGAGAAACAATCGTAGCCCCCCATCCCGAGGAGGATGCATCCGTTGCCACAGAAACTTGAATATGGCGTTCATCGCGCCATGGTATTGGGTCATCCCAATTTTCAAGGAACAGCCAATGCGCGATCTCTTCTCGCAGAGCACCTCGTAACAAAATCGGCCTTTGGGAACGTAAGCCCTTTGAGATCGCAGCATTCATTTCTCTTGTAAAGAGCTTCGCTGCCGGCACTGCTCTAGCGAAGGAGACACATTTCCCCACAAGGCGTTGCAACGTTTTAACTGAGACATAAGATGACTCAAGTGTCTTATGAATAAGGGTAATAAATTTATCCTTCTTCTCTGGAATCAGATGAAACATTTGTGTCGAAGAATCAGCCATAAATCCAAGATACGGGACAATCTTTGCTGGGATGAGAATAGATTTCGAAAGACCAAGAAAATAACCCAGTCCAATTAAATAGTAGGCGATCAGGAAAATGGCAGACTTAGCAGCTGCATAATTGTGTTCACCTGCCGAACTGAAGGTAGCGTATTCCCCTTTCTCAAACGATACTTGAAGTTGACCATTGTGACGATCGTCAATGTAAAGTAGGCATGGAATGCCAATTGAACGAAAAAAACCAGTTGCTAAGAGACCTGTCGTGTGGTAAACAAAAGGAGAAACCTTCCAACCAAAAGGCAAGGTATTGTACGTAAAAAACCAGCCACCCCATTGTATACCAAAGAAAGGACGGCTACTCTCTGTAAGCAAAATGTGATCATACCCAGACTTATCATCCAACACAGTTTGAAATGAATCTTCCGTTACATAACGAGGCAAGTCATTAAGGGTATCTAGAGTGAAAGGATTGTCCTTCATCCAGAGATTCAAATAGCGTGCGTCATGACAGAGGCGGGGCTTTGACGGCTCAACAGTCAGGGGTAGTACAATGTGCGGCGGAGCCACCTCTCCAACTCTCCCTACCAAAGATATCGCCCCAGTCCCCAGACGACTAATCAAAGTTTCCTGCACAAAGCGGACAAAAGGTTTGCATGACATGTTGTTTCTAAACAGCTTGTGGGGTGGGCGGTCGGAGTCGTACTGTTCGCCTTTAAACGAGCCCTTGAAATGTCGAAAGTACGGAAAAATAGAAACTTGATTTTTGATCCAATCCAAGACATCGGTTTGAGTCGCCACTTCAGGGCATCGCTCCGCAACTTCCTCCCAAAACGAATAGTGAGCGTGAAGCTCTCCAGCTCTAAAATTACTAGGGTCTCGGAAGGACAACTCATTTACATCCCCAATAACCTCGCCTTGTTCCACACGCGTGACTTTTTGCCCTAGTTCACGCGCTGCCATCTCGCTGCTGACCACTGTGGGGTTCCCCATGGAATCTACCCATTGAATTGCATTCACTCCAGATAGTCCATGAGTGATATTGTTATCGAAGTTTTCGTCATACTCCCAAACCCACGAAATGATTTCCTAGGGAAAACATCAAGAACAGAAGGCATTATTCCCACGGGTGAAACCCCAAAGTAGTCAGCAGAGAGATGACAGCTCCGACCCAGTAATCCTGGGAGGGTAACTAGAGACCCTGTTTTCAAAGCTATCAGAACTCTGAGACTATCGAATTCCTTACTAAGTAGGAGAAAAATCACTCAAATAAGACACAACTGAATTGAAGGTACGTTTATTACCCAAACAGAAATCTAAATCAGGTTAAGATATCTTGTCTAGGAAAGTTCACAGTTTATTTTGTGGCAGACTCCGAAAACGTGCCATTCTTCTGCAGCCCCATGCTCCCAGAAGCATCTCTTTTTCTTGCCTCACAAAATTGCTTAATGTGGCCAACTTTGCCACAATAAAAACACGTGATAGACTTTCCCGGATTCCTCGGGAAATTCCTAGCGTTCCTTTCCCGGCCCTCTCTGAAATAAGGGGACATAGCTGCGGTTCCGGCCCGGTTTCTCGACTGATAGTGCTTCTCTACCTTCGCCACACAATCAAACACTTTCTCGTGATCCTTATCTCCCAGAAGGCGCAAGACGAGACTTCTAAACTGGTCTCGAGGAACATCAAGCTTCCCTCGGACTGTTTGATAAACCAAACGATAAAAATTCTGACGATCATGCTTAGTATCTTGGGCAGTAAGCTGAAGCGATTCCAACATTTCCAGGGCCTCATATTTATTGAAATCTGATAAGGGACGAGATGCATAGGCCATAATCTTCATTAAGGAGTTCTCTACCGATGATTTAGTCATTGTCTCAACCGTCTGGTTCAACCTCAGGACTTCAGCTTTTAACCTCTAAAAGGAGAAAAAATTCCGAATCAACAACACGCCATGACAAGTAGAACTAATAACTATCACAAATTCACCTCATCTGTCGACCATAAAGAAACACCCAGCGAATTAAGATATGCTCCCTAACGGGACATACCTAGTGAATCTTTGCCCTTGTAAGAATACATGACTTATCCATATCCTTCAATAAACATACCCAGCGTATTCTCGTTTCATGTCTAAGCACGGCGTATAAATGAAAACTCACCCCAGGACTACACCCGGCGTATGAAAACCTGGTGAGAAAACTCACCCCCAGGACTACACCCGGCGTCTAAATCCTGATGAGACCGAAACTCCCCCCGGGACTACACCCGGCGTATAAGACCTGGTGAAACAACTCCCCCCCCGGGACTACACCCGGCGTATAAAACCTGGTGAAACAACTCACCCCCGGGACTACACCCGGCGTCTAAATTCTGGTGACAAAACTCACCCCCGGGGTTACACCCCGCGTATAAAATCAGGACGAGACCGAAACTCGCCCCCGAGACTACATCCGGCGTATAAATCAGGATGTAACCGAAACTCACCCCCGGGACTACACCCGGCGTATAAATCAGGATGAGACCGAGGCTCACCCCCGGGACTACACCCGGCGTATAAATCAGGATGAGACCGAAATCTCACCCCCGGGACGACACCCGGCGTATAAATCAGGATGAGACCGAAATCTCACCCCCGGGACTACACCCGGCGTATAAATCCGGATGAGACCGAAATCTCACCCCCGGGACTACACCCGGCGTATAAATCAGGATGAGACCGAGACTCACCCCCGGGACTACACCCGGCGTATAAATCAGGATGAGACCGAAATCTCACCCCCGGGACTACACCCGGCGTCTAAATCCTGATGAGACCGAAACTCACCCCCGGGACTACACCCGGCGTATAAATCAGGATGAGACCGAAATCGCACCCCCGGGACTACACCCGGCGTATAAATCAGGATGAGACCGAAATCTCACCCCCGGGACTACACCCGGCGTATAAATCAGGATGAGACCGAGGCTCACCCCCGGGACTACACCCTGCGTATAAATCAGGATGAAACCGAAATCTCACCCCCGAGACTACACATGGCGTAATTAAAATGTTATACTAAGAATAACTTGGCAAAAGGACGTACCCATACAAACCAACACTATCCCACCCCCGCGACGACACGCGATTAAAAAAAAAAAAATACGAAATTTGAATAACAAAAACCCATAACTATAAAGGATAGCCGACACAATAGGAAGGAAAGCGGACCACACCCAAACGAACCTAAAGAACAAAATTCCCACCCACAATAACAAGAAAGGGTTCTAAAACAAGAAACTAACCTTTGGGGAACACAAATAGATGCCTGACATGCAAACATGCCGTTGATACAAAGAAAACAAAACTTATGCAAAGACAAATGCAACACGCCCACGATAAAGAATAAACCTAGGTTTACGTAAGATAAATAAACCAAGCGTATAATATGTTCCCAAACGGTGAAAACGCGAAATGTAACAAGACAAAACAGGGACATAAAATTTACCTCAAGTTCGGTTTGTTCGCCGGCAACATCATTTTGAGCAGCATTTTGACCCACTGCCTGTGCAGCCTGTAGCACTGGTGCGGCTTCTGCGGCTGGTAGAACCTGAGCAGCTTGTGGAACTTGCACAGCTTGTGGAACTTGAGCAGCTTGTGCGACCTGCGCGGGTTGTGGAACTTGAGCAGCCTGTGCAACTTGTGGGCCTTGTGCTGGAGGGTTAACTGGTGGTCGAGGAAATTGTACTCCCGGCGCTGGAACTTCAGCCATTATTCCAGAAAAAATTCGCGTGGGTCGAAAAAACCAGAGAGATCTCGTTCGCTGCTCCGCTGGCTGAGACTAAGCACGAAAGGAGTGCTATTCTGCTTTGACTCAGTATTTATACCCTTAGGACACCCTTCTGCACATGCCTGCGTGCATTGAATCGCAAAGGATGTGTTAATTTAATGTATTTCAGTTTCGCATATCATTAGGAGTGTTATGAATAGTGTGTCCATTTTAAAGTGTTCATACTTAAGGTGATTCCTCAGAAATAAAAGTTGTCGAACGATTTTTTTTAAATTTTCCCTAACAGCTCCCTACCATAAGTTGTTTCGAAAAATTCAATAAGAAAGATAGGTCACCATGCTCGGTAAAGAGATATGATGGACGAATGTTGCCCCATTTATGCCTATAGCAATACCGATCACGCACGTCATTATTTGATCGGTTCATGTTTCTTTTCCCGGTAACCCGTGAAAGCAAAGTTTACAATTCTTCAAAAAAACTTGATAGGTTAAAGTCTCCACCATATGGGAACACTTTGAAATAAAAGTTATAAAAAAGTCACACATCTTCAAATGACACGGACTCAAAACATTCCTCGCGTCCATGTTTTCAAGGTCATCAATTTGCTCCCACGAGTAACTGATTTGAGAACGTTTTTAGCGATATCTTTTTTTCCTGTCGAGGAATTTTTTTTTTAACTTTTTTAACTTAAAAAGCATTAATTTAACATCAAAATGATGCAATAAAAAATATAGGTCACCATGCTCGTTAGAGAGAAAAGGACAGTCGTATTTTCTAACGAGCTTGCAGGCCTTGCAGGCCGCTTACACTGTCGTTTGATTTTCTTTTTCTCTCTAGATTTTGAAACAAAATTGCATTTCTTTTTTTCACTGATGATTTTATGAAGCGCCCATTTTTATGCCTGGTGAGGTTTCCGGCCAAAAAAGCAGCCATGTTTTAATGCTGCCGATGTTGCGAATTACGTGTGTTATGCTGCGCAGTACAGGATGCGCAGTGCAATACTGAGGAATCACCTTAACTGACCCATTAAGTTTTTTCAAATTTAAGATCATCTGATGTGTGCCATTAGGTTTTGGCCTTAGGAATATAGTAGATATAAACTGCCCTGGCTCATTTCTAGCAGGTATAATAACTTCCTTCTGAAGTAATTTGTTAATCTCAGACTGAATAATAGTGCTTTCCTCTGCACTAAATTTCTTTCATGTTGGGACCCTGTCTTGATTAGGAGTTAGGCTGGCCTTTCACAGTGCTAAGGACCTCAGGGTCTGAGGTTAAGTCTAGCCATCTCGAGAAACATGTACTTATGCTGCCAACCCTAAAGTACTGAATCTGACACGACAATAGTTGTGCCTTTTGCGATTTGTTTACATTCGCTGACACTTGTGAAATTTTATTTGATGCTTTTATATTGTTAAGCTGTTGTTGAAGGTCATCTCCAAAGAGCAGCGAAGTAACTGGGACATTTGGAGAGCAAAGTGCTGAGTATTCTCTCTTGGAGCTAGGTCTTATTGCCTCGCGTCTTTTCAGTGATAATTCATATTGGGAGTGACCTAACAACGCCAGAGCATCTGTATGAATACAAACCATTTCATCAAGGTCAATTTTCTTGGCATCTTTTTTGTGCGCTGTGAGCAAATTGTCAGTACATTTTGCAATAATAGTGCCCACCTTGGAAACGATGTTCTGAGTGTTTGCTGCTCTGAGATTGACGCTTTTGGCAGTATGGCTCATGTTTGCCCATATTTCGGGATTTACACGTGGAGCAACTAGGCTCCCAAGGTTCCCGGGTTGGGAATGTTTCTTTAATTTCTCTGAGAGTTTATCAGAAGTTAGTTTCTCCGACCATCTCTTATTGACGAGTTCGGCGAGCTTTTCGGAAACATCTTGGTCAGTCTGCTCATCAGCATTCAGATCGTTTGCGATCGTGTCAAGCAAATCATCTCTCGTGTCGGGCTACTCTTCTCCTTTTTTAAGCAGCGTGTCGCTGTCTGATTCAGAAGCGTCATTATTTGAGTCGGTGTCTTAGTCAGTCAACTCTTGGCCTTTTCGAGTGTCTCTGGCCATCAGCAAATCGTGCAAGGGTTTCTTGCATCAAGCTTATAGACTGAGATACTGACAACATGTTGTCATTGAGCTTCAACAGTGTCGATTCCAATGTGTGGTTGGCTTTTGCTGAAGCGACAGGAATTGTCCTTAGGACGGAGTTGTTCACATCATCGTCTCGAAGGAGTGTGTCTTCGTCTTCTCTTTCCAATTCTGCC
The DNA here is from genome assembly GCA_024195265.1 of Dendrophyllia cribrosa. Lineage (NCBI taxonomy): Eukaryota > Metazoa > Cnidaria > Anthozoa > Scleractinia > Dendrophylliidae > Dendrophyllia > Dendrophyllia cribrosa. The sequence goes on along the minus strand of JAJLRJ010000001.1, from coordinate 21,821,293 downwards.
GTGAATCCAGCTTTGTCCGGACTCTCGTTGTTCGGACTCTCGTTGTCCGGACTCTCGTTGTCCGATAAGTGTTTTCCCGCCATTTTCAAGGATGGTATCAACTTGCAGCTACCCTGAATTTTTCTGAATTCTGGAGCCGGAATGAATCTGTCAGGTCCAAGTTTAGTAGTAGTCTATAGCAGCTAACAGCTCTAGTACTGATAGTTTGTTTTAAGTAAGATTCCAGGAAAAAATTTCGCTTAAAGCAGCGAAAGTGGTCGACGTAGCTCCAAACGCATTGAAGGTTAACAAGCAGCTGAATGCGAAGGTGCGCATGCATATTTCACGTAATTTCCTTGTGACATAGACCGGTGACGAAATAGAATTCAGTTTCGTGTCTATTGTTTTGATGTCGGAAGGAAGATGTGTGGTTTCTGTAACGTACTTTGAAGTTTGTTGCAAGTCCTACATATCAGACTTCCTTGGTAGACTACGTTTGTTGTGAGGCATTTTTCTTTGAGGGGACATTGATCTTTTTTTCGGCAGTTACACTCTTTGCCAAGTGTTTGTGACTGGTTGCAATCTGATAGCAGTTTTTTGTTGTGTGACAAGATGTTTGTTTTCATGTTTGGCATGCAGGAGTAGCTTAGCTTTAGTGTGTGGCGGTTGAAGATCTTGTGTATAGATGATTTTTCGCGAAGCATCTGTCGACAATATTTAAGAACCTTCCCAGATTGGTCTTCACATTGGAGAATCATGGTGGGTTATACCATATTACTCTTCTTTGGCAATTTTTGCTCAATTTTGGGCTGGCTGTGGGTTATATGTGAGCTTGTAGTTGTAGCCACTTTCGTCAAGGGTTTTTTGGTAAAGAGGGATGGCGGCATCAAAAACTTTTTTGCTTGATGAAATGCTGGTTAGTCGCTTATGTTTTCCGGGATATTCTTTAGTTGTGCAGGCAGGTGGTTGCTTTGACGGTGGACGTAGAGAAGTTTGTTGTTTGGTTTCATGAAGGGTTTGTAAGATTCACTTGTGAGATCGAAGATCACATCTAAAAAGTTGATGGTTTTCTTATTAGCTTCAATTGTGATCTTTAGTCCATTAGATTTGAAAATTTTGCTGACTTCTTGCTTTGTTTTCTCAATTTCTAAGCAAAATTTTCAAATCTAATCGCCACAGAGTGTGAAATTTGAGTTACTGTTTTGTAACATCACATCATGTAAAAAAATATATTCCTGCTCTACTATATGTATCGAGCACTCTCTGTCCAAGTGATGACAACCGTATTATATTATTATAATATAATATATATATATATTTATATATATATATATACCAGTTGATGTGCACGCCCATCAGCAGAGTGCTCAATTGAAGAACTAGAGTGTTTAATCGAGGTGATCTGATTAACTGGATTCAATTTGGCATTTTATTACTAACTAGTTTCGTACCGTACATGCGCGGCATTCATCAGATAAAATAGCCAAATGAAAAGTCGGTTACAATGTACGCTGATATATGATACACATGCGCACGCAGAATTTGAATTAAAACAGACAGTATTGCCTGACAACGGAAGATTTAAAGTTGTTTAGGAGGAATTTGCTTGCGTGCCTACAGCAAGTGATGCGTTCATTACACTTGTTCAAGGTCGCTAGGTCAGGTCTACAAATGATAAAATATTTTTCCCACAAGCACAAATTATAGCGATTTAAAGCGGGGTTGAAGGGTGCAGCTTGCTTTAAAATATTCTAAGTTATGTTAAATTCTAACTTAGCGTCTTTTAAATGTCAAACATGCTTACTAAGTTCTGTACCGAGTCTGAGTGAATCAGTCTTTCCATTTCTTTTTGGCACTGTGCAGGTGTGTACTGGCACTCCTTCTCTTCACAGCAGAATCAAAACATCTGTCCATGATTTGTTTCTGTTCTTTTGTGTGCTACTTGTCTTTGGGCACTTTCTTTTAACTCAAGAGCTAATTGTTCTAACCTTTGTTCAGAAATCTGTTTTGGTTGTTTTTTGATAGATTGCTCTTTAATTTTACATTTTTAATCTTACGTAGTTTGCAAAGCAGAACTGACTGAGTTTTGTGGCATACTGTATTTTCTCGATTAAATGCTGGGCCCCAAATAAATGCCAGTTATAATAGAGGAAGTTGTAAGTAAGCCCCTCAAACGTTTATTTGTGGCATCATAAACTTTAAGATTTTAGGACAAGGTACACGGCTGCCAAGAAAAATGAATAATAACCCTTTCTTAAAAAATGGTAGGCGAGAAAAAACTGCTGATTCAAAGAAACGCTGCAACCAATTGCAAAAAGAGTTGAGACATTGTGCACTGTGGTGCGTATTTCGAGAATAACATGGCTTTCAACAACTCCCCACCCCCTCCCCCCTTATCAATGTTGTAGCAGATCCCAAATGCCATTCAAACTGACAGTCATCAACATTGAAATGGGGGAAGGGGGGTCAGTAGCACATTGCATTCATTTTATTTGTGTTATGCGATCGTTTTTATACGGAATGAACAATTTTGGGAAAGTGTCTCAACCTTTTTGCAACTGGTTGTCTGAGTCATATATCGCCATACAGCACAGGATTTGCCTTTCGGAAATGAATCATAGTTGATGTACGTTATGAATGTAATTAGTTGATTTGAAAAAAATGGTTTTTATTCCACTGAGATCAGGCGTTTAAGAATAGAAAGTCCAAAACGTGCCTTTTCGACATTTTTCTACGGCCTTAATTAGCGCGAATTTGACCAAAAAAGGAGCGTTTCATCTAAATGTTGCCGTAGTTGCTCAATATGGTTATGTATTTTTCAAAGAACGGTGCTATCTTGTTACAATGACGCAAATCGTGTTATTTACAACGTCTGGTTCTTTCTAGAAGGTTTGTTTGCGTTTGCTAGTGACGGAAGAAACGTGCATAGATTGAACCGATAAGCATTAGTCTGTGTAAATAATACGTCATATGATAACGTGATCGCGTGTTCGCGCTGTAATAAAAAGGCGAGCAACTTTTCGCTGGTCCAATTTGTCCAGTCACTATCGGATTACACTCTAGTTGCGAAAATATTATTATTTCTTCGTCTTTTTGCTGGCTAAGTTTAATCTGGCCGTGTGTTTTGCATCGTGTAGCCCAGTTGTCAAGTTTCGTGAAATTCTTCCATAGCAGGGTTTTGCGATACAGTTTTTCAACTGTTAACCAGACATTCGCCAAATGGAGTTGTTTGAGAACTGCGATAAAAATGCCGAGTGTGGGCCTTCTACATCCCATGGAAACGAAGAGGGAGGCACGATTACTGGGATAGATTTGACCGAACCAGCAGTGCGTCAGGTGTATCTCGTGACTTATAGTCAAGCCAATTTGGAACAGTTTCCTACAAGACTTTCGTTTGCGCAAGCCGTGGTTACTTCTTTTTGTAAAGTAAATAGACGAGTTTTACAATGGGTCTGTTGCAGAGAATCTCACCCGCTAAGTGGAGGATATCATTACCACATGGCTTTAAAATTAGATCGTTGTCAGCGCTGGTTGAGCTCAAAAAACTTCCTCCGAGAACACCATGGTATTGCAGTGCATTTTTCAAATTTGCATTACAACTATTACAGTGCGTGGAAGTACGTCACTAAAGAGGATGAACATGTTTTACAGAGTGAGGATCATCCAGATTTATGGAACTCAAAAGCTCCTAAGACAAACACTGCTTGCAGCGAAAGGAAAAAAAACTGTAGCAAACGCGAAAGTGACCTCTTATCACAGTCAACAGATTCAGGAGATGAAGATGACTGTTCGGAGGTGGAGTCGAGCACTTCAGAAACTGACAAGAATTTGAGAAGCAAGAAACGAAAAAAGCGATTAACTCCCTTTGAACTCTCGGAAATCATCGTGGAAAAGCAGATAAAAACGCGAACTGAGCTACTTGCTTTTGCTAATATGCAGAAGATGGAAGGAAAATCTGACATAGCTGAATTTATTGTTAATAGAGGTCCACGCGTTGTTGCGGAAATCCTAACTACCGCTTGGGAGATGAAGAATGCACAAGAAAAACTAGAGAGGTCGAAAAAATCGCGCATTGAACTTCTTGAACAGGCAAAAGAAGGAGAATGTGTTAGCGGATGTGAGGGACAATGGTATTCTTGCGCACTTGAGGTCTTACAACAAAACGGAATTTGTAAGAAAACGTTCACGTCATCTGTTAAAGAACTGCTGGAAAAGGGACGCAGTAAATTTCGAAATATCATGATGTGCGGACCAGCGAATTCTGCGAAGACATTTATACTAAATCCTCTCACTGCAGTGTACAACACATTTTGTAATCCGGCATGTAGCTCGTTCACTTGGGTTGGAGCAGAAGACGCCGAGTGTATCTTTTTGAATGACTTTCGATGGTCTTAAACAATCATCCAATGGCACGATTTCCTTCTAATGCTTGAAGGACAAATGGTACATTTACCTGCACCTAAAACACATTATGCAAAGGACATTGTATTTGATAAAGATACTCCAATATTTTGCACTGGTAAACAACCTATTATTTACATTAAGAGTGGCGTGATCGACCAAAGAGAAACCGATATGATGTCCGTGCGCTGGAAAATCTTCCACTTTAATGTGCGAATCGACGAGCAAAACCAAAAGGAGATTCCAAAATGTGCCAAATGTTTCGCAAGATTTATTTTGGAAGGAAACAATTAGTGAAACACGTACTTGCAGAATTCACTGACTGTAATTTAATACTCGCGTGAACGGTCAACGGTCAATGGTCTACAGAGAGAAATAAGAACTTATCTTATCTTTATTTGTTATTGAGTGTAGACCGTCGAAAACATGTAGACCGTGGGGATATTTTTATGAAACGAAATTGAGCGCTTTTTCTTAGTAGAAATGTATTATGAGAAGAAATTGTTTCTATATTTCTATAAAAGTATGATAAAAGCCGAAAACAAGGTTTCTTTTCGGAAGAATGTTTTTATTCACTTATACTGTCACGAAAGCGTGACACGTAAAAGATGTCACGAAAGCGTGACATGTAAAAGCATGTAATGTCATTATAAAGTTACAGGAATATGCGTTACATTTTTTGGCCTTCAAGAATGAACTCTTTATGAAAGTACAACAAGTCACGTATTTTATAACTAGTATTTTGTGCGCTTTCCCTTCTTCTTAATGATAAGATTTAAGCGGTTATTCATTGAGCGAATAATATTGTTAACTACAATAGCGCTTACCGCATAAAGGGTGCACTTAACTCTTCCTGTAAACTGTTCAAAGCTTTCGTATGTGATGTTGTTTTTAAGCACTTGTCATTTTAGCTCCCTCTTTACTAAATTGAAAACGTTTTCTATTGGGTTTAAATCACAGCTTCTCGCTGGTATATGAAATAATTTAGCTCGTACACGCTTAAGGGCTTTTCGTGCCTTTGCACAGTTTTGTATCGGACAATTATCCTGAACAAATAACTTAGAATGTTTCTTACCACTTGCTCTGAACATTCTGTTAAAATTTCTACTAATAAAATTTGCAAAAAAATCTCCATTGCATTGTTCATACTGTTCGCAAAATATCACACCATGTCCATAGGAGATTGCCACAAACATCTTAAGCACCTTTCCTCCTGACCCTGTATGCGCCCCCTTAGCTGTACATCCTGGATTCAATCCCTCGTCGCGTCTTCGCCAAATCTTGCCACGCGGGGTTTTGGCCTCTGCAACTGGATTAGTTTTATACCAAAAACTAACGCCGTCCAGATAGAAACAAATATCGTCCTTCCATAGATTTGGAGAATTGTTTTTGAGGACTTCTCGCGCGAACTTTACACGTGTACTGCGATCTGCTTTGGTTAAAACTCCCTTTCTCCGTGCATCACAAAATTGAAACTTCATTCTTTTTAGAGCTCCATTAACAGTGCACAATGGTAAGTTTGAAAGTCCACTTTCCGCTCTTATCGTGTTGACAGAAAAGTTACCTTCAGTTTCCCTTAATTTCATTATGTTTCTTCTAACTATTCTCTCCTCTCGAAGGGTGATCTTCCGTGGTCTCCCTGTCGATTTCTTCTTCGATGAGATTTTTTCATTCTGCAAACAGCGGTATACCGACGCGCGGGAAATATTGCATCTGTTTGTAATCTCCTTTACTGTTATACCACTCTCTTCTCGAAGAAACCGTACAAAAGCCTTGGTTTTAGCGTCGATTTCACCTTTGAAAACCATTTTCAAGTCCAGTTGCTTTTGCGAAGAAAATCATTTTACGTCACAATCCAAAGCGCGAAATTACTGTAATAATTGGAACCCTTATTGCCACTAATTACAACACACTGACCGTTGCTGTATTTGTCAGCACAAAAATTAATTTTTCCTCTTTCAATTGATACCTTTTCATCATATATTACGTGCTAGTTCCGCTTGCTATTGGTGTTTAAATTGAACTACTATTCAGACAACCAATTGCAAAAAGAGTTGAGACATTGTGCACTGTGGTGCGTATTTCGAGAATAACATGGCTTTCAACAACTCCCCACCCCCTCCCCCCTTATCAATGTTGTAGCAGATCCCAAATGCCATTCAAACTGACAGTCATCAACATTGAAATGGGGGAAGGGGGGTCAGTAGCACATTGCATTCATTTTATTTGTGTTATGCGATCGTTTTTATACGGAATGAACAATTTTGGGAAAGTGTCTCAACCTTTTTGCAACTGGTTGTGGGTCCACTAGGCCAAATTTAAAATAAACGCCGGGGGCATTTAATTGAGAAAATACGGTACATTGTAGGCTTTCTGATTTCTGTTTTTTGTTTTTTAGAAGTACAGGTCTTGGACTCTATACCTGTGAAGATTTCCAGTGCGCAGAAACTTTTTCCCACAGTCTTCACATCGACATAATTCATTTTTCTGACTGTTCTAGGTGGTATTGCCCTTTTTGACCCAAATTGGGAACTTGCTAAGCATGGTTAATGTCAAATCCAGATGATGTTTCAGTAGTAGTAAAGCTGCTTTTTGAGAGTTAATTTAGAGTGTCATTATTGCAGAGCTTACCCTGTCCTAATGCAGTGTTCTCTCAAAATAATTCCATCAGTTGTATATTCAAAGTCTCAATACTAAGAGATACCAGTGAGTGTTTTTGCAGATGGTGGTTCAGCACCTCTGTTGATATCAATAGGATAAACATGTGAACCCCTCAGACTCCCCCTGGTTCCATCCACTGTCTTTTCTGCATAAAACACTTTTCCCTTCGTTCATATGCTGCCGCAATGCAAACTTTAATGTAGCATAGTGGCTATCTAGTTTAGTTTTACCCTTCTGAGCCTCAAAGTTAGAAAACCTTTTAAGCTGAATTGCCGTTAACTCGCCCAATTTCTGTAGCCAAATAGTCAAACTACAGTTTTTGTAATGTGATCCATTGTCTGACCAAAGAGAGAAGGATTTTATGTCTGGATGAAGGGATTTCAGGTTTTTTATACTTTTCTGCAGACAACTAGCACGGAAAAACAAGTTGTGTGTCATCTGTTTCACTGAATATTTCAAAGCGATTTTCGTAATATTTTCCAATACCAAATGAAAAAAAAAATTGTTTAATAAGTAACTAATTTGGCGCCTTCAGATGCTCCAATTTGGAAACTTTTGACATTTCTGTGATTTTGAATCACTGACAACTCATCCTAAAAGAAATATAGTCATTCAAGCTGAATATTTTTATTTTTATGCTGTTATTGACTTAACAAAGAAAGGGGTCAAATGATTGGATTCTCTGGTTATTCAGGTAAATAATGTGGTGTTTCTATCTTTTCTACCACACTGGGTTGTAGAGTAATAGTGAAAATAATTTATATCAGTTGACTCCCCAAAATTTCGAACGGCACCATTCCATTTTGCTTCATGGTCGGCTGATTTTTTATCATTTGCAGTTTTGAAGCGTGTGGATTTTTCTAGCGTTCGTATGGTTTCTAGCATTTAGCATTTGCAACCTGAAAAATAGAGCGTTTGAAACGTTTAAAAAGAAAAAAAGCCAGCATGTGAAACGTTTAAAAAGAGAAAAAGCCAGCGTGTGAAATGTGTAAAAAAGAAACAAGCCAGTGTGTGAAACGTGTAAAAAAGAAACAAGCCATTGTGTGAAACGTGTAAAAAAGACAAGCCAGCATGTGAAACGTTTAGAAAGAACAAAAGCCAGCGTGTGAAACGTTTAAAAAGAAAAAAGCTAGCATGTGAAACATTGAACCAAAAATAAAACCCATCGTTTGAAACGTAGCAAAACTAACCAGCGTTTAAAAATGATAAAAAAAAAGAAATCCAGCAAGTTCAAGCATTTCAATGTTTGTTTTGAATGCTTCAGTACCTTCCAACGAAGTTCTTGCCATGCAGTTACAGCAGTGTGGCGAAAGTATTAGCGAATTTGAAATTTTTCTTAAAACCTTTTTGTAGAATATTGTTTCATTTGGGATTGCGCTTCTTTTGTGCACGTTCCCTGTAATCTGATATACGCAAAGGTCCAAAATTTTATTCCGCTCTGTCTGGCATACTGTGTCGTTAATGCACCAAACATTGAAGAAAATATCAAATAATCAGAAGAAGCTACCAGTTTAATACTCACATGTAAATGCGAATTGCGTTAAAACTTGTTCGGATTTTTCCTTCACTTGTCAGCAGGGTGTCTAATGATCATGCATTCGTGATTGTCACACTCTGTGACACAGCGGACAGGGCTTAAAAACGGCTGATTGGCTAAGAGATTGTAACATAAAATAGTAATGTCACAGTTAATGCGCATGCTCGCTCTGTTTGAATTCAGAATTTTTTATCATGGCAGGCAAAAAGTGCTGATGTTGGATAGTCCTCTGCGGACTTATTTGACGTTTGTTAAAATGTTTACTGCTTGTCAGGACATTTTTTTGAGTTAAAATTAACTGATTTGTTGATCATGATACTCACGTAAAAGTGCTGGAGCTTCTTAGTCAATAGATTAATCTTAGAACAACACGTTTTGGATGTACGAACGGTACGGTCACTGAAACAGTGTGCAGAAGTATCAACTACATGTAACTGTATGTTGGCCATTGACTTTTTTCATTTGGCTTGATAGCTTGACGGGCCTGATCGTCTTTTTACCAGAGCTTCATTCCTTAGCTTCATTTCCATGCACATTGCTCGGTTGTGTTTTTAGTTCAGATAAGACTGCAATTGCCTTCTTCTGCATTTCCTTAACTTGACAGCGATACGAGTCTTCATCAAAGTCGTCTTCTTCATCGTCATCTTCATGGGAAGATTCTTCCCCAGACTGGTCTTCTCTGCCATCATTGTCATCGCTCTTATCGTCACTGTCATTGTTGTCATCCTCGTCGTCTCCCGCCAGGTATCTAACATAAATAATAAATAATCGGGTTTAGCTCATGTAAATTGAGATTATTTTTTTAATAGCCTGAATGATGATCTGTATTCACCGTCTACTATGTTTAGCCCATTCACTTAAATAAAGCGTTCTATTTGATTTGGGTTTAAAATATTGAAGGTCTGTTGATTCGTAAGCGTAGCACATTTACCCTGTTTAGTTGATATACTAATATGTTCACCAGGGAAGAGCACTTTATTGAAATGTTTTGTTGCATGTACCTGTTAGAGGATTTGGCCAATTCTTCCATCCGTTGCCTCAGCATTCTACTTCAACAGTCTGCGAATAACTGTGGTCACTGGATGTTCCCTGGTCACGCATTATGCAGCCCTTGTGGAAGCTGTGTCCACATGTCAGTCTGGTTGTTGCCTCAAAATCAAGGCTGTGTACACAAGTTGGCTCGTCACATGCCAGTGATGCATTTGGTTCATGACCAGGAAAGGCATATCCCAGAGGAAGGCAGCGCTGGTCCATGGTGGCATCCAGAACTGGGCAATGGTATGACTGAAAAGGTAAAAAAATGACAAAAAAATAGTGCCTAGTGATGTGTGTTGATAATACTACTGGCAATTTAGATGCACATCAGAAGCATAAAGCCTTAGCCAATTTTTCCCCTCAAGTTTGTTTTTTGGCCTTAGATGTGCAACTTTAATCAATGCCCCTCATTGCCACTGGCTATAGTTTCACAAAAAACAAATTATATTTTACAAAAATCAACCTGCAAGGTATAAAATTAATGTACCTGATACCTCAAGTTACGTTTTGACTTGACTAACCTGCTTTGAGCTATGAAGGTTTTTTGTAATAATAGTTGCACCTTTTTTATGATGAATTCTGCTGATCTTCCTGCAATAAGTGTGTGATCCCTCTCTCCAGTGCCTCTTTGATATTCTGGCACAAAATGCTGGCGAAATTCCTGCTGTAGTTTGTTTAAACTTAACTGTTGTGCATGTAGCCTGATCTGCTGTACAGTATAGTGCCGTTCAATTGAATCTCTCAAAAGTGAATGCATATTTCCACCTTTTTTCTGTGATGGCAGCTAACATTTGTTGTTGCATATCATAGTATTATTTATTGTTCATTTTTTGATGTACCGTGTCACTTAATAATGATAAGGTTGACTTTCTTGTCGTAGTGGCATCGCCTTCAACATGTAAACAACACAGCAAACCTTCTCATTATGGGCAGGTAGTTTTTGAGGTTAGAGCTTCTGAATGTGACAGGATAATGGAAAAACAACAGTGGTAGAACTTCTTCAAACAAATAAATTAAGCAAATTTAAAACTTAAGAGTGTAGCATTAGCCAGCCAAGGAAAGCAGCAGCAACAAGAACAGCGACATGGTCAGGTTTGGGCTTCTCTGGTGGTGGAGAATTAAATAAATGCTTATCCGATTTTGCAAAAAAGAATCTGTGTAAGGCAACAGCAGTTTCATGCGCATTTAGGGTAACATGGAATGGCCCTTGCTCTGGGATTAGAGACAACAAGGGGCTCTAGTAACAAGTAGCTTCTTCATGTAGTACCAGTTCGGCCAGTCTCCAGGAGATGGTACCAAAATTCTTTGAGGTAATTGCCAAAGGCAGGACTGCACTATTGTTCGTGTTTTAAGGCCGAGCTGTAGTCATCTACACCATGCAGATTTTGCTGGAATTCAACTAAGAAACAGTTTTCAATGGTGTGTAATTCATTATGAAATGACTGACTGTAGACCCTTTGAACAAGAAAAAGTTGTGTTAAACTAATCAGTCTTCTTCTTGCCAGTGTCTGCTGTCTGCTCTAACACTTATTGAAAACAGTAGTTCAGACTATTAAAGATACTTTAGATAGTAAATGTCAAAAACCCTTTGGCCATTACTTTTAATTATAGTTATAAAAGAAATTGGTAAAATTTACTTCATGTACATGTATAATGTTTCAAAAGGTTTTTTGTTTGTTTCGCTTAGGTTATAGAAAATGTACCTCGGTTTCTTAAGTTGCTGTTGGACCCTCTCTGGCTTGATGCGATGAAATTCAGTTGGCAATGTTTCTAGGTATGTATTGCGATAATTAGTTAACAGCTCTGTCATTTCCGCTATAATGAATGCCTTTGCAATGCCTCCTCAACAGAGAACATTGTCCATTTTTTACTAACGTAACTGGTACTGTGTATGGTTGTGACATTGTGTGGACGTGGTACTGCAACTGTTGGCCGAATGTCCAGCAAACTTGATGCCATGTGGATTGCCGAATTGGCTTTGTCAGTTGTTTGACCAAGAACATTGATAATATGGAAGTCATCAAGAAGATGGATTACGAGCTTTTTGTTGTGGAAGGAAACCAAAAAATATAATTTATTTATTTGTAATATTTTTATTAACAAAAACAGCAACATCTCCATATTTACATGGATTTATAATCAATCATATTTTTCTTTTCATCCCCTTAGTTTGGCATTCTTTGTTGCTTAGTCATGATTTTATTATTATTAGTAGATCATCCTCACTGCCAATACAACCACTCACTGCCCAAGCGGAGTTAAGATATGGGAGGTAAAATTTAGCCTGGGCAGAGGGTCGCAAGACAGTGAGAAAGGAGAGGACGTCGCCGAAGGGGAGGAGGGAGGGCGAAATGCTCCACAACCTGAGGTTGACCGGGTACTTGGCGAAATAGGTAGGGAAAACCAGAATAATTAGTTTAAATAGACAAACGAGATCCCTGGGGGCTATAGGGAAACGGGCTAGACACGCCTAGGGTGTTAGGAGTATGTAAACATTCTGCACAGGCTAGTTTCATGGTTATTTTAGCAATGAGAATATTATTATTATTATTATTACTGTAAAAATTTGTACACACATGACGAGCTTAGCCGTTCAAAAAAATATATGCAAATTAGGCTATAGGAAGATTGAATCTCCCCATAGCCTAATTTGCATACAACAGTAGCGGTAATCTAACCTTGTGGTTTCGCACCTAAGGTGTTGCCTGTGTTCTGCTGCAGTCATTAGTACATTAGTATTGACAATGTTGGATGGCTTATAACAATAAAAACCAGATAAACAGACGAGATTACATCAAAATAATCCTGTGTCTGAGAGCGAGATGTCAGTGTTCACGCTAGGACAAACTTCAACTCGCGGCAGCGCCGACAAATCTTTTCACACGCGCGTGTACTACCGCCAATTCTGCAGACTAAATTACTGCCGTAAGTTATCAATATTTGGTTGAAGATAGCATTGAAACTTCGGCAAATCTATGAACATTTGAAATTGCTCTTATGGATCTAAAACGTCACTTCGTAAATACTACCATATTGAAGTTGTCATTGTTCTTTTGATAATTGCGGCAAAAAAAACTAAAATCGCAGTAGAACTGTGAATTTTTTTGCTTATAAAGAGACTTGAAATTAAGTTTGTCTGAATTTTAAAATTCAACCATTTTTAAGAAATTGCACGAGCTGAAGACAACCAAATTGAACAATTTTAGCACAAAAGCAATGGAAATACACTGTGAGTCATGTTTTAAATATTTATTTGTTGGTGCTTAGTGCCAATTTTAAAACAGATCAGATGACGATCTGTATCCGACTTGGACAAACCTTTCTTCACGGTGATGGGCATGTCTTTTAATTTGAGAATGCTGTATACGCTCTTAATCATAAAAGCTAGCAAGCAAACATCGCTCGCAATAGACAGCTTTCCTGTCCCGTTTACAAGTTCAGGGGCAACATAATTGTTCTTGTAAAGTTCCCTTGTATGTAGTGGTTTGGCCACTGGAATTTTGGCATTAATAAATTTCATGCTCTTTCCAAAGTCAATAATGATGGGGTGTAGCCGCTCATCTTTCCGCGTTTCAAGCACAACATTAGGGACCTTACGATAAGACAACGGCGACGGCGACGTGAAAGGATTGGGTTGAGACCGTCGGTTGCCGTCGCCGTTCCCACCAAAGTTTACATTACCAAAAGATTTTGAAAACTTCGCCAGCTATATGTGAATCTGTGTCGAATCTGTGAGTTTTGTCAATATTTACTTGCAAAATTTTGTTGAGTTCTTGCTGATATCATGCCGAAAGTACGAGACAACATACTTCTATATTATGCCTTCAACTTAATTGATGCCACTGAATGCTTGCTTTTATATGACGTTAATTCTCCCAGAAATCCTGACATTCCTTACTGGAACTACGAACAATTCGACCTGGAGCTGATGACAGACGACAAATGCAAAGCTGAGTTCAGGTTTTACAAAAACGATATATACGAGCTGAGTGAAATTTTGAATCTTCCAGACAGAATTGTTTGTTACAATGGCATGAGAGTTTCAGTAGAATGGATTTTTGGTGACGTCGTTAACTATTTTAAATTCTTGGATTTCAAAAAAAATTTAAAGATATGCTTAAGTGCCGTTGGCAAAATGTATATTACATGTGCTCTTATGCACAATGCCCGGGCATGCTGGTATAGCTCCACTACTTCAGAATTTTTTTAGATTTCCCCCCCAACTGTACAGGAGTACTTTCAGTGATGTAAGATTGTAAATAGTTTATTAACCTTTAAAAATTTAGAGGACACTCGGTTAATGATCGTTACATGAAAAAAATAGATCAAACTGCTTAAGATGACGTTTATATAACTTTAGAAATTGTTAACAATGACATAACTTAAACGTATTGTCTCTGAAATACAAAATAAACAGCCCGTTTTACAGTGAACGGGAAAGTTTTTTTACAGAACTCTACCACAGTTTATTTGTCTGTAAACTTTTGTAGCAAGGACATAAGTGCCTGGGTTTGCTGCTGCTGCTGTTGTAATAAGGCCATATTCATATTCTGCAGCTGTTGCAGTTGCTGTTGTTGCAACTGACTGGCACTCCGCTGTTGTTCTGCTCTTTCCTCGTGTTCCTTAGCTCTTAAATTCAAATCAGCTTCTCTCGCTTCTTTCTCCATTTGTAGTTCTTTTTTCCTTAACTCCATTTCATCCAACCTTTGTTGAGATTCTGCTTCAACTCTTTCTTTCAGGAATGCCATTGATTCTGCTCCACTTGCTCTCTTCTTTTTCTCTGGTTTTGGCTTGTCATCTTGGTTTCTCTCTTGACTTTGTTTGAAGGTCTCCAAACTCATATTTCGCATTTCTTCTGCTTGGGAAGCTTCTTCTTGTAGTTTCTTCTTTTTGCAATCATTTAACCTATCTGACTCATCAAACAAGGAGACAATTTCTTGCATCAACACATCCACTTCGCTTGGCTCAGGAGATGTTCCAGTGGCCTTTTCGTCTTCAGAAACTTTCTTTCTGTAGCGCCTTTCCAGGAGGTATCTATCACGAACTGAGCGTTGTGTGACACGAAACACTGGTTCACTTGACCTTTGAAGTTGACATGCAAGGCTTTCCCAAATCTCTCCTCTTTCCACTGTTCCTTTCTTGTGCTCCCAAGGTTTAAACTGAAGAATTTCCTTAAGAAATACTACATCATGCGTTTCGGACCATTTCATGGCTTGGCTATTGGGAAAAATTATAAACATCATAAGATTGATGAAAATTGGCACATTCCAGAATTTTCCCAACCCTTTGGTAGCCCTATGTAAGGCAGTCTTTGTCCCAGAGGAAAAAGTTATGGGTACCAAAAAAAAATAGAACTAAAACAGACAAATTCTACTGACCAAGAGATGACACTCTACCATATTAAATAATTTTGTTGACTGAACATTGACAAACAATTCTCCTTACTTTCCAAACAGAAATATAAAAATAACTGAGTCACAGCCCTTAAACTATGCTACTCCTTAAGCAAGAAGAGAAAGCTAAACAGCTTTTTAACTAACAGGACCATTAAAAAATTTGAAAAAAAATCGCAACAACTTAAATAGAGGATTTCATTCATCCCCTTCAATTATGCTGATTCTAAAATAAAATATTCAATTCATCAATTTTAACAATACTACACACTCCAAAATTTTTTTAGGAAAGTTAACAGAAAAGCAAACAAGATCATAAAAAAAGAATCTCACAATTTCGAATAATTAAATTTATACAACTGAAATTAAAACTAAAAATTTCTATACATGTGTCCAGGGCCACAAAACGAGTCTCCCTCTTTAATTTTGCTACTCCTTTAATGTTATCATTGAGGATTTCCAATCCACCACATGCACTTACAAAAAAAGGCTAAAGCGGCAAAAACCAACAGTATTTTTGTGTTTCAAGATCGATTACAGAACAACTTTGCTGATCATTTCAGCTGATCATTTTTTAACACTCGAAAGGCTGATTAAGAACGTGTCCACATGAAATCCATGCAATATCAACATTTGAGTCTACATGGTACCCTCCAGAATTTGATAATATTTTGTGTACATACTGGTATTAGTCCAACTTAAAAGCCTGCCGAATATTTTTCCGAAAGTCCGAACAGTTCACGGGATACAGTGGTTCGAGTGAAATGACACACAATTTTAAGTAAAACCATGGTAAATTCGCCCGTGAAGTTTACAACTTGCTCAGAGACGATTGGGTGCAGAGATAATATTGAATCTTTGCCAATTTAAAATGAATAGTATACTTATTTAAATCAACTAAATTTGAAGAGGATGCAATGAATATATTCGAAAATATTAACGCATTCAAGAAAACCTTCAAAAATCGAGATTTTTCATGATTCGAATTTCTAGTGAAAATCGCTTAAAATATCTCGGATGCGGCCAAGTTTCTGCTCAAAATTACTCCATTTCCATAAAGTTTATTTGTTTAGGAGTTGATAGATGTGATAAAATCTGTGTGAAGCTACGTACGTATAGCCATGCGAAACAGATATTTTGTATCGGTATTTCGCTCACGATGACGGGCGAATGACAAATATAGAGGACTATGACATCTGTTGACATCTGGTAAAACATGCTACTGATTCTGGTGAAGACATTCTTGGCTCATATTATATTTGAATACATGTTGTGGTTCAATTTTATCCTTGGTTCAAATTTTATTTTCCTTTGTTTTTGGCTATGGTAATGTATGATAATGAGTTTTAAACAAGGATAAAATTGAACCACAACATACACAATATTAGATTTATAAAATGTACCTGACGAAATAAATATAATTTGGAGTGCTAATAAAAGTGCACTTACCAAGCCATGTATGTGGGAAACTACCGGCCGGTCGCTGACTTTATACACAAAACCGTATGCAACATTTGAGAATGATGGCTGCGGCTGCAAACTGCTCAGAGATTCTTCAAGACTCACACTGGCCACTTGTTTGGATGATCAATCGTTTACATAGATAAGATATCCCAGCTAATAAAAAATGCTTTACATATCGAGAACGATCGGTACATCCGCCATCTTTATTTTGACAATTTTTGTATCACAGGGTACCCAAGGTATCAGGGTATTATTATCAGAGGATTGCCGCTGGCATGGAACTTTTAGGCATACAGCAAGTAAACTAAATGCAATGCAAATAGTAACTAAATAAAAGAAAGAAAGAAAGGCCAAAGCAGAGACCTTATGTATAAAGTTTGCATTTTATCTGTTGCAAAATTTATTTTCCATTCTTTCAACTTTTAGCCCCCAAAATACACCTCAGACCAAGATTTTAACCCCCAAGGGCCAGGGACGTACCATTATTTTTCTGGTGGTGGTGGTGGTGTTGGTGAGGCAGGGGGGAGGGAGGGGAAATTTTTTTTAATGCAAACAATTCATTTGTTCTTTATACAGCTACAAACAATTTAGTTTGGGGTTTGCAAGCAATTTATTTTCGGTTTATCGCGCTTGCAAACAATTTACTTCCGTCGGTGTTTGCGGCTAAGTATGACATAGATTCGACTGGCACTCGCTGCAAGGACTTTTCGAAAGGAAAATTGTATGAGAAATGTCGCCTTATAATTTGTTGCATAAAAGCCTAAAACTAAATTTATTGGGATGACTACCGGTTTAGAAAAGCACTAACATTTTAATTTCACAGTATTTTACCTGTGTATCACTAGTTGTCTCATCGGAGCTGCGCACAGTCTCGCTATAATTAGATAAAAATTTCCTACATATCCCTAGAAAACCAAAAAAAACTATTTTAACTCGAAGCATGATAAAACTTATATTTCATCTCATTCTGTGTTCATTTTCAAATGTAGCCGGTATTCTGACACAACATTATTACAATGGAGAGGGGTGAATAGGTTCGCGGATCGGCAGATTTGGCCTTGAAAAGCGCACGGATTGACGATTTTAGCGATAAATTAAGTGGATTTTGGCCCGGTTTCCGGACTTTGTCCATCTAGAAGTTCGGATTGTGGATCTGATCATTAATTTTTTGTCAGCCTTGGACGGTATGTTGGTGTTTTGTCGACTGCCTTTTCAGTTTCACCAGCAAAGGCAGAAAACTTCGAGTAAAATCTACTAATACTGCACAATAAAAACAAAATAAATAAATATATATACCCGTGTGCAGTATATTTATACTGCGAAACTTTTTAAGTAATGTGGACCCGGATTTGAACGAAAATAACGTCGGATCGACGGATCGGGCCAAAAAGTAGCTTTGCATACCCCAATTCACCCCCTCACAATGAGTTATTTTGTCCAGTCTCACAAAGTTCACCGAAGTGTAAGTATATTTTTCTCAACATCTCCCTGGATATCCCTCTGTACCGGTTTCTGTTTGCTCTGATGCTCAGGATATTTACAAACTTTACTTGGCCGCCATCCCAAGCCAAATTCGTTCCTATGCTCGGGACAAATCGTGAGATCTTCTCCGCACTCGTCGAACAATCCAACGCGGGTCAAACATAATTTACTGTCTTCCTCGACTCCTTTCCGTGAGGTTTTAAAACAACCACAAGTGCTCTTTTGTGCTACTAGAAAAATCCTTTACAATAAATATAGATCCAGCGCTCTTGTTTCGAGCAAATATTGCTGAAAAGAACAAACACATTTAAAATCGCCCATCTTTACGAAATGTCTGCTGGTATGTTTATGCGTGGGAAAGCGTGGGAAATGTTCTTGGTGTCTAGTGTGTGTCACGCAATCCTCTCAGCGCGTTATCAAAATAATGCTGGCGGAAAACAAAACTAGTCTAAATATATTAAATTTGTATTTTTGATATACCTGATCTTTACTTTGCTTTTACTGTAAACAAATAAGTAGTTTTCTTACTTTTTCATCTGTAACCGAGGCAGTCTAAAAGGGCCTAAAAGTTGCGGTGCGATAAAAAAAGCATTAAAATAAAAAGCGGCCGGACTTCCCATATGATTTTTAGAATGAAACATCAAAATGGGTTTTCAAAATACTCCTAAAGATCTTCTCGAAGTTTTCCTTGCATTATGGAGACTTATGAACAAATGGACGCGTTGTCTCTTTATTACAATATTCTGGCACGTGTCACGTGACCCTCCCAGGTACGCCGGATTGCCGTATTTCAAGGGCAAATTCGTCATCTAAAATGTAAACTTCACACACTTTTATTTTTGTAATTGCTTAGATCATCAATTGTTCAAGCTGGAAAAAACATTGAAATGAATCAAAACATGGCCGCTTGTTTGCTTTTGCCCGCTATTTTAGGGGTATTTTCCGTTATTTCGCAAAATGGTGAAAATTGTCAAGTTTGATTGATGGCTCACAAATATAAAAACAGGACAATCATATATTTTTTTGTTTGTGCATAAAGATCCAGGTTTCTACTTTCACTTAGTGGAATATTTTTTGTCGGCTTGAGATTTTGGAGAAACACGCACATCATGAATTCGCTGCACTTTTGGTACGGATTTTTGCACATTTTTTAACAAAAACTTTAAACTCGTATAACTCTCTTAAAAATTAGTATCTGGATAAACCGTTTGGCCTAGATTGTAGGTTCGTTGTGGGCAACAAGTGAGCCAAATTTGAGCGAAATCGGTTGGGGGTCGTGTAGACTCGTCTGCATGGTCCTCAGGTGGACACGTTCTTAAAAACATCGACGAGACAAGGTTTTCTTACTGATTTAAACGATTTCTCTCTGCAAAGGTTTGTGAGACTTAAAGATAGAGTTTATTCGTGAAAGTAAGCTGGCAGTCAACACAACATTTGACGACTCAATAGATGAAATTTAGGGAAACAGACATAGCTTAACTGAGAATTCATTTGGTCTAAACAAGGCAAGTGATCCAGACAACTAAATTCCAGTTGAAAGTAAAATTCACCCACGTTAAAATGAAAAAAATATTTGGAAATCATGTACCAATACACACTACATTTCTGTTAGTGACCTAAAAAAGTAACCTATAGTTCAAATATCACTTTACCTTGCTTCCTTTGCCATTTTCTTTCTTCAGCTGCTTCCCGTTTTCACACGACGGCAAAACTTGATGAATGGCGTTCGCATGCGCAGTTGTTCGTTTAGAAGAGGCGAGGTCGCCGTCGCCGTTGTCTTATCGTAAGGTCTCTATTGTTACTTTTTAGGTCGTTATGAACATACCCACAATGATGAATATGTTGCAATGCATCTGTCGTGCCAATCTTTCTTTTTGTTCACTCTTGCTTTTCGCCGCTTTATAAATAGTAAGGCTTTCCTCGCCATCACTGTGAAATTTAAGCACAATGCTTACGGGAATTTTTTCCGTACACACACTGAACAATAAAGGCAGGCCAGGATGGTCGCCCAATTTCTTCAGCACTTCATGCCTTGCCTCTCACTGCAACATCTTCAAAGTGTGACTTTTGTCATCTTGACAAATTCTTTATTTATTTTCTTTAGCCACGACACGATAGATTCAGCCTCAGTGATACGTTTGACGTTCTTCAATTCTAAAGCAATGTTGGATTTTGTGGCAGTACTTTTTGCCGCCTGGGTTGAACGTTTGTCGCCAGCGGCTGCTTTGCTTTTCTGTTCCATGGTTAAGCTTTAAAGCAACAGAAACCATAATTTTCCCTCTGGAGTTTTTTTGTTGCAGTTCTTTTCTTTTGACCTGGCGAGGGCGGAAATCAGTTGCTTGGAATTTCTTTTTCTTTCCTTCTGCTGCCTCATGTTCTTTTTTGTATCCTCTTCTCTTTCTCCTTTTCTTTCTCCTTTTCTTTTGCTCTTTTCTTAGTTTCTTAAAATGAGCATTTTGCTTGGTCGACACCTCGCGCTCTCGATTTCCTCTTTTTGTTATTGATGGCTTTCATTGCTAGCAGTCCACAGAGAACAGCGGAAAGAGAACTTTGACAGGAAACAAAGGCATTCAAAGGGTCGATTGTTTTACAAGAAAAGGATAAATCCTCTTTGTCTTATTGGTTAGATGAACAATAGGAACACTGATCAAATGTAGGTGTCATTATTTCAACAACCATATGACCAGTGATTTTTAAACATGGCCGACATATTTACGTTGCCAGGAATGTTTAAAAAAGTTTAAAACATTTACAGCTTTGTAAAATCACTTCGAACAATGCCATTTCAAACGGCCACAGAGAGCAGTATTTCTGCAAGATGATAAAGAGGTCCAGGTGATGTCACCTCAAAACTTAAGAAAGTTGCCGAACATGAAGAATACAAAGCATGGTTAGTTGGTATCACCGAACAGTTAAACGGTATTCACCACCAGCGGTACAAAAGTAAGTCAAACTTCGGGGGCTAGAAGGTCTGTAGTAAATTGGGGCTACACAACATTTTGTTATTTACATAGAAATGAATCACAATCCTACCAATTGTATTGAATACCCTGTTCTACAAAGCGTTCTGATTGTGTAAATAAATGGGGCTGAGCTATCTTTACTACACTTCATATGACTTCACACAACCATTTCCTTTTTGTGGGTCAAAAATCAGTTTGAATTCCAGGAGACTGTCAAAATATAATATATATTTTTAAAGAGGGGGTATTAAA
Organism: Dendrophyllia cribrosa; assembly: GCA_024195265.1. NCBI lineage: Eukaryota > Metazoa > Cnidaria > Anthozoa > Scleractinia > Dendrophylliidae > Dendrophyllia > Dendrophyllia cribrosa. The sequence goes on along the minus strand of JAJLRJ010000001.1, from coordinate 21,800,126 downwards.
AATAGTCATTGTTCTTTAACAGGAAATTGGCAGACTTTGGAATTGAATACATGTATGGTTCCCTCAAAGTAATTCCAACAGCTGCTCAAATGTCTTGACGACCCACAACCTCATGCTTTCAAAAATGTGCAACATTGGCGGGCACCCATTTTAAGCTCATTATCAACTAAAATAACATACCGGTTATTTGAATTAAACAAATTTAAGGCTGCACTGCAAAAACAAAACACTCTTGAACTGAAAGAACAAATGCAATGGAGCAGAGACAAGCAAGTCACAGACAATATCACTGAGATTGATCCCAGAGAAGCACTTATTGCTGCCAAAAATAAAGCCCATGGACAACCTTGTAAAGATAGAATTACCTGTAGAAGCCATTTAGTGGTCGGGTATGGTGAAGGCCGAGCGACCCGTGAGCTAGATTTGATTTGGTGGCCAAATCTCTACACTATGGTTCCTTTGGGAAAATTTTGCATAAGATTATATGTAAATCGAGTGGAACTGCCATAAATTTGGTCCAGACATTACTTTGACATAAACGACAGAATCCAAAAGTTTTGTTTTTCATTAATACTGAGATTTTAATGAAATAACAATGTGTCTAATTAAGGAATCAAAAAGAGTAGAATAGAATAGAAAATATAATTTGTGATAACTATGCTTATTCTGCAGTGCAAAAATCCCATTGGGGGAGGGGGAATACTCAACAAATAATTATACGAGAAGGCCTCACCCAGAGGTTCAACCCCTTGAATACAACTTTTTTCGAAACAGTAGCCCTTTCACATTTTTGTACATGTGACACAAATTTGTCCCCCTTCATACATCTCAAAGATAAGCTGGACATGAGGTTACCCCATACCAGGTCCCATAACCGCTGATACTTTTTTGGCAGCCAAAGGAACCTTTACTGGTACGCTACCATTAAATTATACTGGTGGTTACCTTGACACCACAGTGATCAATAAACTGTTCCTCATCATCACATCTTTTCAGTTGCTGCAAACAAAGAAAATAAATAATATCTCATAACAAACACTGTTTACTGTACTACAAGATGGCAAATTAACTGAGAACACATATCCCACATGGTAGCAGACAGATTAATGCAACAGGAAATTAACTTTGACCCTCGGGTATGTTCTACCCATGAGAGCACAGGGCAGATTAATGTGACGGCAAATTAACTTTAACCCTCAATGGCTGTTTACATGGATAATGTTCTACCGCTGGTGGGACAAGAAAAAGGCCTAAGGACCAAGTTTGGAAGGTTGCAGAGACAACGTGCTCGGAAGACAGGCACCGGTAGCATAGTATTGGCTAGCCGGTTTACTTAAAAAAAATACTATAAGAAGCAAGGGCTGACAACTGCGTAGAAAAAGTAACACAACAATGGCATGATTGAGACCAAACCGAAAGTTTAAATGCAACTGTGGATAGCTATTTCGCCGTTATTGCGGCTCATCAGCACAGTGTCGCAACAAGTTCCAGTGACTAACCTGACTGAGTTAGCACTGTACTAATGTGCACTTGGTAAAAACTCGGGATATGCCTCAAGATCGTATGTCTGTCCACGTGCACAGCTTATGCCATACACAATGAACAAAACATTTGAAAATATATAGTATTTTGTTTATTTTTGGCTGATCAGATCTCTTACAGATCCTGCGTATCCTAGCAGCATTTTCGTTCACAGTCCCTTGCTTTCTTGTTTTCGTTTTTAAAAAAAACTCGAGCCCTTGAGTGACTAATTTGCGTGGCACTGCCTTTTGTAAACGTGTGAATTCTACGACACGGATGCCGTTCTCGATGTGCTCATAGCCCGGGGCTTTGAAGCAAAGCCGGCAGACTGCTTGCGCTTTGAGGTCGCCATATTGTTCCAGCAGTTGTAGCAGATTTTCATTAGGGAATTCAACGGGAACAAAGCATGACACGTGTAGTCGTGTAGTGCTTTTTGCCTTAAAAGGCGTAAAGGGATAACGCGGCTTTCGTAGTCAAAGCCCGATGCCGCCAACCACGTGGCCGATTCTGTAGATCAGAGGGTGATGTCGAAGCACTTTCCTCCGTAGAGGGGTACAACCCCAACGATTTCTTCCTTAAAGTCCGGTAACAGTTGAGGACTATTCTGGCTTGATAAGAAGTAGAACACAAACTGCGGTGATAAACATATTGAACTTATTCATTTTTTATAAAACTTGACGTTTCGTATGCTACTACATACATTTTCAAAAGTGACCGTTACAGTGTTGAAAACTATACTTATATAGTATTGAAAAGGGACTGGGACCGAGATTAAGTACAAAACTTAACAGTTGATCTATAAAAAGAAACAGCTAATTAATAAAGCATCAACTTCTTGCTACTGGCGTTTACATTAAAAGCTGGCTTCAGTTCTTGTATAAACAATGTTTCTTTGATTTTACAGTGGAAATCGGTTTTGCCCGATGCTAAGATATCAAAATGATCCCACTTGATGTTATGTCCAGTCCTGTTGACTTGGTCAGCAATGGCTGATGTGCGGTCATGCTTAGCGAGGGCCTTAAAATGCTCAGTTTTTCTATCATGAAGCCGTCGTTTAGTTTTACCAATGTAAAATTCTTCACAATCCCAACAACTGGCTTTGTAAATAACTTTAGACTGTTGAGAACGATTCAAGCGGTCCTTGTACGGGAAGAAAGATTTGATGCGGCGAGTGTTTTGGAAAATAATTTTAAGGTTGACACACGAGTAAAAATTGTATACACAAGATTTTAGAAGTTTAGAGATTTGGTTGCTATGTAAACCTAAATAAGGTAGCAGGATAATAATATCCTTCTTAGGAACAGTGGAGACATGGTTGTTTGACTTGTTAATGTTTCTGTTTATAACATCATTGACATCATTATCATTAACATCATTATCTGGCTTTTGGCCTTGAAAAAGTGGAGCACTGATAAGAACAGATCCCCCAATGCTGTACAGAAAAGTTGTTAGCAGAGGGGCACGGGTTCCCCTCCTTTTGCAAAAAAAAAAAAATAATAATAATAATGATAAGGCCCAGCCTATAACATTTTCTAAACACGACAGGTCTATTGTATAACCAAATTATAGACGCCATTTTAGTCAATAGCGTGAAAATGTAAACTTTGTAATGGAAAATTGGTGATTTCCTGTTTTTAATTCCCCAAATGGCTACTAAAATAAAACTATGCCCATTTCGCGAACATAAATTTCTATTGGCTGATTTGCATCATGTGATGTTTTCATGTACGTATTTTGAGTAGACTTATTGTAAAGGTGCGCTACAACGGCATCTTTACCATATTCACTATCAATTCTTCTATTTTTTTTATTAACCTCACGTTCTAACGCATTAACGAGATGGCTTTAAGAGCCCTTTGATCATGGCACGCTCCACCTCACCATTGGACTGCGGAAAGCGAGGGCTGCTTGTTGTATGTCTGAAACCCCATTCTTTTGCAAAATGAGTGAATTCAGCCGATGCGTACTGTGGGCCATTGTCACTTCTTACTTCCTCTGGGATGCCGTGTCTTGCAAAGATCACCTTAAAGTGTATATGACAGATATTTTTTTATTTGCTTGATGAAATCTACATGGCGTTCTGATAAGAAAGTCGAAAAAAGTTTTTTGATATCGATTTTTCTTGTCCGTGATTTAGCCGTCTAAAAACGTGAAATTTCACTTCCGGTGGGTTACAAAACCGCGCAAGAAGAAAGACTGGAAATAGTCCGCTGTGATGTCAATACAAGAATACCCGTGTCGCGGTTTTGTAGTTCCTACGTTTTTGGTGCGTGTTGCTACAACCATAGACAACACACCTCAATAGAACCATGTTTCTTCCTCAGGGCGCACCAAAAATGTAGGGAACCGAGAAACCGCGACACCGGCATTCATGTATTGACGTCACAACGGACTATTTCCAGTCTTTACTCTTGCGCGATTTTGTAACCCACCGGAAGTGAAATTTCACGTTTTTAGACGGCTAAAACACGGAAAAGAAAATCGATATCGAAAGAACCGTTTTCGATTTTCTTAACAGAACGCCATGTAGATTACATCAAGTAAATAAAAAAATATCTGTCATATACACTTTAAGTGCTCTGATAACTTCATGAGATTTTGTTGTCTTCTGCATTGCAGCTACCTCTAGCGTGAAAAATAGTCCACAACTATCAGGTAATTTAGGTTATCGAGTTCAAATAATAAAATTATGTCAGTTGCGATCATTGGTATCATCAGTGGTAAACTGTTAATTCACAAGTTGCAAGTACTACATCATATGTCGTAAATTGATAAGTGCCATGTAGTAAGTGGAAACTGGAATTACCACTTATGACTTTTCAGTTTCGACTTAGCGTGGCCACCCTCGGTCGCGGTACTCACCAAATACAATACAATCGCTGGCTTCACGAAAAGCATACCGCAGTGCCAACAGCATTGTTACAAACCAGTGTGTTAGAATTTGATCCACTGCAATAGTGAACCATCTTCATTCATTACTTATGCCGCTCATTGTCTGGCATGGTTAAGTTATGGGAAAAGATTGTGGCCGAGGCAATGAGCAGCTGGGTGCGAAAGTGCTAGCTGTGCTTAATGTCGCCGAAGGGGAGGTGGGAGGGCCGAAAATTCCTTAAACCTTACCGGTTTGGATATCTCTTTCGAAATGCCACGAATCTAAGCAGCGGGATCTTTAAATCAAGAGATATTGCACGTGGGAACTAAGCATCATATAACGTAGCTAGCCATTCACGAGCCGGGTTACGTAATCCACGCCCGCCAGAATTCGGCGGCATATTTATGGATGAAAATAGTGAACCATCTTCATTCATTACTTATGCCGCTCATTGTCTGGCGTGGTTAAGTTATGGGAAAAGATTGTGGCCTTCCGCTGCTCACGCATCTTGCTACTTCAGTCTATAAGCTATAGAGTCCCCACAACCACAGTAAAGAGGACCCACCGGGGACACCTCCCAAAACTCAGAAACCCCTCAGACCTAAAGATAAACTGAACACTCGAAGAAAAATAGCGTATTTTCCCAAGATGTTATTTTTATTCAATTTTCCCACTGGTAAAGGGCTAAGGCCACAACGTTTGAAATTCTTGACTTAACATGATGGCACTCATTAATCAGACGAGAGAACTTTAATCGCATTTCTTGTTTCTAAGGAAAGGCTAAGGAGAGGGCCGTCATTTCATTCTTCTCAGAGAAGGTCTGGGTAAGCACAGAGGCGAGCGGGGCTCCTCCTTCTGGATTGGGAGCTGTGCTCAGTGCTAAAGAAGACGCCACTGCATCTGAATTCATCACCTTGCCAGTCTGTGAGTAATATTCAGCCGTGACCGCAGATGACCACCCAACATCCCTGGCGATATCCTTGGAGGGAACACCAAGCAAAGAAAGAGTGATGGAACACCCACTCCTAAAACTATGCATAGTCTCCCCGTTTTAGATCCCCGCGGAACGGAGGTGTAAAGATAGCCTGTTAGCTATGGCAGAACCTACAAAGGGAGGTTCCGAAATTTCGTTTTTGCTGTTCAATACTCTAAACAGATAGCCGCCCCTTAGGTTAATGGACGTAAGATTGGATAATCTAACGTACAGGTTCAAATTGGCTACAGGACACGTCTTGGGGTCCGGGCACTTTATCATGAATGTGTTGCATTTTCCGCTCCCCCCTTAAGGTTTTGCCGAATGTATGGCGGAATAGAAACCAATCCCCGTTTGGGAGAGCGGCGATTTCTTTTGTAAAAACCCTGCCCAGATCTGAGCCTCGATCCCCTGCATAAAAATCAAGACAGAAAAAGGCTAAATCTCTCGCATAGAGATAGCGTTGAACAGGGGATGTGTTTTTAGAAAAAACTAGATCTCTAAGATGTGAACACAGTTTAGCCATTTTTTTCAAAGAAAATAGGAATGGCCTGTTTTGGACGGACTCGGGCTTTTGCTTGTTCCTCGCGTACTAACGTGAGATACTGTTTCACGGAATAATGAGCTGCTGGGTTCCCCACGCCGAGAATATCATTCCAAACATCGCCCCGTCCCGCTTCAATGAAGATGGAGCGTAGCTGCCCAATGAGATTGTCAACAGTTGCGGCCGCCAGCCTCGTAGGACACGGACACCGAGCCTTGTTGGGAACTCCAAAATGCCTGCATTGGGGAAGGTGAACTTTTGTTTTTCCACCCTGATCTTTCCAAATTAGAAACCTCGTTATATCCTGGGGTGCGGCGGAAATAAGCGCTTTAGGAGAAGGCAGGGAGCGAAGTAAACGCTCGAGATCGCGTTGAAGGCTGGATTTTTGTTTCTGGTAAGGCTTATCGCTCTTGGTCCTGCGAAGGGCGTCGAGACGGTGGTCAATGGCAGGAAGGTCTAAACAAAGTTTCTCGGCAGGTAAAACCTCCGGCTCTTTCCTTCGTACGTATCCGCACTGTTGGCAAAATGCGAATGAAGCGTCATTTGGGTAGGAGCAGTCTGGGCAACTGACAGCGGGGACCCAGATTCTTGGAACTTGGGGAAGGACCTGAGAGAATCAAAAGTATGGCTAAACCCGAGACTCTAGGGGGAATAAAGAAGATACATGCAGGCTACACCCGATGTAGGGATATATTTGTTAGTTATGGACTGAAGTTACATTGGAAAAGCGCTTATGCGCCTCGAATGAGCAAAGAAAAAATACAAATAGAATTCCGTGAGTTGATAAAGCCTTAGTTTACAAATGCGAAGCAACACGAAATGCCCAAAGGTCCCATTGAAGTGGTCTGTGTTCCCAAGCTGTATGGCCTGTCTTGGCGGGGAAGAGAAGGGTGGAACGATCCCCTTTATGACCGAGTTTGAATGCGGCGGTAGCTTGGCGCTGGAGGAGAGGCCACCAGTACTTTCTACGCGAGACGTCGGGAGCGATCATTGTGAAGGGGCATGGTTGCGAAGCTAGGTTCCGCAAGTGCGGGCCAATGAGTGTGAACGGCGGAAAGACGTAGGCGTTCTCGTTAGCGGACAATGCCTGAGCGAACACATTGGTCCCTTGGGCTTGCGCACATGGCAACGGGGAGAAGAATCTTAAAGGACGCCCTGAGTGATCCAGTTTGATGTTAGAAGGGAGGGCCATTAAATCGATGGTGTGGGGCCCAAACGTTGACTCGACCAGTTTCCATGGCTGTGTGTCGAGTGAGGCGTCTAGATCCGAAAGTATGCGAGATGGAGAATCCGCTGGATTACTTTGAGAGGGGACATATTGCAAGGAGAGGGAGAGATTCCTGCTGAGTGAAAACTGGAAAATGGACTTCATAATGTCAGAAATCTCTGGGGATTTAGAGATCTGATTTTCCCAACTAGACACTAGGGCCCTGTTGTCCATGAACACGTCCACCTTGGTGTTTCCAGAACGATGAAGGAGATTCTTCAGCGTGAGACGTAGGGCTTGAGCTTCCTTGACAACGATGGGACGTTGACGATTTTTTTTTCTTCCCAGTAAACCACGAGTTACAACTTCGGGCCGACCGGGGGTGAAAAGACAGCCACCCCATCCAAAATTTGAGGTGTCCGAAAACAACTGAACTTGTAGGTGAGACTCGTTTCTCCAAGACAAAAATCCTTGCCAGTTATCGAGGAAGCGCCAATGGGATATCTCCTTTTGAAGGGCAGAGGATAGTTTGATCTGGCGGGCGCCACTTTTATTAGCTTTGGAAATGGCCTGGAACATAGAATTGGAGTACAGTTTGGCTGCTGGGACGAGGAGAAAAAATGATGTAACTTTACCGGCGAACTTTTGGAGAACTTTGAGGGAAACGGTTTTCTTGCCCAGGATGGCTTCCCTTAGCTCCACAAATTTATCCTTTTTATCTTGAGGGAGGAGAAAGGCCTGTTTCTCTGAATCACAAACGTATCCCAAGGAACCAAGCAACTTTTCTTAAGGCTGATGAAGTACCCCAGGGAAATAACAACGTAACAGGCAATGTAGGCAGCCATTTGTGCCAGTTGAAAGTTGGTAAAAACGTACTCGCCGTTGGCCCGCGGGCTTAAACGTAATTGTCTGACATGTCGGTTGTCTATATACTGAGAACAGGGAATGCCGAGCGATCTAATGAAATGGGTTGCGGTCAAGCCAACAGTGTTGTACACGAAGGCGGTGGCTTTCCAGCCAAAAGGAAGAGAGGCGTATGTAAAAAACCAACCCTGCCACCGAAAACCAAAGAAGGTAGAACTGCGTGGATGAAGGCGGATGTGGTCGTAGCCGCTTTTGTCATCGAATGTAGTTTGATAATGGCCAGGGTTAACATAGCGGCAGAGGTCTGTCAGGTAATCGAGTCTAAAAGGGCAATCCTTGATCCAACAATTAAGGAAGCGTTTATCGTAGCACATTCGAGGCTTGCTTGGCTCAACCGTGATCGGCATAACTAAGTGGGGTGGTTCAACCTCACTAACGTGGCCAATGACATAAATTGAGCCGTTAGAGATTCTATCCTTAATGGTAGCAGTGATAAATTCTTGAAAAGGAAGGCAAGTTGACGAGTTAGGAAAGCACATACGAGGAGGCAAGTCACTGCAGTAGGTTTTGCCTTGAAACGTACCGGTAAAGGGGGTGAAGAAATCAAAAATATCCACACCGTCTCTTATTATTGCCAGCACGAACTCTCTTTTATCGTAGCCAACAGAGAATAGATTCCATTGATCTAGACACGAGGTCAGGTTGCCGGCCACAAACAAGGCTGGGTGTCGAAACCGAAGCATGTCCGGGGATGCGAAAGTTCGGCATTCAGCAACAATTTCTAACGACAGGAGAGGCCTGGCCCAGCTAGTGGGGTTAGCTCCCCTATCGCACCATAAAACAGATTTTGGACGCAGCTAAGGTGGGAATGGCAGAATCTTGAAAACTCCTACGAAAAGATGGGGAAAATCCGTATGACGATTGAAAGAAACTAGTCCTATAACAGAACGGATAAAAAACAAAAGGGAAAAACTCCCACTAGCCGAACCAGACCAGGGATCCGTCGTAAACAGATCATAGGGTGTAACTTAGATTACCCTTCTGGTCGCGGTCAGGTTAGCGGAGAGGGCGTAAGGTGAGCGCTGACATAAGAGAGAAAAAACTGATGGTATGGTTATCTGGAAATATATGTAAAACGAGCGGTACTGAAAAATCCGAAATAAACGAACAGGTGGGAAATCTGAATTAATGGGATTTTATACTTTGTAGTCGTATACATATAACACAATCACTTTATCCATAACACTGAAGAACACTTTTTATTCAACCAAAAAAGGGAACATTACATTTTTCTTCCCCCGCGGTTCTTACGAACATTTTGCAGTTTCCAACATGACCTAGCGATATGCCCCCGGCGGCCACAATTGAAACATACAACGGAACCGGCTTGACGAGAATCCCTGCGACCTGGAGGAGGTACTGAGGGGGTTCCAGGTCGAACCCCGGAGGCAGGGACCTGCTTCATCGCTTTCTGTATTCTTTGGCTATAGCAACCTCTTCTTCTGAGCCCACCAACTTGAGGAGAACTTGTTGAAAAGTAGGGGACGCCAAAAGAGGTCTAGACTGGCGAAGAATGATGGCGTAGCGATTAGCATGCTCGTGACCTTTCTCCCTGGCGACATCACTGAGTTGTTCTAAGGCTGCCAAAGTTGCAAAGGCATCGAAAATTGGAGGGGGGCGAGAGAGAAGTTGTCGGACGTATCGGAGGGCTGAGTCCACTGACTTTTTGTCATTGGAATCTTTTAGGCTCTGAATTTCTCCTTTCAAAACTTCCAACTAAGAGAGAAAAGCGGATGAGAAATTAATGTAATATCTTTGCGCGCTAACAAACCATAACCATGCACTATGCAAGCTGAGGTGAAGAACAAAGGGATAGATAGAAACAATTCATAGCTTCAGAATTTTGAACAAGAGCCAAACAAATCTCGAGACTTCTCCAGGCCGACATACACCCCACCTAAATAAGCTTGACACCTAAGCCCATGTTCAATAAAAGCCGCCACGAAAAATAACCGACTGCCTTTGCAACAGTTTTTTCCCAGCACTCAATCTTAACTGAATTTCAATATCATCATTAATGTGAGTGCTGCGCACGGCAAAATCAAAAGCACCATTTATGCCAAATAATTAGTGTCCGACACACAGGCAAACAACTAAGTTAGGGCCGACACGCAGCGTGCTAGCCGAACAATGTTCGGGACACGAACCGACGCCATAGGTAAAGCCGACACATGGCGACTATAAATAAAGCTTAAAACACAAGAAAACGCCGCTGAGGTAGGAGGTCCGTTGGCTGTGCCAGAAGTCTTTCATAAGGAATCAACGTAAACAACCCGCTGGTAAATGCCATCCAAAATAATAGATAACATATCTTATTGGCATTCTCATATAATATTAATGGTATTGCCATAACAATGATGAATATAATAATTACTAATTACGGATTAACAATTCATCACACCTCAAGGACGCTTCATATAAAATGGCTCAAACATTTTTTTTTTTACCAATCACGGGATCTATGCTATTGAAGAGAAATACAATCAGGCCTTCGTCTGCTAAATTCTAAAAACTTGCACAATATTATCAAATGTCGCAAAATAAGTTTCTCCGTAAATCAACATATGAGACGCAGTAGGAAAAGAAATGACACTCATCTTCTACACTTTTTGAATGGCAGCATTCGCAGCTCCTTAGTTCTCTTTACGTTATCCTATTTGTTCTATTCACTTTCACAGAATACCCTCCATTCCGGGTTATATCCACAGTTTGAATAAACCGCCTCGCCATTTCATTTCTCGCCATTATATAATATTTATATATTTGCTTACTTTGACATATAGAATCTAACACCGGTGGACAGAGCCGGTGAAATTATTCCCGCTAAATAAAAAATATAAAACAACAGCAACTCAACTCAACCGCTCAACACGCAACTGTTTTGCTGTATGTGCTTGTGAACGGTTATGTAATTTAAAGTTCGAAATCGATCTTCGCTTTTCTCGCTATTTTCTGACTCTTCTATAGAGTACAAGCAGTAAGAAATCAGTGTTTCATTTCATTTAATATTTACGACCAAAATGAAACTCAAATCGTATCGGACCACAAACCTGGAGCGAACGTGTAAGTCAAAGCTGACACACGGCAAGGCCAAATAATAAACGCTTGACACGCAAGGGAACGTAAAGCGACTAACCGACACACGGCATCTGAGAATTTTTCGCTTGACAAACAAGCGACCGTCTCAACTGAAGCCAAGGCACGGCGTCTATAAAATAGTTAACGCTTGACACACAAGCGAACGCATACGACTGCCACACGGCGTATGAGAATTTACGCTTGACGCACAAGCGACAGTTTAAGCTGACGCCGACACGGCGTTTACCAAATAATTTACACTTGATACACAAGCAACCGTTTCAGGTAAGGCCGACACCTGGCGTTTACCAAACAATTTACGCTTGACACACAAGCGACTGTTTTAGCTAAAGCCGACACACAGCGTCTACCAAACAATTTACGCTTGACACACAAGCGACTGTTTTGCTGAAGCCGACACAAGGCATCTACCAAAAATTTACGCTTGACACACAAGCAACCGTTTTAGCTACAGCCGACACACGGGGTCTGCCAAATAATTTACACTTGACACACAAGCGACTGTTTTAGCTAAAGCCGACACACGGCGTCTGCCAAATAATCCACGCTTGACACACAAGCGACCGTTCTGGCTAAAGCCGACACATGGCGACTGCCAAATAATTTACGCTTGACACGCAAGCAACCGTTAAGCGAGAGCGGACACACGGCGTTTACCAAATAATAAACGCTTGACACACAAGCGACCGTTTTAGCTAAAGCCGACACACGGCATCCACCAAGTAATTTACGCTTGACACACAAGCAACCGTTTAAACGAGAGCCGATACACGGCGTCTGCCAACAAATTAAAACGCTTGAAACACAAGCGGACGCACCGATAAAGCCGACACACGGCGTCTATAAATTTGAGCTAGACATACGGACGAAAATAGCAAAAGAACGGACACTTGTCGCATATAATTAATGCTAGACACCAACATGCGAAGGTGAAGCCAAATAACCGACACTAAATAAACAAAGCTAGATGCATGAACCGAGTGTGAATCGAGCGAAAGAGAAAACACTTTGCAAATACCTCATTTAACTGTTCTTGCTGATTCGCTGCCGCCCCTTCCGCGGGCTGTGGCATTGCGGCTGGCGCAGCTGGGACAACGGCAGGAACTGGTGGTGGTGGAGCGATATCAGCCAACGCTCGTAACTGATCAGCAGCCGGTTCTTGAGGCACAGCCATGATGCTATCCAATCTGCGTTGGCTTGGAAAGTAAGCTCACAAACACGAAACACGCGGTTGGGCTTCGGCGACGCGACGTAAAGAAAAACCGAAAATTCCTTAAACCTTACCGGCTTGGATGTCTCTTTCAAAATGCCACGAATCTAAGCAGCGGGATCTTTCAATCAAGAGATATTGCACGTGGGAACTAAGCATCATATAACGTAGCTAGCTATTCACGAGCCGGGTTACGTAATCCACGCCCGCCGGAATTCGGTGGCATATTTATGGATGAAAATAGTAATAAATAAACGACCTTTAGTAATTCAATGCACAAAGGAAAGGTCATGTTGGCCCACATGAGTCTGCCATGTCCTCACTGAAGTTCATCTGCCAAATGACACTGGACCGTTGTGAGCTTTGTCCAACATCAGGCAGCGTACGGATTGCAGGAACATGTTGCACTGCACAAATCCCACTAAACTTATTCTGGCCTATCACATCATTAGATTTCCTAGCATTTCATTTACTTTAGATGTTGTTCAAATTTTTCTTTGATTTAAATATTTTGAAACCAGTTTGATGTTTCTTTTCTTTTGTCTTGGATTATGGTAATGAATCTGAGACAATGGAAAGTAAAAAACGGGTTTGAACATTTTCAACCAAATAAAAATTTGAACCACAACATAGACATAATTCAAATAGAAAATGACAGCTGAGTATAAACCTAGTAAATCAGACAATTAACTGCTCACAAACTTGTGGCAACTTTGTTACAATAATGCAAAATTGACCATTCTTCACTCAAAAACTGACAGCCACAAATGTATATAATGTGTGCATGCCATGTATTGGGTATAACAATTTTAGGCATACAAGTGGCATCTCAATAGGGAGGTTAAGAATTGCATTTACGGCAAACGACAATTGGCAAACATCAACTTGTCATTATTTTGTCATTTATAGAGAATGAGAGCAATTAACAATCAAGTATACCACAAACGGAAAATGTAGCCTTGTCTTCTGCCATTTGTCGTTGTATAGTATATAAAAGCAAGTCTTGTCGCACAGAAAACAGCAGCTGCTGTGACCATCCCTGCCGTTTGAGGGTAGAAATGACAATTCTTAACCTCTTTAATAACAACTGAAATTACCTCTAATTTGTTTTAACTTACATAACTGCCCAGGTGCAGAAGAATCCTGGTTTGTTGCCTCTGAGTAAAGCTGACGGTGTAATTTATGTGATGCTTCAAAGCCTTGGCAAGAGTACTTATAATGTGAGCGAAAGTTGTAATGAACGCACCAGTAGAAACTTGGTGGTATAGTATATTTCACGTGATTACGACATAAATTTAAATTTAGTACTTCCATACTAGTGGTTTCTAGAACATAAAATACAAATTTGTGTTACAATATGTGAAGAAAGAAACGCGATATATGTACCTGACATTGAAGATCCTGGCTTAACGGTGAAATGAACAAATGAACAACGAAGACACGAACAACGAAGAAATGTGCGAACTAAACGATTTGACACAATGCCTGTGATAATTATCTATGCCATGCACGGGAAGGCGCAGGACTAAGTCCTAATAGCGCCCGGAAGTAATTCTGGTTGTAACATACCGGCCCCAAATTAGCAGCCTAGCTAATTCCAAAATTAATAAACAACTAATTACTTAAATAATTCAAAATTCATGTAATAACAAATGTCACAGCTCCATAGAGTTCATGTGAAATAAAGTTCATAAGCTTAAACAGAGTTCCCCCGTCACGCTCCTTTTCGGTGTCCAAAGCTCCTTCTAGAAGACATAACTTTTGAATGTCTCGTGATGTCTACTTGGAAGTATCACTGGATGCATACTTTCAGAGGAAACCGGCGCTTTCTCGAGAAGACCTACGACTCTAATTATACCGTCAGCAAGAAATGGGTTCAATTTACGTATTGGACTATTCCGTGGAAAGCACTTTGCCTGATTTCCTGATGCTCTCAACTCAAGCATAGCCAACTCTGAAGGAAACACTTCACGTTGGACAGCCTTGATGATGACGTTTTCGGCGGCAATAACCTCAGAAACGGTAAGAGGTCCTTTGGGGATGTTCTCTGGAACCTTTGCAACACGGCCAAGTATAAATTTCTTGAATCGTACAAGCCAAGCAATGGCCTTTCTGAGTTCGTCCCAAGATGAATACCTGCAAAATAATGGCTGCAAAACATTCACATGGACAATTGCGTTCGTACGATCTGTGGCTTTTCCCAACTCACTCTCATCCTCGGGTAGTACTGGTAACTGAGAGGGTTGCACAGGCCAATCTTTCTCTTCTTTGGACAAAACGTCGGACCATGAAGCCACAGCTCCATCCTGCGTAGCTCAGAACCCTTTGTTCCCCGGGAAGCGATGCCAGCAGGATTTAAATCTGTATTGACGTGTCTCCTCTGGCTGAGGGCAGATTCATCATGGATCATCACAACCCTGTTAGCAACAAAGGTCTGGAATCTGCGTAATTCACTGCGAATGTACTGCAAAACGATGGTAGAACCCGTCCAGTAGAATGACTCTTGTATGGGATACTCAATTTCGTTAGGAATCAGGCAATTCAACTTGACAGCAACCCCAGCAGCAATTAACTCAAGTCGAGGTATGGACATCACTTTCAGGGGGGATACGTGCGGCTTACCAAGGACGAATGAGCAATGTACAACTCCTTCGGTGTCGACAATTCGGAGATACGATACTGCTCTGCAACCATACTCGGATGTATCTGAGAAATGGCATAGCTGCACATTGGTTACTTCTCCAAATCCCGGGGGCTTGAAACATCTGTGAACCGATATTTTTCTCAAACTGGAGCGGTCTCCCAGCCATCCTTCCCAAACAGCAGCATCTGCATTGGGAATTTTTTCATCCCAGCCGTATTTCTGTTTACACAAGCTCTGCAGCACACTCTTGGCAGGCAGGATAATGGGTGTAAACCCTAAAGGGTCATACATTGAACTGACGACGGACAAGATTCCTCTTCGAGTGGGGGCCTTTCCTTCATCCATAATTCTGAATTTAAAGCCATCCGTCACCATATCCCACTGGACACCCCACGTGCGTTCTACAGGCAGACCCTCCAGACCTAGGTCGACGACCGATGGCACTCTCTCCTTTACTGGAACCTGGCGATCACATTCCTGTCATTACTAATCCATTTGGTGAGGCAAAATCCTCCTCTCGAGAGCAATTCTCGTAACTGATCAGACAATTGCACAGCTTTGTCAGTTGCGGAAACCGACTTTCGACAGTTGTCAACATAGAAATTTCGATAAACAGTGTCAATAGTTCCTACGTCGAATTCGCTCTGGTTATCTGAGGCCAGTTCTCTTGAGGCTGAAACAGGCGCAACTCGTTATTGCAAACGCACGGTTGTTTGGAAGGCTCACTGGGTTGTACCTCCATGGCAGGCCTAACTGATAGTGACCGTCTACGAGCTTTACGGAGTCTTCGATTTGGGTCAAAGCTCTTTGATAACCAACCGACATCGCCACCTTCGAAGATACCATGGGCTCATTAATGTCACTTCTGAACATTCTCTCCATTCGCTGATCAAGCATTTCGTCATCGTGTTGAACAAAGTTTACACTAAAACAATCGCTATCGCAGGAGCTCAGCACACGGCATAGGGTTGACCTCGTCTGCCACGCCTCTGGTCATTCACCCAATTGGCATCCGGGAGGTCGCTACCAATAAGAACCGATACTTCATTAGATTGTATTCTCAGAAACTCTGTTCCATTGAGATGGGGCCACTTTGCAGTATCCTCCTTGGTCGATAAAACACTTTGAGGTAAACACAATGTGTCTACTGTCCAGACTCTATTCAACTCGACATCTTCATTCATTCGTAATCCTTTGACGGTAAGGGGGAACTCGAATCCCTTTCGAATTTCGGATGCTCCATCGACGGTCGCTAATGAAAGTTCCTTTGGGCGACCCTCTAATCCAAGTTTCTTCATCAAGCTCACATTGCATAATGTCACATCCGATCCAGGGTCCAGCAGAGCGTTCATCACAATCTCATTGTCCTGACCTTTTCCTTTCACAACGACGGGAACAATTCTTAAACTAACAGTGTTTTTGCCAGTTCTTGAAGCGTTACACTGACCAGCCTCCCCGGCCCCGTTGACAGCACTCGCTCCAGACTCTATTGAAGACGTGACAGCAGGGTTGGAAGGGGCAGTAGGGGTGATGTTGTTATTGTTGTCCTTTTTGCGACCTTGAAGCAGCATCGTGTGGTGTTTCCATCCACAACCATTCACCTGACACTTCATCATACTTCAACATTCCATGGCCACGTGACCTCTACCAAAACAATTATCACACAGTCTTGCTTGCCTAACAAAGCTCTTCCTTTCTTCCGGACTCATTGCTTTCAGTGTTTCGCACTTTGAAAGCCTGTGTTGACCAGAACATAAAGGACAATTGGCGATATGTCTATTTGTGTTCCCTTGAGAAGATTCTACATCGATACCCTCATTCTGCATCATAAAGGCGTTTCCTTCGGAATCCTTGGGTCTAACCTTAGAACTCTGTTCTTTCTCCGGCGTCAATCCAACTATCTTCCCATACATTGTATTTGCCAACACAGCTTTCTGTTCTACAAACTTGGTCTAGTCCGAGAAGGTAGGTTCTGAACCAGCTAAGATTAATGATCCAGCTTCATTGGCCCACTTGGACTGCAGATGAACCGGGAGACGCTTCACCAGCTTTACAAGATTGTCGGAGCTGTTAACATCTACCTCGTAACCCATTTGGACAAGAGTCAGCGCGCAATTCTGCATTTGTATTGCCAGGTCTGACAAACCAACAATATCTGAGCTCTTAAGCTGGGGACCGTTCGCAATCTCTGCGATGTGCGCGTGCGCGATGACATGTTTCTGGCCAAACCTGTGATACAAAATCTCCAGTACAATGTTGTATAAGATACGCTAGTCTTGACTCGGCATCTGCCACTCTCTTGGCAATGTTGACCTCAAAATTCTTGATAAACAACCAGTAGTTTAGAGGATTTCCATCGAAGATCATAAGCTCTCTTTTAGGCATTTCTAATCCTTGCTGAATCGAAAAGGCCATTAGTTGCATTGCCACGTGTTGCTGTCTCAATATCTGTTGCAACTGTTGCGAACCAGCAAGATCTCCACTATTGATCGCATTCGTAGGAGGCTCTGGGACCCAGGGCTGAGCACTCGGATTAAGCGCTGATTTGGTGTAGTTTCTCATAACTTGTTTGGAGTCGTAGTTCTCACTCGATCCAATATGAGGTTTCGTTGTAGAAGGAAGTGAGTGACATGTTTCTTCTGGATAAGCTGTTTTCAACTCTCCCTTGGTCTCGCGTTTAGAACATTCGGAGCCTTGATAGATTTCGTTAATCACCTTGGCTTTCTCTATCTCGCCTTCGGCTACCAAGAGAGCAATCCTGCGTTTGAATTCATCTTCTTGCTCTTTAATTTCGGCAATTCGGCGTTCCAATTCCTGCTGCTTCAAAAGATTTGTTAATTCAAGCTCTTGTTGAAGAAGTTCGGCTTTGGCCTTTCTTGATCTTTCCCTTGAGCGCAAACTTGTCTTGGAACTCCTCGACTTTCGACTACTCGTGGCGTCTTGTGAACGCATGCTAGCTTGCTCCTCATCGTTAACATTTCCTTGTTGATTTAACATAACTGAGTTTTCATCCGCGTTTATGTGTTGAACCGACTGAGTCTATTCTTCAAAACGTTCATCGAATTCCTTCTTGCCAGTAATTATGCTATGACAGTTTAACGCTTCGGACTTCATTTGACCATCATCAACAAATTGATAGTACTCGTCGTATGCTTGCAAACATTTTGCGAAAGCGACATCAAGATTCCTTTTCTTGTCACAAGCTTGAGCATAATTTGCGGCGGTTTCCATTAAGAGCTCAACACCTTTGTACAATTTATTAAAATGACAGAGATGTCCAGCACGAGATCTCTTTAGTGATTCTAGTCGTTCAAACTTTATGGCTTCGGCGTCGAGGCATGAACTTGGCTGCCACGTCCTTTCGAACTCGTCGACCGTTGACATTATTAAACTCAAAACAACGTACAACGAAGAACCATAAAGCCGTGGCTCTCTCGTCAGAAACTGTAATGAACGCACCATTAGAAACGTGGTGGTATAGTATATTTCACGTGATTACGACATCATAAACTTAACCATTCTCCGTACTTCCATACTAGTGGTTTCTAGGACTTCATTTGACCATCATCAACAAATTGATAGTACTCGTCGTATGCTTGCAAACATTTTGCGAAAGCGACATCAAGATTCCTTTTCTTGTCACAAGCTTGAGCATAATTTGCGGCGGTTTGCATTAAGAGCTCAACACCTTTGTACAATTTATTCAAATGACCGAGATGTCCAGCACGAGATCTCTTTAGTGATTCTAGTCGTTCAAACTTTACGGCTTCGGCATCGAGGCATGAACTTGGCTGCCACGTCCTTTCGAACTCGTCGACCGTTGACATTATTAAACTCGAAACAACGTACAACGAAGAACCATAAAGCCGTGGCTCTCTCGTCAGAAACTGTAATGAACGCACCATTAGAAACGTGGTGGTATAGTATATTTCACGTGATTACGACATCATAAACTTAACCATTCTCCGTACTTCCATACTAGTGGTTTCTAGAACATAAAATACAAATTTTTGTTACAATATGTGAAGAAAGAAACGCGATATATGTACCTGACATTGAAGATCCTGGCTTAACGGTGAAATGAACAAATGAACAACGAAGACACAAACAACGAAGAAATGTGCGAACTAAACGATTTGACACAATGCCTGTGATAATTATCTATGCCATGCGCGGGAACGCGCAAGACTAAGTCCTAATAGCGACCGGAAGTAATTCTGGTTGTAACAAAAGTGATGAAGTAACGAGCAACGAGCCAAATTCGTAAATGAAGTACAACACCTAACTCGCTTCATTGAGAAAGTGGATTCTGAACTACCTTCAAGCTTAATGATGCTCATCAGGCAGCTACTAAAGATGAAAAATGGCTGTGGACTTACCAAAAATCGCAGAAACACCATATTGAAGACTTTATTGCAATTCAACAAAGCAAAATCACATCGTCAGAATGGCGTTTCTAGTACACTCGAGCCTTCAGTGTTTTAGAATAGCAGCACTTTCAATGGTAACTTCAAATATGAAGTCACAAAAGCCTATGGGGCGTGTGTATGCAGGAAATCGCTCAAAAACGTAAAAATTCTCAGGAGTGAATGGGTTAACTATTGGATTTTATTGTTTGTACCATTTTCCTTCTTTCAAGACGATTATAAAGTACTATAAAATAAAATTACTCCTTAGTACTACTTAGTTGTGGACATCACCTTAGCATGGACATTTAATTTAAAGTCTACGTGATCCCAAAGACCCCAATGATCACCGGGTGGATTCAGGATTTTAAAATGACTAATATGGGGTTTACCCAAGGAAAAAAAATTGCCACAGTACAGGCACTTAGTTCTGTGCGTTTGGTGAATGTATTACGTACTATTAAAGAAGTTACACTTTACACCGTTAAAGTCTAGACTTAAGGCTGGTTTTCACTAGCGCATAAGCATAACGCATAAGCATAAGCAAGTGAGAACACCAGCGACATAAGCATAAGGACATACGCACGCGCAGAATACATTTTTTGACGCAATCCTCGATACCAGGTCTCCTCGATGTTTAAAAACAAGATGGCTGACGATAATGAGATATTTCTCTTTGCGTGACTTGTGATCTACGTTCTTCGCTTGAGAAGGCGTCGAAATGCCAGCAAAACTATCAGGCCTAAAAGGTTTTGGGTGAGGGAAGTTTACCGTCGGCGACAAGGCCTAGGCGAATTTAATAACTTAGTTCTGGAACTTCGTGGAGGAAATAGAGAACTATATTTCAGGTAAGCAAACACTCAAGACTTGAGTTAAGGTTTAATATTTGTCTTCGAGTGTAAGTGAATTGTTTCTACAGGCTGATACTCAGAAGTGTTAAAACGGAAACTAGGTTGGAATCACCTTTTGCAGGCTAAGATACAGAGATCTCAATTTTGAATTTCCCGCCATTTTGTTACTATTTTTAGAAACAATAGGAACTTTCAAAATGCCATAACTTTTTAACCAATTGTGGTTTTTCGATAATAATTGTCACATTTGATTTTGTCTTAATGTGTTCTTTCAAAATCAGTGACTAATTTTGCCATAAAGAGAAAAAATAATTTTGGTATTACCCTTGTGACGTCATTTTCCCGCCAAAAACGGTTAAAATTGAAAAAACAAAAAACATACGATTGTTTGGAATTCAAATGTCTGTCGTCTTGCAAAGTTTAAGCTTCCTCACTTAAGGCATTCAAAAGTTGTTCCTGAGCTGCCGAGATGTTGTGGAGGAAGGCTACACAACAAAAGTAAATAAAAGGCACACAATAGGGTCGTTTATACGAGAGAAAATAGTCCGCGGATAAATAATCCGCGGACTATTTAAGCCGCGAACTGACCCGTTTATACGAGCGCGGCTAAATAAGACGTCGAACTGCTCTTATAAATGGGTTCGCGGCTTATTAATAATCCGCGCACTATTTCCAGCCTCGTTTCCGCGCTGGTTGTCATGACTATATAGCGTGTAGACTTCCGGTCCAAAATGACACGGGTAAGCAAAAAACAAAGCGCTTAGCTTTGTTGCAGAAAAAAAATGTAGTTTGCTATGATAAAATCAAGTTGCCACTTGCAATGAAAAAAGTTTAATGAATTTCTTCAGAAAGCCAACGAAAAGGAATTGATTAAACTTCGCAAATTGTGACAGCGCTTACCCGGCAGATGTTACGAAGTTATCCAGCTCCTCCGTAAAAAGTTTCGTCTCTTTGCAAATTTGTAAGAGTTCCTTCTCTTCGGAACAAGATCACGTATTCCTAGGAGATTTCTTCTTACTTTCAGACTTTTCCACAGCAGAACTAGTCGCAGAGGCCATTTTTACAAGCGCTAAAAAGGGCAGTGCTCACGCGAGCATGGCGCAAGCAAACCTTACGCCTGCACAGTGAGTGTTCGCAGCTTAGCTTAATAAGCCGCGAACCCCGTTTATACGAGCAAGTTCGCGGCTAAAATAGTCCGCGGACTATTAAGCCGAAAACAGTCCATTTTGTACCGTTTATATGGGTCAGTTCGCGGCTTAATAGTCCCCCGATTATTTATCCGCGGACTATTTTCTCTCGTATAAACGGCCCTAATGTGTGCAAAAGGGACAACATTTTATGAGATAGCATTGAGGTACTGAGCAATGGCACTGCATGTTGGACAGTTGACAGATGGTGGCAACTGTTTCACAGCTTATTTTAGTCCACATGCTTAGCATTCAAATACATGTACAGAACAATCCCCAAAAAGGTCGACAGATTATGTAAACCGTTCTTATTCTTCCTACGGTGATCGCTGCCCTCCCGCATCTCCAATCGCCCATCGATAGGAAAATCCATGCCGTTTGGGGTAAGGCAATAAAGCATCGATATCATATATCATCGCTTTAAAAACAGGAGCCTCCGAGTAGCCTGCGCTTGTGCCTTGGTTGATTTTCATTCCATACACCCAATGTGACCTGGTGTAATTTGTTGAAAGTCTTGAAATTGTGCGATTTTTAAAGAAATATATCTTAATTAGTAAATTGTGCGATTGGATGTGATTTTAGGTCAATTATGCGAAATCAGAAGGGTATGGAACACAGGGGCGGTTGGAGGTGATGAGCCATCATGTGGGCTGAAAAGTTATTTAAGATCGCAGGAAAGACTGGACACGGGTTTGTTAGTTTCAGTCAATTTGGAAAGTCTGTAACCAATATCTGAGAAAACAAACGTCATCCGACTTTCCCCCCTTTTTTTTCTGTCGGAACACAAAAAACGAAGCCACACCAAGTATGCTTATTAGCACAAAGAATATTATTTTTTTTCTGTGTACCCCATAAACAAAATAGTTCATTCTATTTCACACTGCAAATAATTCTGCCCAAAAATCAAAACAGGCAAAAAGAGACTACATCCATTAAACCGTCCGGAAATGTTTTTCTTTTCCTTCATGAGAATTCAAAAAGGCAATATATTAAGTGAAAATTGACCTGTCCTGGACTTACCCGGGTGCATGAGGTCACGTCGCATAATTATAGTGCATTCTTGCATGCTTGAATACATTTACATACCAATTGCGACACGAAAATAGTAAAATAAAAACAAGAAACGACATGGAAACTAAGATTGTCGCCTTCGGTGCAAGCAAAAATAATATATAACAAGAAATGACATCGAAAACTAAGCTTGTCGCCTTCGGCACAAACAATGAGGTTGCAAATATTAAGACACTTCCTGTACTTTGGGCTTATCATACCTTCTCATGGATCCACCCCTGCACCTTATCATTACACAAGTCTCTAACTGCCTTTTCTATTGGTTACATTTTTAAGGTATATGAGAATGTCACCAGAAAGTTGTGATTTCCTCCTCTCCAAAGTTGGTCCACTTATTAATAAGCAAGCCACAAGACTCCGACAGCCTATTCCAGCAGCTGAACGTCTTGCACTTACGATACGGTACCTAGCGTCAGGTGACAGTCAACACCTGTCTAATGATTATAGTAATACATCTTCATCTTGTGATTATAGTAATCACAAGATTATAGTAATTATATGATTATAATTATGTGATTAGTAATTATGTGATTATAGTAATCTTGTGATTATAGTAATACATCTTCATCTTGTGACTGCGCGTCTTCGACCTTTCGTTATGAGCCTCATGGCCATGTCATTACTGGAGATCTACGCATTGTTAAGAATAGAAAACTAAGACGTCTATTGGAGAAAGGTCCGAAGTATAGGGAGCGGAATACCGTCGATTGGAATCTAAACAAGAAGATATTGACGAAGATATTGACGAAGATATTGACGAAGGCTGTAGATGATTACACCAAGAACTGGAGTAAACGTGAAGGTTGCCATGTGTCAGCACTGGAAGAATGGTCGGAGACAGTAAAGCTGATCATCCAGAATAGAATCAACAACCTACAGCGTCGTAATTTTAGACCCAGTCATAAACCCTTAGAAGACAAACATGTCATGGCACACTTGAAAGAACTACAAGAAAAGTACGTACTAGTGCCTGCGGA